>JAOPHQ010002277.1:0-745284 GCA_030340625.1 Merluccius polli
AGCTGAAATAGTAGAAGAATCTGAAAGTAGTAGGCTAGTAGAAGCTGAAATAGTAGAAGAATCTGAAAGTAGTAGAAGAAGCTGAAATAGTAGTAGAAGCTGAAATAGTAGAAGAATCTGAAAGTAGTAGTAGAAGCTGAAATAGTAGAAGAATCTGAAAGTAGTAGTAGAAGCTGAAATAGTAGAAGAAGCTGAAAGTAGTAGTAGAAGCTGAAATAGTAGAAGAATCTGAAAGTAGTAGTAGAAGCTGAAATAGTAGAAGAAGCTGAAAGTAGTAGTAGAAGCTGAAATAGTAGAAGAATCTGAAAGTAGTAGTAGAAGAAGCTGAAATAGTAGAAGAATATGAAAGTAGTAGAAGTAGCTGAAATAGTAGAAGTAGCTGAAAGTAGTAGAAGAAGCTGAAATAGTAGAAGTAGCTGAAAGTAGTAGTAGTAGAAGCTGAAATAGTAGAAGAATATGAAAGTAGTAGAAGTAGCTGAAATAGTAGAAGTAGCTGAAAGTAGTAGTAGTAGAAGCTGAAATAGTAGAAGAATATGAAAGTAGTAGAAGTAGCTGAAATAGTAGAAGTAGCTGAAAGTAGTAGAAGAAGCTGAAATAGTAGAAGTAGCTGAAAGTAGTAGTAGCTGAATTAGTAATAGGCTACTAATAGCTGAAGTAGAAGTAACTGAAGTAGTAACAACACTGATCCTCAAAAAGCAGCCCAATCTGGCAACACTGCTGAACGTCCCCTCGCTCGAGCGTCAACGTTAAGTCAACTGAAAAGGAATCAGTTAAACTGTGAAACTCTTAATAAATATAAATGCTATCGAAATTTACCCCCCGCCCCCCCCCCCCCCCCCCCCCCCCCGGTAGGTCCGCGGTGTGTTTGTGTTACTATTGCGGGCACCCCCCCCCCCATCCCGGCCGTAGGTCCGCGGTGTGTTTGTGTTACTCGGGCACCCCCCCCCCCCGCCGGCCATAGGTCTGCGGTGTGTTTGTGTTACTATTGCGGGCACACCCCCCCCCCCCCCCCGCCGGCCATAGGTCCGCGGTGTGTTTGTGTTACTATTGCGGGCACACCCCCCGCAGATCCGCGGTGTGTTTGTGTTTACTATTGCGGGCACCGCCCCCCCGTCGGCCGTAGGTCCGCGGTGACGCCATGACGCTCGAACGTGAACGTCGTTTACGGCAGCGGAAGATTTACGACAGCCAGCATACAGACAGTGAGCAACGGACTTCACATGATATTATTCACAACTCGGATTAATTTAATGAAACCCATTGATTCTTTTGATCGGTGGACCCCTTTTGATTGGATATTATGGGATATACAAGTCTGTACATTTTTTGAACGAAGGTAAACGATTGAGAATTGATTTAGTTAGGCCAGAGATCAATGTGTATCCTAATCGATGTGTAAACTGTGATTCTGAATAAATATAAATGCTATCGAAATTTAGTTTGGATATCGTTATTATTGAATATACAAATCTGTAGATTAGTGACATTTTTTGAATGAAGGTTAGCGGTTGAAATGTGAATGAATTAGTTACGTGTTAAACAGTGGAAGGTCCGCCGGTTACAATGGGACGAACGGTAGAATATGACGATTTGAAACTAAAACTGCGATACAGAAAAAAGTATAACAGCTATCGAAATTTCGTGAACACGGCTAGATAGATACAAATCTCTAGATTTGTTTAATTGTTTGAACGATGGGAAAAGGTTGAAATTTGAATTAGTTACGACGTAAAGAATGTGAAGAATTAAGAGGCTGGGCGGACGGCTTCGCCGTCCGCCCATTGATTTGTATTGGAAAAATAAAGGTGGAAAAAGTAGAATAATTTGAAAAGTTGAATTAATATGAAAAATGTGAATAGATAGCCATCATGTCGTAATAAATATGAACATTTTGATATTTGAATGGTTTCTGTAGCTGAAAATATGAAGAAGGAGAAGAGTGCCAAAAAACGGGCGGAAGAAGAATAAAAATAAAAATAAAAATAAAAACTAGAAAATGCATTTCCTGCAGAAAACGCGTGTGAATGCTGGAAGCTGAATGATAAGCTCAAAGCAGAAATATAAAATGAATTGATCTGAAGAATCTGAAAGTAGTAGTAGAAGCTGAAATAGTAGAAGAAGCTGAAAGTAGTAGTAGAAGCTGAAATAGTAGAAGAATCTGAAAGTAGTAGTAGAAGCTGAAATAGTAGAAGAATCTGAAAGTAGTAGTAGAAGCTGAAATAGTAGAAGTAGCTGAAAGTAGTAGAAGCTGAAATAGTAGAAGAATCTGAAAGTAGTAGTAGAAGCTGAAATAGTAGAAGAATCTGAAAGTAGTAGTAGAAGCTGAAATAGTAGAAGAATCTGAAAGTAGTAGTAGAAGAACCTGAAAGTAGTAGTAGAAGCTGAAATAGTAGAAGAATCTGAAAGTAGTAGTAGAAGCTGAAATAGTAGAAGAATCTGAAAGTAGTAGTAGAAGCTGAAATAGTAGAAGAATCTGAAAGTAGTAGTAGAAGCTGAAATAGTAGAAGAATCTGAAAGTAGTAGTAGAAGCTAAAATAGTAGAAGTAGCTGAAAATAGTAGTAGAAGCTGAAATAGTAGAAGAAGCTGAAAGTAGTAGTAGAAGCTGAAATAGTAGAAGAAGCTGAAAGTAGGCCTAGTAGTAGAAGCTGAAATAGTAGAAGAAGCTGAAAGTAGTAGTAGAAGCTGAAATAGTAGAAGCTGAAAGTAGTAGTAGAAGCTGAAATAGTAGAAGCTGAAAGTAGGCCTAGTAGTAGAAGCTGAAATAGTAGAAGAAGCTGAAAGTAGTAGTAGAAGCTGAAATAGTAGAAGAAGCTGAAAGTAGTAGTAGAAGCTGAAATAGTAGAAGAAGCTGAAAGTAGTAGGCCTAGTAGAAGCTGAAATAGTAGAAGAATATGAAAGTAGTAGAAGTAGTTGAAATTGTAGTAGTAGCTGAATTAGTAGGCCTAATAGGCCTACTAATAGCTGAAGTAGAAGTAACTGAAGTAGTAACAACACTGCTGAACGTCCTCAAAAAGCAGCCCAATCTGGCAACACTGCTGAACGTCCCCTCGCTCGAGCGTCAACGTGAAGTCAACTGAAAAGGAATCAGTTAAACTGTGAAACTCTTAATAAATATAAATGCTATCGAAATTACCCCCCCCCCCGGCCCACGGTATGTTACTATTGCGCGCACCCCCCCCCCGCAGGTCCGCGGTGTGTTTGTGTTACTATTGCGGGCACCCCCCGGCCGTAGGTCCGCGGTGTGTTTGTTTGTGTTACTATTGCGGGCACCCCCCCCCCCCCCCCCCCCCCCCCGTAGGTCCGCGGTGTGTTTGTTTGTGGTACTATTGCGGGCGCCCCCCCCCCCCGTAGGTCCGCGGTGTGTTTGTTTGTGGTACTATTGCGGGCGCCCCCCCCGTAGGTCCGCGGTGTGTTTGTTTGTGTTACTATTGCGGGCACCCCCCCCCCGTAGGTCCGCGGTGTGTTTGTTTGTGTTACTATTGCGCGCCCCGCCCCCCCCCCCCGTCGGCCGTAGCTCCGCGGTGACGCCATGACGCTCGAACGTGAACGTCGTTTTACGGCAGCGGAAGATTTACGACAGCCAGCATACAGACAGTGAGCAACGGACTTCACATGATATTATTCACAACTCGGATTAATTTAATGAAACCCATTGATTCTTTTGATCGGTGGACCCCCTTTGATTGGATATTATGGGATATACAAGTCTGTACATTTTTTGAACGAAGGTAAACGATTGAGAATTGATTTAGTTAGGCCAGAGATCAATGTGTAATCGATGTGTAAACTGTGATTCTGAATAAATATAAATGCTATCGAAATTTAGTTTGGATATCGTTATTATTGAATATACAAATCTGTAGATTAGTGACATTTTTTTGAATGAAGGTTAGCGGTTGAAATGTGAATGAATTAGTTACGACGTGTTAAACAGTGGAAGGTCCGCCGGTTACAATGGGACGAACGGTAGAATATGACGATTTGAAACTAAAACTGCGATACAGAAAAAAGTATAACAGCTATCGAAATTTCGTGAACACGGCTAGATAGATACAAATCTCTAGATTTGTTTAATTGTTTGAACGATGGGAAACGGTTGAAATTTGAAATAGTTACGACGTAAAGCAGCGGAAGTAAACAGTGGAAGGTCCGCCGGTTACAATGGGACGAACGGTAGAATATGACGATTTGAAACTAAAACTACGATACAGAAAAAAGTATAACAGCTATCGAAATTTCGTGAACACGGCTAGATGGATACAAATCTCTAGATTTGTTTAATTGTTTGAACGATGGGAAAAGGTTGAAATTTGAATTAGTTACGACGTAAAGAATGTGAAGAATTAAGAGGCTGGTCCGCCCATTGATTTGTATTGGAAAAATAAAGGTGGAAAAAGTAGAATAATTTGAAAAGTTGAATTAATATGAAGAATGTGAATAGATAGCCATCATGTCGTAATAAATATGAACATTTTGATATTTGAATGGTTTCTGTAGCTGAAAATATGAAGAAGGAGAAGAGTGCCAAAAAACGGGCGGAAGAAGAATAAAAATAATAAAGATTCAGATATCTAGAGTGTGAATGCTCCAGCATTCACACTAATAAGAATAATAATAAGCCTGGTGGATAATAGATAGTGTGCTTTCAGGCACACTCAATAATAATAATAATAAGCCCGGTGGATAATAGATAGTGTGCTTTCAGGCACACTCAATAATAAGAATAATAATAAGCCCGGTGGATAATAGATAGTGTGCTTTCAGGCACACTCAATAATAAGCCCGGTGGATAATAGATAGTGTGCTTTCAGGCACACTCAATAATAAGCCCGGTGGATAATAGATAGTGTGCTTTCAGGCACACTCAATAATAAGCCCGGTGGATAATAGATAGTGTGCTTTCAGGCACACTCAATAATAAGCCCGGTGGATAATAGATAGTGTGCTTTCAGGCACACTCAATAAGCCCGGTGGATAATAGATAGTGTGCTTTCAGGCACACTCAATAATAATAAGCCCGGTGGATAATAGATAGTGTGCTTTCAGGCACACTCAATAATAAGAATAATAATAAGCCCGGTGGATAACATATAGTGTGCTTTCAGGCACACTCAATAATAAGCCCGGTGGATAACATATAGTGTGCTTTCAGGCACACTCAATAATAATAAGCCCGGTGGATAATAGATAGTGTGCTTTCAGGCACACTCAATAAGCCCGGTGGATAACATATAGTGTGCTTTCAGGCACACTCAATAATAATAAGCCCGGTGGATAATAGATAGTGTGCTTTCAGGCACACTCAATAATAAGCCCGGTGGATAACATATAGTGTGCTTTCAGGCACACTCAATAATAATAAGCCCGGTGGATAGTATATAGTGTGCTTTCAGGCACACTCAATAATAATAAGCCCGGTGGATAATAGATAGTGTGCTTTCAGGCACACTCAATAATAATAATAATAAGCCCGGTGGATAATAGATAGTGTGCTTTCAGGCACACTCAATAATAAGCCCGGTGGATAGTATATAGTGTGCTTTCAGGCACACTCAATAATAAGAATAACTAGAAAATGCATTTCCTGCAGAAAACGCGTGTGAATGCTGGAAGCTGAATGATAAGCTCAAAGCAGAAATATAAAATGAATTGATCTGAAGAATCTGAAAGTAGTTGTATAAGCTGAAATAGTAGAAGAATCTGAAAGTAGTAGAAGAAGCTGAAATAGTAGAAGAATCTGAAAGTAGTAGTAGAAGCTGAAATAGTAGAAGAATCTGAAAGTAGTAGTAGAAGCTGAAATAGTAGAAGAATCTGAAAGTAGTAGTAGAAGCTGAAATAGTAGAAGAATCTGAAAGTAGTAGTAGAAGCTGAAATAGTAGAAGTAGCTGAAAGTAGTAGTAGAAGCTGAAATAGTAGAAGAATCTGAAAGTAGTAGTAGAAGCTGAAATAGTAGAAGAATATGAAAGTAGTAGAAGTAGCTGAAATAGTAGAAGAATATGAAAGTAGTAGAAGTAGCTGAAATAGTAGAAGAATATGAAAGTAATAGAAGAAGCTGAAATAGTAGAAGTAGCTGAAAGTAGTAGTAGCTGAATTAGTAATACTAATAGCTGAAGTAGAAGTAACTGAAGTAGTAAAAACACTGCTGAACGTCCTCAAAAAGTAGCCCTATCTGGCAACACTGTCTGATCCTCAAAAAGCAGCCCAATCTGGCAACACTGTCTGATCCTCAAAAAGCAGCCCAATCTGGCAACACTGTCTGAACGTCCCCTCGCTCGAGCGTCAACGTGAAGTCAACTGAAAAGGAATCAGTTAAACTGTGAAACTCTTAATAAATATAAATGCTATCGAAATTTACCCCGCCCCCCCCCTGGCCGTAGGTCCGCGGTGTGTTTGTGTTACTATTGCGGGCACCCCCCCCCCGCCGGCCGTAGGTCCGCGGTGTGTTTGTGTTACTATTGCGGGCACCCCCCCCCCCCCCCGCAGGTCCGCGGTGTGTTTGTGTTTACTATTGCGCGCCATGACGCTCGAACGTGAACGTCGTTTTACGGCAGCGGAAGATTTACGACAGCCAGCATACAGACAGTGAGCAACGGACTTCACATGATATTATTCACAACTCGAATTAATTTAATGAAACCCATTGATTCTTTTGATTGGTGGACCCCTTTTGATTGGATATTATGGGATATACAAGTCTGTAGATTTGTGACATTTTTTGAACGAAGGTAAACGATTGAGAATTGATTTAGTTAGGCCTACGTGTAACAGTCATAGATCAATGTGTAATCGATGTGTAAACTGTGATTCTGAATAAATATAAATGCTATCGAAATTTCGTTTGGATATCGTTATTATTGAATGAAGGTTAACGGTTGAAAAGTGAATGAATTAGTTACGACGTAAAGCAGTGGAAGGTCTGCCGGTTACAATGGGACGAATGGTAGAATATGACGATTTGAAACTAAAACTGCAATACAGAAAAAAGTATAACAGCTATCGAAATTTCGTGAACACGGCTAGATAGATACAAATCTCTAGATTTGTTTAATTGTTTGAACGATGGGAAACGGTTGAAATTTGAAATAGTTACGACGTAAAGCAGCGGAAGTAAACAGTGGAAGGTCCGCCGGTTACAATGGGACGAATGGTAGAATATGACGATTTGAAACTAAAACGGCGATACAGAAAAAAGTATAACAGCTATCGAAATTTCGTGAACACGGCTAGATAGATACAAATCTCTAGATTTGTTTAATTGTTTGAACGATGGGAAAAGGTTGAAATTTGAATTAGTTACGACGTAAAGAATTTGAAGAATAAGAGGCTGGGCGGACGGCTTCGCCGTCCGCCCATTGACATTTGTATTGGAAAAATAAAGGTGGAAAAAGTAGAATAATTTGAAAAGTTGAATGAATATGAAAAATCTGAATAGATAGCCATAATGTCGTAATAAATCTGACCATTTTGATATTTGAATGGTTTCTGTAGCTGAAAGTATGAAGAAGGAGAAGAGTGCCACAAAACGTTTGGAAGAAGAATAAAAATAATAAAGATTTAGATATCTAGAGTGTGAATGCTCCAGCATTCACACTAATAATAAGCCCGGTGGATAGTATATAGTGTGCTTTCAGGCACACTCAATAAGCCCGGTGGATAACATATAGTGTGCTTTCAGGCACACTCAATAAAGATTTCGACATCTAGAGTGTGAATGCTCGAGCATTCACACTAATAAGCCCGGTGGATAGTATATAGTGTGCTTTCAGGCACACTCAACTAGAAAATTTCTAAAGAAATTTTGAGTGTGCCTGACTCTGGCCCCGTCGTCCCCATATATTATTGAGGAGGAAGTCATGTAAGTCATGCAAGAAAATAAAGCAGGTGTTGGTGTGTGTTTGTCCGTGTGTGCGTGTGTCTGGCTGTCTGTGTGTGTGTGTAATAATTGAAATTAAAAAATATTAAAATAAAAAAATATAAAATAAATAAATACATTTAAAAAATGATTCACAGTAATACGGCGACATAGGGGGGTCCGCACTGGCCCCCGCTGGCCCCCCCCCCTAGAACCGCCACTGATTGGAGCGGTACCGAGCGCATTATCCATCGCGGAGCAAGCCATGGCAATGGGAAAGGAGTACCCACACAAGAAGGATTAAATGACAAAAGGTATGACTAATAACACCATTTTAATCTCCTCCTTTAGCTGTTTTATCTACTGCTGTTTTTAACGTGTCTGATTTTTCTCTTGTTCTGGTTTCTGTAGCACTTTGAGATTGCCTTATGAAAAGTGCTTTACAAATAAAATGTATTATTATTATTATGCTCCATGTTTCACTGGCCACAACAGGCAGGGCAAATTCTAAATAAGGACATCAGTTGGCTTTGGCATACAATGAACTTGTCAGCAGCACTGAAAAAGGAAAAACACTTATTATTTCTGACTATGACACAATTTGGTTATACACATAATCTAAAATTAAAAGAAGTCTTACTTGAGGTCAGGGTGAGATTCCTGCAGTGGCTCTTTTGACGGTTCCTCGTCAGATGAGGAACATCATTTCGTCCTCTGGCCTCCATGATACATCACCAGGTCATTCCATGAAGGATGATTCATCATCGCTGTCTACTGGACTGGGCAGTGGAGTTGATGTTTGTTTCTCAAACCTCTTGGGCTGTACCTGGACAGCTAGGATAAAAAGTGGTCTACCTTATACAATTGTGCAACATCATACATTCAGTGGCCACTTTAATAGAAAACACCATGTCTAATCTAATGCAATCCAATACAAGAGCTCTGCCACAAAATCTACCCTTATGAAGCTTAAAATGTTCAGTGTTTGTTGGTATTCGGGTTGAGATTTGTTAATTCAATTATGTTAATTAGAATGGGGGTGGCTACGCATGACAGTAATTCGTCCCCGTACAGTAAAGGCAAGGAGTCTGTATTGCCATATTTGACAGAAATCATAACAGATTTGTTTTAAGAAATTGAACTGCTTCAGAAATGAAAAGGTAAAAATGATCAGTTGATAAAAACGCGATTCTGCAGCAGTGGTCGCCACCGGCTTCGATTCAGATAGGGAAACACATACGCACTATGAAGTGACTTTAAAAAAAAAAAGAACTATTTGAATATTTGTTTGCAAAACCTAACAATTATTAAAAGCTTGAAATTAGGTATTCGGGCCAGCCCTATACAGTTTTTTGATAAATTGCTATTAAACACATTAGGAGAGGACTTGAATTGGTATTTTTATTCGCATCATTTTGGCCCTGATTTTTTTTTTGGCAGGGCTAAAACCTCTTCGGGGGCACCAGAAATTCCTGTGCCAAAATGTGTGGCATGTACAGCTAATTCTAGATATAAGAGTAAAGTTACACTACCTGATGAACGATGGAAAGGTCGGTCTCCAACCTAAAAGGCAATGATGTGGAATTAGTTTTCCCTAGTCTGACTGTTCTAAAAACATATGCTACAATCCCGTTGACAACTGCTTCAGTAGAGTGATCGTTCTATAATCAAAACCCAGCTCAGAAACCGATGTGGGGAAAGAAGGCTCTCTGATCTTCTGCTGCTATCAATTGAAAGGGATATCCCAATTGACCATAACGAGGTCATTGACATATACATACTAAAGGTATGGTTATATTTTATATCTACCATATGACCAATAATTAGGGTTACACTAACCTCGGTGCCTTTCTGCTGAAGTAAGACAGAATCATGAGATATAAGCAGAGGCATATAATTATAAAAGCAACTCCTCATGATCAGAATGAGTACGTTGTTGGTGACATGTGCAGAGTACATAGTGTGAGATCAGTTTGTTGCAAAGAGCAGGAAGTGTTAATCATATGATAGCAGAGAACAGGCAGGCTTGTCTCTGTACATGTAAAGAACGCTGGAGTCAGATAACACGAGAACGAGGGGGAAGACGTCAACAGCCAGCCCTTGTTATGACGTTTTCACTGTTTGTGTATATAACTTCCTGGGTCAGGGATAGTTGGTGCTCAGACTTCGTGAACTGACACACACACTTTGTTGTTTGGTCAGGGAAACGTAGTGGGACACAGATATCTGTAAAACTCTGCACATTATACTGGTATTAACAATAAAACTGATTATTTCTTAAAGCTAAACAACTTCTTCTATCGCTTCATTAAAGAACACGCGTGAGTAAGAGTTTCAAGAGAAACTGCTTCTCACAACAATACACATGGCCAAAAGAAGAATTCTGCTATGACTCCACCACCCACCATCTCTGTCCCCTGACTGCTAAGCTCCCAAATCATAGCTTTCTCATTGACATTATCACGCCTATGTGTGTGTTTATGAAACAAATGTTAATAGTTCCCTCTGTGTTTTACTTAATTAAGGTGTTTGTGGAATAAACATTGTAAAGGTTTTATAGTTCCCTGTGTGGTTTTATCATAGAGGTGTGGTTATAATTTTAATTGTCAGTACCATATCATTAATTAATTTGATCTGGATCTCCTTATAACTTATCTTAATCAAGGATGAGGACTATTTCATCATACATGATGCATCATAGCTTTTTGCGCGCTCGTGGGGCCCCATGTTGTGCAGAATGTGCCCTTTTTATTTTTTAGCCCCTGCCCTTCAAACGTCACTGGGTCGGAGGTTTCACTGTGAGCCACAATGAAGCACAAATGGTTGTG
This sequence comes from Merluccius polli, assembly GCA_030340625.1. Taxonomy (NCBI): domain Eukaryota; kingdom Metazoa; phylum Chordata; class Actinopteri; order Gadiformes; family Merlucciidae; genus Merluccius; species Merluccius polli. The sequence continues at coordinate 10,682 of JAOPHQ010002277.1, forward strand.
GAGTCAATGCAGAGAAGGCTTCTTCCTCTTCACACTCTGGGTCTACAGGCACTGCAGCACTGGCTGTAACGTTAGGCGCATCTGTCCCTTCATTACTTGCAGTGTCTCCAAAATCCTAACACCACCAACATTACACCACATGGAAATGAATGACAAATGTATAAGCTGTGTAAACAAAGACACCAAGCTGTAAGACTGCAGGGTTGTAATGTTAGCAAACTGGTTACATATGCCTTCTCTTATGGTAGCTTTTAGAAAATAGGTTGCTTACGGTGCACAGTTTACATTTTCATCGAGCTGAATCTCTAACGGGTCCGTGACCACTACTCCTGCCAGCGGCAGAAGCTGCCGTTGACAGCGGACTTGATGAAGCCGCTGCGTGCAGTGAAGGAACGGCCCCGGTTGTCAGTTTAATCCACTCCTGGCTTCAGTCTCACCCAGTCCTGGCTTTGAAATCCCATTCTGAACTCCATCATATGTCCGGGGAGATAATTGTCCTGTCTAAAATTAGCGCCACACACGACCGCGTTCGGCGTAACAGACGCGGCAGAGAAATCGTGCATCTTCACCTCCAGGAAACGCACCAAGGCACGGAAGTTAGCACCGTTCTTTTTCCTGTTCGGAAACGTGTGGACTTGATGTCCTGACAGGCTGGAGTTTGTGCAACTTGCACAAACACAATAATTGACCATGACAAATGGTGAAATCATACCTGCAAACTAGTCACCTTTCGGCGAAATTCGCCGTTTTCAACTCAAAATAGGTCATTTACGTGAGTCGTGTAGATCCGAAGAGTTTTTTTAAGGGGGGGGGGGGTACTGACAGACCAACCAATCAACCAACCATAGACTGTATAATAACCGACTGTATAATGAGCGAGAAACAAGTTTGCTATCTCTTCACAATAAAAAACAAAATCTTTGGCCAAATGACTCCACGTTCCACGTTCAGGGCTGATAGCGTTCCGGCACCACGCCGGAATTCCGGTGTACCGACGTGTCTGTGAAAAAAAAAAAAATCAGGTTTGCGTGGTCTGACATCGTCCATCGTAATGGCTGACTGGCATCACGATGGAGAGCCACCATCGTGATGCCACGCCCCCCTCTCTTCTATAGTTATTACCTAAAAACTTTGCAGGGATTGCTCTGTAAATAAATTGAAAATATAACTAATGGTCCATATAAAGTGCTGTAAGTTAACTAGGGCTGCCCCCTAATAGTTGGCTTAGTCGAATACGTTTTCATTAGTCGAGCAAAAAGTAAAACATCAAAATAAGAAGGCATGAGCATCGCAAACCGAATACATCCGTGGTCGCAACAAGCCCTGATTTAACTCATCGCTGCAGAAATACTGACCAATACACCTGGGCAGGTAGACACCGCTAGACACATGGGACTCATACCGGTGATCGCGTCTTTAGTTCCCCGTGTCTGATCGCTGTAATTCGGAGCGTGAATATCGGCTGAATATCTAATATCTTTCTAACTTTAAAAAACACTTTTGTATTGTTTAAGACGATAGTCGCACATCCCTCGTAACTACGCCGTGAAGGTGAACCCTCCCGGACTCCGCTAATAACATGAACCGCTCCGCCGGAGGAGCTGCACATCCACACGCACCGGACTGCGGTCCAGACAGCCGTCTCGGTTTCGCGTGGTCAAGCCAGCCGCTCCATCATTTTCAAGTGTGCCCTTATTGCCGACTTTATGGCAAATACTTTGAGACAACTGGGAAAGTCAGCGCTAGCTTACTGCAGCATGTGGAAACTTCGGTTTTCAAAATAAAACGTGGGTATTAAATGTATTAAACGTTTATTTAAAAAATATGAAGAATGTTAAGATTAAATTTTTTTTTTTTAAAGAAACAAAAAGAAAGTAAGAGTTGTGTCTCACAAAACAAGTATGATCCTGCACTGATTTTGAGCCAATAGGTCACATCACCTGGAAGGAGTGCTCATATTTACATGATGAAATGTATTAGCAGGGATGGATTACTGAACAGGCCTACCAGGCCCAGGGTCCCAGGAGCTCTGGTGCTCTACACAAAGATGCTACTGTAATATAGGCTTATATTTGGTTTGTTCATCTCATGCCTGAATGTTGTCAATTTATTTCCACAAAATTCACCAGAATCTATCATTCAAGGGACTATTTATCCAAATTGTCTTCCAGGAGAGCATACCCCTGGATCCCGCTTGACAATTATGTTGATCAGGGCATATATCTTGGCTTAGGGCTTACCTCCCAGAAAAAAAAAGTTCAGGCTCAGGATTTTTTTCTACTATCACCCCTGCACGTTACACGACCACCAATCGTAATCAAGATAAACCACAGCGCTAGGGTGGCCATTCGTCCGGCTTTAGGCCGGACTGTCCGGTTTTTCAAAGCCCTGTCTGGCATCCGGGGCAGCATCAAGCCGGGCGCGTATTTGTCCTCCTTTTTGAGACACCCCCGCCGGTCATAGGTCCCCCCCCCCTCATCAGCCGTAGGTCCGAGACTGTTACGATCGCGCGCACCCCCCCCCCCCCACCGCGTCGCCCGTTAACTGACCAGTTTATGGGTTAATAAATGTGCCATTTTTACCATAAGAAAATGTTGTCTTTTCCCTTTATTTTCTTCTGGGAGTACACCAGCAGTGTGCGAAATACGGGGGGGTGTGGGGGGGTCCGACCCCCCCGATTAACCCTTGAGACCCCCTGAAAGCCTCAAAAGCAAAAATTTGGGGGGGGGTCTCAAATTTTGTATAAATAAAATAGTATATTATTGTCACTAATATTGTCACCAGGGCCGGTTTTACCGATGGGCAATGTGGGCGACCGCCCAGGGCGCAATCTATGTGGGGGCGCACGAGCGCGCCCTAAAAAAAAAACAACAAAACGAGTGCGCCCTCAAAAAAAAAACAGCGCGCCCTCAAAAAAAAGAAATAAAAGAAAAACTAAACTCAAAACAAAACTCGCCAGTTTTCTAGACTACCGCTCATTTCCATGTCAGGCTAGTGGAGTGGGCGCTAGGGCGCCCTCGTTGTCACGTCAACTTGCTGCTGAGAGTCATACAGGTTGTGTGTCCGAGAGGCAAGGGGAGGGGGGCGACTGATAAGCGAGCTGCACACTAGCCTACATGCGGAAATTTACTAAAATCTCCGCGATTCTGAAGTGGACATCGTACTACTTCAAAAAAACTATCGGAGCCACATTTGAAGCGGTAGAAAAAACGGTCGGTTGAGAGACGCAGATTGTATCTTTTTACGGAACATCCGCCCGATAATGTCGTGATGAGATATCAACACCCAAATCAGGCCACACAACACAAACTGCCTGCAAATAAATTGTATTTCATAATTAACATAGACCCATATGCCTACACGACACGTAATTGATTGGTTTGTGTAAAAAAAAAGAAAGAAATGTTAATAAATAAATAAATAAATATCAGACAATATCAGGTTGATTGACGGGTGAACGGACGTTGGCAAAAGGTAATGCGATAGGTAATGTTATGATTCAATCATACAGTTGCACAACAGGTTTCGTATGATGATTTAATTGATGATTTTGCATCAAAGAAGGCTAGAAAAGTCAAGTTTTAGATTGCACTTCATACCTGTTATGTTAATGTTCTAAACAGGTTGAAAAATAGGGATGGTTCTTGTTTTTGTATCTAACATTATATGTAATAAAATAATGCAAATAATATAATATATTGTTTTGTCCTGTTTGTCGGCCGGGGCGGGGGGGGGGGGGGGGGGGGGGGGTGCCCAAGGGATGGTTCGCCCAGGGCGCAAATGTAGCCAGGACTAGAGCCCTGCACTGGAGCCCTAGGCCCGAGGGGCCCGAGCCCGACAGCCCGAGGGCCGGGCTTCGGGCCGACGACCGCATAATTACATCGGACACGGGCCGGGCTCGGGCACTTTTATTTTTCAACTGAATTAATTTTTTTAAACCTTTTTTAAACCGACGTATTATGACAGTCCTGTACCGGCCCAATAATCTGGACCGGCCCAAAAATAATACACAAAATAAAAAATAAAAAATAATCGGCCTGAAATCGTCCGGCCGAACCTCCCTATGGCAGCCCGTCCCTGGTTATAGGCCTATGCGGCGCTCGTAAAAGCCGAACAATGCGCCTACATGCGCTCTTAAAGGTTTGGAAACGATTCAACAAGACTACATCTGTATTCCAATTACAATAAGTAGCCTACTTATCGGCCAACAATAATCAAACAAGGCAGTAAATGTGGGCATTAAACTGTATAGGACTGTTTTGAATAAAAGGGAAAAGGCCGACATATGCCAATACAATATGCAGCCGGCGCTCGGAAAAGGCTCGCAACAAAAAGATGAGCCACACATTTAGAAACCATTGCATGAACTATCTAAAAGAAATACCTTAGTCAGAAAACATATATGAGGCTGAACGTTTTGCTAAAATGTCAGTTATGGAAATATTGAAAATGTAGGAGCGGCTGGCTTGACCACGCGAAACCGAGAGACGGCTGTCTTGACCGCAGTAGGCGATCGGTCATTAATCAATAATCCTATTTAACCGTAGCCTAGAACTCTAGACACCCCCTAGCGGCAGCAAATTTATTTGGCAGCTAGGTAGGGTCTAGCACTGCTCCGTCGGCTTTTTGGTGCTGGAAACACCAAGTGTGTCTTGTATGTCTGACCAATCACAGCGTGAGGGGCGGAGTCGAAAGCCGGGCTACCTAATGACGACAGAAATGCGACGGTTCTGTGTTAGAGGTAAACAATGGCTGCTGCTGCTGGCGAACGGCTGTCTTTCCACTCGGCTTTGGCCGCGACTTGAAGTTAACATTTTATTTGAGAAAAGAACAAAGAACGGCACTGAAGTCTTTCCTCGAAAATAAATATTTATTCTGAGTTTTGATTAATTACGTAGTCAGAGCCGTCGCTCTGACTACGTCACCTTCTTCGTTGCTCTGATTGGTTGTAGCGCTATCCTATTGCGTGCAGAGGGAACTTGAAAGACAACCGTTTATCCCGCCCACACTGCCAATGGAGCTGATCCAGACCTTACATCTTTCTGATGTAGGTCTGGCTTGCCAGGCTAATTTAACCGTATAACTGCACACAACTTTATTTAAAAGCAATCAAATGTAAAACATGTGTGTTTGTATTCTGGTGTCCGGTGCGTGTGGATGTGCGGCTCCTCCGGCGGAGCGGTTCATGTTAATAGCTAGGGTTGGGTATCGTTTGAATTTGAGCGATTCCGATTCCTTGTTTCGATTCCGGTTCCTAACGATTCTCGATTCCGATTCTTTTAAGAGGCAGGGTAAAAATTTGTTTTAAATGAGCCAGCTATCCAACGGTCTTTCTGAATGAAATAGTCTGACCTTCATCAATTTTAATTCTATGAACTTTTTATGAACTTTACTATGAATTTCTCAGAGGCCTGTTTTAAACTACAATACAAATATCAAATCTATGAACTTGAATATAATAATATTATAAATAATGAATACATTTCGCAGAGGTACACTTTAACTTTATTTTTAACTCATGAAACATGTTAACATGCCTCCACTGATGGGCTAATCTGGAGCAGAATAGCCATTATTATTATTATTATTAATATGTCGAATCGACATATTAATAATAATAATAATAATAATAATATGTAAACAGAATGAACAGAAGATGAAAACCGGACAGATTTCCGCTGTTGTAAAATTAGGGACTGGCCCTTTAAGCCGCAGGCTCGTATGCGGAGTGGGAGGGGTAGAGTGAGTGTGTGTGTGAGTTTTTGGAGTGGATGAGAGAGAGGCACGTTACAGCGACCGGAGCAAATAATGTTGATAAGAAAAGTACACGAAATAAATCAGTTTGATCCTGACCACTGTGCAGTCATTCACTAGCTGCTGTTGTTAAGAAAAGGACTCGCGGTAAAATGTAAACACTTCCGGTGGACGCTTCTTCTTTAGTGTTTGGCAGCTCCGGTCGGCGGGCTAGGCATCGAAACTAGGAACCGAAAGTTAAATTCTGCAACGATTCCGGGAGAATCGGAAAGCTAGTCCCAGTTCCAATCGATCCTCGATCCTCGATACCCAACCCTATTAATAGCGGAGTCCAGGAGGGTTCACCTTCATGGCGTAGTTACGAGGGATGTGCGACTATCGTCTTAAACAATACAAAAGTGTTTTAGTTAGAAAGATATTAGATATTCACGCTTTTTATTTTTATTTTTTTTATTTTTTATTTTTTTAATTTATTTATTTTTTTTATTATTTTTTTATTATTATTATTATTATTTTTTATTCATGATTGCGTGTCGATATATGACATTCATTCAGACGTTTGCTATTGTAAATGCGTCAGATTGGTTGTTGTTGCGTCTGCAGTAGGCTAATGAACAACTTTGCATTGGCTACTACATGTCAAGAAAATTTAGATCTGTATTGCGCAACAATTCGGAGATGGGGACCCCGCCGAATATCGACGGGTATTTCGCACACTGTACACCAGAATGCTTACATGTTAAAATAGCAAAATTTGGCTGGGGGGGATGCCCCCAGACCCCCCTACAACGGTTTAGTTTGTCACCTTTTTCAACCCTTATGAGTTTGCAGGTATGTGAAATGCAACTCAAAAAACTGCTGAAAAAAGACCAACTCACTATCTCGACCGCTCGCATTGATTACCAACCTACTCACTACACATTTTGAGCAGAGACAACTCCATGATGTTACGTCATATGACGCAACGTTGAAAAAAAGAGCGTTTTTAAGAGCTTTGCTCAAAACGGCCACTTTTTTCCTCTGAATTTGTGCCCTTATATTTTTTTAACACATTAAATCCTGTGATATCTTTTCAAGCGGTCATTTACAGACTAGGTTCTCCAATTAAATATAACCTGCACTATGCTCTTTAAGGGCCCTTACATAGTCAACGCGAGCAACGCGCGTAAGCGACGCGAGTGACGCGAGTGACGCGCTTCCTTTCATAGTCTACACAGCATACGCAAACGTCGCGGGCAATGCATGACATGCAATACACCGCTCACGCCACGGGTGGCAGCAGAATCACTGGTGTTTTTGCGGGTGACATTTGCGGGTGACATTCCGGGTGACATTCCTATCAAAATGGCTACGGAAGAAGAGTGCATTTTATTGCTCCTATTAAATCGGCGGCGGCAACGCAGGCAGCGCAGAGATAGGCGGTGGTATGTGCGCCCTTTAAATACCACACGAGACCAGGATGGGGAATTTGTTTCTCTGGTGCTTCCAACACACACACACACAAACACACACACAGACACACACACACACACGTTGATTATGCCTACATACCGGAAAATTTGAGTCGGTCCTCCTGTGCCTTATGAACTCGCTCAACCAGCTAAGCTGGGTCAAGATTTTGGGGTAGCCGAACGTTACTGCACCTGCACCACTTCTGCACGCTACCTTCCACTTTTTATGCGCTCTTGCATATTTGTCCCGGACAGCTTTCCAGTCCGTTTTTACCTGTTTTACAGTTTTTCCCATTGCTATTGCAACCTCCCTCCATGCATTCTCCAAAGCATTCCTGTTGGAGTGCAATTGTGTCGAACTATCATACAAATGCTGATAAACACGTATTTGCTCGCACAATTTCTCCTCTTCGCCCGCCATTTTATTCAAATATTCTACTGTAAATATTGTAATGTACAATATTTGCAGTATCGCGCCCCCGCCGACAACGCATAGTATTGCATGGATCGGCGCGTCGCGTATCAAAAATTGGGACGACACGTTTTGCTACGCATCGCCGCATAATGGCGGCCGAAGCGTAGCGATGCGTAGCCTTGCGGACGCGTATGCGTACCGATGCGTTGACTATGTAAGGGCCCTAAGACTGTAGCTACCGTGTTTGTGTTAAAAAAAAGTCTGTAAGAGTGCATTTGAGTTTGTTGGTTCTCTATTCTCAAACAACAACGTTTATTCAGAGGGCCCTTTTCAGAGGGCTCCATATATGGAGGTAGAGGTAGTGTCTTTGTCGAGTGCAAAACTTTTTGTATTGCAAACAAAAATAATAATTCTGAAACTAAAAATTAGCTTTAAAGGTTTTAAGAGACCATTGTTTTTTACATCAAGTAAAGTATCTCAGTATCACTGAGATCAAGACTTTATGCATTCCAATTCCATAAATAATTATATTTCAAACAAAAAGAAATGCTTTCAAAGTTTTGAGAGCAAAAGAAATGCATTTGAACACAAAACACACTTTACATGTTAGGCATGACAGGTTGTTTAATGGTTTGCTCTTGGTGCCATTTTCTTTGTGTTTGGGCCATTCTATGTTGGTTTGATTAGTGTCTTTTTGTCAAGAGCAGTGATGTTGATGTTGGTTTTCAATGTAGTGAGTCCCTGGGAAACCACAGGTGGTCATTTGAGTGGGACCCTGAGGAATTTGTTATTTTTTGACAAATTGTACTGTTAAACTCTTGTTTAATGTCCCTTGACACGGGCGTCCCTCAAGCCTCAGTATTAGGACCTCTTCTGTTCTCCCTATATACTAGATCCTTAGGCTCTGTAATCACTTCACATGGTTTTTCCTATCACTGCTACGCAGACGACACTCAACTATTCCTCTTTCCCCTCCTCTGACAGCCGGATTGCAACTCGCATCTCAGAATGTCTGGCAGACATCAGCACTTGGAAGTCTGCGCATCACCTGAAGCTTAACCTCGACAAGACTGAGCTCCTGTTCGTACCAGGGAAGGACTGCCCTCACATGGACTACTGGTTACTGTAGCTCTCTACAACATCCGCCGGATCCGGCCCTTCCTCGAGGGAAGCAGCACAGCTCTTGGTCCAAGCACTCGTCATCTCCCACTACTGCAACTCACTCCTGGCGGGACCCCCTGCCTCCGCGATCAAGTGTTTGCAGCGTATCCGGAACGCTGCAGCACGACTCCTGATCAACCTGCCGAAGTTCTCCCATGTGACCCCCTCTTCCGTAACCTCCACTGGCTCCCTGTAGCAGCTCGCATCAGATTCAAGGCAATGGTACTGACCTACAAGGCTGTCAATGGAACTGCCCCAACCTACCGCCAAGCGCTATTCAGACCCCATGCCCCAACTAGAGCACCCCATGCACAACTACCATGGCTGGCCGGCTGGTACCGCCATCACTAAGAGCAAGCATAGGTCGCACAGCTAAGTCACAACTCTTCTCTGTTTTGGTGCCGCTATGGTGGAACGAGCTCCCTGCTGATGTGAGGACTGCTTCCACAAGAGACTCAAGACCCACTTGTTCAGAGTTCACCTGGACTCTGCTTAGCCCCCTTTCTCTACTACCACTCCCCCTCCCCCTTCCTTTAAAAACAAATTGTATGTTTGTATGTACTGGCACTTACGTTAGTATTTTGCACTTGGCATCTTGGCACTTATCTCTGTCGTATACTAGCAATGGGTTAACATAGCATTGGGCGTGCTTGAAACTTGTTTTTGTGAAATCCTTACTGTACCGATAGCGATATACTATTGCACTTTCTTCTGACAAATGTACTTACTGTAAGTCACTTTGGACAAAAGCATCTGCTAAATGCCCTAAATGTAAATATCATTATAATTATGGTGATATTCATGTATGAATGTATCTGAAAATTAAACAAATAAAATCCCAAATCAGAAAACGTTATTTAACTTAATAAACATTATACAAATGTCACATCATGACGTACTTACAAAATTCAAATAAAAAATTCAAATAAACAAAATAGTGTCTGCAGCAACATAATAGCGCCAAAATGAATTACCAAATAAAAGAGTGATTGAACAAAACAGTACACAAATGTCTCATCACCATTACAGTCTACAAATAAACAAACAAATGTCACCAAAATAGCACCAAAATCATCTACCCAGTATCAAGTAAATCAGATCTAAGTGATAAGAAAATGAATTGAGTCAATCAATTACGTGAAACTTGTATCACAAACATGAAACTTGACTAAGACAGTAGTAATAAAATAAAATGACACACATATGTTTGTGGTGCATTACAAGCAGCTCAATGTAATTCAACTCTGACCTTTTGGGCCCCAGGTTGACCTTGAGGAGCTGCTCTTGATGTTCCAATGACAACCTGTTCCTGTGAGGGGTGAGGATGAGGTTATGAGAAGAAAATATTTGTTTGCAGCCAGCTGTATGCCCAGCCAGGGCCCATTCCTGTCAAGTTTGTGCAGCGTTGATGAGGGGCTGGGTAGTCGTTTGATCGTCGTTTGTTCTCCCTGGATCGCCAACTTGCCGTGGTGGAGAACCTTGTGTGTTCCAATGAGCCTGAGAGCAATGTCGTCTGGAGCGTCAGCTCCTGGTAGGGTCACCCATGGCGGTAAGGTCAAGGGGGAGGTTCCAGACAAAGTGTGATCCAAAGACCTCAACGGCGGATGTGGCGGAGGATGACAATGGACAATGTCACAACGACACTGAAGGCGGATGAAGGCTGCAACAGAGGGTGGTCTCCAGTCATCATGGATTTCCATGCCATTGGAACCAGGCCCCCTTCTGTCAAGGATCGTGTGGTGGCTGCAGGCGCATCAGTCTCCCCATGTTAAAAGATATCACGTGCAGGCGTCCTCCCAAAAGGGAACCAATCCACCTTACATCACAGATCAGAAAAAAGTCCTGTGGTGACCAGGAAGTGGTGAAGGGGGCAGGACAGTGTAGTCTGGTAGTTCCCAGCCACAACCTGGCACACGGGCGGTAGGTGTCAGAAGGTCGGTAAGCTCTTGGACTGAGGCAGAAAGCTTTTCGGCAGCTGCACCCATGACTGAGCAGCCCTATTTAGGATCCACTCTGCTCACCCCAGTAGGGGAGGGGGTTAGAAAAGGTATGCTAAAAATAGTCTGCCTCGAAAACTCCTGTCTGGACTACCGCATCCAGAGGGTTCACCACTACGCGGTCAGAAACAAAGGAAAAAATGGTTATATATTGGAGCCTGGAATGTGCGGACCCTCATGGACAACAAAGCCAATGATCGACTCGAAAGGCGAACTGCCATCATCTAAAGGGAGCTAAAGAGATTCCAGATCGACATCGCAGTGCTCTCCGAAACCCGACTGGCTGATGATGGGCAGCTGAAGGAGGAAAAAGGCGGATACACTTTCTTCTGGAAAGGAAAGCCTGCAAACGAGCCACGTATCCATGGTGTGGGCTTTGCTATTAAGAACAGCCTCCTCAACCACCTCTATGAACTCCCTGTGGGCATCAATGAACACCTGACGACCATGCGCCTGATGCTTGCAAGCAGTCAAATGGCTACTGTTATTAGTGCTTATGCCCCAACACTTGATGCACAGGACGAAGTAAAGGAGACCTTCTATGCTGACCTTGAAAAAACTCTATCCAAAGTGCCCAAGGAGGACAAGATAATCCTACTTGGGGATTTCAATGCCAGAGTGGGACGAAACCACAATTTATGGAGAGGCACGCTAGGGAAAGAAGGGGTTGGAAACACAAACTCCAATGTCACACTACTGCTGACAAAGTGCTCAGAACACAACCTGGTCATCACCAACACACTCTTTCACCAAAAGAACACATTCAAAATATCATGGATGCATCCTCGCTCTAAACTCTGGCACCTTATCGACTACGTCATCGTCCGCACCAAAGACCGCCGTGATGTGCTGAATACCAGAGCAATGACCAGTGCAGACGACTGCTGGACTGACCACCACCTCATTCGCTCCATCATGTCTATCCACCTGATGCGGAAAAGAAGGATGCAGAAAAGAAAGAGCCGGCCAAAATTTAACATTGAGCGTCTGGGTGATCCCACCTACCAACAACAGCTCCAGGCGGCCCTCAGTGCAGACCTGCCCAAGCAGTACCCAACTGATGCTGAAAAACACTGGGGCAGGCTCTCTTCTACCATCATTAACTGTAGCAAAAGCATCCTTGGTCACAAAAAGCGGAAACATCAAGACTGGTATGATGAAAACGACACCGAAATTCAACAGCTCCTAGCCATCAAGCGACACACTTTTATCACCTGGCAAAATAACATCAACTGCAAGGTTAAAAGAGCAGCTCATGCCAAAGCGAAGGCAGCCACCCAATTGAACATTAGGAAATTGAAGAACCAGTGGTAGACAAAGAAGGCTCTGGAGATCCAGCAGCTTGCTGACTCTGGAGATACCAGAGGATTCTTTGATGCCACAAGAGCGGTATATGGCCCCAGCTACCGTTGCCTAACCCCACTTCGCTCTAAAGATGGGCTCATGCTGCTGAAAGGAAGCAATAGCAAACAGGTGGAAAGAGCATTACGAGGATCTTCTGAACAGGGACACCACTCCTGAGATGGAGGCCCTCGAAAACTCCCTCAACAGCCTATAAATGAGAGCATGGGGGAACCACCCAGCCTGGAAGAGGTGCAGGATGCTATTAGGAAGACGAAGAACAACAAGGCTGCTGGTCCGGACGGCATTCCAGCACCTTCCAAAACAAGTCCTGTAAGTCCTCTACTTTCACCTTCCAAAACAAGTCCTCTACTCATCCGCCTTCAGTGTCATGACATTGTCCATTGTCATCCTCCGCCACATCAACCGTTGAGGTCTTTGGATTGCGCTTTGTCTGGAACCTCCCCCTCGACCTTACCGCCATGGGTGACCCTACCAGGAGGTATAAGGACAACATCAAAACAAACATCAAAAAGTTCCACATAGACCTTAAGACTTGGGAGGACATGACAAAAAATAGGGTGATATGGAGAAACCTTGTCCATGAGGGGGCTGCATTATATAATGAAGAGCTCCACCACGCTGCAGAACACAAACGCAGACTCAGAAAGGAGAGAGCATCCACCAAACAGGCCCAGCCCAAACCCACCACCACTTTCACCTGCCCACACTGCACAAGAATAATCAGGTCCAGGATCGGCCTCTACGCTCATCTGAAGACCCACAAGGACCAAGAAGGAGGACAGTCATACTCGACTACGAGTGACCGCCGATGATGATGAGTCGTTTGACGGACCTCCTTCCATCGGTGGGTTTGCTCATGCCCATAGTGGCCAACAAGCAGTTCCAGCTCCTCCTCCCCAAAGACCTTCAACTCTTTTTCGCTCATGGAAGACGATTGGATGGAGACTCAGCACACCAAAGGCACACAACAGAGAGGTGTTCGGAAACCTGGAGTGCATGTTACGTATCAAGTTGTCAATGAATTTGATGCACAGCCGCTCCAGATTAAATGTGGCGCTGGTGACATGTTGCCCTGTATGTCGCTGGCTAATTCTGGTTGGGCGATGTCATTGCCTTGATCTTTTCCAGATCCTCGATGGCCAGCTTCACTTTTACCAATGCTATATCAACGTTTTCTGTTTGCAGGAATTGGGATAAGATCATAACAGGGGCCATTGCATCCATCATCAGAGCGGTGATGATGATGAACTTTACTATTTGTATTTCACCTGAGTTTGTTCTAAGTCTCTTTGCAGAGCAGGAACATTGAGGCAGAACTGATGTTATTTTCTTAAAACATGGCGAGTGATGGTGGAGTGCTGATAGTTGCATGGTGAACTGTAGAAATATCCCTATTGGTGATTTTCGCTCCTTTGAACATCATGCTATACTGGTAAAATCCTAACCCCCTGTGCTTGTTATAACAATATATATGTCGCATGGGTAAATTTGGCGTTGGCAGAATCAGGCTTTGAGAGCAGCTGTGCGAGCCAAGAAACTAAAATCATGATGATGCCTGTGTATCCGGGGGCCCCATGGCTGCCTAAGTTTAAAGGGCCCGGGGATGATTTGAAATATTGTGATTGGAAGGAGCAGATAACAGGGTTACTGGGAGCACAGGAATTGACAGAGTTGAAGAAAGTTGATATTTTGCTTGGAGCGCTAGCTGGGGAGGCTAAGCGTCAGGTTAGTGTTTTGGAAGAGGGTGAAAATGACCAGGTTCGCAAAATGTTCTTCTATCTTGACTCCTTGTATGGAGACCGCACCCCTGTCTCCGTTTTAAGATCACAGTTTTTTAGTTGCACACAGAGGCCAAGTGAGACTGTGCCCACATTTATTCTGAGGTTGCGTGAGTTATATTACAGGTTGCGGCGGCATGACCCAGACAACTCCCCCTCCGATGCTGCCTTAGGAGATCAGCTGCTCCCTGGCTCAGGCCTTGAAGGTCTATGCTCGCCGTAACCCTGAGGAAGACTTTGCTGCAATCCGTCAGGAGGCACTATTACTGGACACAGAGTATGGGAACACACAGACTGAGGTAACATGCTCATTTGAGACACGTGAATAATTATTCACGTGTCTCCCCTAAACCATTGCAGGGATCTGACTGGAAGGAGACTCTGAAACAGGAGATCATGGAGGATGTGAAAGCACAGATGCGAGGACTCACCCAGGAACTGATGAGGGAGATCAAACCACTTCTCCAACCAGCCGCAGTTGCCCCACAGCCCTCCAGAAGACCTGAGAGAGAGTGGCGGTGACCGGAACGAACAAGGTCGCCCTATCTGCCGTAGATGCAGACATGCATGACACATAGCTAGGTTTTGTAGGGAGCCAAACGCTCCACAGCCGGCTTTAAACGAGCCGTCCCTGCTGCTGAGGTCCGGGGGGCAGGGGTTGCTGATTCACCACCAGAAGAGAAAGGGGCCACTGAAACATTTATTGGGCAAAGTCCAACCATAGGTGTAACCATTGAGGGAGTCAAGCTGCAGGGGTTACTAGACACGGGGTCGCAAGTTACCTTAATGCAATTGAGTTTTCTGGAAGAACACTGAAGTTAAACTTGGGAAGACCCCAGTATTTTTTCGATTGACAGCAGCTAATGGTTTAGAGATCCCCTACACTGGCTATGCAGTGTTAGACTTTGAGGTGGAGGGCATTAACATACCTGGGCAGGGAGTTGTTGTTGTGAAGGATGAACACTGCACACACACGCTCATTATAGGTAGTGGTGCAACGGGTCACGGATTACCCGTGATCCGTACGGATCAACCCTCACGGGTCGGGACAGACGTGATCCGCGGATCAGCTGACAAATAATAGTTGCACGTTCACGCGTTCACATCAAGCCGGACGCGTATTTGTCCTCCTTTTTGAGAGCGCAATAGTAACACACCGCGCACCCCCCCCCCCCCCCCGTCGGCCGGAGTGTTACAATCGCGCGCGTGCACCCCCCACCCCCCCCCCCCCGGTCGTAGGTCCGCGGTGTGTTACTATTGCACGCACCCCCCGTCGGCCGGAGTGTTACAATCGTGAGCGCACCCCCCCCCCCCCCCCCCCGTCGGCCGGAGTGTTACAATCGCGCGCGTGCACCCCCCACCCCCCCCCCCGGTCGTAGGTCCGCAGTGTGTTACTATTGCGCGCACCCCCCGTCAACAATCGCGAACCCCCCCCCTCCCCGTCAACAATCGCGAACGCCCCCCTCCCCGTCAACAATCGCGAACGCCCCCCCCCCCTGTGGCACCAGAATGGCCTACGAACACGGCAACACCTCGAGCATGGCCAGCCACGTGAAGCGACATCGTCCTGGCGAGTCGGGAGTTTAAAAAAAAGACGCGCAGCAACTGCTTCTCCCCGATGCATTTAAGCAGTGCTTTATTATTATATTATTATTATTTTATATTTTACTATGCTGAGGAAGCAGGATTATTATTTTGTTTTTACACATGTTACGCCTGTTATTCACTGTTGAATGTTAAAAATAAAACCAAAAAGCAATTGAAATCTAAGTCACATTTGTCTTGTTATAATTTATTTATTTATTTTTTTAATGACCCGACCCGTGACCCGTGACTCAAAAACCGTGACCCGATCCGACCCGTGAGTGTTGTGATCCGTTGCACCCCTAATTATAGGTATGAATGTTGTGACTGCCTGTTGGAATGCCCTGTTTCCTCCCCATCACAGCTGAAGAATGGTATGGAGGGACGCCTTCACTACCTGCCGACGTGTTGAGGTCACTACGGCAGAGGATGGGTTACTCGGATATGTGCGGCCAGCTTGCCAGAGCAACATAAGGGTCCCCCCAAAGAGTGAGGTGCTAATGTTGGGCCGGGCTCAGATGGGCCCACGAGGAGCAGACTACTGCGCCCTGCTGGAAGGACTACCAGATGCCAGTAATGTAGGCATGGCCAGGACGCTAGCAGTGGTAAGGAATGGCAGAGTCCCTGTGCGTATCTGTAACCCACACCCCTACAGTCTGCCTATAGGTCGGTACGAGAAACTGGGGAAGCTGTACCACATAGATGAAACTGATGTGCACAGACCTTTTGATCTGAGCTTGTCCCTGGAGGAGGATGGGGCTGTTAAAGTGGCCTTGGTGGAGGCAGCAGTGAACCCTGGACAGAGTGAGCTCCCACAGGGGGTTAGAGATTTAACTAACAGACCAGGGGCCTCATTTATAAAGGTACGAAACGAAAATCTTGCGGAAACAGGGATGAAATATGCGTACACATCTTTCACCACCAACGCCGTGATTTATAAAAAAAAAAACCTTGCGGAAAAGAGTGCGCAGTTCTACGCATCCTTTCACCCTGGAGTAAAGCTCCCGCAAAGTTTTTCAAACAGTAAGGAGACGGAGACGACCACAGGAAGAAGGTGGCGGTAATGCACTATATGTGTTTGCAAACCGCCAATAATGCCAAAAGAAGAAGATGCTACCCCCGGAGCTCATTGCGGACCCAACGCACATTGCGCACCACATATGACTTCGGAGTTATTTATTCATTTATTTATATATTTATTTTATGAAAAGCACCCATTATGAAACATGAATTAAAGCAAAATTATGTTCAACACACTACAGCCCTTTCAAATCACAATCCTCGGCCAGACCAACTGTATCACTTAAACGTTTTTAATTAGCTTGATAAATAAGCCTAAATTCAATAAACCTGTGGGCATTTGAAATGAATACCCCTATTGGCCTGTCGCTAATGCAAGGCCTATAAATAATGCCCTGATTGCCTCTGTATTCTAATGAGCCAAAATATGGGAGCCTTGGCATTGCTCGAGGATTTGGCGAGAGGCATGCGACATGAGCGCGTATTCAGAGACCACCAAGACTACCTGGCCCATGAGGATGAATGGCTGATAAGCCGTTTCAGGCTTCCTAGAGTTATTCTTCTGCAGATCTGTGCTGAATTGACACTAGTGATGGGTCGTTCGCGAACGAACCAGTTCGAACGAACGACTCTTTAAAGTGAACGAACTGACCTCGTTCGCCACTCTCGTTCGCGTCGTTCGTCTCGTTCGCTGAGTCTCTCTGACGCGCTGATTCGCGGCGCCGCTGATTCGCGAGTCGTTCGCTGACTGATTGACTCAAGGACTGAGACGTCACTCACGACTCGTCATCACGAGAGCCAGCCAATGTATGTTGTTTGTCTGTCTGTGAGTCTAGGACGCTTTCGAATGGTTGACACATTAACAATACCACTTTCACATTTGAATATTGCCTTTTACATTTACATATCAGTGAAATGGTAAATACATGCTGTCTTTGTATTTTCTGTGTCATGCCAGATTAATAAAATATTTGAATGTCTCGTCAATCTGTCTCGTTCTTTCATGGTTCCTTCTCACGCACGCGACCCGGCCGGGACCCCCACCTTGGTGGATCTTGGTCTTGAGTGGGGGTGGCCAATGGCCATCTTCACAATAGTAAATACAATATGCCCAGAATAAGCACAACTGTACATCATTAACTTTAAAACTCATCATTGCTAAATCAAGTCTATTATCTTGCTGATATACATCCAATAATCTACTACGCCCCCCCCCCCCCCCCACACACACACACACACACACACACACACACACATCCCGCTGCGTTTGGTTTGTCTAACTTTACCTTGAATTGGGGGAACGGGGCATTTTGATCCTGACATGTCATTATGCATACATTAAATAAATCTGTTGAACTCAAATTAAATACATATGTTAACATATTCAACCAGACACAACGTTGTATTTGCTATTAACACATTTATTAACACCATCAATGTGAACGAGGAGGAGCCGAGTCTGACCGACTCGGCTGGCATTCGCCGTTCGCGAATGACAGCCGAGTCGTTCGCGATTCGCGAATTGAGAACGAGGGAGGAGCTAAGTGAACGACTGAACGACTGAACGAGTCAGTGAATGATTCAGCGCTACCGGAAACACGACTGAACGAACGAACGAACGAACGAACGAACGACTCTCTGTGGCGAACTGAACGACGCAAACTGATTCGCGCAAACGACTCATGAAATCCATCACTAATTGACACCAGCCTTAGAACGGCCTACTCGCCAGAATAGGTCCATACCTGTGCAGGTACAAGTCTTGACCACTGGGATTTTTGGCTACTGGGACGTTCCAGCGCGAGCTTGCCGATAGGTCCGGGATTTCTCAACTATCACTAAGCGTGATTATGCCAGCCTTGTGGAGAGGTTTGATTGCATTGACCCCTCGCTACATAAAGTTTCCCTACACTGCTGTTGAACAGGCCAACATTAAAACGCAATTTGTCGCAATGTCCGGTTTCCCTAATGTAATCGGAGCTATTGACGGCACACATGTTGCGATAAAAGCAGCGACGACTGATGAGTATGCTTACGTCAATCGTAAGCAATACCACTCAGTCAATGTGCAAATCATCTGGGATGCAGAAATGACATTTTTAAATGTCGTGGCTCGCTGGCCAGGCTCAACCCACGACTTTTTTATGTTGAGACAAAGTAGTGTAGGAAGAAGGCTCCAGGCTGGCGCTGTGCAGGATGGTTGGCTTCTGGGTATGTATGTGCGCTTTTGGTGTCATAAAATGTTCAGTGCTTTTCCAACAATATTTTACAACCTACAATTCTCATGCAGGAGACAGTGGGTATTCCCTGACGAGCTGGCTCCTCACTCCCTTCCCCAACCCACAAAACCAAGGTCAGCAAACCTACAATGATGTGCATGCGTGCGCTCGGGTGGTGGTGGAGCGCTCCATTGGCCTTCTCAAGTCTCGTTGGAGGTGCCTGGATAAGTCTGGAGGCGTCCTTCAATATACACCTGAGAAGGTTTGCAATATCATCAGGGCATGTGCATTTTTGCACAACATGGCCCAGAGGCACAGAATTCCTGCACCTGCTCCCATATTGCCCGACGACATGGGTGCGCACGCAGAGATTGAGGACCACGCTCCTAGAGCAGTTGAATTGTGCGAACGCGTGATGCGGCGTTTATGGACAGGTAAGACACAAAATCACAAAACAAATGTCAGCCAACACACCAGTCATATTACGCACTTCAGCAGTTAAATTGCCAATGCCTTCAATTATTTCTCTCTGTGACTACAGCACAGCATCGGTGAGCACCCGGGCCGTGGGCATGGGGCCACGAACGGAGCCGATCTAATGATTGGTCAGAAAAGGCTCCTTATATACTTAAATATTAAGTGATTAATTAGCATTGACCTTTTAAGGACTATTATGGGATGGACTTGGGGGGAGCAGAGCGCTCGTGCACGCATGCCAAATTAGACGCACGTTGGTATTCATAATGAGAAGAGTGCGTACAGGTGTGCGCAGCAAGGTTTTATAAATCGGAATGTTTTTGTGCGTACGCACATTCCGAGGTTTGGGCGTACGCAATGTTCTAGGGAGGGTTTCACGCAGAGTTTTATAAATGCGGCCCCAGATCTGTCTGAAAATCAACAGGAGGAGTTGCGTCCCCTGCTGCTCAAGTGGGAAAAAGTTTTTGCCAAGCATGATGAGGACTTTGGCCGGACAGACGCTGTGCAACACCAGATCAACACTGGCGATGCAGCACCCATCCGGGAGAGGTATTGACCCCTTCCCCCTCTGATGTACAAAGAGGTGAAGTCCCTATTGTCAGGTATGCTTGAGAAAGGAGTGATTAGAGAGAGCTGTAGCCCTTGGGCTGCACCCATAGTCTTGGTAAAGAAAAAAGACGGTAGTTGGAGATTGTGTTGATTACAGAAAATTGAATGCAGTGACCCATAAAGACACCTTTCCTTTGCCTAGGATAGAGGAGACACTGACCAATTTCAACAGAGCAGAGTGGTTTTCTACCCTCGACCTGGCCAGCGGCTACTGGCAGGTTGAGATGGACCCCCAGGACAGGGAGAAGACTGCTTTCACCACGCCACTTGGCCTGCTTGAGTTCGAACGCATGCCGTTTGGATTGTGTAACACCTCAGCCACTTTCCAACGGCTTATGCAACAGTGTTTAAGTGGTCAGGTGGCAGAGTCGCTGCTGGTGTATTTGGACGACATCATCATCTACTCACCTGATTTCTCCTCTCACCTACAGCATCTGGATAAGGTGTTTCAAAGGCTGTGGCGGCATGGACTGAAGCTGCGGGTGGATAAGTATAAGCTCCTGCAACGTGAGGTGAAGTTCTTGGGCCATGTGGTAGACCAACAAGGGGTAAGACCTGACCCAGATAAGATCTCTGCAGTACAGGACTGGCCGACCCCCTCCACTGTGAAACAGGTGCAAGCCTTTTAAGACTAGCTGGCTATTACAGACGCTTTGTAGCTGGGTTCGCAAAAAATTGCACGTCCCCTGAATGCACTGTTGGCAGGCGCCCCGACTGACAAACAGACAGAGACTCGGTCAGTACAGTGGTGATATCCAAGTGGTTAAGGGGTATGTGGAGAGACAAGTAAAACCCTCAGGAGCCGAACGACATGTCTCGCAGAGCCCAGAAGGTACTACAACAGTGGAAGAGGCACCAGAGCAAGGGTCATTTACTGTGTCGGAGGGTGATCGACCCACATTCTAATGAAGAGCATTTCCAGAGTGTGTGTCCCAGTGCTAGATGCCAAGAAGTCTGGAGTAAGACTCACAAGGCACTGCCCATGCTGGTGTGGACCGGACCTTGTCCCGGATCCGGCTTAGATTCTACTGGCCGGACCAGGAGGGGGAGGTACGTCGGTTGCATCAGGGTTGTGTCGCCTGCAACCTGCAAAGAGAGAAGGTAGAGCCCAGGGCCCCACTAAACCCTATTACTGTGTCCTATCCTTTGGAAGTGATGGGTTTAGATTTTTTTGTCCCTCGGTCGGCCCACAGATGCTTACCAAAACATCCTAGTTGCTACAGATCTGTTCATTTGTTTTGCCTGGGCCATTCCCACACATGACCAGACAGCTCAGACCACAGTGAGAGCACTGTGGACACATGTAATCCAGCCTTTTGGCTGTCCGGCTCGGTTTCACTCTGACCATGGCCCTAATTGTGAGTCAGCCAGGATGAAGCAGCTCTGCGACACCTATAGCCAAAAGCCGCACAACACCATACCACCCGGCAGAAAATGGCAGTGCAGAGCGTTTTAACCAGATGTTGTTGAACATGCTTCGCTCACTGGAAACAGCTAAGCAGAATCGTTGGCCTGAGCATATTCCTGAGTTGGTACATGCTTATAACAACACAACACATAGCTCAACAAGTTATGCTTCCTCTTTCCTTATGTTTGGCACCTGCGGCTCCCGGTAGACATAGAACTAGGGGTGGGCCCCCAGCAATCTCGTCACGAGCGGTGGGTGGGTGAAAGATCACCAACAGAGACTTTCCTTAGCCTTGTTATGAATAAATAACAGCACATGTATCAACAGGCTGTAATATCCTCACATAGCCACAAGGGAACAGGACCCAATATATATAAGCTGTATTAACCGCACCTGGCCACCAATTGGCAGCACATAATACACTAGGAGGCGGGCGCTCAACACTAGCCAATCAGAGCATATTACACGTCATAGAGGCCACGCCTGCCCAGGTACTATCGAGCGCACACAAGCAGGGGAGGGCAGAAACTCTATAGGCAGCGTATCTATTAGATATCCAGCTAAGAGTCGCTCCACGCATGAATGATACAATTCCTCTCCTTTTGCTTCATAGATAATAGACCTAAACCTAAAACAAATAAAGTGAGTTAAAAGCGATCCTGTGTCGGCGGCCTTCTTCCTCAAAGAACACCTCAACAGCCTACAGTATAGCGAGGCAGAGGATGGGTGAGGCAGCTTCTCAGCGTAAACGGCATAATGACAAAAAGGCCAAAGCTATGCCACTGCTGCCAGGAGAGAGAGTATGGGTACGGGAGAGAAACAAGCAAGGCAGAGGGAAATTGTGTACATTGTAGAGTGCTAAGCCATATGTGATTTTGGACAAGGTGGGAGACACGGGGTTGGTGTACCGGGTACAACCAGAGAAAGGTGGCTGTGAGCAGACCGTTCATAGGAATGCATTAAAGTTGTGTACAGCTCCCCCTGCAGATGTTTTACCGCCATCCAGTGAACCTGAAACAGACTTATAGAGACTCAAAGGTTGCCAGAACCATTGTTTTATGGGTTCCTACCTGCAGCCCTGCCCATGCCCCCGCAGGATGGAGAGCTGGAAGCAGCGCCACAACGCTCCACTCGGCCAAATATTGGCCAACCGCCAGAAAGGTACAGAGACTGAGTTGATTTTTACGTTGCAGGGACTGACAACGTCAAACAGTGGGGGGATGTCGCATGGGTAAAGTAAGATTTTATTGTGTCTTTTTAGCTCCCAGTGTGTTTTTAATTTACGATATTTCTGATTCTGGTTTTTATTTGTGTTTTTATTGCATGTATTGCACACTGGGAGGGTATTGTGCTTTTATTCTGAAAAGCCCATACGGATGTGACTCCCCACGGCATAATCGCCTGCACCTGTTGAGCGTCAAATTGGCGGACTTTAAATAAGCTTCCAGAGGAAACAGGGCAGGGAGACGGAGCAAGGGAAAAGGGCAGGAAGCCGAAGCAGGAACAGAGGGGACCGATCACAGTAACCACGCCGGAGCTGTCGTTGGACGGAGAAGCCGCAGACTGATTCTAGGATGAAGCCCCATGAAGAAGCGGGCAGAGTGATACTCTGCCCTTCTGCGTGAGTAGCGATCTACGACTAAGCGTGACTAACTGTTGTATGTACGTGTGTTTAAAAGTGCAGTGACTGTCATCTTGCTCTCCTGATAGCTCGAGGTCAGCGCCCTGAGGAGGAAGACGACGGTGCGGTGCAGCGGCGTCAAGAGGCCGCAGGACCGAGGAGTACGGATTGTATCAACGCTTTCTACGACAACGGAGCCGCTTCCACCGGCACCCTGAGTGTGTGAGAGACTCTAGACTGTTTTATTGGAATCCCTCGCCACTCCGTTTTTAGCTTCACTCATTTTTTTTATTCTGAGAGTAAACATCAGCGTTTCTACTCAAGGATCTGTGGTTTTCTTGGTTTTAGCAACTGCTCTCTCGCCTGATTTTTAAACCATACATTTTTAATACACCTTTTATGAAAATAACAAACATACACCATAGCCCCTCCACATATAGACCACCTAAACCGTGTCCTATCTTTTTAGATGACTTCACTGAAATGTTGTCTATTGTCAGAACTAATTATGACAACATTATGGTCATAGGTGATTTTAATCTACATGTGGATAATGCAGCCGACTCTACAGCCGCTGGGTTCCTAAATTTGTTGAGCTCTATGGAATTTACTCAACATGTAAATGGGCCATCGCACAACCACTATCATATGGATCTAGTTATTACGCATGGTCTAAGAAGCATTGACGTATCCTCTGTAATTGACTTGGCAATCTCAGACCACTACTGTATTTTCTTCTCTGCATTACCATCATCCAGTCTTGTTACTGAGCAGGTTGTTAGGAAATGTTTTCTTACCTCTGAAGTTGCTGAAAATGTCATTAACCATATTAATAACATACCCCCATAGATCATTCCTTCCTCTTGTGATGATTTAGTCAACAACTTTAATAATAAGCTGAAGACTACCATTGACGCGATAGCACCAGCCAAACTTAAGAAGATTAAACCTAAACAGAAACCACCATGGAGAACTGGATATTATTAACTTAAAGAAAAACTGTAGAAAAGCTGAGGGTCAATGGAGAAAAAATAAGCTGCATGGCCACTATGACATTTTTAAAGAACACCTCACTATCTTGTTGTGAAAAGCAGTTTCTCTTGAAACTCTTACTCACGCGTGTTCTTTAATGAAGCGATAGAAGAAGTTTAAGTTTACTCAATAATCAGTTTTATTCTTAACACCAGTAGAATGTGCAGAGTTTTACAGATATATCTGGGTCCAACTATGTTTCCCTGACAGACAACAAAGTGTGTGTCAGTTCACGAAGTCTGAGCACCACCTATCCCTGACCCAGGAAGTTATATACACAACACAACAGTGAAAACGTCATAAAGGGCTGGCTGTTGACGTCTTCCCCTCTCGTCCTTGTGGTGTCTGGCCCCAGCGCCAGACTGTCACCTCCGGGTATTCTCTAAAAGATTCTTTACACGTACAGCGACAATCCTGCCTGTTTTTCGCCATCATCTGACCTCACTATCTACTCCACACATGTAACCAACCACGCACTCATTCCGATCCTGAGGAGCTGCCCCCATGTTTACATGCCTCTGCTCATAGCTCATGACTCTGTCCTTCCTATGCAGAAAGGCACCGAGGTTAGTGTGACCCTAGTTATTGGTCATATGGTAGATATAAAATATAACCATACCTTTAATCTTCAAAGAAATGAGAAATGCAAGACAAGCTCATTTCTCAAAGCTCATTTCTAAAAATCATAATAATCCCAGAATGCTTTTCTCAACTTTTGACAGCCTCATAAATCCAGTTCCAAAAAGCCACAACATCAAAATGCGATGAGTTTGCAGCATTTTTCAGAGATAAGATAACAATCAGGTTGGATCTAAACCTTGTTATACTGAATGAGCGTAAGCCTCTGCCTTTGGACACTTTCCCTCTGCCTAAGACTGCTATGAATGTTTTTGCTGAAATGCTAGGAACAAAGTGATGCAACTAAAACCATCCACCTGCTCACTCGACCCTATCCCCACCACCTTTTTAAAACTGTTTAATTGTCTAGAGCAGTGGTTCTCAACCGGTGGGGCGCGCCCCGAGTAGCAGTAGCGGTTCAGGGGGGGGGGGGGGGTGCGCGCGATCGTAATCCACCCCGGACCTACGACCGATGGCAGGGGTGCGCGTGATCGTATCCCGCAACAATCGCGCGCACGGCATCAGATTTAGATGCCCCCCTTTAGATTTAGAAGCAGAAAATATACCTGCAATATTTTCTTGGCCAGCAATTGGTTTGATCTTTTTCTTTCACAATTGAACATTTTCCTTTCACAATTTGATTCAAAATGAAGCATTACGGGAAAATGAAGGCTCAAGATATATGCGCAGATGTTAAGGCAATGGCGGGGGCGGGGGGCAAGGTGCGTGCGTGTGCACGCGGAAGGAGGCACACTCACGCTTTCTTTAATTATTAAATAATACCGTATATAAGGTGATCCACTGCAAATAATATTTGATTTGCTAAAAGTACTTTGTGACAAATAATTAACAATATATACAGCAGTGCGTACTGCAGACAAGGCACAAAAGTTAAAAAGTCGGGTGGGGCAGTCCTGCATCTGTCTTCCGGAGGGTTGGGGAGGAGTCTGTGCATATACAGTGAAGGTCAAGACATTCATGTCACGAGTATAGGCTACCCTATACTCGGGGGGCACTTGCACTCAAAAACAGTTGACCAATGGAGAAGCATAATCTACAGCTCCCTCTTAAGCCTGTTCACTGGTATGGGGTCAAAATGCAAACAAAAGACCCGTCACGCTCGCTGACTCAGAACAGATGTGAATCCAAAAGCACAACACAAAATGACCAGTCAAAATTCCAGGGTTTATTCCAAGAACAGGCAAGGGTCATAACCAGGTTCTGTCAGCCAAGGTAAATGTTGGTTGTTGTTGGTTCTTACATTCCTTTAGTTGCCTTGCTTTCTCAAGAAATGTCCACTTCTCTGAGGTAAAGAGAAGTTCTGTTTTGTGGGTGACTCCCACAAAGTACAAAACCAAGGGTTTGTAAAGGAAAGCTTTGTCTAGTTTATCCTCTAATTAACAAAACAAAAAGATAAACTCAATAAAACATAGCAGCTCAGATACCTCTTATGTAACTCAAAACAAAGTCTAAACAGTCAAACTACAACTTCAAGTCTATTTAGATCAAACTCCTAATCTCACTCCCTCCATGGTCTCATCAGTCTCTATATCCTCCATGTGTGTTGCTTGCTCTTTTCCTGCCTGTCTGGCTGCTTGTGGGGATTGTTGTTTTTAGCAGGCGCCATCTCCAACTGTAGTCCTGTAGCCAGCAGGAGGGAATGTAGCATCCATCAATCACTGCCTCTCCTGACATTAACACACACACACACTAAATGTTCATTGGAATTATAGAGAGATGCCTTTTTAAAGTGGTTTTACAGTAGAAAGGACAACACAAACAAAAAATCAATTTTAAGACTTTTTTATTTTTACACAACAAAACAACACGTACATGTTGTCTTTTTTTTCTGTACACACGTTTTTCCGTGAGCTTGAGACCGACAAAGGTTTGTCACACACCAATGTCAGCAAAAAGCTCACACAGGTTAGTTTTTTTTGTATATCTTCCTTTAAAAAATATCAATTTAATAAGAGGTCCAGTAAAGAGTTTTTCTTGTTATCTGTTTTCATCGTTGTTGCTTTTGTCACAATAATTTCTCAGTTTGTGTCCGTCTACACATCTGGCAAAGTCAGTATTCGGTGTGTCCTCATTAGTTAAGAAGGCGATGTGTGATATATCTCTTTGTTCATGTGCTCCACGGACATCCCATCATGTTGTTGTTCATGTGCTCCGTGTACATCCCATCGTGTTGTTCATGTGCTCCATGGACATCCCATCGTGTTGTGGGACACAGCAGAGTCTGCTCTCCCCTCCATTTTGTCTGGCAGAGTAACTGACGGAACAACTGAGCAAAAGAAGGCACCCAACTGCTGTTCTCTTGCCATGATAACGACCACACGCACATCATAACACACAAACACACGCGCGCAAACAGGCGAATGTCCATGTATGCAAGTTTGCTTCTGTTTTTTTTCTGAAGAACAATGTGCTTTTTTCTGTTATTTTTGACATTGTGTAGTCCCTTTATTTCCCTTTTGGTTGGTGTTTTCCCAGGTGGGGGGGTGGGGTGGGGGGTAAGTGTGTGGGCATGGCCCCTGTGCAATCCCATAGCAGACTACTTTAGATTTTTTGTTTGTTTTGTTTGTGCTATAATGTGGACGCCACAAGACATCAAACAAATCAAACATCCACCTGCTGGAACAGAAAACAAAACAAAACAAACAAACAAAAAACAAAAATACAAAACAAAAACAAAAATACGGTACTAGGTATTTGTTTAGGTGAAAAGAAAATTGGGGGGGGGGGGGGAAGAACAGGAGAAAAGGTATAATAAAAACGTTTTTAACAAGATATACCCCCCCCCCTAATGTAATGAGAAATGTTCAAACATGACATGAAGACCGACACTAACACATATGCTGTATATGCTTACCCCAATCTACACACACACACACGCACACATCCTGATGGCCAAAATAGCACCCATACAAGTCCACACAAAAGCACACAGGAATCCACGCTGTCACGCCTACAAATGTCAAAACACAGCGACACTAAACACGGGTGAACGCTCTGGTCACACGGTGCTCTCTAGGATCCAATCTGAATCACAGCGCTCCTTCTCCCCCTCCTCTTCC
This sequence comes from Merluccius polli, assembly GCA_030340625.1. Lineage (NCBI taxonomy): Eukaryota > Metazoa > Chordata > Actinopteri > Gadiformes > Merlucciidae > Merluccius > Merluccius polli. Next base: position 38,271 of record JAOPHQ010002277.1, read on the forward strand.
TTGGGGATCAGCATGCCACTCATCGATTGGCTCCTTTTATTCCGCATCATGCGTCCTAATTTGGGAGCTCCGCCTCCCGGCTGAAGGGAGCGGGTCTTGTCTACTCCTCCCTCTCCTCCCCCCAGTGAGTAACGCCTCCTGGCCTGGCCCCACCTCCCCACCACCTCCGTGGGGAGAGTCTGGTACTTGGAGGAGGAGGGGGCCCAGGGCGCACGCTGCAAGATGGGCGTGTCCTTGAAGCGAAGGGCGGGGCTGATGGTGGGGGGGCGGTGGTGGTGGCGGGGGGGCAGGGGGGGTGGCTGCTGGTCCAGGGAGGTGGAATTGTTGCGGTTTGTGTTGAGGTGCTCCAGCTGGCCGGAGGAGGCTGTGGAGGAGGAGGAGTGGGGGTGGGGGGCGCTCGGCGAGATCACACCCTCCGCTGACCCAGGCCTGTCCCTGGACCTCTCGCCGGGTGTCCCGGGAGAGGGCTTCCTTCTGGACTTGGGCAGGGTGGCGGTCACTGCTGAAGACTGCGTGTTAGCGGGGCGCTCGCTGTATGACTCGGCCGCTGCCCCCTTGTGGCCTCTGTCCCCCGCGGCCGAGCCTCCCTCCCAGCCTCTCTTGAGAGGCCCCTTCTCCCGATCCCCCCTGGGGGGCCAGGGCGGGCTGGCCACCGACGTGCCTGTGGAGCAATTGGTCAGCAGGGTCTCTGACGACTGGGTCATGGTGTCCATCCTCCTGCCTCCTAAGCCTCCTCCTCCCTCTTTCTCCCTGATCCCTCCGGAGAGGTCTTCCAGGGCAACGGCGCTGTGTTTGGACGGGCTGGGGGTCATGATGCACCCCTGTGACTGCTGCCCGTTGGTCTGAGAGTGGACATTGGTCATCCGCAGGGACACACCTTTACTCCCATTGCCAGGGTTACAGACCTGGAAACAAACAAACATTTTTTGAGTTAGTGGTGGTGGGTTAAGTTTAATGAAACATTGTTGTTATCGTACTCTAATCTTGCTCACGCCAAACTTGTAATACTGCCAGGTGTAGAGTGAGAGTTGAATAGTTCAGTATAAGACCAGCCACTGTGTGCGCTATATGAATACACACCGCCTCTCAGCTGCCTGGACAAATGAACAGAGTGGTTTTAAGATGATTTAGGGTTTAATTATTACATGGATTAGCCATATGATAGTGGGTCCATGCCTTCCAGGTCTAAAAGCTTAAGTCTATTATCTGAGGTCTACGAGACGATGTAAAAGGATTTCAAACACATACCAGGCGGAGGGACGGATGGATGGGCTCACCTTGTACCGTATCATTAGGATGATGATGAAGACAAGGACAGACGCCACGATGATGCCTCCAATGATGATGATCATGGTCCCGCCCAGGAACTGTGACTGCATGAAGTGGCAGCGCATGTACTCCGTCACGGTGGTGAACTGCACACAGCCCACCACGCGCGTGGCAGTCAGTGAGGTGATGACGTCGTCGTAGATGGCGAGCACACACAAGTCGTACTGGCTTCCTGCCGCCAGGTTGTTCACCAGGAAGTTCTGGCTGGTTGGGGGAATCATTCTATGGAGATGGAGGGACAGAGAGGGAGGGAAGAGTTAGTATCAACTGGTCTCATACGTCAGAATGATGTGAAGTGCTCCGAGTCAGGAGCGTTTCTTTTCTACAATGTTTTCCTTATACTTTGTAGGATGTTTTCCTTAAACTTTTTACGATTTTTTCTTTATACTTTCTACAATGTTTTCTACAATGTTTTGTATAGTCCTTTATCACAGTTACAGTCTCAAAGGGCTTTACAGGCCATTATGACACCCCGCTAACCCTAGCCCCCAAAGAGCAATCAATGTTTCCCCTTTTCAGATCAGTCTTTTCAGCCTCAACTGACATCTTCATACCAACGGCATGATAAGGGATATGTAAGTGAAGTATGATATTGTTTATGGCTTCATAGTAATGAAAAATAATTGATAGAAAACATAAAACCACTGTGTGGGTAATTCAATGGGGCTGGGAAAATTAGTCTGTATTCAAACAAAGGCTTTTTTGATCTCCCGGTCGAGATGGTTACAGATGGTTACAGGTTACATGGCCCAGTGAATATACATCTGACATCTGCTTTTTTACATGAAGTCATCAAAGTTAAAACGGTCCCCTAGCTCGCGATAAACATTTCAGCATTATTGTTTAGCGCTCTCCAGAAGGTGTTTTCTTTCCGTCCTGAATTCCACCAGTTCATTTGATTCCAAAGTAACGCTGTAGTAGAAAGAAAAAAAAAGCTTTTGTCCTTCAGTTTTCAAAGTGGTGTGTCAGCTTTTTTCTACCATTTCTCATCAATATGCTAATGGTATTCCTCATTAAAACTCAGGTGCACTTCTGGCTTAGCGCTTGGATCTTAAGGACCAAGCGGGCCGTTTCTGGCAAGGTGCCGGACGTTTACCAAATATCTAGAGGTAGGGAGCCAAGGTTAGGTTAAGGTTTGGAAGATGGAATCGTAAGGAACTAAATACATGACTTCAGTGTGTGTCTGCGAGCATGCATGTGCCTGACAAACAGACACACAAAGAATATCCTTGTATCTGGCAGTTATATTTGTTATGAGTATCTTTGTGAGTGGATGGTATGTATGCTCACACATCATACTATTGTATGTCCAGTGACCGCAAACATTGGGCAGAAGCACTCATATCAACAAGTCACCATAATTTAGCAGAGGCAAGAAGGGTACCGTCACAAGGTATTTCCTAGCTCTAAAGGAGAAGCTAGATTTATTCTTGAGCTTAGAGACTAGATTAGTAATGTGAGACTTAAAACTGGTGATCAATGAGAATGCCCAAGTACCAATAACTTGAGACTAGCTCAATTACTTTTCCTTGGGAAGTTAAAATATTTAGATTTGGCGGTAACTCACTAGCATTGGAAAACAGCATGAGTTTAGTTTTATCTGTATTTAATACCAACTTTAGTTGCTGCAGGCAGGACTGAGCAACATCAATTGCAGACTGTAGAAGGTCGAAGGCCTGTACATCAGACGATGAGCAACAATAAATATTAGTATCTTCAGCATAAAAATGGTACATAGCATTTTCACAAAGGTTGTTGACATAAATGGAGAACAATATAGGTCCTAACACAGAACCTTGAGGCACCCCCTTGGATAGCATCAAAAAAAAAGAGGAGGTGCCATCTGAACACATTGTGTTCTAGAAGTCAGATAGTTGGCAAACCAAAAAGCTGCCTGCTTAGACAAGTCAATGTGGTGGAGCATATTGACCAATAAACTGTGGTCAATTGTATCGAGCGCGTTCGACAAATCAATAGTGCTGCACAAATTACTTTGAAATCTATCGCCTCAATGATGATGTTTGTTACTTTAAGGGCAGCAGTTACAGTGCTATGTTGTTTCTTGAAACCAAATTGATATTTGGATAAAATGACATTAGATTCAAAAAAGATCTAATAACCCACAGCATGAGTATAGTTAACTAAAACTAAGATGAAAACAATCAGTGAAAAAAAAGTAGTTAAGCTAAAACAAAATCAAAACAGGACAAAACAAAGAACTAAACTGAAGCTATGTTGCCTGCTTACAAAACAAACTAAAATAAAAATGAATGGGAATGAATTTCAGTTTTAGACTTAAGATTTGGTTGTGCCTGGCGTACAAACACACACACACACACACACACACACACACACACAGAGTAACTTCAAATGACCAATCATATCTTCTCTCTTAATGGGTGGGCTTTCTTATTGCTAACTTTTTGACAAGTTCTGCCGGCTGTGAGGGAGACGACTCACAAGCTAATAAACTAGCTAGCTTATGGGGCGTTATTTGGTTTACTTCAGGACGGCAGCCGCCACAAGTAATGTAACCCTGATCGCTAGTGAAGAGGACATTGTTTCCGATTAATTATCCACGCCTTAACTTTTGCTAAAAATGTGTGATGATGCGATTATCTGCCTGGAGGATTTGCAATTTGCTTAAAAGATAGTTGTTTTTAGTTTTGGTGATAACTTCACTTCTCTGTGCAGACTTTAGATTAACATCTAAAGTCTGATGGCAGACGAGCTGAAATCTGGGTGACTGGGCCGTTTCATTTTCTTTCACTTCAAATGTATTTCTACCAATCATGCTGCTAAGGGTGGGGATCTGTAGAAGCCTGTTACATGGAATGGGTCTCTACTGGAAACAACCTGATCGGTGGAACCACAACAAACGTGATATGGCTGACCATTAATCTCGGATCCAGAAGAGAACTGATAACTAAAATGATAGCATCGTCTTCCCATTGTCGGTATCCCTCCTTGGAACAACAGCAAACGCAAGCTCGGCCAGAACTGGTAAACTAATCCTTTCCCGTAGCAGGTTGGAAGACAAGCTAAAACGTCCTGCCTGGACACCAATGTCTGTAAATTTTTAAAATCAAACCTGTGTTGTAGACTTGCCATTGTAGAAATGCATTTCTTAAAATTGTCTTCTGAAACCTCCAACACTGTAACTCCGCCCCTCACACTTTCTGGTTTCCGGCCCAGACACTGTGCAGATGTTCGGCTATAGCATTGTCGAACTTCTGGATCTTGGATACTGTCTATTGTTCAGTATTAAGGGAGACAACACTTTCTTATTTCAATGCACATGCTTCTTGGAGTGACTTCTATTTCCAATTCCTAGATTTAAAGTGTTCAAGGCAAAATAATAATTATTAATATGTATGTATTTCTTCTGTATCAGTTTGAGTGGCAAGTTCACAAAATGTATTTCGATACATTTTCATGCTTTGAGTGGAAAAACGATAATTTTATGACTGTGCCATTGTGAAAAACCATCTGGACTCATTTGTTGTGAATGATTTATTTGTGTGTGTGCCTGTGCGTGCATATGTGTGTGCACTTGCATGTGTGTGTGTGTGTGCGTGTGTGAAGGATCTTCCTGCCAGTATTTGAAGCCCTACAGTGGGCAGATGATAGCTTTGGCTGAGACTATTACACTAATCTATCTACTTTGCACTGCCAGACCCAGAGCCCAGGGCACCTGTGTGTGTGTTGTGTCTCTACACATTTCCCAGGGAGAAAATATGAGAAATTGTTGCTGAATTGTAGAAAGAGGATGTATACGTATGTGTGCCTGGTTTGTTGTGGTGTAGTGGAGCAGGCACCTATTGTTATTGTTGGTGTTATTATTAGCAAGGCCGCATTAAAGTACCATGGGCCCCGGGGCTATGACTTTTTGAAAGCCACTCTGAAGAATCAGTGCGGAAGGTCGGCCAGTTCACCAGTCCGAACAGTAGGTGGTGATGTACATCCAGTGAAGGCACTCTATTGGAAGGGTCTAACTGAGCCAATGGGGTTTGAGCATGAGTAGTAGGGTTCCTTTGCATGAAGTAAATAAACTTTCACTTATTTCACCTTAGCAGTCTACCAAAATTAGAGGTGGGAAATAAGCAATCCAGTTGCTGAATCTTCACTCATTATACTAGATGCTTAATTTAAAAGTGTATTCCAACTTTCGTAAGACAAGGGCACTACTACTACTCTGGTGTTATGAGCCAACTGACTCCTGACTGTTTGTCTGTTTGTTTGCTAAATTTGCTAATGTTGTCAAGCTAGTTAGTTAACGACCTATGACCTGTGGAAGAAGGTTGTAATTCCACCGGTGTCCTCGTTTCACTTGCCGGCTCTGCTACTAGTATTGCTGCTGCCAGACAGTTTTCGGTCGTCTCGACATCCTCGGGGCTTGCAGCTTTGAAATATCCAGTCAACTTGGGGATTTTTCTTGCCATGCCGCATGCGTATTAATTAGGGCCATCAATCGATTCAAAAACGTAATCGCGATTAATCACATTATTGTCCATAGTTAATCAAGATTAATCACAAATTATTTGCACATTTTGTATCTGTTCAAAATGTACCTTAAAATGCATTTTTCAAGTTTTTCATACTCATCAATAGCCTAGTCCTAACTAGACCTTCGTACTCATTTCATTCATACTAAAGGTCTAGCAGTGCTGTAGAGACAAACGATTTCTCACTTGAAGGCGGGTGCTGTTGAAGTTTAAAACCTATTGGCTCTGCCCAGTGCCACTCTGGATCTGCCTTAACCAATCGCTAACGTTTGGTCGTGACGTATTTCATGCGCCAGAAACCACGTTGCGCGCAGTATACAAACGGCAGATGCAGTGAGCAAATCGTTCTAACATACAGCACAGCCAGACCTTAGTACTGAAGTGAAATGAAAATTGAGCGGAAGTACGTAGGCGGGCGGAGCCAGGCTAACTCATCAACATGGGAGTGGACAAAATATGCTTGCGTTATGGAAATGAGATTCAATTTATTGAAATGTATGTATATTTCTTATTGGAAATCAATCAACAACAAAAACACAATGTAGTGTGTCCAACCTTTTTTCCAGCATTAACAAACGGATTGAAAAAAATCCAGGGAATTACACAGGTCAAGCCAATATGCTCAAATCACATCACCCAAGAAACAATGCATCTCAAAAACAGACGGAAGTATAGCCTAACTGCAGTATCCAAGAGTCCTATTTCTGAAATTTTCTTTCTTACTCTTTCCACTGTTTCCTGCTCATTTTATTACCTTTTTTTGGACGCATTAACGCAGGTACTGGGCTTTTTAGATGGGCAAGATGTGCGCCCGCTAGACATTCATTTTCAATGAGAGACGAGAAGTGCAGCGCGGAGGAGTAGTACCTTGTTGTTGGATTGCTAGTTACCATCTGTCTCTCGTGCCCATCTTAAAAGTCCATTACCTGCGTTAATGTGTCCAAAAAATGTGTGCCGTTAAAACAAATTAGTGTTAGCGTCATTTTTATCGCGTTTTTGGACATTTGGGTGCAAATCCTTTTGGTACATATCCTCTATGGACCAATATCTTTCATTTGATTTTAAGGGAAGTCTGTCCAATAAAAAACAAAGGCACTAGGAGCCAATGAAAATGTAAAGGGCGTGGTTTAAAAAACGCTTCAATGCATAATCGCTTATATCGACATCAAGATAGACTCTGATGACTTCGATGAACAAGACATCAAGTTTGTGTCAATCAGGGTGTGGCAGCACAAAGGGCGTGGCTTGTGACAAAGATGACCACAGTTCCTAGGCCGAATGTTTGATTCAAATGGAACTAACTAGGACATTTGGGGGAGAAGGTTCGAATTGACTATTGACCAAACAACATGGCCCCCAGAGGCCCAAATTGGTCAAATCAGCTTGAAGGAGCCAAAAGGCGGAATCAACGTAGGCCAATCATCACCAAAATGACATAAGACAAGATTATTCAGTTCAAAGGTTATCCAAATTGGACCATAGGGGGGCGCTACAGCAATCGATTGAAAATGTAAAATTTGGACAAGCATATCTCCTGATCACTTCAACAGTCATGAAACTTTGCACGAATATGCGTCTCCTCATGATGAACAAATTTGCCTTTGGATTTTTAAATTCACATTTATTCGCACAAATTATTCACGTTTGGTCTGAAAAGGCCTAACTGTCAAGATAAGACTTTATTTCTAGCTGTGTCCTGATCTTCAACTGCAGCTGTCAAGGTTGCTAGGCGACAGGAGCAGCGCTTTGTTACGCAAGGGTAAGGGCGGGAACAGCTGATGACACGAGCAAGAGTTTAAAAATACCAAACGGTATGGCCACCACAGCCAGAAACACATGATTGACAAGACAATAGACATTAGAAGGATAAACATGTCATGCCATTTATTTAACCGAGGGACAAGCGAAGCAGAAACTTTCTTCCTATCCATGGTATTAATACTCCACCCATTGCAGCCACCAAAGAGCAAACGTTACACCTGCAAACATTCAGTTCTTTTAAATGTACATAGCTTCCTTACTTGGAGAGAACACTTTCAGTCATGTCCTTGTATCTCGCCTGCAGGGGTTAAAGCAAAAAAAAATCATCTGACTGAAAATTTATTTAGGTATCACTTTGGGTCATGGCCACATACTGCCTCGATATTTAAACACCACGTGGTCCATTATCCCTTCTAGTTCAAAGCCAGGGCATGAAACCAGTATTTTTTGCAAGACTTCACCATTCTTGTTAATGGGCTATAAATAACAAATCGTCTGCACAAGTTGTCAGTGCAAGCATTTATTTGCACAATGTTTAACACAACGGTGTAACACACACACACACACACAAAAACTTTAAACAGCAGTAAAAGTGGGCATTAAACTGTATAACTGTTTTGAAAAAAAGGGAAAAAAGGCCGACATATGCCTATACAATGTGCAGCCGGCGCTCGGAAAAGGCTCACAACAAAAAGATGAGCCACACATTTAGAAACAATTGCATGAACTATCTAAAAGCAATACCTTAGTCAGAAAACATATATGAGGCTGAACTTTTTGCTAAAATGTCACAGTTATGGAAATATTGAAAATGTTGGAGCGGCTGGCTTGACCACGCAAAACTGAGAGACGGCTGTCTTGACCGCAGTAAGCGATCGGTCATTAATCAATAATCGTATTTAACTATATAACTGCATACAACTTTATTTAAAAGCAAGCAAATGGAAAACATGTGTGTTGGTATTTTGGTGTCTGGTGCGTGTGGATGTGCGGCTCCTCTGGTGGAGCGGTTCATGTTAACTCATTGGCTGCCAATGACGTCTATACACGTCAATTGAAATACAACCGTTGACTGCCAATGACGTCTATAGACGTCAATTATGTTTTTCAACAGGGCTGACTGGGGAGCGATCTAGAGGACCTTGTCACAAAAAATCAGGCTTGTAAACATAGTATGTACTACCGAACTGACCCACTAGGTGGGCCCCGTGCCAAATAGGATGGGAGAGATGAGTAACACAAAAAGCTTGTTTTCTCCATTTTTGGTCAAAAACAGGTGTTTTTGGTGAAACCAACGTATGTTCTACTGCCGATTACTAAAGAACGGAAAAAGGTAGAAACAAACGGTTTGTTCCTGATTAAAGAAGATAATCTACTCTTTCTTTTGATAGTTTCGGTGTTTACATAGTCATAGAACTCACTGTTAAGTGGGTCTTAGGAAATCAGTCAAAATGCTGTAAAACACTTGGCAGTATGGGGCTCTCTGCACTGAAAATGGCTGGCAGCCAATGAGTTAATAGCGGAGTCCGGGAGGGTTCACCTTCACGGGCGTAGTTACGAGGGATGTACGACTATCATCTTAAAAAATACTAAAGTGTTTTTTAAAGTTAGAAAGATATTAGATATTCAACCAATATTCACGCTCCGAATTACAGCGATCAGACACGGGGAACTAAAGCCGCGATCACCGGGCACCGCTTCAAGACTCCCACTATGCAACACAACATCCTTTTGATCGATAACAATATAAATTGATCGACATTTCTTAACGATCAATGATCGATCATCGATTAATTATGCCCATCCCTAGTAGCAACACTTCTTTCTACTTTTGAAATAAAAAAAATAAACATTTTGGTCATACCTGATCGAGGAGCATCTCAAAGTGCATAAAAACAAACTAGTGCACATTAGTAGCAACGTTTGTTGTTTTCTGTAGCTCTCTCTTGGGCTGTGCATGAACGTACCATTGTCGTACAGCTCCGTACTGTACGATGCACCAAACTGCGCGTTTGCACGGGTCCCTCTCCTGAGATCTCTCTGGAAAGTTTGCGTGGATCTTTCAGAACCGCGACACACTCATTACAAATTAAACACATCGGTTTGGCATTTAAACTTGGCGGTAGCATAAATAAATATGTATCCGTCCAGGCGGGGTTAAACCGACGGTTTTCATTTTCAATTGTACGTTTCTGCTTTGAGAAAGACATGTAGTTTTCTACTACCGGCGACTACTAGAGCTACCACTTCTGTCAACAAAAACGCACGGACTTATGGGTTGAATGTTGCTAGGATACGTGGAGTGTTGCATTCATGGTCTGTACTACTGTAGGAATTTTTAAAGGCTCTCGAAATGCTTATTTCTTTTATATGCGGTTCTCACTCTGCCTTTCTGGTGGGACCACGGGACCTTACGAGAGCCGAGTTGACGGATTTCCATCATAGCGACGGAAAACTTTAACCCCTGCGCCTGCCTCTCTCCTTCTATATTTATGTGGGTTATTTTCAAGCCAGTTATCTTAATTGGCAATAAGCATCAGCTGGCACATGTTTGGCTTCCTCTGCTAAGATTTCTTGAGGTTCAAGGCTTTGTGGTCTACCTTCAGGTCACCTTCAATCTCAAGCTCTATAATTTTACACTGTGTCACTGGAGATCTGATGCTCCAACAGTCCTGTCTTCAGCTCACTGTTTGTATGGTTTGCCCTATTGATGCTACTTGCTTGACACCACTCATTGCTGCAGTGTGTGTGTGTGTGTGTCACCTCCCAGTGTCACACACACGACATTAACACACACAATGATTAAATCAACCACTTAGCCTTGTGTGTGTGTGTGTGTGCGTGCGTGCGTGCGTGCAAGGGGTTAAATGATAGTCCAATGATATCCATGCACAGAGCAGCGAACTCTGATACCAGATAGGCATTTTTCAGATCATTACATTTAATTAAATATCAAAGAAAGCTCATAGGATGGTGCTATTTATTATTCCAAAGGAAACAGCCATTCAATGGGATGTATAATGTCAGTGTTGGATCTCCAAACAATATCCACCATTGTCAAGTTCATAGGGATAAAAGCTGCTTTAGGAAAACAATAGACTTTTGTTGTTAATTGTTGCTTAAGCCCGGAGTCTTTGAGTGTCTTTTTTTGTCTTTGAGTCTTTTTCAGCTATTATCAGACATATGGTCACTAGGGCTTTGACTCCGAACTTCGTTATTCGAATATAATTCGAATATCAAAATATATATATATATTCAAACGAATATTAGGCAGCCCTTGATATTCGAACTTGTTATGGGAATTATTTATTGTAAATGTCTTTGCTTGAACGTTGTTTTCAATTCAGATTCCGACGCTTTTTCACGCCTGATGAAGTTGTGTGAATCACGAGCTAATAGGCTTTATGCCGAGCGTCACGTGACCAAACCGGAAAACAGGTCTCCTGACTTCCGCTTGTCGGAAAAGCTGGTAGCAACTGACGGCGACATCTATTGACTTGGCCTAGCTGTTGGCGTTTTATTTGATTTTAACATCTGAATGTTAGTGAGAAGAAGAAAATGTCAAAGCCAGTAAAGTACCAGAAGCGGGATAAAACAGCGGTTAAAGCTAGCGAGTGAATCCGGGAGAGGGCTGCTCTCCTCGGACATATCACTCTGAAGTCCCGGTGACGGTCTGGAAGTGCGGATTAAAAAATAAAAACAACACAGCGGTTAAAGCTAGCGAGTGCGTCCGGGGGAGGGGTACTCTCCTCGGACACATTACTCTGAAGCCCCGGTGACGGTCTGGAAGTGCGGATTAATAAATACAATAATGTGATGAGACCTGTTTCGCGGAATGCGAAAGTACGTTGCGCATAACCCCTATTAGCAAGGCTATCATTGCGCATCTGGGCTCCTGTAGGTGATGTTAGCGTCCTGGTTTGCACCAATTTTGTATTTTATAGCAGAACAATGGCTGCGTCAACACCAACAGAACATAGTCACAAAGCAACGCTCTTCCCTAGAGCCAGAAAATGTGAATCATCTGGTATTTTTGGCGAATAACTTAAAAAAGTCTGCAGCCAAATAAACTGCAGCCAGCCAGATCTTAATGTGAGCAAAACAATTTGTTAATGGCGGGTAGGATGGGTTTTTATTTTTAGGCCTACCTTTATTTATTTTGTCTGTTCAGTTTAGTCTGACAGTTTAGCCTTATCCCTATTTTTGATGAAACCGAATGCATACACAGTTTGTGTCTGACCTTTAATGAATAAAGGTTCTGAAAACATCGTTGCCTGCCTATTGACGTTGACTGATACACTACCCCCTGGTGGACAAAACATATACAACGTTTTATACCATATAGGTCTTACTGAAGGCATTTCATTGTCAAAATATTATTAATAAATATTCGAATATATTCGAATATTATAAATAAACAAACGAACTTCGAATATGATTTTTGGGAAAAAGTCAAAGCCCTAATGGTCACAAGATGACAGATATACAAGATGCGTGAATTGTGAATCTATTAAGCTTCATCAAGCCGATTCTGTGTCTGTCGACAGCATTGATCAGTGTGTATCGATTTTTGACATTTTCAAGATGCTGCGACTTGCGAGGAAAAAAAAACAGATAGCCAAATGTTTGCCTTTTTATACGCAGAAGAGAAGTGGTTCCACTAAGTTCCGATAGCGATTAAAGATGGAACCACTATCTGTTAATTACTGCTTTGTCAGCATTTACCACCAATGGTTTCTTTCACCTCAAAGAAACCGCTGCTGCCTTAATGGAGAAGCCTAATGGGTTTGACCTGAGGAGCTAACGGTAAACAAAGCCAGCTAATAAAGCCTCAGACTACAATAACAATGCCTTGAAAAAAACACGATAGCCCTCATATTCTTCTTTATCATTTTAAATAAAGTAATAGCATATAGGGATGTGACAATAATCATTGTTATTCGATTATTTGTTCATGATGGCAAAAATCGATTTTTTTTTTTGTCTTAGTCTTCTATGATCATAAACATAGTAATCTATGCTATTAGACAACTACTACTACTCTACTACTAAGTAGTAGTAGTAAGTGGATTTGAAATTATATTGTAGTTTTGTCCTTTGAGTTATTAAAATGATGCATTTGTTTTAACAAATTGAACTGCTTCGGAAATGAAAATGAAAAAAACGAACAGTTGATTAAAAACACGACTCCGCAGCAGTGGTCTCTGCCGGCTCGATTCAGTTTGATATTGGCCGCAACATCAATAGATTATTAGCTGTTTGGCACCTCTCAATATTTAGGGTACTGCAATGCAACTGCAACGATTTAGCGCCGCAAATAAGAACATTTCTACCGCATTCGGCACAAGCAATTCCTGACCCTATTGCCGAATCCGTAATACTGTAATTGATTATTCGCTCATACCACCCACCGATTATTCGACCATGAAAAATGTGAGTTGTTCACATCCCTAATAGCATACCACTTCAGGGAAGAGCTCTGTAAAGTAATACTGTAATGGAACGTATTAAGGCAACTGAATTAAAAATAGTTGAAAATCTAGCATATTGTCTGACATCAAGGCTAATATAATCATAGTTATGCAATCGTAGTAGTAGTAGAAGATAGTTATGGTAGTATAGAAGATAATTGTAGTAGATTGTTATGACTGCTCAGGTCAGTCATAACTATCAACAAAAGCAACAAAAATGTATCACCTAAGAAATTCAAATTTATTAGGTGATACAAATAGATTAACCCAGTGCAATGCTGATTTTAAAATGTCTTTTTTAGCTGGATATGTTGGTGTAATGATGATAAAGAAATATCAGTGTCATTGTCAGTGTGATATGTTGTTGAGACTAAACACAAAAGGATCATCTATTCATCATCAGCCCCTGGCATCAGAATGACAGAATGACACTCTAAGACAGATTGCATTAATTATGGCACCTTGTAATCCAGCAGATACATTTAAATTTTTGCAGGCTGAGGAAATATATGATTGGCTGCTGACTCAAAAGTAAACAAGCAAACACACATGCCCTGATGACTGAAGAGGGTGCTAATTCCGCTTCTTGTTTTGTTATCATAATGACAATATAATATAATATTAATGGCGCTGACGCATACACAAAGTAATTGCCGTGTGACAGAGTGCTGCATCAGGCGCATGGAAGACATTTTAGCGCCATCATTAGCCATCTACGAGCCTCGGTTCGCCCACCTCAGCACAATCCCCACTGCTTCGCTGAATTATGTATGTTGCTCTATAATGCTGTGGCTTCTTTATCCCTTCGCTTCATCCCCCACCCCTCCTTTGTTAATACCTTCAGCCCATTCCGGCACATAGCTGAGCCGAGCCGTCTTAAAAAACTTCACACCGTTGCCATTGTCTACAGGGGCGGACTTACCATTAGGCAAAACTAGGCGGTTGCCTAGGGCCCCCCCCCCCCCCGTCAACAATCGCGCAGCCCCCTCCCCCGTCAACAATCGCGCAGCAGCACCCCCCCCCCCCCCCCCCCCCCCAAGTGTCCAGGGGCCCCGGGGGATACTGATCTATGCTATGTTCGCCTTAGGCCCCCAAATTGCTAGGTCCGCCACTGATTGTCTATGTGCACTTTTAAAAGCCAGAAAGAAAACTGATTAACCTTGTAACAATCTGCCTCTTAAACTTATTTGTTTTAACTGGCGGTGCTACTGAAACACAAAGGGGTTCTTCCGAATGACATTAATAATTAGCAGTATCAACCACCAGATATGTATCCGGCGCTGAACACATACAAGAAAAAACACACAGCAGACGTTTCAATTCAATTCAATAATATTCAATTCAATTCAATAATATACAACGCGCTCTGCGCGTTGTATATTATAAACACCCCCAAAACCCGTGCACTCCCAAAACCCTTGGATTCCCCCCCCCCCCCCCCCCCCCCCTTTGGTCCAGTCCACAAAGGTAAGTCCGTCCCAGGATCGCGCAACAGTCTTATGGATCCACACCCGGAAAGAGGTAGGCCGAGCAAATATCCTCCCAATCCGAATCGTTCGAAAAAGTTTATGTCCCAGCGCGTCCCCTTGCTGGCGACGCGCACGGAATAAACAGTCAAGACGGTTTTGACCACTCCACTCTCCCCAGTAACAGCATACACTTATTTTTCAATTCAATGACCTGCTAGAAAAAGAAGGAGGTTATGGGTACTTAAGTAGCTGCAGTAATCCACTGGCGCCACACATTCAACACACACACCGCCACACTTGCTTCTCTCCCTCGAACCGAACCGAACCGACCCCCCCCTTTCCTCGTTAAGGCACCCCTACTAGTAAGTTTTGGGTGCGCCGTCCCCGGCACTGCGGCCGGCCCTCGTCTTAAAGAGACACCCCTTCATACCCTACTACACAGTGAACAGAACATAGCACAGGTAAACATACATGAACACCCCATGTCGTACATAAACATCATATGCAATGAGGGAAATACATGTCTGTGTAGTACTAAGGTAATAATTAAAGGACCCTAAAATTAATGTGACGGTGTCACAACCATGTCCGTAGCTTTCTTTTTTTTCTTACTGATTTTTATTGTTTGGCTTTCATCCTTTTTTTGTATTTGAAATTCTCCCTATAAGACCTCTCTATGTGTTCTCTGTTACTACACCTTTACTATGTGAGTCCATTATTCTTGTATTCCCATTGCCATTGTTTTCCACCACCTTTGTTATCTTAACCAATTCTTAATTAGCCATAAACCATCTTTTCTCACTTAGATCTCTTTCTATCCATTGATTTTCTCTTTGTTTCTCCTCACTCCCACCATCCCTACATCTGTTCCTTTCTTCCTTCCCTCATTTCCTTCCTCCCCTCATGGGCTCTAGATGATTAATCTAAATCTCACCTTAACCCTTCTTCTGTCCAACACATGAAGCCCCCCGGACCACTTAGAGCAATCTCACGGTAGTGCCGGCCCACAGTGTGTTTATGGTGCCATAAAGGCTGAATTGGAACATTACGATGGGATAAAGGCGGATGTTCTCTGACGCTTTGAGCACAGCTGAGCTAGGTGTTATACCTGGGCCACAGGGGACTATCAGCCAGGATGAAACACTCTCTCTCTCTGAGCATGAGTGAGTGTGTGTGTGAGAGAGTGTAAAAGAGAGTGTGTGTTTGTGTGAGTGAGCGTATGTTGTGAGTGAGGGTGTGTGAGCAAGTGAGCGTGTGTGTGTGTGTGAGCGAGTGTGAGTGCTCAGACATGTCCTTCACTTGTGCAGCTCGTAAAACAAAATAAAAGCTTGCCAGGCAATGTGCTTAATGCATACTTTTTCTGGCAAATAGAAACTGACCCCATAGCTTGATAGATCTAGTGGAGTGAAAAACAACCAACAACCAATAAATACAGATGGAAACTAAACAATGGGAAAAAGATAAAGGGTATGATAGATACATTTGTACTCAAGTATTATAGTGCTGCAGGATAGTTCTGGAGATATTTGGTATATATATATACAGTATATATATATATATATATATTAGTGTTGGTCATAGATTAATTTCTTTAATCTAGATTGATCTAACTGTAATCTTGGAATTAATCTAGATTAAAATGGCTTATTTGAATTCTGTCGAAGGCATTCATAATATGCGTGTGCTACCTAAATAATGACAAAAAATAAGTCTGCGCGATTGTTGACGGGGGGGCGTGATTGTTGACCGGAGGTGGAGGTTGACCGGAGGGGGAGAGGGGGTCAGTAATGACACCGCGAATACGGACGTTTATCATCTTTTTTTAAATATATATTTTTTAAGAGGCCCCTGATTGGCCGAGGCCCCGGGTTGAAGCCCAGGTAAGCCCGTGCATTAAGGCGCTACTGCCCATACCTACGACCGACGGGAGGGGCAGCCCGTTCTCATCCCAACTCGTAATATACCGACAATTTGTCACGCCCCTAGACGTCTGACATTGACGCAAAAGGTACCCTCCCGCGTCTGTGTGAAACGATCTGGGTTCTCATAAACCCGTTCGCAGTGGTAAGAGACGAGCAGAGTCTACAGATAGTGTACACACCAGTACTGAGCCCGAATATTTGTATATTTGTTCATTAGGTAGTTCAAATCTCAATTCAGGATTCGATTACGCCAATCGGAGGTCACTAAAATTAATGTGGAGTCGGTGTGTAGATACGCCAAAACAATGTCGGACACCGTAGTTTTCTCTGGACCCCTGCCCAATGTGACCAGTGACATCATGTATAGCCGCATGGCGTCCTTCCACTGCTGGCTGTCCAGGTGGTGTCCAGCAAACCATGTGGGCTTCATAGATAATTGGCAGCCTTTTTGGGGAAAACCTGGTTTGATTAGGAGTGACGGCATCCATCCCAGGAATATGATGCAGTTTATTTCTAAAACCTGACAGTCCAGAGTTGGGACCAGGAAGCACAGTTGCTGTCTTACACACTTCTCTGCGCTTCCTCTAGTACAGTCACCCACCCACAACCCCATAGAGACTGTGTCTGTCCCCCGACCGCCTACATTATTTAAAGAAATAAAAACAAGAGGAGTTAACCATGAAAACCTAATAAAAATTAAAACCAACTCCTCAGTAGCACAAAATAAAATAATTAAATGTGGACTGTTAAATATCAGGTCTCTGTCATCCAAAGCTGTTTTAGTGAATGAATTAATATCAGATTATGATATTGATTTGCTTTGTCTTACTGAGACCTGGTTGTCCCATGAGGATTATGTTAGTCTAAATGAATCCACCCCCCCCAGTCATATTAATACTCACATTCCCCGAGGCACAGGCCGAGGAGGTGGAGTAGCAGCTATATATGATTCGAGGGTTTTAATGGACCCTAAACCAAAACTAAATTATAATTCATTTGAAAGCATTGTTCTTAGTCTTTCTCACCCAAACTGGAAAACACTGCAGCCAGTCCTATTTGTTATAGTGTACCGCGCTCCTGGACCGTACTCTGATTTTATATTTGAATTCTCAGAGTTTCTATCAAGTTTAGTTCTTAAATCAGATAAAGTAATTATTGTAGGTGATTTTAATGTCCATGTGGATGTTACAAATGACAGCCTTAGTAACGCATTTACCTCATTAATAGACTCAATTGGCTTCTGTCAGAGTGTAAATAAACCAACCCATTGTTTTAATCACACTCTTGACCTTGTTCCATCATATGGCATGGATATTGAACATTTAATAGTTTTTCCACATAATCATCTCCTATCTGACCATTATTTAATAACTTTTGAATTTCTATTATTAGACTATAAGCCATTAAGCAAAACTTCCTACAGCAGATGTCTATCTGACAGTGCTGTAGCTAAGTTTAAGGAGGAGATGGATGGATGGATTGGCGGAGGCTGGTAAAGCACTGGCGCTGTAATGGCGACAGGCAGCAGCAGCAGTGTGTAAGAGAGTGCAGAGTGAGAGTATTGTCTTTTACGTTTTACTTGTTTTTTTTGCCCCTACCAACTTGGATTATTAACTTGATCTGCGTGTGACGATCATAACAATGACTCACCTCAGTTTGACGAGTCTTTTTATCCTTTTTACGCTGTTATGCATACTTTTGGGCGTACTCTGTGAACACCAGCAGTCTACCCACTACACTCGTGAGTTTCTCCTGTTCCTGCGTAACTCCGATGCGGGCATCGTGGTCCCCCCGGCGGCTCTTCCACCAGAGATCATCCGGTCGGCAGCCCCCCCCGCTGAGAACCAGAAATGGGCACCCAGGACAGGAGTGAGGAAAAGGGGGAGACGCGGCGGCGTACGGCAAAGACTGAAACGACAAGGCCATCGACGAATACCTCTTCCATCAATCTTCCTCGGCAACGTCCAGTCCCTTCGTAACAAAGTGGACGAGCTTCAGGCAAAAGTAAAGTTCCTCCCGGAGTATAAAAACGCTTGTCTCCTCGCCTTGACAGAGACGTGGCTCAAAGAACAGGATCCACTCTCCGATCTTGAATTAGACGGCTTCGGTGAACCTGTTCGTCTTGACAGAGACTCCACAGTGACAGGCAAATCACTCGGTGGAGGTTTATGTCTTTATATAAACAAACAATGGTGCAATACGGTGATCATCAGGGAAAAACTGTGTACCTCTGATATTGAGTTGTTGTCCGTATCTTTACGCCCTTTTTATCTGCCCAGGGAATTCCCACAGATATTTCTCACACTTGTTTATATCCACCCGAAGGCTAACGCCGACTTAGCGACCCGGGCTATGGTGAAGTGTGTGCAGCGGCTTCAGGGGATTTCACCTGAAGCACCAAACTTTGTTATGGGCGATTTTAATAACTGTAAACCAGGGAAGTCACTGTGTAACTTTTACCAATATGTCACCTGTGCAACACGACGGAACAGAAGTCTGGATCTCTGTTACGGATCCGTCAAAGGCGCTTATAAATCTTTTAGTAGAGCTCCACTCGGTACGTCCGACCACAACTCTGTTTATTTGGTTCCGTCCTATAAATCAGCACTGAAGAGACACAAGCCGGAACGAAGGTTAGTTCCGGTTTGGTCAGAGGACTCAATCCAGTGTCTACAGGAATGCTACAGTTGCACCGATTGGGATTTATTTAAGGACGTATGCAAGGACATTGATGAGCTCACAGAGACTGTTTCAGCATACATTACTTTTTGTGAGGACTTAGTCATTCCCCGTAAATCCATTTCCATATTTCCAAATAACAAACCATGGGTGTCCAAATCTGTCAAAAACATCATTAACCAACGAAATATAAGCTTCAACCAAGGGGACATGTCTCAATTACTCCAGAAACAAGCTAGAAAGGAACTAAAGCTTGCTAAACTTAAATATAAAGATAAAGTTGAGAACATGCTGAGCATAGGCAATTCACGTCCCGCATGGGAGGGGGTGCAAGCCATGATGGGGACGCAGACTAAGAAACGTCCGATCTCATTCAACAGCATGTCAGACCTTGACTTATCAAATGAACTGAACACTTTTTATAATCGTTTTAATATTCATGATTTTAGTGAGGAGCTGTCAGTTTTTAATAACGTTGCCCCCGGGCAGAGTAACGTCCAGGTCGACAGGAACATAGTTCTGACACTCTTCAGGGGGACAAAGGAGAGAAAAAGTCCCGGACCCGACGGCATCGGAGGCCGTATACTAAAGAACTGCGCTGAACAGCTGGCAGACATTTTTTGCTTTATTTTAAAAATGTCCTTATATTCTCACATCGTCCCTCGTCTCTGGAAAGATGCAATCATTGTTCCCGTACCAAAAATCAAAAATCCAGGGTGTCTTAATGATTTTAGGCCTGTGGCTCTCACGTCCCTCACCATGAAAACCCTGGAGAAGATTGTGAAGGACAACCTCCTGATTTCTGTCCAGGATCATCTGGACCCTTTACAGTTTGCTTACAGACCACAACGGGGAGTGGAAGATGCAGCATGCACTCTTTTAAACTTCATTCACTCTCATCTTGAGGGTGCAAAGAATCTTGTGCGGCTGCTTTTTATTGATTTTTCATCAGCTTTTAACTGCATCCAACCTCATATTTTAGCAGGGACTTTAAAGAGTGTTTTTAACATCGAGCCTACTCTTATTTGTTGGTTAATTAACTTTTTAACTAACAGGTCGCAACGTGTGAGAGTGAACTGCATCTTATCTAATGCCCTTTTTTCATCCACTGGCTCCCCCCAGGGCTGCGTCCTCTCCGCGATTTTATTTATTTTATACACAAATGCATGCCAAAGTCAGCATGCCGGGCGTCACATCATAAAGTTCGCCGACGATTCAGTAATAGTGTCACTACTGACGCAAAATGACCCCGAGCATGGCCCTATTCTAAATGTTTTTACAGAGTGGTGCAAGTCATCTTTTATCAACATTAATGTGACAAAAACCAAAGAAATTATCATTGATTTTAGGAGGAATCCCCCCTCCCTTTCTCCTACCTTTATCTGTGACCAAGCAATCGAAGTGGTAAAACAGTACAAATACCTCGGGATCACTATTGATGACAAACTCACCTTTGAGCAACATGTTGATCACATCTGTAAAAAATCACAACAACGCATGTTCTTTTATCGCAAGCTTCGTAATTTTAATGTCGACAAGACTTTTATGAGGATGTTTTATTGTTGTTTTATTGAAACTATTCTTTCCTTTGCTTTTGTGAGCTGGTTTGGGTCCCTCTCCCTTAAAAACAAAAACCGGTTGCAGCATATAGTTAAGGTGTGCAGCAAAATCGCTTACATCCCTCTAACTGGCCTACACTCCCTTTACGAGACACAGACCCTTAAGAGGGCACAGTCAGTCCTGGCCGATCCTAGCCACCCCCTGTACAGCTGCTTTATAATGTTGCCGTCCGGTCGTAGATTCCGCCTGCCAAAATGTAAAACAAACAGGCATAAAAACTCCTTCGTCTCCGCCGCTATAAGCTTGCTCAACAAATCCATGTGAACTGTTCTGGTCCTCTCGTTGTATATTTGTTTTAGTTGGTTTTTTTTGTTCGTTTTGTGTTTGTATATGTGTCCATTGTGGTTTTTACCTGCTGTTGCACAAAGAATTGCCCCTCGGGGATAATAAAGACTCCTTGAACTTGAACTTGAGATTCCATCAGTGTTTAATTCAATGCCATATCTGAATATAACAGAGTCCTATATTAACTTTAGTCACTCCCAAATTGATAATCTTGTTAATAGTGCTGCAGGCTCTCTACAATCAACATTAGATTCTATCACTCCTAGAAAACAGAAAATAATAAAACATAGGAAACTAGCACCATGGTACAACCAACAAACTCGTCAATTAAAACAAGAAACAAGGAAATCAGAAAGGAAATGGCGCGCTTCCAATTTATTAGAAAATCGCTTAATTTGGCAAAATAATCTTAAAAATTATAGAAAGGCCCTCCGTCATGCCAGAGGAGCCTTTTACTCAGCACTAATAGAAGAAAATAAGAACAACCCTAGTATAGGTTCCTCTTCAGCACTGTAGCCAGGCTGACAGAGAGTCACAGCTCTATTGAGCCATGTATCCCCATCAACTTAAGTAGCAATGACTTCATGAACTTCTTTTATAATAAAATTATTACTATTAGAGAGAAAATTAGTCACCAAATGCCCTCAATAGGTATCGCAGGCTCTCCATCATCAGACACTTCGACTGGTGCAACCTTAGACGTGTATTTGGAGTGTTTCTCTGCTGTCAGTCTTCATCAGTTAACTTCTATAATTTCTTCATCGAAGTCATCAACCTGTCTGTTAGACCCCATCCCAACTAGGCTGCTTAAAGAAATTGTACCCTTAATTGGCACTTCTTTACTGGATATGATTAATCTTTCTTTATTATCAGGATATGTACCACAGTCCTTTAAAGTAGCTGTAATTAAACCCCTTCTTAAAAAGCCCACTCTTGACCCAGGGGTTTTAGCCAACTATAGACCGATTTCTAATCTCCCCTTTCTGTCTAAGATTCTGGAGAAAGTAGTCGCCCAACAATTGTGTGACTTTCTACATAACAATAGTTTATTTGAGGATTTCCAGTCAGGATTTAGAGTTCATCATAGCACAGAGACAGCTCTGGTTAAAGTTAATAATGACCTTTTGATTGCTTCTGACAATGGACTTGTCTCTGTACTTGTATTATTAGATCTTAGTGCTGCATTTGACACCATTGATCATAATACTCTTTTACAGAGACTCGAGCATCAAATTGGCATTAAAGGAACCGCACTAAGCTGGTTTAGGTCCTATTTATCAGATCGTTCACAGTTTGCACATGTGAATGATGAATCTTCAATAAATACTACAGTTAGTCATGGAGTTCCACAAGGTTCTGTACTTGGACCAATACTATTTACTTTATATATGCTCCCTTTAGGCCAGTGGTTCCCAAAGTGGGGGTCGCGGGACGCCGAGGGGTGGGTCGCGAAATGATTTTCATAAATCACATACATTTTGAAAAAAAAAAGAAAAAAAAAAAAAAAAAGAAAATCAGCCATAGTTGTTAAAATTATATAACATGGTAGTTCAAATTATAATTAGGGCCGGGACTTTAACACGTTAATTAAGATTAATTCATTACACAAAAATGAACGGGTTAAAACAATTGACGCATTTTAATGGCATCATCGGACGGCTCCGGAACAACATGACTGGATAAGATCGCCACCACAATACAAACACACATGTTTTACATTTGATTTTAAATAAAGTTGTGTGCAGTTATACGGTGAATACGATTATTGATTAATAACCGATCGCGTACTGCGGTCAAGACAGCCGTCTCTCGGTTTCGCGTGGTCAAGCCAGCCGCTCCAACATTTTCAATATTTCCATAACTGACATTTTAGCAAAACGTTCAGCCTCATAGGCTATATGTTTTCTGACTAAGGTATTTCTTTTAGATAGTTCATGCAATTGTTTCTAAATGTGTGGCTCATCTTTTTGTTGCGAGCCTTTTCCGAGCGCCGGCTGCATATTGTATCGGCATATGTCGGCCTTTTCCCTTTTATTCAAAACAGTTATACAGTTCAATGCCCACTTTTACTGCCTTGTTTGATTATTGTTGGCCGATAAGTAGGCTACTTATTGTAATTGGAATACAGATGTAGTCTTCTTGGATCGTTTCCAAACCATAAGCGCATGTAGGCGCATGTTCGGCTTTTACGAGCGCCGCATAGGCCTATAACCAGGGACGGGATAGGGAGGTTCGGCCGGACGATTTCAGGCCGATTATTTTGTATTTTTTATTTTGTGTATTATTTTTGGGCCGGTCCAGATTATTGGCCGGTCCAGGACTGTCAGAATACGTCGGTCGTAGGTCCGGGGTGCGCTACAAACGCGCACCACCCCCCCCCCCCCCCCAACGTCAACAATCCCGCCCGCCCCCCATCAACAATCGCGCACATAATAGTTTGACAGTAATACTATGCCCTCCTGTGTACATAGATCTTATTTTCACTGACGTATTCTGCTTTTATCAAACAGTACATTTCTATATGTAAAATCATAACAGGCTGCTCTGTTCTTTTGTGTTGTCGTTAAGCCGTGTTTGGATGAGCCTAGTGCGTATGGCCTGTGCGCACTTTTTTTTTTTTTTCAGTCACATCCGGGGATGGTGGGGGTCGCCAGTCTCTGGCACCGTTATTTTGGGGGTCGCGGGTTGAAAAGTTTGGGAACCCTTGCTTTAGGCAACATTATTAGAAATCACTCCATTAACTTTCATTGTTATGCAGATGATACGCAGTTATATCTATCGATCAAACCCGATGAAATTAATCAATTATCTAAATTACAAACATGTCTTAAAGACATAAAATCCTGGATGAGCTGCAATTTTCTGATGTTAAACTCAGAGAAAACCGAAATTCTTGTACTTGGCCCCAAAAACCTTAGAGACTCAATGTCTACAGATATAGCTACTCTAGATGGCATCACCTTGGCCTCTAGCACCACTGTCAGGAATCTTGGAGTTATCTTTGATCAGGATCTGTCATTTAATTCCCACATAAAGCAGACCTCTAGGACTGCCTTTTTTCATTTACGTAATATTACAAAAATCAGACGCATCCTATCAAAGACAGATGCAGAAAAACTAATCCGTGCATTTGTTACTTCAAGGCTGAATTACTGCAACTCTTTATTATCAGGTTGTCCTAATAAGTCCATTAAGACGCTCCAATTAATTCAAAACGCTGCAGCACGAGTACTGACAGGAACTAGGAAAAGAGATCACATCTCTCCTGTACTAGTTCTCTGCATTGGCTCCCTGTAAAATTTAGAATAGAATTTAAAATCCTCCTCCTCACCTATAAAGCTCTTCATGGGCAGGCCCCTTCATATCTCAAAGAGCTCATAGTACCCTACTACCCCACTAGAACACTGCGTTCTCTGAATGCAGGGCTACTGGTGGTTCCTATAAAAGTAGAACAGGAGCCAGAGCCTTCAGTTACCAAGCTCCTCTTCAGTGGAACCAGCTTTCAGTTGTGGTTCGGGAGGCAGACACCCTCTCCACATTTAAGAGTAGGCTTAAGACGTTCCTCTTTGATAAAGCTTATAGTTAGGGCTGGATCAGGTGAGTCCTGAACCATCCCTTAGTTATGCTGCTATAGGCCTAGACTATCGGGGGATTTCCCATGGTGCACTGAGCTTCTCTCTCTCTCTCTCTCTGCACACATTCATGTCCCATTAATGCATGTTACTAAAACACTTCTTCCCCGGAGTTCTTGTGTTTTCTCGTCTCGCAGGTTCTCATGGATCCTGGCGGAGCCTCCATGGTCCTGCTTGACTGCCATTGCTAATATCAGTTACCAGTTATATACAGTTACTGTTGTTGCTGCTCGCTGTCCCCCATCATTGCTGCTGTCGTCATCATCATGTTCATTAGTGTATTGATGTAGTTGCGCGCTCTCTCTCTCCCTCTCTCTCTCTCTCTCTCTCTCACCCCAACTGGTCAAGGCAGATGACCACCCACCTAGAGCCGAAGGGTCTGTCCAAGGTTTCTGCCTTTTAACAGGCAGTTTTTCCTTGCCCCCGTGCCAAGTGCTTGCTCATGGTGGTACTGTTGGGTCTCTGTAAATGTTATTAGGAGTTCGGTCCAGACCTGCTCCATTTGAAAAGTGCCCTGAGATAACTTCTGTTATGAATTGGCGCTATACAAATAAAATTGAATTGAATTGAATTGAATGCTGGTGGTGGAAAATTCCCAGTTAACATGACTTTCCTGCCAGATGTTTTGCAATGCCTTTATTCACCCCAGGTTCAAGGTTTCAGAAGTTCCAGCCTGGGAAGGCACCACTACATTTGCTCTCGTGGGTGTGTGAGGGGGTTCATAACTTAATAACCTCAAGTCAACCTCATCTCCTGACTCTTATCACCTCAAGGCCTACAGTATATCTAGTGTTGGTTTTCTGGGGAGGGGGCCAAACTGGGATAAAGACTCTGTGGCACAATGATCTGGGCCCACTCTGTTAGAGAGAGGACTCTTGTATGCATATATTAAATACGTTTATACTTCTACAACTATTGTCTGTTACTTTAACATTTAGAAGTCTCATCTGTCCTAGACGTAATATCTCAAAGAAATTGCCACGACATGCTTTAGTTTTTTTCTGAAAAAAATTACTAAAAATAAAATCATACCTCATCATTCAAGCCACTTATTTGCTTTGTGATAATTGGAAGTAGGCCTACTCTCATACCTTGGAAGTGTGTCTTCGAAAACTTTTAAGGTACATTGAAGCAGTGATGAGCGGTCCATATAAGCTGTCAATGCAGTGCATGCCCAGGCATTTTCAAATACGACAGAATTTGGATTTAAATTCATTTCCAATGTTTTTAGTTTTTTTTAAATTAAAAAAACATTAACATTTCAACATTTGTTGTCTTTCCTCCATTTTCCTTTACAAACGACAATGACTACAGTTGTGCTACTGGGTTTCAATCTGTGTGAATCTACGCCGAAATGCTGCTTGAATGCTGCCTGGTGTTCAGCATATCTCATGCAGTTCTCAGCAATGTTCCACATTTCCTCGGATACTACTGTTTCACGCACCGTAGAAAATGAAAATCTGAAATCTGAATCTGAAAAGGAAAAACGATCAGTTGATAAAAACGCAATTCTGCAGCAGTGGTCTTCGCCGGCTCCGATTCAGGCAGGGAAAGATTTGCACTATGAATTGATTTTTTTTTTTTCAGAATATTGGAATATTTGTTCGGAAAACCTAACGGTTATCTGAAGCTTGAAATTATGTATTAGGGCCAGCCCTAGTACACACAGAGTATAAAGGTTACATCTGCAGAAGAATTAACTTTGAAAACTATTATGGGTTGACAAAGTTTCCTCATTTAGTTTCAAGATGATGGAGTCTTGGTATTTTTAAGTGTTCCCACAGAATGATATAAGTAGTTGAGCAATAGAGTAACATAATGATAAAAGTAGCTGAGCAATAGACTAACAGAAAGATATACTGTAAGTAGTTAAGCAATAGACTAACAGAATGATATAAGTAGTTGAGCAATAGACTAACAGAATGATATAAATTGTTAAGCAATAGACTAGTCCTCTGTCTTCCTGTCATGTCTACCCCCTTGTCATATTATATGTTTGTGTATATGTACGGACAGGTTGATGGCTAATTTTGCTGGTACTTGTGACTAGTGACAATAAATTGAATCTCATCATCAAGTAACGAGCAATAGACTAACAGAATGATGTAAATAGTTGAGCACTAGACTGACAGAATGATATAGGTAGTTGAGCAATAGACTAACGTTTCCCATTAGGGAAAACCTTTACTTCACATGTCAACCAGCAAATATCCCCTTTACAGCCAGTGCTGTGCGCTTGCTTGCAGTTGTCCATCGAGTCCGATGATGACGTCCACTTTTGTCTTTTACCGGTGAGTTCTCTGATGGCTGAAAAGCCCAATCCTGGATCCACAGGTTCTGTTGCAGGTGGGGCATGCATACATGGTGTTGATGTTGCTGGCAGTCATGGTTGTGGATGTGTTTCTCCTGAGTCTTCTTTGATGTCTCCTGGCAGTCCTTTCTTTCTCCAGTGTGTGGATACCATCTAGACACAGCTGCCGCCAGGTGTTGCGGTCAGCAGCCGTATCCTCCAGGTCAGCAGGTTTTATTTTGCACCTTTGAAGCGTTTCTTCTGGCCCCCAGCAGAGCGCTGACCCTGCTGTAACTGGCCATATAACACTCTGCGGGGCAGACCGTTGTGGGGCATCCTTGTGACATGCCCCAGCCAACGCACTTGGCGCTGAGTGATTGTGGCCTCAATACTTTTGCAGCCTGTTCTTTCAAGGATCTCCGTGTGTGGCACTCAATCACGCCAAGTGATTCCTAGGATGCGCTGCAGACAGCAGATGTTAAACTGTTCCAGGGACTTGATGTGGCGGCTGTAAGTAACCCAGGCTTCACAGCTGTAGAGGAGGGTGGTGATGCAGATTGCTTGGTAGACACAGATTTTTGTGTTTAGGTGAAGGTTCTTGTTCTGAAAAACCCGGCGCCTGAGTCTCCCATAGGCAGCTGATGCCTGATTTATCCTGTTTTGGACCTCATTGTCAATGCTGTTGTCGTCAGATATAATGCTCCCCAGGTATCTGAAAGATGGAACAACTGACAGTTTGTCCTCTGCTTCAGTGAAAACAGGGGGTGTGGGTGGGATGTTGGTGCTCCATTGGCAGATTACCTCTGTTTTGGCGGTGTTGATGGTCAGCCCCATCCTGCTGTAGGCCCTAACTGCTGCATCTAAAACAGACTGGAGGCCTTGTGGAGAGTGATATACAAGAGCACAGTCATCTGCATACTGCAGCTCAAGTATCCTTACCTTAGGTTACCATCCAGCCTGTACGCTACTGTCACGACACTGTTGTCTTCAACCCCTTGTTGAGAAGCTGGGTGACACATAAGAGGAAGATGTTAAAAAGCACTGGTGCCAATACACACCCTTGTCTTACCCCTGTGCTCACTGGGAAAGGGCCACTTATTGACACCCTAGCAGTCATTCCATCATGAAATTGGGGGACGATGTTGACGAACTTGATGGGGCAACCAATCCGGAGTAGGATGTCCCACAAGAGCTCTCTCTTCACAGTGTCAAAGGCTTTGGAGAGGTTGACAAAAGACATAAACAGGTCTTTATGTTGCTCCATGCACTTTCCTTGGAGTTGCCGAGTTGTGAAAACCATGTCGACTGTGCTCCTATTCTTTCTAAACCTGCACTGTGACTCGGGTAGCATTGACTCGGTGATGTTATTTATTAGCCTTTGAAGCATCACCTTGGCCAGGACCTTGTCTGCCACAGAAAGAAGTGATATGCCCCTATGGTTACCACAGACGGCCTTATCACCTTTGTTCTTAAATATGGTGACAATGCTGGCATCTCTCCATTGCTGTGGGATGTTCTCATCAGCCCAAACCTTGGTGATGTAATGGTGTAATGTTCTTGTGCACAGATACCCTCCCTGTTTAAGCAGTTCTGCAGGGATATTGTCACACACACACAAATGCATACACACACACGTGCATACACACACACTGAATTAGTGTTTATTGTTGTTTTGCTTTTTACTTCACAAGGTCAATGTACAATGACAAGTTACAAAAGCAATTTGCTAGCACTTGTTCAGAAGTCAGTTTTTCAAATGCAGCATGTGAGCTTAGACAACACGGCCACCACACGCTATGCTGTGACAAACACTACAAAACCGCGATCTGGCAGAAAATCCACAATGTGCTTTGTATAATTTTGTTGCTGCTTACCACTGTCGAACCTCCGCTACGGGTCTACCTGTCCAGGAAGACATAGTGGAACACCTATG
The DNA here is from genome assembly GCA_030340625.1 of Merluccius polli. Taxonomy (NCBI): domain Eukaryota; kingdom Metazoa; phylum Chordata; class Actinopteri; order Gadiformes; family Merlucciidae; genus Merluccius; species Merluccius polli. The sequence continues at coordinate 67,167 of JAOPHQ010002277.1, forward strand.
CTTTGACAACCATCGGATGCAACAGGTGGCTTGGACGGGAGAAGACTGGCGTTTGCACTCAAACTGTGCCGCAAACACTCGGACTGTATCCTATCACCACAACTTGCTCGGACTCTATGCCATCTACTCATCTGTTTTGCGTAATGGTTGTGCCACGATTGACCACCGTAATCACAAAAAACAGCGAGGACTCACCTCTCCACCACGGAAGATCCACAGCGTACTACTCCTCTTACTGCTGTTATCCGGGGATGTACAACTCAATCCAGGACCAGTGGTCACTCGGAGCGCATCGCGAGTCATCGGTGCGAAACTCCCTTCAACAACAACTGTGGTGACATCGCCCAAGGAGGTAAGTTTCTGTGGAATACCCGTACCTAGCATCCCCCTAATTGGAGTAGATGCCTTGACCTTAGACTTCAACAAGCTAGCCAGCACAACGGCGGCGCTAACGGGGGAACATCAGCCTAAAAACTCTGCTCCTAACGATGTTAGGTGCATCAATCCTGCTGTTAAAAAACAAATCCCTTTTAAAACATTTCAAACCGTTAACCATGCAAAGGGCATTTGGGATCCGATGCGGAAACCAAGAGGACTTTTTGGTGGCCACCTAAACATCAGAAGTATCGTCTCAAAAACTGAACAGTTGACTCATCTACTAGCGAACTCAAACTTTTTGTGCATACCTGAAACATGGCTTCAACATTCTACCCCCATCAATGTATTTACAATGAGTGGGTTCCAATGTTTCAGAAAAGACAGGACCGTGGGAAAAGGGGGCGGGGTACTTATGTATGTGAAAGACTATCAAATACGAACGCATGTTTTTCAAGCCGGCAATCTTCCTTGAGTATGTCGCACTAAAAGTTGTCTTGTCTCAGCAAATGCCATTCATCATCATAGGCTTTTATAGACCCCCGACTGCCAATTACACCTTTAATGAAGAACGTACTGATATCCTTAAAGAATGTGACCACAACAACGAAATTATTCTCTTGGGGGATTTCAAACTCAATTGGGAAGATACGTCTAAGAGGAGAAAGCTAAAAGTAATTACAGACAAATACCATCTAGAACAGCTGATAAAAGGCCCAACCAGAATCACAAAATGTTCAAGCACACAACTTGATCTTTTTTTCTCCAATAAACCTGAAAGGATAACAAAAAGTTATAATCTCATCACTGGTTTGTCTGACCACAACTCTGGTGGCAAGGAAATTAACCAAAAAAAGATTTAAGAACAATACATCAACATCACACCACAAGAATGTTTTCTGTATACCCAAAATAAGCAGGACACATTTGACAATGAGATAAATAACTTGGACTGGGGAGACATTCTATCCCCTGAAAATCTGGAGCATAGTTGTCAGTTATTTACATCAAAGATCAACGCTGTCAGAGAAAAACCTACTGTTAAAATCAAGAGAAAAAACAGAAACAAGGTCAACCTGCCTTGGTTCAGTGAAAATCTATGGCAACTGATGAAGAGTAGAGATGCTGCTTTAAAAAAGGCCATTAAGACCAAACGAGACAGACATTTTGGTTTACAAAGGCTTGAGGAACAAAGTGATTAATGAACTGAGATTAGCCAAGTCACAATTTTTTCTCCAACTTATGAACGGTAACAGCAGTGAAATTTGGAAAAGTATCAACAGTTTAATAGGGAGAGCTCAACATCATACTGGGGATATCCAGCTCATAGTTCAGAGCAAGACAATAGATGACGATGCAAAAATTGCCTTCACTTTTAATTATTTTTTTATCGATTCTGTTCAGGAATTAGGAAATAATTTTAAACCTAGGGAACAATGTTTTAACTTTAATGTTGTAGGAGAGGGTTTTGACCTAGTCACAGTCACTGAAGAGGAAGTAAAAAAGTGATTTGCTCCCCAAGAAACTCAAAAAGCAAAGATGCTTCCCATCAGGACACAGTGTTTATCAAAAAACACTGAGCTACTCTAATCCCCCCTATTGCCCATTTAGTAAACCTCTCCATTACTTAGTTTCTTTCCTACAGACTGGAAACATGCTATTGTAACTCCCATCTTCAAATCTGGTGACCGCCATGTAGTCAGTAACTACAGATCCATAAGCATATTACCAGTAATCTCCAAGGTTGCTGAAAAAGTGGTCATAAACCAACTTACAGACCACATTAACAGCTGCAACCCTGGTCTAAATTCAGCCCAGTTTCGATTCAGAAAACATAACTCTACAGAAACGTCAATCGTAAGCAATACCACAAAAAAAAACACAATTTGTCGCAATGTCCAGTTTCCCTAATGTAATCGGAGCTATTGACGGCACACATGTTGCGATAAAAGCACTGACGACTAATGAGTATGCTTACGTCAATCGTAAGCAATACCACTCAGTCAATGTGCAAATCATCTGTGATGCAGAAATGACATTTTTAAATGTCGTGGCTTGCCGGCCAGGCATCTTTCACTGCCAACGTTGTGATTTATAAAAAAAAAAAACCTTGCGGAAGAGTGCGCAGTTCTACGCATCCTTTCACCCTGGAGTAAAGCTCCCGCAAAGTTTTTCAAACAGTGAACTCCGGAGACGACCACAGGAAGAAGGTGGCGGTAATACACTATATGTGTTTGCAAACCGCCAATAACGCCAAAAGAAGAAGACGCTACCCCCGGAGCTCATTGGACACAACGCACATTGCGCACCACATATGACTTCAGAGTTATTTATTCATTTATATATTTATATATATATATTTATATTCGGTGCCCCCCTCCCCTCCCTCCAGGACATCTACAATACACGCCTGTCCCGCAAAGCACTCAGCATTGCGGGTGACTCCACCCACCCCACCCACTGCCTCTTCAGTCTCCTGCCCTCTGGGAGGAGGATGAGGAGTCTCAAGGCAAGGACCAGCAGACTGAAGGACAGCTTTGTCCACCAGGCCGTCAGGATGCTGAACTCCCTCCTAGCACTGACCCCCCTTCTTTCTCTGCCCTCTGCCCCCACAAACTCTGGACATTAACCCCCACCCATTCACCCCCACACACCTGACACAACCCCTCTCCCCAAGAACCTGGACATTAACCCCCACCCATCCACCCCCACACACCTGCACACTACTCCTCTTCCCCACCACCATGCACAGTCACTTTACAAACTATTTTTAAGAACTATTTTTAAAATAATATTTGGTAACACTTTACAATAAGGTACGCAAAAAGTGGGTAGTTACTGAGGAACAAATGAGTAACGAATGAGGAATGACCAGGGCCCTAACTGGGGCCCTAACGGGGCCCTAACGGGGCCCTAAGTGACAGTTACTCAGTAACTACTGAGGAGTTACTGGTAAACAGACTAGAGGACTACTGTATTCGTTACTGAGTAACGAATGATGAACAACCAGGGCCCTAACTGGAACCCTAACAGGGCCCTAAGTGACAGTTACTCAGTAACTACTGTGTCTGTTTACCAGTAACTCCTCAGTAGTTACTGAGTAACTGTCACTTAGGCCGTTAGGGCCCCAGTTAGGGCCCTGGGGCCTCATTACAGAAACAATCCTAACTGCTCATCCTAACTTAAGTTAGGAAACCAAAGATATTAACAATCCTAACTTCCTATTACAGAAGCAGTGCCTAACCTAATGTCTGTTTCCTATCTTATCTGTGGCTTCCTATCTTATCTTTATTTAGGAAATCCTAACTGTTCTGTCAATCTCATTTTTCGACGGTTATCGACAGTTTATGTCTGTTTCTGCACTTAGAATGTGCATGAGACTGATAGAACGCGTTACTGTAATGGCAAATGAGCCTAAACTTTAAAGCTATAAACGAAACAGCAAGCTACTGTCATGGCAGGTACAGCTGAGAGTAAGAAGAGGAGGGCTTTTAATTTTAGCCAAGACGAGTTGGAGGCATTAGTTCAGGCGGTGGAGGACAGGAAAAATGTATTGTTTGGGAAATGTTCCACGACTGTAGGCCTCTCCAGAGCTGGACGTAATTCTTCCACCAAATTCAAAATTAAATGTCTCGGCAGGCGATAAAATGAAATTAAAATATGGTCAGGAAAATGTAACACATCATTATGCGGTCTAAGTAGTCTTTCTGCCATTACATTTCTGTTAATATGTTCATCTTCATTGTCAAACATACCTACAAGCAGTGCTGCTGCCATATTTTTTTCAGTTAGTGACAGTTATTTTGAATTTAGGACAGGATGAATGGCAACCTAACTTAGGCATCCTAAGTTAGGAATTTCCTAACTTAGGATGGTTCTGTAATGGCTAAATTCCTATCTTAAGATAAGATAGGATCTCATCCTAAGTTAAGTTAGGAAACCTGCTTCTGTAATACCAAAACCCCTAAATGCCTTCCTATCTTAAGTTAGGATAGGATTTCAGAGTTAGGAAGTTTCTGTAATGAGGCCCCTGGTCGTTCATCATTCGTTACTCATTCGTTCCTCAGTAACTACCCACTTTTTGCGTACCTTATTGTAAAGTGTTACTTAATATTTGCACTGATAGTTCTGTCTCATACTGTTTATACTGTCCATACTGTTTATACATACATACATATCTTTCTTTTTAAAACTTGCATATATTCTCTTCTCTTTTAAATTTGTATTCTTACTTTCTATCTATTTTTAATATTTATATATGTATTTATATTTGTATACATGTTTATAGCTGTTTTGCACCAGGGATCGAGGGAAACAGCATTTCGGTTTTTGTCCTGTCCTGTACATTCATGAAAATTGACAATAAAGTTGACTTGACTTGAGCCCCGGGAGATCGTACCCGGTGGCAGACAGAATTGCATAGTGAAAGCGAGGCTCATAGGGAACCAATCTAAACACGGATGATGTCATTATTCTGTAGCCATTACGCTGTGCAATCAACATTTACTTCATATTGATACATTAAAGCAAATAAGTTGTCTACAGCCACTTTAATAACTATGACTAATGTCTTCCACTTCTCACCGTTTGAGGAGATTTTAAAGAGAAATGTCTCCCTTTCTGACAAGTGTATTTAGTCTGATTTGGTTATCCCAGATTGTTATCCCCATTCAAAAAAATATGTATGTATAAAAATATTCCATTTTGCGCTGCTAAGATAGTTTGTCCATTTGATAATCTACTGCAGAAGAACAAGGAAATACCACCATCCATTCCAGAGGCCTTGTGACAGTGTCAAATCGGACCAGGGCTTAAATCAGAAAGGTCACTAAAATCAATGGGCACTGATTACAAACTCTTAGGAGTACCCGCTTGTCACAGAACAATTGAGCTACTCTTGACTCTTCCGCTGTGTTGGGGGCAATAACAACCAATAGGGATCAATGGTGTGTTGCTTTGTGGTGCCAAATCGAATCACTGTGGAAAATTCCAGGGAATCAGCTTGGGAAAAAAAAATACAACCAACAGCTGTGGCTTATGTCAGCATCGAGGGGGTTAGGTGAAGAGGAGCAGGGAATGAGTAAACAGAGAGCGAGAGAGCATATATATTTAAGGCCCCAACTTTTACAACAGCCATTAGTCATCAGTTTGTTTGCTGACAGTTGACCCCAGTGTTATCTGCAGGTTTCAACCAGTTCAATTTAAGACTTTAATACCTTTTTAATACCACTTGGAACACAATTTAATTCTGATTTTACGGCCCAACAGCGTATAGGTAAATGACGAGGTAAATTCTCAACCTGGAATTGTTTGTATTATATTATAAGTTTAAGTATACAAATGTATTTGTATTGTTATATGCATGTTTCAGGCATGAAGTTAACGCACCACTGCATTGATAATTTAAGACTTTTTTATACTTTTAATACCTCCGCGGGTACCATGGTGTATTCTGATTAAATATGCGTAGGGTTTTGTGATAATTTGACAGGCCGATAATACCCACATTTTTCCATGAATGATATATGTGTTTGTCAATTACCGTAGCCCTATTTCAGCTGGGTAAATATTTATTCCAAATAACAATCAGGCTCAGTGGAATAGATCTAATCTGTTTAATCCTGAACAAATGTCAAAAAGTCAAGGAAGACAAGCAGAGAGCTGTCCTGGTGATTCAGCTAACCAAGACAACACAAGCTAGCTGTGGGATTGACTTCTCCCTCTTTCTTCCTCTTGTATCATTCGGCTCTCCGATATACACTGGCTGTAAGGGTGGCAGCCAGGCCTCTTTCCTGAGAATCCAAAAGTGTAGGAAAGGAGCATGCTACAACTAGCTACACTCTTGTTGAACTCCCTCTTGAATGATAACAAGTTTCACCTAAAGCATTGTCATGGAGAGGATTTTCAGGAATGGCTTAGCTGCCACCCCTAACCAGCTCATGGGTTATGTTCATTGATCATAAATGTGCCCCTTAATAAAATGTGATTTGCAATACATGAAAGTACAGTATATGTTGTCTGTTTTTTTCATATAATTTCGGGGATACCGTTGGGCCTTCCAAAAACTGACCTTGGTTCATTCATCCATGCATTGATCACTCTCAGAGTGATCAGTCTTTCAACCATGTCTATGGTGTAACCTATGGTGTGTAATCCTATATCTGACTACATGATCCAAACAGCAGTGGATCCCGTGGACTGCTTACCTATAGACCAGCGAGTCGTCCTGGCTCCCGTTGTACTGGATCTGGAACATGCGGATGCCAGGGATGTTCCTCTGGAAGTTGAACTTGATGAGCGCCGTGGACGAGGTGGCCTCGGCGATCACCACACGTTTGTCGGCGCCTGGCTTGCCGTCAGCTGTCGTATTGTTGCCGTTGGCACCGGCACGGGCGGAGGTTGAAATGTCGGAGGAGCCGGGGTCGGGCTCCTGGATGCTGTTGGTGTTGTTGGAGATGTGGGGCAGCTTGATGATTAGCAGCTCCACCGTCTGGTGCGCCTCACCCGCCGGGTTGGAGGAGATGCAGGTGAAGGAGCCTGTGTCCTTCACCGTGCTGATGAGGATGTCCAGCGTGCCATTTGTGTACACCAGTGTCCGGGAGGTGTTTGACACCAGCTTACCGTCTGGGGAGATCCAGTGGATGGCAGGCTCTGGGTCTCCACGCGCCTTACACCTTTAAGATACAGACGAAGATAGATGGCAAAGTTAGAATGTGGACTTGAGAGAATGATCGTGATTGTGACCATTAAAACTAATTGTGAAAAAGGCAACCATGTAAATAGTGAAAACCTTAACCTTAGTTAACACAAACATGTAGAAGACAACAATGTTATATTATTTACAGTATCAAATATCATTAAATGCAACTTTACCTTTTACCGTTCCTTTACTTTATGAAGGAACATTTATTTTGTATTTTTCTACTTTCCACAGTACAGTACTTTCATCAGTAGTAAAAGCCTATATATAACTATATAAGTTCATGTGTGTGTAAACGAAAGTGTGTTAGTCATTTAGACAATATATAATAAAGATAAAAGGTTACTACCTATTTGCATAATTTTACCAAAGCGGGAACCAACGTGTATTATGATTACGGAAGTGTGACCAATATATATGTAAATGAATAACTGTTGTCTACTAGTCTTGTTGTCATTCTACTATTTTTCTCTGGAAAATTAATTTTTAATTTCCCTGTTTGGCATCATTAAACACGCCGTACATTTTATGTATTAGCTCGCTCTTGCCGCTTACTGACTATAATACAGAACTATGATCATTAAAACTAATTGCACACAGTGCCCTTGCCGTTGCTGTTAATTTTTGTTGGTTGAATGTGTGTGTGTGTGTGTGTGTGTTTGTGGAAAATAAGGCATGGGAAAATACAGAGCAAAAAGACTGCTCTATACATATATCTACAGGATATGTATGCTATGTACATCAAAAAGGCCAAAGCATTCCGGTTCATATTTGTAGCAAAATGAAAAGTTTAACGGAGCAAACCACACATAGTGTGAATGTAGCAGGGTTTTTTTTTTTCACTTGCTTCTTATAGGATCATCATCATCATCTACCTGAGTGCCACATGCTGGCCCTCCAGCACCCGCATGTCGTGGGAGTATCTGGTGATGAGCGGGGGCTCGCACAGGAACTCCTCCTCGGGGATGGACCAGAAGTAGCGCCCGGACAGAAGCTGGGGCGATGCACAGGTCTCCAGGTCATCCTCGCGGCTCAAACGCCGCAGCCACAGCAGCTCACAGTTGCAGTGCAACGGGTTGCCACCAAAAGACAGCGCGAATGACGTCGATGATAGGATGCCAGATGTCGCCAACACCTTCAGGTGGTAAGGCAAGAAGAAACAACATTGGTCCCTTTGGGTGAAATGTGTGTTAAAAAAATATCAGAACAAAACATTTTTTCTAGATAAAAAGTATTCCACATTTTGTTACGCCACATCCTGCTACACGGTCCAACACCCCCATCTAGTGGCCGCTTGTCGCCACTGATCATCATTCCCCCAACACACCTGTCTGCAATCTGTAATCACCATTCCCTACTTAAGCCAGGGATCTCCAGTCAGCCGGCGCCAGTTCGTGCTCTAGTCTACCCTACCAGTTATCAGTGATCCAGTCTGCCTACCTCTTGCCGAAACCTCGCCTGTCTGACTGCCCGCCTGTTGCCGACCCATCGCCTGTCCGACTGCCCGCCTGTTGCCGACCCATCGCCTGTCCGACTGCCCGCCTGTTGCCGACCCATCGCCTGTCCGACTACCTGTCTGTTGCCGAACCCTCGCCTGCCCGACTACCGCTTGCCTAGCCCGGCTTGTTGTTATTCCCTTTGTCCAAATAAATCCCGCTGTCTTTTCATCCCGTCTCCGCCTCCCTGTGTTCAGCGTTTGGGTCCACTCGTCCTGTCCCTTAACACATTTAGTAGTGCTGGGCGGTATGACCAAAAATTGATATCACGGTATTTTTCTAAATTCTAACGGTTTCACGGTATATCACGGTATTTTTTTTTCCATGCATAATCAGGTGTTCACAACATATTCTACTGGTTGAGAGAGGAATTACTGGTGTAGATTGACTTAGGATGGGCTATTTTACCAGCGAAATGAATATTGTAGAATAATTCCACACTAGTAGTAATAAAGGTTTGGCACCAGATAATTATGCTGAGCCACTCATGAATCTAATGAAGTGAGGAATCATAGGCAAAGAGAATTGCAGTCAAAATACAAAACTTTTACTGTGCAAATTTCACAAACATCTTACAAACCAATACAAAAAGTAGTGCAACTTGCAATAATTATACTTTTGCTTCAAGTTCAAGCGCAGGTAGGCCTACATTACTATTACTCAAGTAAATTTAAATAAAACAAGGAAAATATAAATATAAAAAATTGTTTTGAAGACATAATTTGCCTTAATATGGGCTTTGAGGTATATATTGACACCAAAAAAATATAGTAACTGTGCGTTCACACCGAAAGCGCACAAAGAGGAATCCGCCTTGGCCACTCCACCTAAGTCGCTTTTGTCCCCCTTCAGAATGTTCGTTCTTGCTTTTTTTTAATTTAAAGGGCCCGCACGCCACACGCGCTAAACACCACCACGCAACTACTGCTGTAGCACAGCCCATTTACCGACATCGTTGATCACGGAAAGTTACTTGATGGAAAGTTACTTGATGAAGTCATTAAAAACAGAATTACTCCGATTGGTTGGAGGGTGTAGGTTAAAAAGTGTTTATTTACACTAGGAAAGACGTTGACGCTATGAAGACGCTATGGCCAAGTTGCTTGGCAACGCCTGCATATGGGAGATATTAAATACTCTGCTCGACTTGTAAACAACACTTGCATAAAATGGTTGTTTGGTCGACGTCGGTCTTTTCGAAACCAAAAAACCTCCAAACAGCAGACACGGCTCCTCTTTTTGGCACAAGTTCTTCTGTGTCATCATCTTCTACTAGTTCTGCAGCTTCGAGTTTGGAACTTTCTTCAATGTCTATCCTATCCATCATCACTGCAACGTAACTCCAGCACTAACCTAGGTTTGCCTTGCAGTCGTCCGAGAATACGCTCTGGTCGTAACATGTGTGTTTAGAAGCGCGCTGCGCAACATTGAAAAGGGTCCGTCTGAAACAGTGTCGCGCGGCGCAGCGTTCCGAACGTTGTGTAATCAAATACACCGGTAAAATTCATACCGTAACGAAAATACACACCGGTATTCGGTGTGAACCGGTATACCGCCCAGCACTAACATTTAGACAGTAATACTACTAATGGTACTGTTACAATCCTGGCAGGAGGAAATAGAGGAAGCTAAGTTGGTAGTTTCAAGGTTTTTACTGCTTCAAACCACCAAAAGACTATAATGGGATATTAAGGAGCTGTTTATAGACTCTTAAATATTATTTAGAAAGCTGACGTTGCTTCCTTCCTTGAAAACAGGGGAGTTTATATTGTTGTTTTGGCTAAACGCTTGAGAAAAGCAATGATGCAGTGCGTATAATGTGACAAGCATTGCTAATGTCACCGGAATCGACAATTTTGATTGTCAATAATTGGCAGTATTGTAGAAAGAAATATTTAATTATGATTTATTTCAGGCTTTTGTGTGTATAATAACACAGGGTAAGCTCTCATATTACAATCATCCTCTAATTCAAGCATGTAATCATTGTGTCTGCCCATATTTCTGTGTATTGGGTACATTTATTATGATTCATTTTACATTTGAAATGCTCCTCATTAATTGTTATTTGGATATCTCAGTCATTCAGATGCTTTCAAATGGATGCTAAATTAATATGAATTATAGCTATAAAGGTAGCTAGAACTTTCTCTATGGAAATACCTGAGGTTGTAAGTGGTGATGTTAATCACTAAATGGACTATGGGCCCTATTTTGCCGGTCTGAAACGCAAGTATGAACCGCAAAGCGCAAGTGGCTTTGTGGGCGGATCTTGGGCGCTGTTGCTATTATACTGGCGGGATAAATGACGCTCGCGCCCAGCGCAAATCTAAAATGGGTTGGTCTGAAGTAGCTACATTAGTCATAGGTGTGGTTTGGGGGTAACGTGCAATAAACCAATCAGAGCGTCGGCTCACATTCCCTTTAAATGCAGGCGCGCTTGTTCCATGGCGAACACATCGCGCATCGCCAATACTGACCAGACGTGTCCAATCCCGCCGTAGCGCGCGCATGCCCATCAGAGGGAAAAGTAATTAGTTCTTCTGTTTAAATCTTTTCAGCTTTTCATTTTCCGTTGACAAAATGTAAATGAAGAAATGTCACAAAGACATACTTTCCGATGTTTTGGCCTCACTCTCACTGAATCACGAGGTTATGAATGCATGGTGATATACAGTATTTGAATGTAGACCGAGATTACTTTGCTTATAGACAGCGCTTGAAGTGGAAAAAAATAAGTGCCAGTACTGCGTACGACGGGGGGGGGGGGGCGATTGTCGACCGGGGGGGGCCGATCATAACCCACCCCGGACCTACGACCGACGAGTGGGTGGGGGGGCAGCCTGTGACAAGTGCCAGTACGCAAGAAAAAGTGCCGGTGCGTACCGGCCCACTTCAAGCACTGCTTATAGATGAGCTCTTCTGTCAAATAAGCTGAAGCGCATTTTCAGTCTGCCGAATATCTTTCAGTTACACGGCTTCGTGTTTCTGTGTTTCCGATTATAAAACATTTCACGCGCTGTTGATGGCATAATAAAAGGTGTCATATGTGTCTTGCGACTATTGGTCAAACAAGTTAATTTGATCCGTCATTACTATTAGCCTGAATATTTTTGGGTAACTGTGTAGGCTACGCTAGATTTACGCCTATTTGTTCACATATGTAAAAATGGGAACTGCTTCCTTGTAGATGAGAGAAGCAAAGTGTATGCACGTTACACACACTACACTATGGCCATCGGGACGGCTGGCCGTCGGGAGGTTCGGGAGATTTCCCCAACGGCCGGACGATTTCAGGCCGAGCCGGCCGGCCGTAATTATTTTTTTATTTTATTTTATATTTTTTTATTTGGTGTACTATTATTTTTGAGCCGGCCCCCCGTCAACAATCACGCATCCCCCCCCCCCCCCCCCCCCCCGTCAACAATCGCGCATTCCCCCACCCTGATTATGGCCAAGCGCCCATAAAATAGGGTCTGAATAAGCGCCACTGACTTTAAACTAGGTTTTTTCTGGTCTGTGGCGCTATTGTTTTGTGAAAGTGCAGAATAGCACCAGGGAACGTTTGCGCCGGGACACGCCTCCTGTTTTCGCTGAACCGCCCCCGGAGCGCAACTTCATTCCCCAAGTGAAGGACTTGCGCCTTGCGTCGGAAAATTCCAATGTGCGTCGGGTGCAAAATAGGAATTCCGCAAGCGCCAGTGAACAAAGTCAATTGCGCTGAGTGCAAGATAGGGCCCTATGTATCAATAAGACCTTTACACATATTCCTTACCTGTGCTCGTTGGAACAGCGGGTCTGGAGGTAGTTTCTGAAGCTTATTTGAGGTGACATCCAGTCGGTTGAGTTTCTGGAGCAGAGAGAACGTTCCCTCTGGAATATAATCCAGCATGTTATGGTCCAAACTCAGAGTGTGGAGACTGGTCATCCTCTGTGAATAGTGGAGAAAAAACAAGACAGGGCTTGACTGAGACATTTAAACTTGAAACATATCAGGAAAAAAAAAATGTGTCAGTGAACATAAAAATTTTATATGTTTTGTTTTAAAGGTGGTTTAATCTTATATGATCTTCAACACAGTAATCTATGCCATTTTGTCACTGTTACTAAAATAAGAAAATTCATCGTAATTTAGAGAAAAAAGTACTCTCCGCCAACCAGTTTGTGAACGTTCTACTCTGCTCCGAACTCAAGTTGTTTCTTTCTGTGACGTTGAAGTGCCTCGAAGGTATCTAGGGCTGCCCCCTAATAGTCAACCAACCCTTAGTCGATCGGCAGAGGCTTAGTCGACTAAGTTTTCATAAGTCGTGCAAAAAGTAAAACATAAAAATAACACGCCACAAGCATCACCACAAAATACATCCGTGGTCGCAACAAGCCCTGATTTATCTCATCTCTGCATCTTGTCAGCTAAACATTGGTGTAACTACTAGGAATGGCCATTTCAAACAAAAACTACTACTACTACTACAACTGGAACTATTCGTCCATTATTAGCAGATCTCCCCGCACACTGCACGCAAGAGAGCAAGACCCATTCATTTTCACAAATCTGTCTTTTTATTTTGATGGCATGTTATTTAGTGATGCAAAATTTATCTGAGTGAGCTGGAATCCACAACATAATCTATGTTTTAGATAATGAAATACCAAAAAACTCATCCAATAAGCGGTCCAAAGCTCAACAAGTACTCATGTACTCGTTTTGTAGTCACTCTTTTTAGTCGGCGATAGTTTCCACCAATGTACACATATCCATGGTCACCTGTATTTCATACAGTTTAAGTGCGTTACATTCACACCGGAGCTCCACTGGCCACACAGTTGTTGACCTGCTTTTTTACTGTTGTAGAGCTTCTACAGTGATTTTTATGTTATATCTTTTGGGAACGTTTTGAAACGTGAGACGTGTCCAGGTTAATTGCATTTTGGTTAGGCTATTGTTTAGGGTGGGGCAGGGTACTTTGTAATTCACCTATTGTGTAGAAATATTGACCAAACGATGGCTCTATAGAGAGGAGTGCTGCTGCCTGACCGTCTCCTCGGTGGGTATACACCTGGGCAGGTATAGGCCTAAAACTGGGCAGGTATACACCTGGACAGGTATACACCTAGGCAGATATACACCTCTAGACACACGGGACTAATACCGGTGATCACGTCTTTAGTTCCCCATGTCTGTAAATATCTGTTGAATATCTAATATCTTTCTAACTTTAAAAAACACTTTTGTATTTTGTAAGACAAGACGATAGTCGCACGTCCCTAGTAACTACGCCCATGAAAGTTAACCCTTCCAAACACCGGTATTAACATTAACTGCTCCCCCGAAGGAGCACCATACATCCACACGCACAAAAATACGAACAACCTTTTTTCCATTTGCTTGTTTTGACAGCCTTCAAGCTCTATTGCAATTGCTTGCTTTTAAATAAAGTTGTGTGCAGTTATACAGTGTATACATACAATCAAAAGTGTTCAATGTCTCCTTCCTGGTTGTTCCGACAACCTTCAGAACCGCTTTGTCGATGCCGTTAATAAGTGGCCCACGTGCGTGTGCTTGAAAAATTATATTTTAAAGGCTGATTATTATGGTATTGTATACTCTGTAAAGAAGCACAAGGTTAACAGTGTTTCTTTTATGACACTCTCGCCCTGGAACTCAAACCATTTTCCGATGCCCCAAAAAATACATTGAAATAATTACATTAAAAGTGCGATGATGAGTCTACCAAGAGTCGATTAAGAAAATCTTTAGTCAGGGGCAGACCTAAAGGTGTCCCTTCGACATCACAACAAAGGGACACTGGCGGCGAGGTGTGTGTGGATGTGTGGAGCTCCGTTTGGGCAGCAGTTGCTGTTGATGTCAGAGACACTTATAACACTACTGTGCTGAAAATCCCTGAGACTTTAATTTTGTGGTGTAAAATGGGAAGATTAAACTATTTAAAAACTATTTAAAATGTCAAACTTGTATTTACATTTAGCCACCATTTTTATCTAAAGCGGCTTACAAGTGAAGCTGAGAATATTAAAGGTCAAGTTTCTAAAGAAACAACTTGAAAGAGTGGTACATGTTCTGTTCTAACGCAATAAAGTGATAAACGTTCAACATGTCACATGCTGAAACAACAGTGATGAAATGTTCTTGGAAAAAGTGGATCTTTCTGCGTTGTTTTTTGAAGAGGAGGAATTCTACCCTGCTATCATTGTGTCATTGTTTTGGGTGTTTTAGTTGCGTTATGTTGTTTTCAGTATGGTGGTAACCTGTATGGCCTCCCAGGGGATAGAGTCCAGGTTGTTGTAGCTGAGGTCCAGCTCCTCCAGGGCCAGCAGGTCATTGAAGGCTCCCTGGTGGATGAGCACCAGCTGGTTGTTGTTCAGGATGAGGTGGTGCAGCTTGGACATCCCACTCAACGTGTCATTGCCGATTCTCGTTAAGCGGTTGCTGTGACAACACATGAACAACGCAAGGATGAGAACAGTCATAAAAATACTAAAATACTAAATAAATGGAGAGAGAAAGAATGAAAGACAGTGAAGGGAAGGCATTATTTATATATTGCGTATAAAGTGGCTTTGGGACCAATGAATGAAAAGAGGAAGAGTAGAGCAAAATGCATCTTGGCAGTGTGACTACATTGATTTAGAGTGTTACAATATTGATTCAATTCTTCTTTTTTTTTTTAATTTCAATTCTAAAATGTAAATATGGCACTTGAGAAAAATATGTGCCGCAAACCCTAAAGCTTGGTGTATAAATTAATTCAAATTATACCAAAAGTGTTTTTCAATGCTAAACACAGAACCATAATCCAATTAAATCCTTGTGAGTTAGACGCACAACCTAATTTAGGAGTCATCAATGTCTCAGTAAAGTGAGAGTGAACCCATACCTGTTGAGGTGCAGGGCTCTGAGGTTCTCCAGGTCTGCGAAGGCATGTGGAGTGATGAAAGAGATGGTGTTCCTGGACAACGTGAGGTCCACTAGCCGTGTCATGTTTGCAAAGTCTTTCCTCTTCACACTACATACAGACATCAGAGAATAGAAAGAGATTTTAGTCTTTATGTATAATTTTTCATATATAAGTATGTTGTTGGCAATAGTCAAGGACATCTGTTAAGGGCAAGGCAACAATGCTGATCGTGCAGTAGTTAAGTTAATAGTAATTCAATATATTTCTTCTATGTGTGCCAATTGAATTAAAACTAAATTACTAAGGATTATCATATTGATATTGAACAGCGGCACCTCATTAAATTTTTTGCCAAATCAAGAGAGATTTAAAACCTTCCTTTTTAGGGCATTAGTCTTTCAACAGATGTAAAATCATCAAAGCAATTCATATAGTGGCCTTTTCATATCAAGTATGAAAATCTTCATCCAAGAGCTCAAAAACCAAAGAACCCTTTAAACTGCGGCATTATTTTAATAGGTGATGACCTTGAGTGGAAAATGAATTGCCGACTTACTTTTTAGTGGCCTCAATGGGTGTCATTCCTTTTATTCCTGTTACTTCTTCTTTTCACACCCAAATTAGGTTTATTTAATTGTAGTACCAGTGCTTCAGAGACCAGATAAAATGACAATATGTCTGTAAAGTTCTGTCACTATTTCCAAAAACGTCATCATTAATGTTGCCTGTGTAGCCTCTGGCTTTATTCTCCCGATGCCATCAATGCTGACTCTTTCACTTTCATGTTGCAGATTTGCGCTGTAAGGGTTCAGCCACTAAAACATACATTTTTAGTTGTCAAAGCAGTTATTACTAGTAATAATCTAGTCTTTATGAACACAACTGCAACTGGATGAGTGACAGCACTGTATTAATATAATTAGTAGTAGCATTAGCGTTACTTATATTACTCTATATGACCTGCCTGATTCCATGCAGTAAAGTTGATGTAAGATGAGAAATGATAAGAAATAGCACTGGATCGTATATTCAGTACTTCCTCTTCAACAGCTCAGCATGAGGTTCTCACACAGGGTGTTTTATGAGATCCAAATGTGGACATTTTCAGCCGTGCTTCATGGGATGTAAAGATGTTGATTCTAGCATACCATAATCTAAGGTAAGATGATATGACAACCATTTATGCTGTCAAATGTTTTTTGTATGCTGTAATTGTCACCGCACTGCTTAAGTCATTTTGAGGGTAGGCTGAATAATACTTGTGGGTTGGAATGGCTGGATGTAAAACCCCAAAAGGATCTGCTGATCTTTATAATGATGTGTCATTATAGCGAGAACAAGTCATTAAAGCGAGAACGAGTCAGAGAGAATTTGAGAGTCGGGACAAGATAATTAGGGGGGGCTAATTATCATAAATTGGAACGTCCTCAACAAGTCTATTTTCGATTTGCCCTATGTTTGTTTCATTGTCAGCATAAATGAAACAAAAAAACGTAGCATGAAAGATAAAGCCAGCCCAACCCCATGCACTTCCTTACCTGTGTTTCCTGAGTTTATTAGATTGCCGTCAACTGTGTTGATTCTTGATTCTGTTCCTGTGCTCCTGTGTTGTTGTTATAGAAGTTCGGCAGTTTCTGTACCTTGTCAATTCTTTGTGTTTGTGTAATATATTCACTTTGCCACCTGACGTCCCCTTGTATAACTTGTATGTAACTTGTATTCGTAAAGTTCTGTTTATCTGGTTTGAGTCTCAAGTATTATCCCTGGATCAAATGCACCCTTTGCCTCGCCGTGCCACACCATTAATAGTGGTAGTAACAGCACTACATCTACAATTACCACTGCTACTATGATAAATCGGCATTGGCTCACATCATATTTCCTCACCTTGTGACAAAGTTGTCAGCCAACCGAAGCTCCACTGTGTGTCTGTCAATATTGGGCGGCACAAACAGCAGACCCTTTTTGGCACAGAGGGTTGCCAGGTTGGGCGACAGGATCTGGCAAACGCAGCGCTTGGGGCAGATCTGCGCCCGGACCGCCATGGCAACCACCAGCATCAAGCACAGCAACAGCCGTTCCATGGTTACCACCACCCCCCACCTGGACACAACACCTGGAGAGAAAGAAGGACTGGTTTTACTTAATTAAACTTCATTAGACAGTATTATGGTTATTTGTACCTATTTCACACTGGACCAAAGTAAAATCCTGAAGCCAAATAATTAAAAAGCATAAAAAAAGAGGGACAATTTCGTATGATCTCTCCCCACTATTACAGTCTGTTCAAATCATTGTTAATATCCAATACACCACAGCCATTTGAAAAGAAAGGCATTTTTGTGTATATTTTATAATCGTGATCGTTTTATCGCCAAGCCCTAACATTGGTACAGGTGTCTGCTTTGTCCGACTGCTTTGTGTATAAAAATATATAGACATTAGGGATGAGCGAGTACAGCATTATCTGTATCTGTATCTGTTATCCATATGAATTATCTGTATCTGTACTCGGAGTGGGCGGGGCCTAACCCGGAAGTGGGCGTGATTTAACCCGGAAGTGGGTCGGGTTGTCTTGAAATGAGCGAGGTTTTAACCGGTATGTTATTTTAAGCATGCAATTGATATGGGTTGATCAGAAATTGTTACTTATTGCTGATTAGAAAACTATTTACAGGACAGCATCAGCATTGGAAAAAAATAAAAATAAAAAACTCCAACGACCGGCAGGGAGAGGGAGAGAGAGTGTGTGTGTGTATGTGTGTGTGTAGCTTGATTTCCAATATTTATACCACTACTAGCTTTATTTTTCCACGAAATACAGCAAGAAAGTGTCGGACACCGTGCGTGAAGTAAAAAAAAACTGGTTAGAGCCAGGCAGCCAGATGACGGTTAAAAAAAGAAAAAAAAATCTCCGACAGGCAGAGACGCAACGCGAGTCGGCACCACGTCTGAACGAACCCACATTTACCAGAACTCTACTGGTTCATAAGTAAGTACCAACCTAAGTAATAACAAACCTGAAGCTGAAGAAACCCTAAACATTAACGGAAAATGACCTGCGAACCTGAGTGACTGAGGGAGAGACAGAGAGCTGTTCTGTGTGTGAGTAATCAGAGCGGGACACAACAACACATCTGCATTGTGTAGGGGAGGGGCGCTGTAGCCCATCACAGAACGCTGACACCGTCAGCTACCCAATGAGGATTTTCATTCAATCCAAGCACAGATATTGACTCGTATTACTCGTATAATACTCGTACTCGTCAAAAGTGCTTTATCCGTACCGGATACTTGTTTCAGCCGAGTATCTGGCTCAACTCTAATAGACATCCTGCACCGATGACTAGACATGGCAAAATCAGGCTAGAAACCTTTGACGCAAATCACTATCCCACTTGTGCCGCGACTAATTAAACCATAGCATAGATTTTTGAGACTTTTTGTGGTACATTTTTGTGCCTGAAGACACGCACAGGGAGTGTTCATTAGTAAGCAGCAGATACTTCCCTTAATTATGAAAAGGTAGAGAAAGGGAGATGAGAGTGAGAGAGAGACAGAGAGAGAGCGAGAGAGAGATGATTTAGATAGAGTGTGACAGAGTAAAAAAGAAGGTCTGGAGGACGTGGGAGAGTTACATGATTACACAAATTACAGCCACAGACTTTTGGTCTCTTTGCATGCTCACCACGTGCGTTACCATACACACACTACTTTAGTCTCCTTATCTCTGCCTCTGCAAGTACTTCCCACACATGCACCAGATATGCAATTATAATTTGACAAACTCAAGAGTCCTGAGTCATAGAGTGCCGTAATGTTGGATGTACCCACATCCTTTTGGTTTCATGGCAGTTTTGGGTTTTTGATAAAGTGATGAGGATTTGGTGTAGGCCTAGGCTAGATCACATTCTTCTTTAGGTATGGTTAGAGATTGTTAAGTTTAGGTATTAGGTTAGAAATGGTTAGTTTAGGTTTTAGGTTAGAGATGGTAAAGTTTAGGTATCAAGTTAGAGACGGTTAAGTTTAGGTATTAGGTTAGAGATGGTTAAGTTTAGGTTAGAGATGGTTAAGTCAAGGTTTTAGGTTGAATAGGATAAAGCTTAGGAATTAGGTTAGAGATGGTTAAGTTTAGGGTTAGGGACTATGAAGAACAGGATCTAGGTGCTGTGTTGTGGATGTGGGCGCGCCATCTGGTGGTTGTTGTTGAAAAATTGACCCCCTGAAAGATTGTTGTTTTGCTGTCCCAGGTTGCACACACATAAAGAATAAAGTAACTGTCACTGATGACTGTCAGGTTGCACACACATAAAGAACAAAGTAACTGTCACTGATGACTGCCAGGTTGCACACACATAGAGAACAAAGTAACTGTCACTGATGACTGTCAGACTGCACGCACATAGCGGACCAATTAACTGTCACTAATGACCCAGGTTGTACACTCAGAGTGGACAAGTCGACTGTCAGCCTGCCCACTCAAAAGCTGACTAATGAACTGTAAACTGTCACTGAACTTGCCCTCACCCTGGAAAACTAAGAACTGAAACCAGACGGCAGGAAAGCCCTTGCAACAAAGAACGTACCCCAACGACCTCTATCTGGAGTACTAATGGGGAACAAACACCTCATGATTGAAACTAGCTGGGGGGGGGGGGGGGGGGGGTTTGAAACCGGCTGGGCGAACCCTGGTTATAAGAAGAAGGACCAGTCCCCCCTCAGTGCGCTTTTCTGGAGACAGGCTCTATGCAGAGGTGTCTCAGTTCTCTTTCAAACTTTCGGTTCTGAACGGCTAAGTGCCACTCACACTCTGTGCTCATTTGATCAGATGTTGTAATTTGTAATTGTTGAATAAATCCAGACACATAGGTGAAACCTCCTTCGGCCTCTTCTCTTTTTACCATCGTCCATCTTTCTGTTTTTAACAACAAATGGTGACCCCGACGTGATTTTTGCAAGGCAGACGAGAGGGGCCGGATCGACCGACCAAGCGGGAGGACGCCCGACCTCGCGTTGCACCGTCCCAGGGCCCAACTAAACAGATAAGCAGAACCTGACACATAGAAAAGTCAAATCTGTATAGGACAATCCCCGGTAGCTCAGGGATTTATTTTAATCATAGGCCTAGTCCAATTAGGGGACGGTGTGACAAAGGGTAAGGCCATCCCCGTTTTAACTGTGTTGAATTCAAAGCATAGAACATAAACTATAGGGCACGAGTGGTGAGGCTATAAGGTGTAGTGCCGTTCGAGGCACCTACATCTGAGGCGTGTCATCGTAGGAACATAGTGCCGTTCGAGGCACCTCGCCGTCCGAGGCGGGTAAATGTAAGGTGTAGTGCCGTTCGAGGCACCCACACCTGAGGCGTGACACTCTCAGAATATAGTGCCGCTCGAGGCACCTCGCCGTCCGAGGCGTGTAATTATAAGGTATAGTGCCGTTCGAGGCACCTACTACATCTGAGGCGTGTCATCGTAGGAACATAGTGCCGTTCGAGGCACCTCGCCGTCTGAGGCGGGTAAATGTAAGGTGTAGTGCCGTTCGAGGCACCCACACCTGAGGCGTGACATTCTCTGAACATAGTGCCGTTCGAGGCACCTCGCCGTCCGAGGCATGTTGTAAATATAAGGTGTAGTGCCGTTCGAGGCACTACACCTACATCAGAGGCATGTCATCGTAGGATCATAGTGCCGTTCGAGGCGGGTAAATGTAAGGTGTAGTGCCGTTCGAGGCACCCACATCTGAGGCGTGACATTGTCTGAATATAGTGCCATTCAAGGCGTGTAAATATAAGGTGTAGTGTACGTCTAAGGCGTGAGAATTAGAATAATAAGATCGTGGTGACGGCCGCTGAGATATTGGCGTGAAACCTCCCACTGCACCGTGACGCCGGTCCAGGTGAAAAAACGTGTTATTAAAGTTGCAAGTGCATAACAGTTGTGTGTGTGGTGCCGAGAAAAAAGTGAGAGTATAACAGCTGTGTGTGTGGTGCCGCGGAGAAGGCAGGCGCACGACAGCTGTGTGTGTGTGTGTGTAGCTACGGAGAAAGCAGGTGAATTGCCACCGTGTGTGTGTGCGTGCGTCAAGGTTGTCTGCTGCGCGTGTGTGCGTGCATCCAGTTCATCTGCGTGTGTGTGTGCAGGCACCAAGTTTGTCCGTGGGTGTGTGCGTGCGTTAAGGTTGTCTGCTGCGCGTGTGTGCGTGCGTCCAGTTTATCTGCGTGTGTGTGCAGGCACCAAGTTTGTCCGTGCGTGTGTGTGTGCGTCAAGGTTGTCTGCTGCGCGTGTGTGCGTGCATCCAGTTTATCTGCGTGAGTATGCGTACATCCAGTTTATCTGTTGTGTGTGTGTGCGTGCCTCAAGTCTGTCCGTGTGTGAGTGGGCGTACATCCAGTTTATCTGTTGGGTGTGAGTGCGTACATCCAGTTTATCTGGTGAGTGTGTGCGTGTGTGTGCATCAAGTATATTTGTGTGTGTCAGAGCATCGGGTGTATCCGCTGTGCGTGTGTGCGTGCACCGGTGTGTTTGCTGTGCGTGGGTGCGTACATCGGGTATACCTGCTGTTGCTGTGTGTGTGTGTGTGGAAGCCGCAGAAAAGGCGAGCCAAGTTCAGATAATAGTCCTTTTTTTCTTTCTCCCTCTCTCTCTCTCTCTCTCTCTCCCCTCTAGACCTCTCTCTCTCTTTCTTTCTCTCTCTCCCCCACTCTCTCTCTCTCTCTCGCTCTCTCTCTCTCTACCGCTCTCTACCTCACCGCTCACTACCTCCTCCCCACCTCCTCTGATCTAGGTTACCCGGAGCCTAGGAAACCTACTCCCCCTCCCTACGTGCCTCCCGGGAACGTCTGTACCCAGTACCCCTCCCCTTATAACACTACATCCCCGTCCGTGCACCCCTCCCCTTTCTACACTACGTCCCTGTACCTCTCTCTCTCTCTCTCTCTCTCTCGCTCCCTCTGTCCTTTACTCTCCCTGGCGGGCAGATAATAGTTGCGTGTTTGACGCCGTGGAGAAGGCGGGTAGACACGGTAGAAGGAAGAAGCGTAAGTAGTATAAGACAGGTTTTTGGGAAAGTAGAATAGAAAGCCACCTAGCGGAGCTAGAGCGATAAAAAGACAGGATGAGGGTCACTCTGACCGCCGCAGAGCAGTCTAGACTGGTCGAGGACCACCTCCGGTGTCGGCATATCCGACACAGAGAGCCGATAGGGAAGCAGGAAGCAGAAGTGGGTTGGTAGATGGAGCAAGTATGTGAGAGGGTGGGTAGAGGAGGGATGGGTATACCGTGACGGCCCATATGGCCGAGTGGAGCTAAAAGGGCTGATGCACCAGCTACAGGCTGGGACGGCCCAGTGCCGAGTGGCCCTAGATAATGCCGGGCCACTCCGTCCTGTTAGGAGAATACAGAAGCGACTTAAGCAGTTAGAGAAGTGGAAGGTTGTAGCTGAGTCATATCTCTCTACTGTACCCGAAGGTACTGAACCCCTTCCAGACCACCCCTGTCCCTGCCCCCCTCCCAGTCCTGAAACCCCAAAGCCCAGAGAAAAAGAAACCCTGATTTTTCCTGATACGGAAACCCCACCCTTCCCCATCTCCTCTGATCTAGGTTACCCGGAGTCTGGGGCACCTAGTCCCCCTCCCTACGCGCCTCCCGGGAGCGTCTGTACCCCTGGGGCGCCTCCTACATCCCAGTACCCCTCCCCTTCCAACCCTGGATCCCTATACCCCTACCGTGCCAACCCTGAATCCCTATACCCCTCCCCTGCCAATCCTGAATCCCTATACCCCTCCCCTGCCAATCCTGAATCCCTATACCCCTCCCCTGCCAATCCTGAATCCCTATACCCCTCCCCTGCCAACCCTGAATCCCTATACCCCTCCCCTGCCAACCCTGAATCCCAGTCCCTGTACCCCTCTCCCTCCAGCCATACTCCCCAGTATCCCTCCCCTGCCAACCCTGAATCCCTGAACCCCTTCCGTACTAACCCAGTACCCCCACACCCCTCCCTCACCAACCCCGAACCCATACCAGCCCCCTACCCCCAGTATCCACCCCCTACACCCCTTAACGATCCCCAACCTGCCCCTGGAGGGGGCCCTGTCGGGGGACCCATGATCGACTACTGCGACGTTTATGACTGTGGACCAAGACCAGAGGCCAGGATGAAGTAGCCAGGGCCCTATGCTGTCCAAGCCCCTGCCATCGTGGTGGGGGATCCCAGAGCATTCGCCCCCGTAGCTGTGACCTGGGGAACCCCGGGAGGGCCCACCAGGGTGGTGATAGAGGGACCCTGCCCCGGACCCCAAGCGGTCCCCAGGAAGGAGACCCCCACGAATCCAGAAGAAGAGACTGAACTCATCAGTTTTAAGGAAGAGGAGCTGTTCCCGCCACCATGTGAAGACAGACGGCAGAGGGGGAGAGGAGGAAGAAGAAGCCACCAGAGCGGCCGATACCAACCCTACAACAGAGATGCCGGCTGCCGTGAGACGCCTCCGCCAGGTCCAAGACGTTACCCAGAACCTCCCCCGGTGGTTCTGCCCGAATCCTGGACCAGGTCCCACGCCAAGGCCACTTTCTCTTCGACAAACATCCCTGATGGCCGGCCAGCAATCACCACCAGAGCACTAACTCTGATGATCCACTCTGAACACTCCCGGGGACACCAAGGCCCCCGAGTAACCATCGACCCCATAGACAGTCTCTACTATCACCCCCACATCTTGGAAATGGCCAAGGAGTTAATCCAGAACTGTGTTCCCCGTCAGCTCCATAACCCCCAGAGAGGGATACGATCGTCCCCCAGGGAAATTCCCAGTTCCCCAACTACCCTTTCAGGAGATATGCATTGACTACACAGATATGGGACGGGACTAGAGGGTGGGCGGGTATCGGTACCTCTTAGTGATAGTGTGTCGATTTTCAGGATGGGTAGAAGCTTATCCTACTAAGAAAGAAGATGCCGAGTCGGTAGTTAGGATACTAACAACCGAGATTGTGCCCCGATGGGGGTACCCAAAAGTAATAGCGTCAGACAATGGTACTCACTTCACTAATGCCCTGGTAGCAAAAGTAGAGGAAGGGTTAGGGATAGCCCACCGATACGGATCAGTGTACCACCCCCAGAGCCAGGGACTAGTAGAACGAGCGAACCTGTCACTCAAACTGACTATGGGTAAACTCTTAGAAGCGGACTCGCGGCGAACCGCATCAACTATGGCCAAAGATGGTGTAGTAAAAGCCATAGCCCAATACAAACAGATGTCATGGTTGTCAGCACTCCCACTCGCGCTAATGGCCGTAAGAGCGGCCCCTCAGGCCTGAACGGGGCTATCCCCGTTTGAAATCATTACAGGGAGACCTATGCCAGGGCCATACACTCCTGTAGAACCCCTATCAGACCAGTTAGAGGATCAACTGTTTAGGTATTGCACTGCCCTAACCCAAGCAACCCGAGATTTACACTTCCAGGTGACGACCACTCCGGAGAGGAAGGAGGCGAGCCCAGCGGTCCAACCAGGAGAGTGGGTGTGGGTCAAGACTGCCAAGCGGACCTTTCCGGAGCCCAGGTGGAAAGGCCCCTACCAAATCCGGCTGGCCACCCCCTTCTCGGCCGCACTCGACACCCCTCACGGCCGGAGGTGGCACCACCTGACCCAACTCCGGAAGGCCGACACCCCTGGCGGCGATAGTCTCCAGGACACCAGCCGACGTCTCCAGGAAACCACCGGGGAGAAACCCGGAGCTCCAGACCAGGGGCACCATGACTCCCCCACTCCGTCGTCGCCCCCCCGCCTGTAGAAGTGGGAAGCAGCAGGAGCCATCGGGGCGGAAAGTTTCATCATTTCGATATGGGTCATGATCGCAGTGGCACTCCTTTCTGGGCCCGGGCGACTACCCGACTTCGAGCCCCCTGACACCACCACCCCCAAAGAACAACCCCTGACTACGACCCCGCCTTCCCCGACGACCACCCCGCTCCCCCTGAGACGCCGACAACAAGTAGGTCCCATCAAAGATCCTGGCGAAGACTACTGCTTAAAAAAGTATGGAGGGGTTACCCTAGACTATGTCATGGGCACTAACATGATATTCAAGTTCGGCTTGTGCGATGTCATACGTTGTGGGGGAGACCCGTCTGCCTGGACGGCATATGATGTATATATGTGTGATAGCTATCCCAGTTTTGTAGGAAACCCCGGCGTATACCCGCGCCGCGTCGGGTGCGGTGGTTGGGATACGCTGTTGTGGGGAACGGGATCTCTTCAGGAGGGGGTCGGATATATCAAAGAACGACCTCGGTATGCGCGAACTCGCCAATTCCAAAAAGCAGGGTCAGTTGCACGAGCCCTTACCAGAGGAGGAGTAGAGATATTCCTCACATTAAGAAATGTCACCTCAAATCCCTACACCAAAGAAACCGCGCAATGTGGAAAAGAAAGCGATACGCTATACCTTGCTCTCAGGGTAAATCACGCCGGACTCGACACTACCGGCCTAATCAAGATACGATTGCTAGATCCCCCCGCCCCTAGAAACAAAGCGAACTCCCGCGGCTCCAAGAAAAGGAACCCCGCTCCCCCTCCCCAAAGTAAAGATGGTCCCCCCCGCCACGGGGTGTCCACCTTTAACCTCGACACTCTGGGAACTGCAGATTCGATTCTAATGATGACCAACTCCGATAATCAGTGGTTAAGATGGATAATAGCATCGGCTCGGGGGTTGGGTATGGAAGATTGCGTAGCATGCGCGGCAGCCAGACCCCTCCTAGTCAGTACCCCCATTAGCATGAATCCGGCAACCGACGCTGTAGGAAGCCGATGCGCCATAGCCCTCTTTATGAAAAAAGACCCAGCGAACTGTGCCACCCTGAGTAGTGTGTTCCCTCCTGGACTGAACAATTCCGCGGCCCCCGCGTTCAAAATAGGAGGTAGCAACTATACTTGCCTTCAGCGTGATAAAGATGTGACAGGAAATTCCAAGTCTGTCGGGAAATTGGCGCAGAACCTTTGTACCACGATCATTAACGTAACCAGGTGGAAAAATGTCACCCGGATTAATATAGGACGGAAGGACCTTTATTGGCTGTGTGGTCCAAATACCCTACTACTAACCTTACCCTCGACCTGGAGCAGTAGATGTACTCTAGCCAGATTGGTCGTTCCTATAACCATGGTCGGGCCAAAAGAGGTCGCCGCAATTGCCACCAAGGAAGGTAGAAAGAAGCGGAATGCCGGTAGCGAATGGGACGCCGCTGACCGAGACACATGGATCGATAGCATAGGAGTCCCTCACTAGTCGCTTGTTCCCCGTAACCCCTAACAAAAATATTGATCGGATTAACTACATACATTACAATGTGCAGAAGTTGTCAAACCGGACCAGAGACGCCGTTACGGGTCTCTCCGAACAATTAGCAGCTACTTCCCTGATGGCATTCCAGAACCGACTGGCACTAGACATGCTCCTAGCTGAAAAGGGAGGGGTATGTGCCATGTTTGGGGACCAGTGTTGTACGTTCATTCCCAATAATACCGCTCCAGATGGTTCCGTCACTAAGGCCTTAGCAGGCTTGAGAGCCCACTCCAACCTATTCCTACCACGGGTGAATGCGCTTGGATATTTGGGTCGAGTTGGTTTTACTCGCCCTTAAGGCGGGGTTCCCCTCTTGTCGTGGAGGAGAAATATTTTGAGGAAAACGCCTATGTGTCCTATTCCAGAAGTAATTTCTCAACATGTGAAAGTGCTCCTGAAGAGCACTTGAGAGGGATTGTTGTTGAAAAATTGACCCCCTGAAAGATTGTTGTTTTGCTGTCCCAGGTTGCACACACATAAAGAACAAAGTAACTGTCACTGATGACTGCCAGGTTGCACACACATAGAGAACAAAGTAACTGTCACTGATGACTGTCAGACTGCACACACATAGCGGACCAATTAACTGTCACTAATGACCCAGGTTGTACACTCAGAGTGGACAAGTCGACTGTCAGCCTGCCCACTCAAAAGCTGACTAATGAACTGTCACTGAACTTGCCCTCACCCTGGAAAACTAAGAACTGAAACCAGACGGCAGGAAAGCCCTTGCAACAAGGAACGTACCCCCAACGACCTCTATCTGGAGTACTAATGGGGAACAAACACCTCATGATTGAAACTAGCTGGGGGGGGGGGGGGGGGGGGGGGGGTTGAAACCGGCTGGGCGAACCCTGGTTATAAGAAGAAGGACCAGTCCCCCCTCAGTGCGCTTTTCCGGAGACAGGCTCTATGCAGAGGTGTCTCAATTCTCTTTCGAACTTTCGGTTCCGAATGGCTAAGTGCCACACTTTGTGCTCATTTGATTGTTGCGGATTAATAATAAACATATGTATCAGCAGCTACACATAGCCACACAAGGAGTAGAAATAAATGTATTTACCCGACCTGACCACTAGATGGCGGCAAACAATACACTGGGGGCTGGCGCTCAACACTAGCGTCATGGAGGCCACGCCTCCTGCCCAGGGGCATCCGGCGGAAGCATCCGGTTAGAATCAGAAGTCCCAGGCGGCCCATCCGCAAGGATGCAAAGCTGGGGGCTCTCCACGCGGCGTGAAATACATATAATACCTCTCCTTCTGTTTCATAGTTATAAATAGTTCATAGTTTAAATAACTTAAACCTAAACAAATAAAGTGAGTTATAAGCGTTCCTGTTGTCGGCAGCCTTCTTCCCCGGGACACAAACCCCACATTCTGGTGACTTCCCGACGTGATTCGGGGAAAGAGAGGTTTTATTTGGATCTTTGGAACTTTGGCCGCACTTGCAACCGTACGACTCAACAGCTCTGCCACAGGCGCCATAACAGGAGGTAAGCAGTGCCCATTGCTCAGGCTAAAACTGCACATAGATAGATATAGGATTATTAGGTGACAGAGCTGCTAGCGTACGTTGTGGTAGAGCTTTGGTTCTCCGGTCCATAGTCGTTACAGTTAAGCCGACGTAAAATGAACAGGCGCTGAATACTCAAATTGGGATTGATTAAATTATATTAGTCGCCATTGTACGACAAATAGAAGAACCAAGAGGCCAGTACTGTATGTATTATTAACACTCGGTACGGAACCTGGGAGTATAAACAAAACTCGGCACGGAGCTTTAGAGTATAAAAATTAAAACTCAGTACGAACCTGGGAATATAAATTTGGGGTATAACCCCTAGAGTATAGGAGAGTGGAAAACGGAGATCGATAGGGTACAGATTGCTACTAACATTGTTACTAACATTGCTACTAACATCAAATGCACAAAGAACTACGCTAACTTGCATGAAACACAATAACCCACGTTTGTGTACATAACCCTACATGTGCTAATCCTTGCTAACTCTGCTAAAATGCATCTTAGTTAACTCTGCAGAATATAACTGGAGATCCCAACACGTGGGTTAGCCTTTCACAGAAGCATGGTAGCATTCTTGTGCTATAAGCCACACAAGCTAACACGTGGGGATAGCGGACATGCTAGGTATTTAGAACTGAAGATAGCCCACCACGGGGGGTGGTTTATGGCTCATTGTTCTCCAGGGGGGATGGTAACATTCCTGTGTTCTTAGCCATTTGGCCCAAGTGGAGGCTAATGGCTATGCTAGGTCTAGGGAGAGACGGTAAACTCATCTATCTAACCCAGCCTTTCTCAAACTTTTTTCAGCCAGGGCACCTTTCAAAAGTGCATAAAATCTCAAGGCACCCCAGTGTAAAATATGATTAAAAACGACACTGCATAGCCTAAACGTAAATGCAAATGTCCTGTTTATTTAGACAGGACAGTAATGAACAGAGCATAATACAACTGTAAATATTAATAATAATAACAACTTCATAGCAACTTTATAGCACCTTTAAAAACACAGGTTTACAAAGTGCTTCACAAAACAATAAATCAGAGACACAAATGCCATAAAACCATAAGAGGTGGACCGCCCAAGCTATACAGCAACACAGGCAATACAAGAACCCAACAAATTGAGACCAGGGGAACTCAAATGAAGTGCAGAGATAGCAGGAATGTTTTTCCATCATAGTGCTTGTTTCCATCCGTGCCATACGCGCACGCACACACACACACACCCACCCACACACACACACACACACACACACACACACACACACACGCACGCACACGCAAACAATAATCCGCAATGAGAGAGGGAGAGAGAGGTCCACATTCGCGCATGCAGCGCGCATACGCACACAAATAAGCCGCAATTGAGAGAGAGAGGGGAGAGAGAGGGGGGTGTGACTCACAATCAATGAGAGACGTGAGCCTACCTATCTACCTTTGCGACCTTTGGTGCAGACTCAGAGCTGGTGGACGAAGGCTCGCATGAAGTAGTAGGCTGAGGCTCCATTTCACAGTCAATCATGTCTGGTTCTTGTGGGGCTTTTCTTTTTAAAAAACGATCCATGATGCTTGTTCCTTGCTCTTTGTGAAATGTATTTTCGCGGTTAAATTATAAAACAATGTGCTGTGTGCTGCGCTGTCACGCTGACACCGGTGGGGACGTCACGTTACGTGAGACAGATTTTTATGGTTAATATATTTGTTTAACTAAAATGACTTTACAATTTTATTAATCCATTCATATGTAAGAAAGAATGTATTTATGTATTCAATATATTCATATATGTCATAGCCTATATGAAATGTCAGATTATTATTATTATTTTTTTTAATTAAATGTCAGAATACGTAATTTTTTGGCGGCACCCCTGACACAGTCACGGGGCACCCCAGGGTGCCGCGGCACCCACTTTGAGAAAGGCTGATCTAACCTATAGACATATACCTAACAGTGCAAGTGGAGTTGGAGCACTTGTACATATGGGCACACACATAGTTGGGCATATACACAATATTAACTGGTCGGCCTAGTAACACAGCAGGGAGCATAGATTACAAAGCCCTGTCAGCCATTTTGAGAGTCCCCAAAATGGCCCCCAAGACCCCCTACCCCTCTACCACCCCTACCCCCACCCAGACTACCCAGACATTTCCCCTCCCCCTCCCCCGACGACTGACCATGAAGAAGGGGACAAAGGAATGGCGTTTGCCAGTCCATTTACTTTGCGAGACGCCATTACATTGCGTGAGTGTGCTAAGTGTGAATGAAGTGTGAATGAAGTTGTGCACTCCTAGAATGCAAGGGGAGAAGGCAGAATGGAGCCCAATACAATAATTCGGTTTAATGTTATTATCTAGACATATACATTTATAAATAACTATGTTAACAGATGTCATTACTGCGATAAAAAGTGTTGTTGTGTAAAAACTGATTATTCATAAGCATCAACTTGTCAGTAATAGGAAGGTGTTAAAATTGACATTAACTCTTTGTTTTATTCTTTCCTTTAACCTTAAGAGAAGGAGGGGACCTCCATGCCCCTTCCAAAGAAAGATCATGAACATCTCTTTTTGTTTTTACTAATGATAAGAAATTATAAGGTTAACAAAGGAGGAAAGGGAAGTTGGACAGGACACAATGAGATGGGGACAGTAAGTGGTGATTCTTAAAACAAAAGGATTTATTTAGAAAGACAGAGGGAAGTAAATAGAAGGATAGAAGAAGAGATGAGTGTAAGAGAAGTCAGAGAAAGTGAAAGAAAAGTCAGAGAAAGTGAAAAGGGAAAGGAAGAAACGTGGTCAAGAGATAGAGGGAGGCATTATAGAGTTATAATAGTAATGGTAATAATAATAATGATGTTAATGATAATAATAATAATAATAATAATAATAATAATAATAATAATAATAGACATAATGAAACATAATGAAGAAAGCGATGCGAACATTAGGACGGTTAAGGATCAGGTCAACTATGTATACATGTCTGTTATTTGTTTTTGTTTCCTGTTGATTTGTTTTCTTTGTGTATTTGTTTTATACTTTTAACTGTTTGTGTGAGTGTTTTGTGCTTTTATAGGACAAATAGCAGACCAACAGCTCAGTCACGTCACATGAAGCCCCGAACCCCTGGTACCCCCTCATGAGTCTTTGTACACAAGATGGTTGATGGGCATAATACGGCCCTATCTGATAGTTTCATGTAAATCAGAAGTTATCTCCTCTACCAATCTTCCTCTAAGAATGTATTTATGTATTCAATATATTCATATATGTCATAGCCTATATGAAATGTCAGATTATTATTATTATTTTTTTTAATTAAATGTCAGAATACGTAATTTTTTGGCGGCACCCCTGACACAGTCACGGGGCACCCCAGGGTGCCGCGGCACCCACTTTGAGAAAGGCTGATCTAACCTATAGACATATACCTAACAGTGCAAGTGGAGTTGGAGCACTTGTACATATGGGCACACACATAGTTGGGCATATACACAATATTAACTGGTCGGCCTAGTAACACAGCAGGGAGCATAGATTACAAAGCCCTGTCAGCCATTTTGAGAGTCCCCAAAATGGCCCCCAAGACCCCCTACCCCTCGACCACCCCTACCCCCACCCAGACTACCCAGACATTTCCCCTCCCCCTCCCCCGACGACTGACCATGAAGAAGGGGACAAAGGAATGGCGTTTGCCAGTCCATTTACTTTGCGAGACGCCATTACATTGCGTGAGTGTGCTAAGTGTGAATGAAGTGTGAATGAAGTTGTGCACTCCTAGAATGCAAGGGGAGAAGGCAGAATGGAGCCCAATACAATAATTCGGTTTAATGTTATTATCTAGACATATACATTTATAAATAACTATGTTAACAGATGTCATTACTGCGATAAAAAGTGTTGTTGTGTAAAAACTGATTATTCATAAGCATCAACTTGTCAGTAATAGGAAGGTGTTAAAATTGACATTAACTCTTTGTTTTATTCTTTCCTTTAACCTTAAGAGAAGGAGGGGACCTCCATGCCCCTTCCAAAGAAAGATCATGAACATCTCTTTTTGTTTTTACTAATGATAAGAAATTATAAGGTTAACAAAGGAGGAAAGGGAAGTTGGACAGGACACAATGAGATGGGGACAGTAAGTGGTGATTCTTAAAACAAAAGGATTTATTTAGAAAGACAGAGGGAAGTAAATAGAAGGATAGAAGAAGAGATGAGTGTAAGAGAAGTCAGAGAAAGTGAAAGAAAAGTCAGAGAAAGTGAAAAGGGAAAGGAAGAAACGTGGTCAAGAGATAGAGGGAGGCATTATAGAGTTATAATAGTAATGGTAATAATAATAATGATGTTAATGATAATAATAATAATAATAATAATAATAATAATAATAATAATAATAGACATAATGAAACATAATGAAGAAAGCGATGCGAACATTAGGACGGTTAAGGATCAGGTCAACTATGTATACATGTCTGTTATTTGTTTTTGTTTCCTGTTGATTTGTTTTCTTTGTGTATTTGTTTTATACTTTTAACTGTTTGTGTGAGTGTTTTGTGCTTTTATAGGACAAATAGCAGACCAACAGCTCAGTCACGTCACATGAAGCCCCGAACCCCTGGTACCCCCTCATGAGTCTTTGTACACAAGATGGTTGATGGGCATAATACGGCCCTATCTGATAGTTTCATGTAAATCAGAAGTTATCTCCTCTACCAATCTTCCTCTAAGAATGTATTTATGTATTCAATATATTCATATATGTCATAGCCTATATGAAATGTCAGATTATTATTATTATTTTTTTTAATTAAATGTCAGAATACGTAATTTTTTGGCGGCACCCCTGACACAGTCACGGGGCACCCCAGGGTGCCGCGGCACCCACTTTGAGAAAGGCTGATCTAACCTATAGACATATACCTAACAGTGCAAGTGGAGTTGGAGCACTTGTACATATGGGCACACACATAGTTGGGCATATACACAATATTAACTGGTCGGCCTAGTAACACAGCAGGGAGCATAGATTACAAAGCCCTGTCAGCCATTTTGAGAGTCCCCAAAATGGCCCCCAAGACCCCCTACCCCTCGACCACCCCTACCCCCCACCCAGACTACCCAGACATTTCCCCTCCCCCTCCCCCGACGACTGACCATGAAGAAGGGGACAAAGGAATGGCGTTTGCCAGTCCATTTACTTTGCGAGACGCCATTACATTGCGTGAGTGTGCTAAGTGTGAATGAAGTGTGAATGAAGTTGTGCACTCCTAGAATGCAAGGGGAGAAGGCAGAATGGAGCCCAATACAATAATTCGGTTTAATGTTATTATCTAGACATATACATTTATAAATAACTATGTTAACAGATGTCATTACTGCGATAAAAAGTGTTGTTGTGTAAAAACTGATTATTCATAAGCATCAACTTGTCAGTAATAGGAAGGTGTTAAAATTGACATTAACTCTTTGTTTTATTCTTTCCTTTAACCTTAAGAGAAGGAGGGGACCTCCATGCCCCTTCCAAAGAAAGATCATGAACATCTCTTTTTGTTTTTACTAATGATAAGAAATTATAAGGTTAACAAAGGAGGAAAGGGAAGTTGGACAGGACACAATGAGATGGGGACAGTAAGTGGTGATTCTTAAAACAAAAGGATTTATTTAGAAAGACAGAGGGAAGTAAATAGAAGGATAGAAGAAGAGATGAGTGTAAGAGAAGTCAGAGAAAGTGAAAGAAAAGTCAGAGAAAGTGAAAAGGGAAAGGAAGAAACGTGGTCAAGAGATAGAGGGAGGCATTATAGAGTTATAATAGTAATGGTAATAATAATAATGATGTTAATGATAATAATAATAATAATAATAATAATAATAATAATAATAATAATAATAATAGACATAATGAAACATAATGAAGAAAGCGATGCGAACATTAGGACGGTTAAGGATCAGGTCAACTATGTATACATGTCTGTTATTTGTTTTTGTTTCCTGTTGATTTGTTTTCTTTGTGTATTTGTTTTATACTTTTAACTGTTTGTGTGAGTGTTTTGTGCTTTTATAGGACAAATAGCAGACCAACAGCTCAGTCACGTCACATGAAGCCCCGAACCCCTGGTACCCCCTCATGAGTCTTTGTACACAAGATGGTTGATGGGCATAATACGGCCCTATCTGATAGTTTCATGTAAATCAGAAGTTATCTCCTCTACCACTCGTCCATAGTAGTCCAGGGGTCAACCAGCGCTGGGGACTGTTAGCAGTCCAGGGACTTCTCTCCCGCCTCAAGCGACGATATGGGAGTGTGGTAGAGTCATAACCTGATACAGCAGTGTAGGGGTGTAACAATTAATCCAGTCAATTTTTGGGTTGCTCAGTTTACCTCCATAATGTGGTGTCCATTGTCTTGTTTTTATGTACGATGTTTTGTTTTTGCTCAATGATGCTGACCGTTGCTGAGGCTATGATTCTTAGATGGACCAGAGGGTTTTCACCTGGGACACACACACAGGTGCCATTTGATTATTAGAGGTGACTTGGGCGATGACAATGAGGAAATTGAGGTTGGTTTATTTGAGGTATATCCATTTTTAGTAAGCAAAACTATTCAATGATTGTGTGTGGCTATATATATATATTCAATTTTCACTTCATTCACCATATTCACCTATTGTTTGACTCACCTTTGTATGCACGTTTGTTTTGATATAACTTTCACATATGGTTTGAACTACTTAGATTAGTAATGATATAAGACCATATAGGATTAAGACATGCCTGATCTATAATTACATAATAAGAAACCACTGTCTACATATTGTTTGTTGTATTGTGTTAGATGTTTTCTTTGCAAAGATACTGGTTGGTTCTGGTCTCTCTTCCCCTCAGGACAATGGAGGGGGGTCCATTAGAGAGAGTACAGTTGATCTGGGGTTCCTGCCCTAAATGGACTCAGAAGCTGTGTCCCAATTCACGGGATGCATGCATCGAAGTACGCAGCCTCGCGGCCTTCGAAGGCTGCGTACTTCGAAGGGTCCTTCGAAGTACGCATCAACCGTTGTTAAATGAGACGGTCTAGCCTTCGAAGCATTTCCTGGTTGCGTCACCACAGCCGCGTCACCAGCCGTCAGTTGGTAGTAACCGTAGTAACATAGCTGTTGCCGTCAGTTGAAAAACAGACGGAAGGGTTGTAATAAAGCAAAAAATGATCATAATAATGATAATAATGAAGTATAACATATAATAGTGATAATCATAAACGTAGCTCTTTATTCAATCCAATCGTTTAACTGAGTTTGCAGTTTTACAGTCTGGAAATAAAGCGGGGATAATAAAAGTAATACAATATATGTAATGAGTAAAAGTATAACAAGTAGTAAGTAAAAGTCATTAAATATAAACCCAATACTTATTACATTTAAATATAAATCCATCGCCACTTGGTGTCGCCATTATTCTTTTCCCGCCTCTGAACAGCGACGCGCAAAGGATTTTGGGATATGCGAGGCCGCGAAGGATACATGCGATGCATCCTCCAAAAGAGGGAAAAGAAGTGCGCATTTGAAGTACGCATTCGAAGGAGTCGGCGAATTGGGACAGCCTTCGCGCAGCGTTGTGACGTAAGCGCCCTTCGAATGCGCACTTCGAAGGATGCATTCCGTGAATTGGGACACAGCTAGAGACTCATATTTGGACATTGAAATGGACTGCATACACAACATGAACAGCAGGAACATTGCTTCCGGTTAACAGCGGTTGATAAGTTTCATATTAGGAGGCAACATGGCTGACAGTCTTATCTGAATGTGATGTGTTTTTATACACTATATTTTTAATTTTCTTTTGATTATTTTAATGATTGATTATTCACAAGCGATTGATGTTAGGATGTTAACACTCTATAATTATGATTTGTTGTGTATTGACAGTGATTGGATTGCAGAGAAGTGCTTCATCCTGATGGGGTGAGATCTTCTCTAGATTAGGAAACCGTCATGATACTCTTTTTTCATCTCCTAGAGGTGGTTTTCGACTGGATGATGGTAACCCGACCTGGACAGACCTCTCTTCAGCTGCTGAAAGGATAACTGGAAAGAGCTCTTCCGGTGGGGTGAGACTAGCTCATGAATTTGGCCTTATTAGAACAATTGAATAAGTTTACCTAGTCTAAAAGTAAATTAAAATAATGTCGGCATAAGATTTAAAGGTAACGCTAGAAGACTAAAATAGTTGTGCCAAAAAGCTTGATAAACTAGGACCCAGAATCACTGTCATGTACATATATTTTATGATATCATCAATATATAAAGGCCAATACAAGCAGGAAGAATGAATGCAACATGCTTAACTTTGTGTTAATTTTGCGTGACTTTTTCAAAGTCACGAGGAGGGAATAAGTAGTGTATTTTATTTCAAGGAGGGACTATTTTTGTATTTTATTCCAAGGAGGGAATATTTTTGTATCTTATTTGCAAGGATATTTTATTTCAAGGGGGGAATATTTGCATTTAGATTTTTTTGTTTTTTTTTGTTTTGTTTTATTAGTTTAAATGTTGAATTTACATAAGTCAGACATATGGTCTTTGAACATTTGCAAGGACCTGGTTAAAGTAATCATTGGGAAATACTTCAGCAATCTGTTGGGAAAGGATCTAATACACAAGCTAGTTTATTGATATAGAAAATTGGGAATTACTTCGCCAACGCCTAATGCTGTTATGCTGTGTTTAACACCTTAACTTGTTAGCTTTTTCCACCGCCGTGTCAAAACTACAGCGCCAACACCGGGTGGTGCAGCAGTTACCCATCAAACAAGCGGTTATGTTACATTCACTGGGAATGGTGGAAAGAGTGAACGGGACATTCAAGAAACTGACATTTCCGAGAAACAGAGTGCAGAGCCAAAGGATGGACCACCAACCAGGGTGGAGAAAGGTGACCAGGTGTACCCGAGAGTGTGCAGGGGACAGTGGAGCGCCCCGACTTGATCAGGCTGTGGTACCTGATTTCCTGGAGTTCGGCACCTGTGTCTAGGAGGACATGGCACCTGTTTTACTTGAATGTTGAATTATTAAACACACAGTATGGGTCACGGTTGTCATTACAAGGCAGTTTAAATTCGGAATGTGTTATGCTGTTTTCCCATGATTGCTTTAATAATGAGACGGATGAATTTCTTTGATGCTACTGGAATATGTTCTGACTACTGGTGATGAGTGGATCCGTGGGGAAGGCACACATGGGTACGTGTTGGTAACCTTGGCGTGTGGGCCTTGCCTATGGATCACAAGATGAACATTGAATTCATGAACTGTCCGACTTGAGGTTGGCTACAGATACGGGGGATAACACTGTGATGATCTTTGAGTAACCTGCGTGCATGGAAACCACCGGAGCCATTGCATGCATGTCCACAGGGCGTTTTTTTTAGTTCTATATAGGTTTACTATTCCTTATACCTGGAGGTATTCGATTTTGGTCATACAACATCATATAAATATTAGAAGGGATTTCTTATGATGAAACTACTATGCATTTATTGCTGTGCCTTTGTGTCCACAGGATACTGTGATGATGGTATGACATATTGATTGTATGATGTGATGATAATTTGTCTACTGTTGGCTACGGCCCATGTATTCTTTGAGACACACCAAGGTGAATGCCATCCAATTTAGAGATGCGACAGGTTTTCCACCTATCTAGAAGGGGTTTTCCCGAACTAAGTCGATTGGTGATGTTGATGTTTTTCTTTTCGCTTGAATTTACACTCACCATTTTTAGACCTTACATGATACATAGCATTATTAATTTGTAGTATGGTCATCAGTGATGACCAAGGAGGGACTGTTGCGGATTAATAATAAACATATGTATCAGCAGCTACACATAGCCACACAAGGAGTAGAAATAAATGTATTTACCCGACCTGACCACTAGATGGCGGCAAACAATACACTGGGGGCTGGCGCTCAACACTAGCGTCATGGAGGCCACGCCTCCTGCCCAGGGGCATCCGGCGGAAGCATCCGGTTAGAATCAGAAGTCCCAGGCGGCCCATCCGCAAGGATGCAAAGCTTGGGGCTCTCCACGCGGCGTGAACTTATACAATGCCCCTCCTTCTGCTTCATAGATTAAATAATAATGCTAAACAAATAAAGTGAGTTAAAAGCGTTCCTGTTGTCGGCGGCCTTCTTCCTCGGAGCACAACCCCACATGATCAGATGTTGTAATTTGTAATTGTTGAATAAATCCAGACACATAGGTGAAACCTCCTTCGTTGTACCAGCCTCTTCTCTTTTTACCATCGTCCGTCTTTTTGTTTTTAACAACATGGTAAAGATCGATATTACGATTTGGTGTTTATTATCAAATCAGTTTGAAAAATGTTACACTGGCCCAACCCTTTGTTTCCTATACAAAGTGAATACCTGTTTCATGATTGGTATACTCCATTGGTAGCAATGGGGCAGAAACAGTCGTGTCAGACAAAATCAATGTTGTTGAGTCAAATTACAGGATTACACAAACATTACAGCAGTTTTTACATCTTACATAATGTCTGTATTGCACAGAACACATACAATTTGAGGCATTCGATTCTGTTCACCTCTCTCGTACGTGCTCTCGTCTCATCTTCTTCAAATT
This sequence comes from Merluccius polli, assembly GCA_030340625.1. Taxonomy (NCBI): domain Eukaryota; kingdom Metazoa; phylum Chordata; class Actinopteri; order Gadiformes; family Merlucciidae; genus Merluccius; species Merluccius polli. The sequence goes on from JAOPHQ010002277.1 coordinate 106,177, forward strand.
GTCTCATTAACACCCTCTGCCATTGACATTATAGACCCTGTGTGTTACAGTCACACATTCTCTCCCAGAACGTTATAGCATGGCCACAAAACAATGCGTCGACCCACTTTCACATGTACAGAGATAGATAGAGACCTCACAACCCCTTGACATGAGAGTGGATATCAGCTTATTAATTACAGAGGAATGACTGTAATGAGACATAAAGCGAGAACGAGTCAGAGACAGAGAGAGAGAGAAAGAGAATTAGAGAGTCGGGATGAGATAAGTGTGTGTGTGTGTTGGGGGGGCTAATTAAAATGAGTGGCGAGGCGTAAAAGGCAAGGGGCAGAGTCGGATGAATTTAGTTTAGAAAGAGGAGAGGAAAGGAGGAGAGAATGAGGAGAGGAGAGGAAGGAGACAGATGGATTAATTGCAGGCAGATGTGTGGAGGTCACATTGAAACCTTCTTTAGAGAACTATGGCAGTGTGCTCAGCCATACAGTAGGGAAATAGAGTACGACGGTAAAGGGCACACATATTGGGGATAAAGGCATGTCAAATATCATGTATGCATGCATAATGATGGAGAATGAGATTAGCCACACATTCATCAGAATTTCTTGTTTTTCAAAAAAGAAATACCACAAATATGTGGCAATTCCCCCAAAGACGTGTATTAGCACGCGCGCACACACACACACACACACACACACGTGCATGTGTGTGTGTACGCACGTTCTAATACACGTACACACGCACCGGCACCTTCAGTCAAAAGTGGTTTGCAACAAGGTGTAACCCACTCTGACATGTACAGCTAGCTGGATCAAATAGAACAGCAAATTAACTTGAAGGATTATGGGTAAGGAAGGGTGGAGGGGGGGAGCTGGTATTGTGAAGTGTAAAATAGGCTTGCCACCTTCTGCCTTGGCTTCTAAATGTGATTATTATTATTATTATTATTATTATTATTATTATTATACTAGTAATACTTACTAGTATTATCATGAGGCAAAGCTGAATTGTGTGCCAACATAACACCATATCTGATTATATCGGCTAAAACTAATCTGATATGTACAGAACATGAATCTATGATTCCCCATTGATTTAACTCACTGTATTATTATATTAAATTAAAACATGAAAAAAATGTAAAACATACTGCGCTAGTAAAATAATCTATACTGTCAGACAGTTTATTGATTTCCTTCCTTGTAAAACATGTTGAAACTAGAAAAAGTACTATTTAAAAGAAATTGTGGGTTGTGGGCTGAAAATACATTTTTTAGATCCTGGTATATAGAAAATGTACAGTAGAGTCACATGAAGTAGTGCTGTAGTTTTCTGGTGGCTGCTAGGGTGTTGCTTCTTGTGCTTTTTTGGAAGGTTGCTAGGGTGTTCTGCACAGTTGCTTGTGTTCTAGATGGTTGCTAGGGTGATATTGTTGGTTTGCTATAGTGTTTTGGGTGGTTGCTATGGTTATCTAGGTAGTTTCAATGGTGTTCTAGGTGGTTGGTAGGGTGTTCTTGGTTTGAAAGTTTAATAATTAAAAAAATATAAATAGCAAGTTTTGTCATTGTATAGAAGTTTGGATAGTGAGATAGTAAGTAAAGTTAGAATTATTGTTGTAGTCTAAAGTATGAAGGAGCTGAGTATGAAAGTAAGGAAGAATATTAATAGGCTAGTTAGAGAATTGTGTTATTTTTTAAACAGCTGGTTAGTTCTAAACTGTGTGTGTATGTCGAGAACATTCAAAGTTATCTCTTGTTAACACCATTGCTGACCATGAGCAGTCACTGCAAGGAGCTCAACATTTTGATGTATAATCTGTCTATGGGGTCTAAATATTTTGGGAGTAATGACAATTTATAGATGTTATATATATAGATAGTTTATATTTTGTACACTAACAATTCTAGAACACAGAGAAAAATCCAAGGTTTGTGTATGTGGCAGTTTAAGAGAAATTTCGTCAATCTAGGCGGCGGGGATGAGCGTTTAACTTACCCCCTATGGGCGCAGTGGTACCAAACTTTTTGGAGACCTGCTTACCCGGGATACATATGTCTTCGACAAAATTGAAAACTTTTGAGCAATCAGGCTGAGCTATAGGTGTTATCAATCCAGAATAATAGTAAGCAGTGACCCCAGCAACCAGGCAATGAGATAAGTGTTCCCAAGTGATTTGGAGTGAATCCGAGTCGTGGGTCAAGAGCAAATGGCATTTATATGTTTATATTATATTTTGAGCATTAGCATTTTTTTAAATGGACACTGTGATGTCATTTTTTTACTTGTTAAGGAGGTTGTCCTTTACGTGCATACTAAGTTTCAAGGCTCTTCGACCTTCTGAAGTGGACTTGTGATTGATAGAATAATGTTTGCTAATGTAAATAATTGGATTTCTGCATTTTGGCCATTTTGTATTTTATCAAAATTCCAAATAAGGCTCTGAGTCAGGCATGTTAATAGAGCATGTGTACCAAATTTGGTGTCATTTGGAGCAGTGAATATTTAGAAGATTGATGCATGTCAAATAAGGGCTATGTACCAAGTTTCAGACATTTTTGTCAAACAGGGCGGCAGGGTTGATCGTTTGACTTTGAGCACTTAATATAGCACCCCCTATGAACGCAGTGCTACCAAACATGTCGACCTATGTCCAGTGTTTCCCACAGGATTTTGTGAGACTATGGCGGGTGGATCTCGGACCCTCTAGGGGGGTCCAGGGGCATGCTCCCCCGGAAGATTTTTGTTTACATTTTAAAGTTAAATGCATCAATCTGGTGCATTTTGAAAGCAAAATTAAGAGACTAGATCTATAAAGACCTGTGTGCTCTTGTAAACAATTTAATCATAAACACATTGGTTGTATAGATACGAATGGTGAAAACACAAAATCAACTAGAGCATACATCTGAGCCATCAAAGAAATTAAGCAAACGTGGTTAACTGTGTTGAACTAGTTTATTTTTTAGAAAATAAAATAATAAATAATTAATCCCATCATCCCTATTTACAAACTTTGCACCCTGAATTCGGACATTTGATTTTCCTGGGCTTTGAGAAAAACAGCTCTAATGCCCTTTGGTAATTAAATGCCTCCGGACGGCCCATTGATGAGACCCTCAGGCAGGCAGCCAGGTGCTTCCGCTTGTCGGAAAAGCCGGTAGCAGCGGTAGGAACTGACGGCGACAGCTATTGACTTGGCCTAGCTAACCTAGCTAACCTAGCTAGCCCTTTTTACTGTTGGCGTTTTATTTGATTTTAACATCTGAATGTTAGTGAGAAGAAGAAAATGTCAAAGCCAGTAAAGTACCAGAAGCGGGATAAAACAGCGGTTAAAGCTAGCGAGTGAGTCCGGGAGAGGGCTACTCTCCTCGGACACATTACTCTGAAGCCCCGGTGACGGTCTGGAAGTGTGGATTAATAAATAAAAACAAAACAGCGGTAAAAGCTAGCGTGTGTGTCCAGGAGACGGCTACTCTCCTCGGACATATTACTCTGAAGCCCCGGTGACGGTCTGGAAGTGCGGATTAAAAAACAAAACAAAAAAAAACAGCAGTAAAAGCTAGCGTGTGTGTCCAGGAGAGGGCTACTCTCCTCGGACATATTACTCTGAAGCCCCGGTGACGGTCTGAGTGTGCGCACGCCGCGTACAGCGAGGAGGGGAGGGGCAGAGCCGGCTGACTGGGAGTGAGAGATGCTTTGCTGAAGCAGCGGCGAGAAACCGCCACAGTCTAAGTAATTAATGGGAAACACTATGTCGTTGACAAATTTGAAAATTTTTGAGCAATCTGGGACTGAAATATAAGCATTAACAAATCAGAATAATAAAAGGGAATCCCAACAATAAAACCATAATAATAGGGAATTCCTAAAATAACAATAGATAGTGTTCACTGTTAGCCAATTATGTGCTTACCCTGCCCCCAGCAACATCATGGTTGAAACAAATATGAAGCAAAATACAATGAAATGCCACATTCACCTAGATTTTAGTAAGTCTGCTATCACATATTTTTTAGGTTAACACTATGTACACTATGTGCATTTGTGGAATGTGATGAGGTGACACTTGCTGCTCTATAGAATATGAACATGGCCTTGGATTGACAATACACAAACAAATGCCAACATATCAATTACTTGCACATAGAGAATTGATTGGAACTATACATCATCAAATGCTATTTCATTGGAAGGTCCTATTAGGTAATTCAGTCCTGAGTACACTTGGGTACCTGCCAATATCTAGTAGTTCGCTGTTGTGTAAGTGCAAAAAGTATGTATCAGACGCATTCTTTTTGCAATTGAACAGCGGGTGCTTCTGATTTACTATGTTGATATCAGACAAAGACGAAGTGCTTGCAACCTACCAGTAATATGCAATGCACAGGGCAACCTGGTGAGACGGAGGAGAGGCTGGGGCAGGAGTCAAACCACAGTCCAGGCACGTGACGACCTGCTCATTACACCTGCACAGGAGATGCCTGGAAAGAGGCCTGCTGCAGCAGCAAAGAAGGTATGGGAGATGTTTGATCACGACATGGACCAGGTACTGGAAGCAGCCATTGCAGAAGACGTGGGAAAGAAGCTCAGGGCCATGTCTTCAATCATCTGGAGCATAGGGACTGATCGCTTCCGTAAGAAAGAGCTGAAAGCCAGATCCAACAGCCAGCCAAAGGCCAGCCAGACGCCTGAAGGAGATAGCAATCCTAAGAGGCCATCTGCGGAGGCTGAAGAAGGCTTTTCGTGAAGCGACAGAGGTTGAGAAACCAGCACTCACCGAAATCGGAGACAACCTGAGCGTGCGCATTAAGATCTTGTGCCGAGCTGAGTGCCACTGCAGGGACAGGAAGCAACAGACGAAGGAAAGGGTGGACTTCACCAAGAACCCATTCAAATATCTGTCAAAACTTCTGGGCGACAAATGATCAGGTGAGTTTAAGGCAACAAAAGAGCGGGTGGAGGAGCACCTTCATCAGGTCCAAAGTGACCCTAGAATGGAGGACAGCTTGGAGGAGATGGAGAAACTCATCAAACCAGCAGAACAAACTATCCCCTTCGGCGCAGAGGAACCACGCTGGCAGGAAGTCAACAACTTTCTCAAGAAGGCCAGAGGAAAATCAGCCCCAGGACCAAATGGCATTCCGTACAAGGTGTAGTATTGTGAAAGGCTCAGAAGACGACTCTGGAAGCTACTGAGGGTGGCATGGAGGAAGAAATTCCTCACTGATGGTTGGTTGGTTGCTGAGGGATGCTTCATCCCGAAGGAAGAAAACTCCACAGAGATCAAACAATTCCATACCATCTCACTCATCATGTGAAAGGCAAAATCTTCTTTGGGATTCTGGCAAGGAGGCTAACCACTTTCATGTTGGACAACGACTATATGGACACTTTAGTTCAAAATGGTGGAGTACCGGGGGTACCTGGCTGTCTTGAACACACCACTGTATTCGCCAAGATCATTGAGGATTCGAAGAGGAACCATGGCGATCTGACAGTATCGTGGCTCGACCTAACCAATGCCTACGGTACGATACCCCACAAGCTAGTGGAAAGACCTACCATGTCCCTGAGCGATTCCAGAAACAGCATCCAACACGTGCCCATCAGGGCATTCCTGGACAACCTCACCATCACAGCCAAATCAGTACCAGAAGGGAGATGGATTTTAGAGGATTTGTCCAGGCGTGTCCAGGATCGGTTTTGCTTTAAGATCATTGAGGACATCATCCCAACGGTCCAAGAGAAACCGGTGAAGAGCTTGGGTAAGTGGTACAGGGTGGACCTCAACGTCAAGGAGAGTGTGAAGGAGATGCTCATTCAAGCTGAAACCTGGATGACATCTCTGGAGAAGAGCGGCCTACCCAGTAAGTATAAGGCCTGGGGATACCAACATGGGGTGCTCTGGCCATTGCTCGTTTACGAGGTACCCATCTCCACTGGTGAGGGCTCGAGAGGAAGATGAACACCTACCTGAGGAGATGGCTGGGCGTCCCAAGAAGCTTCTGCTCATACAGCACAGGCAGCAAGCTGCAGCTGCTTGTAACATCTGTGGTCGAGGAGTACAAGGCAACAAAAACACGCCAGGCCATGATGCTGCGAGACAGTCGAGATGCAAGAGTACGCCAGGCAGACATTGAGGTTAGAACAGATCGCAAGTGGTCAGCCAGCAGAGCACTGAGGGAGGCAGAGGATCGCCTGCAGCATGCCGACATCGTCGGGTCAGTACCCCAGGGCAGGTTAGGCCTGGGTTGCTCCACCAGGGTAAGCTGGCTCAAGGCCAACCTGAAAGAGAGGCATGGCATGGTGCAGAAGGAGGTCCGCAAGGCGGAGGAGGAAAGGCGACGTGTCATGGCTGTAGCCATGAACAAGCAGGGCAGCTGGACAAGGTGGGTGAGTGTGCGATTCGAGCATGGAAGGACACCGAAAATTTCTGCTGTGTTCCGTGTATGATGTCCTGCCTGCTCCATCAAACCTCCACACATGGGGGTTGGCAGAGAGCCCCAGCTGCACCCTCTGCAAAAGGCCAGCCAACCTTGAGCATGTCCTCTCGTGACGGTCAAGTCTGGCTGATGGGAAATTCTGGTGGCGACACGACCAGATCCTGACACAGTTGGCTGCCGGTGTGGAGCAGGCAAGAAAGAAGCCGAAACAACTTTCTAAGGGGCCTCACTTCATCCACTTTCTCAGGGGAGGAGAAAGTGCAGCAGCAGAAACGAGGAGCAAAGGGATCCTGGCCACATCAAGTGACTGGGAGATGTGGGCGGACCTTAGGAAGCAGCTCAAATTCCTAGAGGAGATAACCCACACTAGCCTAAGACCTGATATTTTCCTCTGGTCTAATTGTACCAAGCAGGTGGTTCTTATCGAGCTTACAGTACCCTGGGAAGAGGATGGAGGAGGCACACAAAGAAATATCGGACCCTCATCTTCAAGAGCCAACAGAATGGATGGAAAGCCTGGAACCATCCAGTTGAGGTCGGCTTCAGGGGCTTCGCAGGGCAGTTGCTCTGGAGAGCGCTTGGAATCCTCGGGATTGAAGGGCCAGCTAGGAAGTGGCTGGTAGTCAACATCACCAAACAGGCAGAGGTGGCATCCTGGTGGATCTGGATAATGTGGAATAAGTGGTGGCAGAGCCAACCTGGTGATGGGCTAACAACATCTTAGAAGATACTAGGAGTAAAGACTTAATGCGGATGCTGGAAGAGCAAGCAAAGGCCACAGTTTTCACATTGGTCTGACCTACCCTACGTACCATAATAAGGTGCCTTCAAAATAAGAGAAGTAAAATAAGAGAAGTAAAAAATCGCGCACTTGGACTGTTCAGGATTGAAGGGCCAGCTAGGAAGCGGCTGGTAGCCAACATCACCAAGCAGGCAGTGGCAGCATCCTGGGAATCTGGATAAAGTGGAATGAGCGGGGGCAGAGCCAACCTGGTGACAGGTTAACAACATCATAAAGTTAAGTGGTGGTTCCAGGATGCTGGTAATACCGTCGAGATGAACCGCCCGAGATGTCATGGGCTTAAATCGACGAAACATCAATGAAGAGGGGTGCCCATTTGAAAACCTGCAGAAGCCACTCAACTCAGGCCCAGTTTGAAGGGAGATACCTTGAGGGAGGGAACGAGAGACAGAGCGATGCCATTGGCTCACAGATGGTGCAGGGGTGAGTACCTGTAAAGGTGAGCCGGTTTGCGGTAACCCTTAAAGTATTTTGCATAGCTGTGATTGGTTCATCTCTAATCCCCAGACAATATTATTGTATTTCTCTAATTTTATGTTGAAGATAATCTCTTATATTTGGAGATATTCATACCCCCAAATCCCCCAAACACCCAACCCAGGGATTAGGGACATCTTATCTTCCCCTATCTTATCTTATTAGCTTTGAGTCCCATACAACAACAACAACAACAACAACAACAACAACAACAACAACAACAACGACTCTTGTGAGATAAAGGAATGACCCGGTCTCTCTTTAGTTCCAATATGAATTCTATTTATTTATTTATTTTCCATGTATTCCTATTGGAACACAAAACAGGCCAACCCCACAGTATCTCCGGGAACATGTTGAATATGAAGCAGACAAGATCCATCACTGATCCCTGGCTGCTTCTAGAGATTTAATGGAATACAGCGAGGTGGTGGGATTACAATGATAGATAGGCGTTTTTTTCTCTTCATAATACTGACAGTATATATACAGTTATATTATCTGCCAGACATGTCTGCATAATCCCACATATAATTCACAATCACATACCTATACATTACTTGCAATCGAAAACCTGTACTTTGATATGACACAAAAAAGATATGATAAACGTATTGTGCCTACATGTTTGTTGTAATGTCTGTTTTGTTGTAATGTAGTAATAAAATACGTTCACTGCTCATTTTTCCTGGTGTGTTTGTGTTAGTGCACCTTGTTGGTTCCACTGTTTACATGTTGTTGGTTCCACTGTTTACATGTTGGTTACACTGTTTACATATTGTTGGTTACACTGTTTACATCTTGTTGCTTCCACTGTTTACATCTTGTTGGTTACACTGTTTACATCTTGTTGGTTACACTGTTTACGTCTTGCGCATGGCCAAGCAGCAGTAATGGCTACACCACTTAAGTAACCCTTCTCTCTCTATCGCCTTTTATTTCTATTGATGTTTTTTTTCTCCCTCTTCTTGTTATTTCTATTGAAGTGGCCAGCATAGGAAGCCTCTGGCTCGGCTAATGGGTTGACACCACATGTGCAACAAGGCGTCAGCCGGCCACTAAATACTAGGGTAATTACAATTACCCTTTAGGCAATTAGCACTGTTTAAGATTGCTCCAGGACGAGGCAAAAAACACCCAATAATACAGACATACCTGCACACACATGCACACACAGACATAGACTGCTTTTTACACTGCTTGTACCAGGATGTCGTAATATCACCTCTGATTTCCCCCATCCCCCCCTACTGCGTGTGGGTGTGTGTGTGAGAGCACCCGCAGCCAGGCAACGTGATGCTATGATGGCGGCCAAGGTCGACTTCAACACTGGGTGGGTAGAGAGAGATAAAGTGTGTGAGACAAAAAGATAGAGATAAAGTGAGAGAGAGAGAGAGAGAGAGAGAGAGAGAGAGAGAGAGAGAGAGAGAGAGAGAGAGAGAGAGAGAGAGAGGGATAGAGAGAGAGAGATACAGTAGTGGACATATGCAATAGGAGAACTTGGCTGAGAGCTTTTCAACGGCACATTAAGTGTGTGATTCATCGCAGCGTTGTGTGCTATCTGGTTCTGCGGTGCTATTTCCATGCCATTACATCACATTAACTGGTCTTCAAACACACACTTCCAGATAGTATCTAGAGCGCCAGACAATCTGTACCCATAACTGCACTACTCACTACCACGTTCCCTTCCAAATGCACAGAAGCTGCCATACATCAGCAGGCACATAAGACACTTTATGATAACAAATGTGAGCCCTCGTGTTAAACATTTCCATTTGTTCCTATGAATGGCATGCCGTATGCTTTTGGCCATTCCCTACATAAGCATTTTTGCCAGACCAGGGTGTATACAGAAATTCTTAAGTTGAATTACTACCTTTTACTACCTTTTTTTACTACCTTCACAATATTTTTTACTACCAGCACGACTTCAAGCTGCAACTGTAGCAGCGTAAAGTGTGAAGTAAAGTGACGAGTAAAGTAATGAAATATCTTTCAACCAAATTTCTAAGTGGTTCAATTGGGGCTTTGAAAAAGAGGAAGAAACTAGATAATAATAAAGTGCAACTTTACACTGTAATAACAACATTTAATGAGGTAATTATACTTCACTGGACACTGGACACAACAACTGGCCAACACAGAGAGAGAGAGACACCTGAAACAACCATCCTCCAAAAAACGAATATTAATATCCATCTGTTTTTTTTTTTGAGGATTGGTTGAGGCTCTCGTCAAACATTAGGACGAACGGCCCGGCATTGTTTATGGCCTTCACCAGTTTTCTTGAAATATGGCGCAATACCAAATTTGATCATGTAAGAGGTCTTATCCTTGCCTAAAGCAAAGGATTTGGCTATCTCGGAGTCTGGGAACATATGTTGAAAGAGCTCTCCAATGCCGTCGCTGGAACAGAACGAGTGGTGTTTTGTTGCCAAGTCTAAACACCACAATACCTCAGCTTGGGAGGCGCGCGCAATAGTAACACACCGCGGACCTACGGCCGACGGGAGGGGGCGCGCGCGATTGTAACACTCCGGCCGATGGCGCGCGGGGGGGGGGTGCGCGCAATAGTAACACCGCGGACCTACGGCCGACGGGGGGGGGGGGGCGCGCGCGATCGTAACACTCCGGCCGACGGGGGGGGGGGGGGGTGCGCGCAATAGTAACACACCGTGGACCTACGGCCGACGGGGGGGGGGGGGGGAGGGCGCGCAATTGTAACACTCCGGCCGACTGGGGGGGGGGGGGTGCACGCAATATTAACACACCGCGGACCTACGACCGGCGGGGGGGGGGGGGGGGGGGGGGTGCACGGTGTGTTACTATTGCGCTCTCAAAAAGGAGGACAAATACGCGTCCGGCTCTTTAAAGACTTTCCGCTCGCGCTGTCGGCTGGCCGCGCGGCTTCACGTTGCGCTCCCCGTGTGAAGTGACGGGCGGAGGAGCGCGATTCAGATTTTTCAACCGCCGCGTCAAAAAGATGGAAACAGTTCTCAACTCTTCCAACGGCTCCCACGAGTGCGCGCATGCGTTCGACGAGCACGGAAGCGTCAGTTCCACGGGAGTGTGCCCGCTTGTCGTGCCCCCCCCCCCCCCCCCCCTAAAAAACATTTATCAACGGATCTCCACGAATCACACAAGTGGTACATTTTGTCTTCAAAACGGCGAATTTCACCGAAAGGTGACTAGTTTGCATGCCTGCGGGTACCAAGTTTGAGTCAGCGCGCGCGAGAGGTTCGTCGCGCGCACGAGTCCTACTCGCAACATAAAAATAAATCCACTTAAGTTTTAGTAATTTGAGGAGATAGGCCTGCACGTAAATTACACAAATTGAAAAACTCATAGGCCAAGTTCGATGGGGGTTCGAAAATTTACTACCTCGTCAGATGACGTTTATTACTTTTTACTACTTTTTACTGGCCTTAATTTGGGCTAATTTCATTTACTACCTTTCACTACCTTTTACAACCCCGCGGACACCCTGCAGACATAAAGTGTGCCATTCATCAGAGATTCAGGATAATACCTTCAGAAGAAAAGCAATTTGAATGTTGTGATGCCGTAAAAAGTGCTATGCTTCAGCACACACTAGTGTATTATTTTACATCAATGACATTCTATAATCAATAGACAAGGACACAGATGACTTGTTTAATAGATTAATGTCACGGTTCAATAGAATCACTTGTAAAACGTTCACAAGTGTCAGTATTTTCTATTGCTGTTGCTATTCCCCTGTGCTGTCTGTCAATATCGGTGTTTTCACATCGTGTGATGGCTCATGTTCTGCGGCAGAACACATTCCTTTTACGAAATGTTTATCCTTTCAATTACCAATTGGCAATGCTAATTCTAATTCTTTAAGCCCAATGCCTGACTTGACCTAAAATGGCGTTCCACCAGCACAGCCACGTTTTTATTATGTCATAGTGTCATTATAGTGTCCCAAGCTGTCGAAATGTACCCAAAAACCAAACAAAAATGCTCAGAATACACTACACACGCAAGTTGTATAATATTGTCAATGAAGTACAACGTCCATGGTGCATTGCACAGCGGTGAGAGAGCATTACAAGAGGCAGATATAAGCTCAGCTACTTTTATTTAGAGTTTTGCATTTTATATTTTTTCCAACCTGTGGACTATGTGGATAACATCATGCCGTCTCATTGTTCCATGCTTGGTTGTACAGGATATTGCGTTGCTAAAGTGGCTGCCATTACATTTCACATGTAACTATTGAGCGTTGTAAAACAGTTGTTAGGTATAATGGAGCCCAAGTATATTCATGTCCGTATTTGCATTTCAATAATAATAGTAATGAATGAAGTAATGAATAAAAAGCGTTGTATCAATACATTTTATTTGCCATAGTTAGTTGCTGCCATATCACCGCACGTATCATAAACAAAGCCTCCAGAGAAAAGAAAGTCCAAAATGGTGTTGAAACTCTTGTGCTTCTTCAATCCTGTCCGCGTTATAACAAGATATCCTGTCCGCGTTATTAATAATAATAATAATAATAATGAATTTTATTTTAAAAAGCGCCTTTCAGGTCACTCAAGGACACTGTACAAGAATACATTAAAATCACACAGTTAAAATAGACAAACACAGGATAAAATAGACATAATAAGGAGGGATCAACATAATAAGTTAAAATAAATAGGGCAAGTATGGCAGTATGACAATATGGATTAATTGACAGAGAATCAGAGGGGGTATGCAGTCCGGAACAGGTGGGTTTTGAGTCTTGATTTGAAAAGGGGGAGAGAGTCACAGTTCCGGAGGTCGGGAGGTAAGGAGTTCCAGAGTTGGGGAGCAGAGCGACTGAAGGCTCTGCCCCCCATAGTGCTGAGGCGGGCAGGGGGCACAGAGAGGTGGATGGAGGAGGAGGATCGAAGGGAACGGGTGGGGATGTTGATGTGCAGGAGCAGGGGTGCAACTACCCAGAGTCAGGGGGGTATGCAACAACAATTTTGGCGCCCCCCCCATAGATATTACGGGTTGCGCGATTGTTGAGCGGGGGGGGGGTGCTGCGCGATCGCTTCCATCGCTTTGGCGCCCCCCCTTTGGCGCCCCCCTTTGGCGCCCCCCTGGTGCGGCGCCCCTATGCGCCGCATACAGCGCATACCCACTTTTTGCGCCACTGTGCAGGAGGTCAGACAGGTAGGGAGGGGCGAGGTTGTGGATGGCCATGTATGTAAACAGGAGGAGTTTGTAGTTGATGCGGTGGGTTACGGGGAGCCAGTGGAGCTGCTGGAGGACAGGGGTGATGTGGTGGTATGAAGGGGTCTTAGTGATGATACGGGCGGCAGAGTTTTGGACCAGTTGTAATTTACGGAGGGACTTTTGGGGGAGGCCGAAGAGGAGAGAATTGCAGTAGTCCAGACGGGAGGTGACGAGGCTGTGAACAAGGATGGCGGTGGTGTGGGGGGTGAGGGAGGGGCGGAGTCTGTTGATGTTGCGAAGATGGAAGTATGCAGTGCGGGTAACGGTGTTGATGTGAGAGTGGAAGGAGAGTGTGCTATCGAGGATGACACCCAAGCTCTTAACCTGGGGGGAGGGGGAAACTGAGGAGCTGTCGATGGTGAGAGAGAAGGTATTGACTTTGGCTAGTGAGGATTTAGTGCCGAGGAGGAGGAATTCAGTTTTATTGCAGTTTAATTGAAGTAAGTTTGAGGTGAACCAGGTTTTTAAATCGGAGAGACAGTCGGTGAGGGAGGGGGGTGGGAGTGAGGAGTTGGGTTTGCAGGAAAGGTAGAGCTGGGTGTCATCCGCGAAGCAGTGGAACTGGATATTGAATTTGCGGAGGATGTGGCCGAGGGGTAGGAGATAGATGATGAATAGAAGAGGCCCCAGGACAGATCCCTGGGGCACACCTGGTAGTGACTGGGGAGGGATGTGAAGTGAAAGATTTGAGCTGTACGAACTGGGTGCAGCCTGTGAGGAACCAACTGAGGGGAGTGTGGGAGAGGCCAATGGAGGAGAGTGTTGAGAAGGATGGGGTGTGAGATGGTGTCAAAGGCCGCACTCAGATCGAGGAGGATGAGGATGGAGATAGAACCAGAGTCAGCTGCGATGAGGAGATCATTGGTGATTTTGATGAGGGCGGTCTCTGTGCTGTGACGGGGGCGGAAACCAGACTGGAAAGGCTCGTAGAGTGAGTGGAGGGATAAATGGGAGTGAAGTTGGGAGGCGACTGTCTTTTCAAGGATTTTGGAAATGAAAGGTAGGTTAGAGATGGGGCAGAGGTTACTGTAGTTGTTGGGGTCTGAACCGGGTTTCTTTAATATGGGGGTGACAGCGGCAGTTTTGAAAAGTGAAGGGACTATTCCAGATGAAAGTGAGGAGTGAATGATGGTGGTAATGAGGAGGGAGGGGAGGCAGGTGGTGGGCTTAGATTTGTGGATGAGAACGGAGAGTTCAGAGGCAGAGGGGAGGAGAAAACTGGAAAAGAGATGACAAGTAGGGGGAAGTGCAGGTGGGGAGAGAGGGGGGGGCGTTGGGATGTAGGTGCTGATGAATGGAATGGATTTTCAGATTGAAATAGTCCAAAATGGAATTGCAGGATTCAGTGGAGTACAAGTGGGGGGGCAGAGAATTGGGTGGGTGGAGGATTTTTTTGAGGACAGAGAAAAGGGTTTTTGAGTTTCCTTCATTAGAAAGGATGAGGCCGGAGTAGTAAATGGATTTGGTCTGGGAGATTAGGTCCTTATATTGTGTGATGTGGGAGGTGTACATGTCGTTGTGGATGGTGAGACCGGTTCGCTTATATAGTCGCTCAAGTTGACGGTTTTTGGCTTTCATGGACCTGAGCTCGGGGGTAAACCAGGGGGCAGATGTAGAAAAGGAAACAGACCGGGTTTTCAGGGGGGCGATAGAGGTGAGAGTGTTGGTGAGGCGGGTGTTGTAGAGAGTGGCGAGTTCATCAGGGTTTGAGGTAGAGTCGGTGGTCGGAAAACTATCGATGAGGGAGCAGAGGGTGGCAATGTTTATGTCCTTGATGTCACGGAATGAAATGAGACGGGGAGACTTGATTTTGGAGAGGCGGAGTGCAGCGCTGAAAGTAAGGAGGGAGTGATCTGTGGCGGGGAAAACATCAGCAGTGGGCTTGGAGGGGGTGAGACCGGAGCAGCAGACTAGGTCTAGAGAGTGGCCTTTGATATGGGTGGGGAAATCAATGATATTTTGTAGACCAACGCTGTCAAGACAGGATGCAAATTCTCTGGTGAGAGGCAGGTTGATATTGTCCATATGGATATTGAAGTCCCACAGCAGAATAACGTTAGGTGAGAGAGTGGATATAAGGGTGAGGAGGGTAGAAAATTCACTGATAAAATCACTGTGGGGCTTAGGGGGGCGGTAAATTGTAGCGATGATGGTTGGTGAGGGGCCAGGAAGCTTAAAAACAAGGCATTCAAATGAGCTGAATGCAGGGACAGAGATGGGCAGGACTTTCCACTTCTCGCGGTGAATTACCGCGAGACCTCCTCCGCGGCCGTTGCCACGGGGACGACAGATGTAAACAAAACCGGGGGGAGTGGAGTCGTTGAGTGTAGAGAAGTCATTGGGCTGTTGCCAGGTTTCAGTTAAAAACAAAAAGTCAAGCTTACGGTCAGTGAGGACGTCTTGGATGAGATGACCTTTGCTAGTGAGTGAGCGGATGTTGAGGAGACCGAAGTTGACAGCGGAGGAGTCGAGTTTGATGGTAGCATTAGCCGACCTAGGCTAGGCTGGCTAATGCATGGTGGTTGACGGTGCGGCCGGAGTTGATGGAGGAGCGACGAGAAGTGGACCAGGTGGAGTTGATTGTAGTGGAGTTGTTGCTGTGCTGGACATGTCTGCGGGACCCGCGGTGGATGTAGCGCCGACGAGGGGGGCGAGCGATGTCCGGGTGATGTTGCAGCACCGGTGGTGGGGGCTCATTCAAGCGGGTCGCGAGAGGGTCTGTGACGGAGTGGTGGAGTAGTCCTGCCACAGGATGATGGCAGAACGACAGGAATATCCAGACAAGTCCAAAGTAGATGAGAGAGTTGTTGGGCCACATGATGAGGCAGGAACCAGGTAAGCTTAGGAAGCCGGTGTCGCGACAGCCGGTTAGCAGCTAGCTACCGGCGTTAGCCCGTGCGCTGGTGGAAAGGGGTGCCGGAGCTAGCCGGAGCTAGCTATGCGAGGGGAGCTGTTGTGGCTCACGCGACACTAATACTACTAATCTACTACTACAACGCTGCTGCTACTACTACTACTACTACTACTACTACTACTACTACTAGCTAAAACCACTACAAACTATAAACTATTATTACCGGCGAGCAGCGGCAACAAACATGCCTGTCCGCATTATAATATATACATGGTCTTTAACAGTTGATAAGGGAGATTGTGCCAGGTCCCGCTTCCACGTCAGCCAGTGGGTTTGTATCATATCATGGACTGGTCTGTACGGTCTTCTGTAGCTGCCACAGACATTGTAATTCTCGCCTTCATGGTATAAATGCCAGACCGTAGTCTTTGTGAAAATGGTACTTTAGTAACGCCAATACTGCATAATTAAACATCGCTAGTAACCTATTTGCAAACTTCTGTGCTGATGTATACAAACATTGCTACTTGCTACTCATTGAATGAGCTGAAAATAAATTGGTAAACTCTAAAAATAGGTTTAGTAATGGTAATACTGCCGTTATGAATGTAGCCGTAAAACTATTTGTCCATGCAGCAATACTTAATTACTTGAATGACAGATACTGAATGTCAGGACTCTGAACACGCTGTTGCAATTATTATTTTAAATTGCAACAAATTGCTAAATTGTCTGTAGCATAACATGCTTCAAAAGAGCAATGTGACAGTTTACAGCAACACATATCCATCCATCCACTCACCAACCAATCTGACTGTTCAACTTCAGTTGAATGATTGAAAGACAGGGAATGGGATGGGAGGCTAGCACATTGTAATTAATAATACCTACAGGCCATTTAACGTTGAGTCAATGAATCAATCAATTATAGCCATCATCATCATCATCATCATCATCATCATCATCATCATCATCATCATCATCATCTATGTCATTGGAGGTGGTAGGAAGCAGGAGTAACCCCAGGTGTATTGGCTTATGTTGTACAGGCTGTTGGTTATATAAAGCAAACAGATAAGAGATTGCTTTGGGAATCTGGCTGTGACATTAGTACTACATGATACATTAATTCATTGAAAAATAAAATAAACTTTGTTGCAGCCCAAGATTTGAGTACCACTCACAGTGCTTCCAAAAAAGTTCAATCAGGTTAAATGTCCAAGTCTGTTTGCAATTTTACAAGCAAAGTGCACTAAACAGATGCTTTCATTTCTATTCACAGAGCATCAAACATTGATCATCCATTGATCATCTACAGATAATCAGAGGGCATGTTGACAGTGCATATCTACAGTCTCAGTTGCATATCAACAAACTATAGGATTATCCAAATAAAATGAAACATTCTCAGATCATCTACAGATAAGCAAAGGGAATGTAATTGAGTCTCTACTGCATATACATCAATCAATATGTCTAAACAAAAGTCCATGAAGTTACAAATTCTTTAATTTGTCAAACAAAATATATTACACTTTTTAATTTTATTTCAGAAACGACAACAAGAACAAAGTAGCCCAAAAAGATTATACAGCAACACTTTACCTGGATAGTCTGCAGTTGAGCATCAATTGAAAGTGAAAAGTTCTCTGTAGTTTAGTGTTTACTATATGTCTATTGATCATCTACAGATAATCAAAAGTAATGTAACTGTGTCTACTGCACATACAGCAATCTATACAAATTGAATTGAAACTTGTATTACAAAAAATGGCCAAAAAAGCTATATATACAGTATATACACATATAAAAACTTTGAAGGTATAGAAAAATCTATCCAGATGGACCTTATGGGTCCTTGAGGTGGCTGGTGACTCCAGAGCGCGTCCAGGCACCCCTTCCATGTCCCTTCCCGGTCGGAGAAGCCCCACGTCGGGCACCAGTGTGGCAGTTTACCCCTGCCACACGCCACCTAGTGGCTTTTGCTGGGGCCCTCTGACACAGGACACGGTTAGATGTTGATTTGAAGATGCATTTATTGGAGAATGGTATACACCGAGTAGATGGTATATGCTGCCATGACAGTGGCTCTCTCCTGTGGGGATAGCTGGTTTATCTTGGGTACCATGATTGCTCATGCACCACAGGTGTGCAGCCCCACCCAGCCCCAGTCTCTAATCAGACTCGGGCCAGGTGAGGCTGTAAACCAGCCATCAACCACACACACTCCACAAAAACGTTATAGTGCTTTTTATCCAGAAAAAACGCAGCTCCCCCGTTTACTTGTATTTGTTTACAGGCCAGTCTTGGCATCTCTAATATGGCGGCGACGATGATGTACAATCCAAAGGCCAATGCGGCTAGGGATGTTAATCATTAACCGTTTAACCATTAACCGACATTTTTGACTTCGATTAACAGTATCAGTTACGGTAAAAAAAACATAATAAAATAAATCCTCAAATTCTGTTGTAATTTTTGTTGTGTGCACATGTAAAAATAAAGGGCTGCCCCGAAATATTCAAGTAATCAAAGTATCCTTGTTCTGCCCTTCAGGCATTTAATTAGATTTTTTTATGCTTTTAATTTGTAAAATTTCAGTTTCATGCAAACTCTTCATTTGACGTTTGTATTCTGTGCTTAAACAGGAAGTAGGTTTAGAGTGTTAGAATTTCATGTTTAGAACATGTTAGAAATGGCAGGCTGGTTAACTATGCAGACGGTCATTACGCCAGAGAAATTGCATCTTAAATGTTGATTCCCCAGGAGAGGCATCGCTTGTATGTATTACATCTACATCTACATCTTGCAACTAAGTCAATTTATAAGTCTATTGATTTCATGATGTAAAAACAAAGTTATAAGGCTAAAAACTAATTGGCAATGTTAAAAACTATAGATGCTAGTTGAACATGTGAATGCTATCGTTAGCTCTAGGAAATGTTAGCAGTTAGCTTTACATGTAATTTCTATACTTAAAAGTAATGTTCATGGAAACTAGGTGACTTAACTAATTGCAGTATTTTGTTGTTTGTTTCCTAGTTTTACTCTCTTTCATCTCTTGATTTTATCAATGTGGATTCAGTACAACATGAAGAGTGAAAATAAATCTGCAAACAAGAATTTAAGGCATTCTTCATGTTCATGAATACAAGAGAGTTTAGCTCACTGTCTAGTTGGAGTTAGCACACCTCAGCGAGGACTACAATCCTTAATCATTAGTTAGTATTCGAACATTATAACATTACTCTAAAACATTCGGTTGTAGTTTTGTACGCCGTCATTATTTGTTCACGTTACTTTGCCTCTTAAGGATTTGCCAGTTTGCTAAGACCCCAGGTTAATTGTAGACATTGTCTATGTCGAGATGTAAATCAGCCATGATTTTTGTTCAACTCACCCCCTCGTGGTGTACGTACGTTCTGAAGTTGGGCAGCTGGCGAGCCATTGACATCCATTCTATTCCAAAAGAGTGTTTAGCAGCTCCCATAGCTATATCTTCGTTTTGTCCAACAAGTAATTTGGGGAAAACTACCTAGCCAGGGCAGTTCGTACACGCTTACTTGTATTGAACAAAACAAAGTCGCCAACTGCCAAATTTCGGAACACGCATACAAAAATCAAGGCTGATTTCCATCTCCACATAGACGATGTCAACAATTAACCTGGGGTCTTATCAAACCGGCCAAATCCTTGTCTTGACACACTCTTAAGGCGTTCTGTTATTATCTTTTAGCCATATACAGCCTCTGCGTTTTTCCTCTCAACTGAGATTATACCTGTTTTATTTGATAATGCTGGGGGCACATGCTCACACAGGTTTCACATAGCCAGTCGGCACAATAACAAAACTCATACAATACTGGATTTTTAGGTGTTTAACTATTCGAATATACCTTCCGAAATGTAATGATTATTGGAAGCTTGAAATTTGAAAGTATGAATTCAGGCCAGCCCTCCTTTCCACTGAAAAAATAAACATTGGTCATTTTCTTTTCTTTTTCATAGACTTTTGTCCATTTTTAATAACGCATTCATTCTTATCGGCTAACGGTTAGGTGTCGGTTATTGGTCAGAAAAAAAAGTCAGAGCTAGCATCCCTAAATGCAGCGTTTATGTAAATGTAAATGTCTGTACTGTTGTATATGTAACTCTTTACAAACTATTTTGTACTAACACTTTAGTTATAACATGAACAATGAACTAAATGCTACCATTATGACCTTATGGTCATTATTATTTATATATTTTTCTCTGTATATATCTCATAGAATTATGTATTTATTTATAGGCTTACCTTCTATTATTATTTATCTATATATACTGTATATTGTTATAGCCTATTGTCTAATATAAAATGTAGTCAGGGCTACACATACAGACAGACAGACAGACAGACAGACAGACAGACAGAGGATATGTTCTTACACAATGTTGATATGTAAAGTGAGTGTCAACTGACACAAAACTGAGACAATATTGATACTCAACTGATAGTAAATTGATACTCAATTGATACTCTGTGGACTATCCAGGTAAAGTGCTACCAAATGTTTTGTTCTCAAGACTGCTAAACAGATTGAAAATTGATTGAAATGGTTGATTTTCTTTTAAAGTCACAAATATGTCCAGCCCAGCAGTTAAGTGCCTCAGCTAACAGCGCAATTGTGTGTATAGTACAGGAAATTGGAAATAGTCCCTTTTCCTTTTTGCATTAATATTATTATTTGTCAAAACTGAAGTGAAAAAATCCACCCATTCTTTTCCATCAGCGTTCCATGAAAATAAAAATCCATCTCTGATAGCCCTCTTAGGTCGCTAAGTGGCGATTTCCTCCGGCTGTATCATATTCCATCTCTGCAGAGGCACCAAACAGTTTTACTTTGGTAAAATGAAACCATTTGTTTTACTTATCTTATCCAAACTCCACCCGTGCGCGACCGACTGGTTTCTGCCAGAAGCGCTAGATAGTGGGAGGAGATGAAGATACATTTGGTTGAGGCTCACATGCTAATGATATTAATCTGTTCCACCATTTGCATGACAGGCCATCCTGGGAGATACTCGCACTCCATGAACACACACATACACACACGCACGCGCGCGCACACACACACTCACATTTTTCTAACTTGTCCCAAAATGTTTATAACTCTTCGGCTACCGCAATAGCTTCACAACAATGTATATATTTTTTTAAAATAGTTGAAATTGTGTATCTGTGTGTGTAGATATACCAACTGTTGCCCAGCTTGCTTGAATCTCATTTAACTGCATCCTCCTAAAGTAATATTAACTGTGTGTATGTGTTTGTGTATGTGTGTTTGCCAAATTGCAGCTGTATGGGGTGGCTAGACAAAAGTTGTACCTGCCAACAGCCCATTCTCAACCCCCTTTCCCCCTCCAACCTTTTGGTGTGTTAGTGTGTGTGCATGTTTGGATGTATACAACAATGTAAAGTGTGTTGAGTGGCAGACTGGCTGTGGAAGTGCTATATACAATAAAGGTAATCCATTTACCAAATTGGGACAGCAATACAGCTGCTGAATGCGAATTGCTGCTAAACATTGGGACTCATATTTAGCTAAATAAATTGCTATATACAATATAATAGACTTAGCGAGACATAGGCCTGTGACTTGTTATCCCTAAATAAATTAATATTGAACCAAAGTCAATTGATATCGTATAGTTGTTTACGCGTGTTATCCTGGAATCTCATTTACCCTCTTTCTTTATGTTGGAGAAAATCATACTAGTCGAAGGCAGATTGTGTTATGCCAATAACACATTTAATTTCACTGGAATCCACAGAGGAGAAGAGAGGGAGTGGAGAGGAAGCGTGTGGGCAGATGACATGTGATTCCACACTCCTGGAGGCAAGAGGAGGCCGTTGCTTACATAACACACACATACATGCGAACACACACGCACAAGCGCACACACACACAAGCATGCGCACACATGCAAGCATGTGCACACACGCACACAACCATGCAAACACACACATGTGCACACACATACACACATGTATGCACACACACACACATATGCACACACGCACACATGCATGCACATACACAGACACACGGTCTGATTATATTCAGTGGGTGACACTGGCCTCCAGAGTAAGGAGTGGGAGGGCACGGTAAACAAATTATTGCAATTGCTTGTAATGACACATTGTTGGTTCATGCATATGCATCACGTATTTATGTTTCATAATGTTTGTGTACGAGTCCAATAATAGCCTGTGTTAGACAGCCAAGAGATCATTGAATGGCTGCCTTGTCATTCATCTCTGTGGCCATCCATACCTCAGTGCTAATTCTGCCAGCTTTCACAAAAGAGATTGAGAAATGAAGACAGCAAGAGAGAGAGATACAGTGAAAGTGAGAGAGAGATACAGTGAAAGTGAGAGAGAGAGAGAGAGAGAGAGAGAGAGAGAGAGAGAGATGAAGTGAAAGTGAGAGAGACCCAGGATATACATCACAAAGCAAGATAAAAAGTTAGAAAGAGATTGGAGTTGAAAAGATAAATCAAATAGCTGAACACTGACTTTCGTCTTGTAAGCAATTAAAACTGGAATCACTCTTGCACAACCTGGGAAAGCCAATGCGGGCACGTGGAATGATATGCCAACGAAGATTTCTTTTCCCCTACAGCAGTTGGAAGGATGCGTGATTTCTAGATAATTTCTCCTGAATTTGTTAAATATGTTTGCAATATGCCATTTGGGGCTCGTTGTGAACAGGCCAAATTCACCTCCCATGCACTTCAACATGGTCTAAACAGAGCATCTAAATGTCTAGCCTATATACAATTACAACATATGTGAGCAATGTGGAATTTCCTTTTCGAGAATTACTTTTTGGAAGGGCACTTCTGATATTGCTTCAAATATAGGATACATTTTAGTTTAGTTTTTGGAGACACCAGTAAATGTGCTTACCTCTTAGATACATAAATCAGTTAATGGATTTGTGTCAAGCTAATCAGCTATCAGGATTACTTTCTCTATGTCCTTCCTGTATTGAAAGCTCTATCAATAGCGTCTCGTTCGATCGGCCCTTCGTGTCAGATGGTGTTTTTTTCTCTTCTTCTGGGTCTGTGTGAGTGTGTTTTTGTATGGTAGTTTTTGCGCATCTCCGTCAGTGGGACAGAATTAATAATGTATGTTGATCCAAACAAGAGCATACTCTATTATTGACATAGAGTAGACACAAAAAGTCTGTGACAAAAAAAAGACAAGACAAGACAGGTGTCAGGAAGGACTAGAAGCGCTAATTCAAGGAAACAAAGGAAAATAAGATAACATTTAATAAGCGAGAGAGAGAGCAACACAGAAGGAGAAAGAAAGAAAAATAACAGCTTCACAGCAGCAGAATTAAACTTGCATGGATCTTGTTCCTTGAATGTTTACCACACTCCACAGGCGCACCGCTGTGTCCCCGCCAACCAAAATAGTCTGAGTACCAAGAACCAGGACACCAGGAATGGGGGGGGGGGCAGTCGAGTCAAGCGACCGTTAATGTGCCATTTCCTAAGATCCCCACAGAGGTAGCCCCCTTTTTAAAATATGAATTTCTGATTTGTGTAAGTGGTTTAATTCTTTACTTGTTCTGTGGGAATGGAATGATAAACAAACACTTGGCCAAACTCCACCTCACTGTTGCACTGTTACTGTGAAAAATGCTGTGTGGCAGCACACCAAAACCGCCCAGCGGGACTCACAACGCCACCATCGCCACTGCCATGCCTAGCCAACTATAGACAACATAGCGGTTATACATTTTACGTTCAATCCAGAAGGTTCCCGCCAGTGTTTCACTACAATGCATGAAGTGGTGTTACATAAAACATGGGGTTGTGTCAATGGTCAGGCAGACCGCCAAAAAAGATCAACTGATAAACAGGCAGATAGGACAAAATTTATGACACAAGCAATACACGACATGAGGCTAAAATAACCATACAAAAAAAGTCATATCTTAGGAATGTATATGCTATATGTATAGATCCCGAATAAATGAATATTAAAAAGATACAAATACATGATTATCCATCACATGCATCATGCAGCAGATAATATGGAATGCATTAATGCTATAGCGATATAATGTAGAAAAGTTCTCAGGTTCACAACCTGCTTATATATATTTAATGTATAGGGGAAAGATAATATAAATATATAAATATGTATTTCTTATGATTTGTTTCAATATAAGGACAATAATAGCAGGCATGCATAATGGAAAAGGAACACACTGATCCTTCTCCAACTCTGTGATGTGTTCATCAAAGCCTGACGATGGAAGACTCTGCACATTTACTACTGACAACACAGGTCTTAAGCGGTGGTTGTACTTCTACAACTGCGTATTGCGCTATCCAACTGCGTAACCACGGAGACCCCTCGAGCACTCATACTTCTCCTTCGTGGTGCCGGATACGCAATGCAATTTCCCGCCCGCAAAACAAACCAGGTGCAAAGTAAACAAGATTTCACACAAGATTCACACAACATTTCACACAAGTAAACAAGTACAAAAGGGATAAATAGTTAAGAGGGATAGTTAAAAGATAAAAAATGAAATGCTTTAAAAGTAAAAAACGTAATTCAAAACAAACTATTTACAACCCATCCATCCATCCATCTTCTTCCGCTTATCCAGGGTCGGGTCGCGGGGGCAGCAGCCTAAGCAGGGAAGCCATGTAGTGCAATTTGCCACCGTCTCTTTTAAGTTATAGGTTCAAGTAGGTCGGGTTGGCATTCTGGAGCTTTATGTGTCCATAGAGCATAGTGTATATGTCGTGCATCGCGTCATCCTGGTCCTCGTCAGCCACTTTCCTTAACATGTCACCGATTGTCTTTGTGAAGCGGGTGATGGCATTTTTAGAGGACCAATCGCAGCCCTTGCCGTCTCCGTTGTCCCTTGACGGAGTGACGGACACTTAAAAATATTTCATGCAGCCGGAGACGACGGAGAGGCTCTCCGGCGACGTAGAGGGCTCTCCGTAACCGACGTAGAGCACTTTACGCAGGAGTATAAATTAGGCTTTACCCTTTGAAAATTACTTGGCACATTTGACTAGATTTCATGAAGCTCTGAACTTTCTGGACAGTGAAATCGCTATTTTATTATCATAGCTGGATAAGTAATTACTTTTTTTTATTTTATGATATTCATATATGTCAATATTTGTATGCTATTTGCGCTGTCCTCCGTATAATGTGAGTCTATTTCGACAGGCATTTTGATTTATTGTAATGACAGGTGTGAAACTAAAGAGAAGATACGAAAACGTAACCTCCATAATAAACATAATGCCTATTAAAATTGTCCAATATCCTTAAATACAAACACATGACTGTATTAATAATGTCCTAGAAGCACAACAACTTACTGTAAAATAGATTAATTGTAATGAATTGCAAGAATGTGTATGTGTTTGTGTGCGTGCGTGCATATGTGTAAGGAAACTCCTTGTTAACATACGCCACTATCTTAAACTCAAAAATAATTATTAAAATCAACACAACAAACCACATTCTGAAACGGAACACTATGTTTTGTTCATGCACATCATTTTTATGCCACATAATTACATATTTGTGTTATTAGCAGAGGTGGGTAGAGTTGTCAAAAACTGTACTCAAGTAAAAGTAATGTTATTTTGCAAAAACAAGTACTTAAGTAGAAGTTAAAGTAGATAACCTGCCACATACACACAAGGGGCAATATTCCCAGTCTGTATGGAAGTGTGATCACAAAATGTATTATACTAAAACTAAAACGTTCCTTGCTTGTTATCTTATATTATGATTTGGAAAATACATCAGCAAATCGTGTGCATATGCATAATAGACGTGTCTGTTATGTCAAAAAGTAAATATAAAGAATGTCAACATGTTAGTGTCCTTAAACTTTGATAATTCCAGTATAGTTGTCCCAAGTCCCAGTTCCCATCATAGAGAGCCACAGATCAGGTGTGAGCCCCCCACATCCAGGTCTCTCCAATCACATGAAGACAATTAGATTAGAGAAGTGGACAAATCAGTCTCTTATCTTTCTGAAAATGTCTATCGGTTGAGTCAATGAGGCTAATTAGGGGATAATGCTCTCTTATCATCAATTGCCTATTAAATGCAGGTGTGTTTACTTTTTCACTTTGACCTGAGGAAGACCATCTGTGGTTGAAACGTTATATTGGTCATGTCACTGAAATAAAAGTAGTTTGTCTTTTTTTTCGTGTGCATCATTTGGTCTCTACTATTCTGTCTCTCTTCATCAGGCTACACCAATGAGCATGACTAGTTAAATGCACACCACTCACTTAACGTTAGTTTGAATGTTTACCTTATGGCAGAAAGCAGGAGTATTTGTTGTTTTGAAGCTGTATATATTATCAAATGTATTAGCAGCATTTAACACAACAGACACACTTACTGCTCTCTGTCAGCCCAGTGTCAACACTGTTCTCTGATGTACTGACTTCAGACCAGCACGCACTGTGCACTATTAATTTGTCTGTAAATATTAGCTGCTAGCGTTATTTGAAAGCCATACTCCTGCTGTAGCTTCAGCCATTATTCTTTGAACATGTGGAGGCGTGGCTGCAGTAGGATAACAGAGCGCCAGCAGACCTGGGACCAGCTGACCACCTCCCTTTTAATGGAATAATGCGCATTAATGCATCAAATAATAAATCAATAAAAGTAGTGCGATGAATATCCAAATGTAAAAGTAATGACTTTTCTCTAAAAATCCGCTCAAGACAAGTAAAAAGTATGCTGCATTAAAACTAACTAAGCAAAATTAACTCATAAAGGCAAGGGCGTAACTTTGGGTCTGCCATTGGGGGGGTTAAACTCGCGGCATATTTATTTATTTATTTGTTTATTTATTTATTGAATCATTTTCTTGTGTAAAAGGTGACATGCCAATTTGCCGTTCTTGTATTAGAAATACATTGCGATACTTTTACTGATTTTGGCTACTTTTTGACTATTTATGCCATAATGACACAGTAGTTAAATTCAGTGTTTAAGCACTAGCCAACAGTGGCAGCTTCCACCTAATTGATTTTGTGTGTGTGTTCACTATCTTATGAAAAAAAACACAAGAACTTAAAGATTAATCAATTGCATCACTGTATTGGCACCTACATGCAGCAAATGTATTATGCACAATTCAACTCTCAAACACATCACACAATACAGGGTGGCACACTGGAGTGCAGCTTGCACCTCTATTCTGAACATGGCAAACTGATTTCACATATTGGTGGGCATCACCAGTTCAAACTAACAAAATCTAAACAAAAGCATGTAAATACAAAATAAGGCCTATCTGTCAATCACATTTGAAGGTATTTTACAACATATTAGGCTAAAATAAGAATTGACTAAAAGAAACAGGATGCTATACTGACGTCTATTCTGCCAGCAACTATAGTACTACTAGCAGACTATAGATATTGTTGGGCAATTCAGATAAAAGCACCAAACACCTGTTTGCGTCTCTGTGTAAAAGAAATGAACTGTGTACACACTGACTTCTTAGTTAAGAGGTCCAATTTGTCCTGATGGATCGTCCCGCGTCTGTGTGAAACGATCTGGGGGTTCTCATAAACCCGTTCGCGGTGGTAAGAGACAAGCAGAGTCTACAGCGTCCGCTTGCAGAGCAGAGTCTACAGCGTCCATTCACTCCAATAATAACCCGGTCACGGTGATAGATTACGCTAACCCTAACCTAACCATAACCATAACCCAAACCATAACCCTAACCATAACCCTTTTTGGAGTGAATTGTTTCACAGTAGACTGCGGACGCTGTAGACTCTGCTCTGCGAGCGGACGCTGTAGACTCTGCTCGTCTCTTACCACCGCGAACGGGTTTATGAGAACCCAGATCGTTTCACACAGACGCGGGAGGGTACCTTTTGCATCAGTATCAGATGTCTAGGGGCGTGATGACAAATCGTCGGTATATTACGAGTTGGGATGAGAACGTGTTGGATATTATGGCCCCCCCTTGTTCAGATGCGTTCCGCGGTCCATGCTATAGCATGGACCGCGGAACGTTCAGTTCGGTTTGGTAAAGAAAACGGGTTGGGTCATACCAAGTAGTCGGTGGGCGGGCGGGGAGGGGGGGGTACATTACAGATTATTAAAACATGATACTATCTTGCTGCCAAATTAAATTAATAAAGAAAACAAACAGAATATTTCATATTTTTCTGAATTATGTGTGATGATATTGGGGGGGTTATATTAGCTGGATCTGATTTTTGGGGGGGGTCATGACCCCCCTAACCCCCCCCGCAAATTACGCGCCTGCATAAAGGTGACTTGAGTACATGTAACAGAGTAACTGTAACTTGTTACTACCCACCTCTGATTTTTAGATGTATTGCGTGCAAACAAACACCAGTTTTCAATGCTGTCTTGTGTCTTATCTGTATCTGACAGCTTTGTATGTCATATATTTATGTCATATGATAACACATAATGTGAACAAAAAAGCAACATGATGCCTTGTGTGTTTAACCATGAAGGTGAACTCCTGAGGATTATGGCATTAAATTCACACTGAATACCTCTTGGAAGAGCTTCAAATCTATTTTGTAAGACCAACCCCCCACACAGTAGCCAACTGATGCAAACCAGCCGACAGGAGAAATGGAGAAGGTGTCCAAATAAGGAACAACCTTTGTAGTTGTCATGGAATATGAACACTAATTTATCTGGTTGCTATGCAACAAGTCTAAACAACATGTCTGAGCATTCTTAATTGCTAATGATTTTTATTGATAATGAATAGACCCTTTCCACAAAGGCATCATTGTAGGGCAAACACAGATGTCACTCATAACACTAATTATGGGTCTGCTACTTGTATGTACCGGGGCACTGGTAGTCGACTAAACTAGTGAAGATATGAAGTCTACTACCTGTACATAAAAGTAGCAGATCCATAATTAGTGTTATGAGCGACACCTGTGTTTTGTCCTACAACGGCACCTCTGTGAAAAGGGTCTATAATAACAATTGTATTCATCAGCTTTGTGAAATGTTTGTAAAAAAAAACTATTTACAACTATATATAATTCATATAATAATAATAATAATAATAATAATAATAATAACTAGAAAATTCCCTCGGGGGAAATTTTGAAAGTGCCACGGGAGTGTGTACATTATGTAATATGTAGTGACATTATGATATTATATACAAGGAGCACACCTACAACAAACATTCCTTTTTGAAGTACTTATTTATACAGCAACCTATGCCCTTTCAACCTCATTATGTGGGAAACAAAGTTACAAAAAAACGATGAAAAGGGTTGCAGGCAGAGTAGAGTTAAGTGAGAGGGCAGTAATGATCTTCCATGTTGTCTGCACACACACACACACACACACACACACACACAATGATCTTCCATGTTGTCTGCACACACACACACACACACACACACACACGTGATGATCTTCCATGTTGTCTGCAAACACACACACACACACACACACACACACACACACACCTGTAAGACACCAACATGAATCAAGTCAAGTAATCAAGATACAGTACAGTTTTATGGAGGACTAAAAGTGCCAAAAATAAATAAATACACCATTAAATAATTACTTAAATGTGCCATTAATTAATTAAAATTGGAATTACATACTTAAATGTGTCATTAATTCATTAAAATACAGATTAATTGTATTTTTATAACTCTGGGGTCCGGACTCAGAGTTCCGGGGGCACTGGCCCCCGCTGCCCCCCCCCCCTACAACCGCCACTGATTGGAGCGGTACAGAGCGCATTATCCGTCGCGGAGCAAGGCATGGCAATGGGATCGGAGTACCCACACAAGAAGGATTAAATGACAAAAGGTATATACGACTAATAAGACCCAAACAATTTGATAAATACAGCGTGTCCTCCCTCCCGTGTTTCAGCCGGGTCTATATACTGCAGGGCTATTGAAAAAAAAACAAAAAAAACGCGTGTGTGTGCGGCGGGTTTTAACACACAACTGTGGACCTGTAGCATATTTGCTGACTGGTGTAAAAGTGTATAAACCAATGGTCCATTTGAGATTCAAAACGTAGCGTGAATGTACCCTAAGCACGGCGACCAAGCTTTCATAAATACAGCGCGTCCTCCCGTGTTTCAGCCGAGTCATATACTGCGCGGACATTGGAAAAAAAAACGCGTGTGTGTGCGTGTGTGCGGCGGGTTTTAACACACCACTGTGGAGCATATTTGCTGACTGGTGTAAAAGTGTATAAACCAATGGTCCATTTGAGATTCAAAACGTAGTAATGTAACACTCCAGTGGGGACTAGTGTAAATGGGATTTGTTTATGGAGTTGCCATGGTGATTGGCGACATGTGTGTGGTTCCGGTGAGGAGGTAATGTTGTTCTAGCGAGGAGTGATTATGCGCCATTAAACGGAGAGTTTCAGTCTCATCCAAAGAGTATTACTTCTCATTGTGTGTTCTTAAGAAAGCCCTAAGCCTAAGCACGGCGACCAAGCTTTGATAAAACAGCGCGTCCTCCCGTGTTTCAGTTGAGTCCATATACTGCGGGGTTATTGGAAAAAAACGCGTGTGTGTGTGTGTGTGTGTGTGTGTGCGCGCGTGTGTACGGCGGGTTTTAACACACCACGGTGGACCTGTAGCCTACCGTATTTGCTGACTGGTGTAAAAGTGTATAACTGGTGTATAAATACGTAAATAAATGCATACATAAATGCATAAATAAATAAATGTATAAATAAAAGAATGACATTACAGGGAGGAAGCCTTGGGATCGGGAATCATTTGCTTTTGTCTGGCTCTCCGATTTGACCAATCATGCTGTTGACTGAGGTTAGGACCTCCTACCTCATTTACATATGGACACAGAAATACAGGAATAAATAAATGTAGAAATGTAGAGATGTAGAAATAAATATAAAGCATTTATTTATTCTTTTATTTATGCATTTATTTATTCCTGTATTTATTTATACATTTATTCATGCATTTATTTATTATTTATGCATTTATTTACATATTCATTCATTCATTCATTCATTCATTTATTTATTTATACTTAAGTCCAGTGATGGGCAGTAGCATCGCTACTTGTAGCGACGCTACTAGCTTAACTACATTTGTCAGTAGCTGGTCGGTAACGTCGCTATTTACAAAACCAAGTAACTTTTCAGTAGCTAAGCTCTTTTATTGATCAAGTAGCGCGGTAGCGTCCTCGAAAGCTACTTTCTCCTGGACATTTCTGATGTTCATACAACAGCGTTTCCTTGCAGCCATCAACACACACAAGAAGAAGACGTTTGAAGATGTTTGTGTGTCCACGACAACAAGCCGGGTACAAGCGCATGCGTAGGCTTTGGTGACGACACGCACACACACACACACACGCATACACACACTCACCTCACACCAACTCTTCTTTAGAATACTTTTTTTTCACTTTACTGTTTGGAGCTATTGCAATTTTCATCAATCTCTGTGACTTAGTTATGGATAATAAGGCTGTATGATGGTAGTGGTAGTCACAATTGTTTTCCTAAACAGAGACAGTTCTTAGCTAAGTTAATTGGTAAACTCATGCCATGTTTTTTATTTACTTACTGTATTTATTTTATTTACAATTTCAGAGGGCATTCTTGCTTAAATAGAGCAGTTCATTTGCTCTGATTCACATTTGTTATGTGTCTATTGGGCTGTTGTTAAATAGCAGTTCTTAGATGTTAATTTGTAAACTAAACTCGTGCCTTTGTCCTATCCAGGGTCATTGCTATCATTTTTCCTTACCTTATTTATTTTATTTACAATTTCAAAAGGCATTCTCATGTAACTAGAGCTAAAAATGTGTTCTGATTTGTCTTTGTGTTTTGGGCTATTGTTCAATAAATATCTAAACATATTTTAGCCTTTACCTGACTGATAACTTTATCTGTTGATCACTGAAATTGCATTGATTTAGCATGCAGTTTGTTTAATAGAAAGTAGCTATAATGTAGCAAGCTACTTTTGACAGAGTTTTGTAACTTAGCTTGCTACATTTTTATGGGTGGTAGCTTCTGTGTAGTGAAGCTGAATTTATTAGAGAGTAGCTGGTAGCTTAGCTCACTACACATATCAAGTAGCTTGCCCATCACTGCTTAAGTCATGTTTAGTCCTCCATACCAGTATTAGTAGATCTCTTCTTCTAGTGTGTAGTAATGGCAAAGTTGGTGGCGCCACCTCTGTTCAGGAGAAGACTGCAACTACTCTCGCGGCCTCCAGCGCGAGTATAGATAGTTCCGGCGCTCACATGACGTCATTGTCAAGCGACAGATTGGGAACGGCGAGCATGCTGCGGCCTTAAGGCATTGAAGGCGGCGGAAAACATAGATTGGGAGTCATGGCAAAGTAAATACGGCGACATATTGGAACGGTACACAGAGCATTATCCGTCGCGGAGCAAGCCATGGCAATGGGAAAGGAGTACCCACACAAGAAGGATTAAATGACAAATGGTATGTATGACTAATAAGACCCAATCAATTTGATAAATACAGCGTGTCCTCCCGTGTTTCAGACGAGTCATATACTGCGCGGACATTGGAAAAAAACGCGTGTGTGTGTGTGCGTGTGTGCGGCGGGTTTTAACACACCACTGTGGACCTGTAGCATATTTGCTGACTGGTGTAAAAGTGTATAAACCAATGGTCCATTTGAGATTCAAAACCTAGTGTGGCTATAGCCTAAGCTACCGCCGGCATCATAAATCAATGTTTTCCTGTGTACCGTGATCAACGGGGAAGAGCGTGTGTGTGCGTGTGTGCGTGTGTGCGGCGCGTGTGTGTTAGAGGCCTGCACGGGCCTAAAATTTCAGGCCCGGCCCGGCCCTCTGGCAATCAGGCCCTAACCCGACCCGGCCCGACAAATTAAGCAATTACTGAGCCCGAGCCCGAACCCGAACCCGACTAAAAGGGTCCGCTATTTAGACATGACGGTTTCCCGACACTTCGGTTGCGTAATAGTTTCTCAGAAAGCCGACTTGAACAAATAAACAAATAATACTTTTAACACACGATTAACCCTTGCAAAGACAAGCGTTCATGAATTTAATTAGACCTCAATGTCGAAATAACGGGATGTCGCAAAAGCAGCATGTAAAGGACAGCCAGGATAGACCTATAGGCTATATGACATCGGTAAATCTGTATGCGCCGCGGGAGTAGATAAATGAGCAGCACACATGAGCTTCTTGTCCATAGCCAACTTAGTAAGCACCGTGTAAATAAATAAAGGAATTGAATCACTTTGAATTGAATATTTATTAAATAACAATCAAACTATTGTAGGCTATTGCTCACCTAATAAAGGCAACAAGTGCAGTATAGACCGCTTCCAACACAGGCCTATTAATAGTACAAAGTAACTGAAAACACTCACATTCTTTGAGTTGGTCCAAATAATCCCCCCCCAAAAAACACAGGCAAACCTATTTACAGTCCATCTGGTTGTTTATTTCGCTGCGCTGTGCAGGAAGAGAATCGAGGCCTACGACGTGCTGCGTGCTTCCAAAGAAAAAGAGAAATAAAAAGCTGTGCGCGTGAATGTTTTTCTGACATGAATTCTGACATTATAATTGAAAAAATCATGAATACATAAAACCAACTTTACTAGTGTCAAGCCCGAGCCCGACCCGAGCCCGTGCTATTTATTGAATTTAAGGCCCGTACCCGGCCCGAATTTGCATATTGTGTCGGGGCCCGTCGGGTCCCGACGGGCTTGCAGGCCTCTAGTGTGTGTGCGTGTGTACGGCGGGTTTTAACACATCACTGTGGACCTGTAGCATATTTGCTGACTGGTGTAACAGTGTATAAACCAATGGTCCATTTGAGATTCAAAACCTAGTGTGGCTATAGCCTAAGCACGGCGACCAAGCTTTGATAAATATAGCGTGTCCTCCCGTGTTTCAGCCGGGTCGCTATACAGCGGGGCTATTGGAAAAGAAAAAAAAAACGTGTGTGTGTGCGCGCGTGGGTTTTAACACACCACCGTGGACCTGTATTTGAGATTCAAAACGGCGAATCTTACCAGAAGCAGTTCCCGTCTACCGCCGCCATCTCTTTCCCGTGTACCGCGGCCATCATAAAGCAATGTTTTCCTGTGTACCGTGATCAACGCGGAAGAGCAGATCGGCGGTGACCAATAGGAGTCCTCTTGTATCCGCCGTCCAATCAGACGGCGGATATCTGTAGGGTTTGCCTGACAACAGCCTCGCGCCAGTTAAACTGACTAACCAACCGTAATTAGATCACGCGCACACACCTGCGCGCGATAGCCCCCAGGCTGAGGCTGAAAGAAACGTTGAGAAAAATAGCGCTTTTCTGCCTCTGCACTGGTCTCACATTTGGGCTTATTCTGACAAAACGGTAGCACCGTATCAGAAAAAAAACAAGACCATCATCACTGTAAGGACTTCCTGAATGATTTGGTGTTTCTAAAGTGTTTCTACAGTAAATATTGTGGACACACTTCCAAGTTTAAAACAGGGGTCCGTTCTGCTTCTCTCTGAAAATATTTGTATTGGAGTTAATGAGGAGAAGAGACAGACTGGCCGCACTTAGAGGCTGCTAATTCAAATTCTGTAAGTCTCTCTGATTATTTGAGCACATTGTGAGAGACAGAACAAGTATGTCTGCAAATTTGGAAAAAATCATGTGTGTAAAGTGTAAATTGTGGCCAGGAGCAGCGTGGAAAGAGACAAAATCTGGATTAATTTTGAGCTCTCTCCCACTCTAACCTGCACTCTGACACGAACATTCCTCGCAATACACACCCATTATAATCTCATAATTTATCCCAAAATGATCATGGTCATTGATCAGTGATTGATTAAAAACGATATGACGTATTAAAACGTGGAATAGCACACCAAATACACAAGACTTGTGTCTACTGTTTAAAGGTTAAATTGAGTTTCTAGGTGAAAGTATGCCGGAGCAGCAGACAGCAGTAGGCAGTACGAAAAGTCTTCGTTTTTTTACCTCCTCCCATTCATTCTCTATGGGACTTTTTCCGCTGTTTTTCGCGACTTACGTCGCGGAAAATTCGTATTATTTGAAGAAATTCAATAGCACACCGATCCCGATGAAGACGCACATTTTGATATATCATTTGTCCTACAACTCTTCGAGTTGTAGGACTAGTAGCGAATCAAAATTAGTCCGGAAGAGGAATAATAACTAGAAAATTCCCTCGGGGGAAATTTTGAAAGTGCCACGGGAGTGTGTACATTATGATGAGATTCTTCAGAAATTTCAAACAATTAATACTAGTAACATTATGATACATTTTGGCAGCGGTGTGTTTACTTAAAGGCCGCAGTATACTCACCGGTCCCAAGCTATCGCGCGACATTGTGACGTCAAAATGACATAGATCTCGCCGGCGTGACAGGATTTTGGCCCGGTTGCGCACCTCTCGTTTTTCAGCGCTGCGCGACAAAGCGAAAACAGGAACATAGACGAGTTCGAAGGCACATTTTAATGCGCCTTGTTGCTAAGGCTTCTTTCATTATATGTTCTATTTTATTGTGTGGTGTAGGCCTATATTTTTTCGCTAATAAACCGTGGTTTTACGCAAGTGCTGTCTACTGTTGTTGTGGTCAAAGACGAGTGGAATTACGTGGCTGAAAAACTATCTCAAAGCGGGCGTGTGGCCGGACAACCCTGCTACACTGGCGCCCAATGTGGGGCTCCTCCGACCAGGACGGGACACGGAAGGGCTGTCCAAAGCTGCACTGGAGCCACCAGCCGCGGCAGAGGACAGCCACCCCAGCACCAGCTCCCCCTGAACGGCAGCGACGGCCAGCGGAGGAGCGGGGAGGCAGCGCAGCGACCGCCACCGGCAACCGTCAGCCGCTAGCCTCCCCCGGATCCAGCCTGGAGCAGCCCAGGCCAGCCGCCCCTCTGCCAGGGGACCAGGAGCCCAAGGCCCCATGCTCCAGGAGGAGATGGGGGGGGGGGATCATGCCTCGTCGCCCTGGTGGAGGGGGGGGTACCTACAGACTGTTCCAGGCCCTCCGAGAGCTACCTCCGCGGCCCAGCTGCCGGGCCTCCTCCGGAACCCATCCAGCCAGCCCCTGCAACCAGCTAGCCCAGAGACACCTCCGCCAGCCGGAGCAGCAGCCCCAGGCCTCCGGTCTCCGGGACGGAGGGGAAGGGTGGGGTTGGCGTGTGATACTGGGGAGGTGTGGAGGTAGTGGGGTTTGGGGGGGTTGTGTTTATTTTTTTGTTTAGGTATGGCAACCCTGAAGAGTCCAGGTTTTTTGTAGGTATGGTAACCCTGTTCAGAGTCCGGTATGTGTTTTTTTTTCTGTTTGCTTGGATGGGGGATGGGGGGGGGGAGTAGGCGAGGCTGGGGATTCTCCCCGGCCTCAATCTGGTGTTGGGGATATGTGGAGTGTGTGTTGTTGATGGCTGGTTTACAGCCTCACCTGGCCTGAGTCAGTCTGATTGGACTCTGGCTGGGTGGGGCTGCACACCTGTGGTGCATGAGCAATCATGGCACCCAGAATAAACCAGCCATCAACACACACACTCGAGGAGGAGCACCGTCATGACCATAGACATCTTATACATAGACGGAGCATTGGCTGCTGTGGCGCGAGAAATTCGGCGGCCATCTTGGAGTGGTGATGGGGGTGGAGAGCAGCATAGATTGACAGTTGACACGTATGGCCAGGAGAAGAAAACAAGGATGCCGAGCTGGTGTTCAGCGTATTCCTGCTCAAATGAGTGGATGGTCGAATATAGAAATCGCGGGATTACTTTTCACAAGTAAGATTTAACATTACCGTACTATTGGTTGTATTTTGTGAAAATAATATTACACGCCAAAACATGTGTCCTTTATCATAGCTACACGTATGACAAAAAAACGTGTGAAAATCAGTGGTATTCAATGAGGTATGATTAATTAAATGCACTGACATTTCATTGCTCCTGCCAAACGAATGACACTGAGTGGAGCGGATCACCACTCCAAGATGGCAGCCCCGCGTCTCGTCAGCGCCAGTAGGCAGTAGCGCTCGATGCTCCGTCTATGTATAAGATGTCTATGGTCATGACTGTTGTACCATCAGCTCGGCGAATACCATCTGCCTGTAAACTCCAATAAACACCTTGCAACAACATCTACCCGTGTCCTGTGTCGGAGGGCCCCAAGGAAAGCAATTAGGTGGCGTGTGGCCGGACGAACCCTGCCACAATAATCTTTAAGTTATTAAGATAGATGCGTACAAACACTATTCATATGAGAACTGCTGCCATACAGGAATGTTGATGGCTGACCAGGTGTGGCAGTGATGTAGAATAATAGCAATGTAAAGTAATAGACAGCCATAATGCTGTATAGTGAAAGACATCCCGGTGAACTAAACCTTAACTGAATTGTCTAATGATGTGTAAGAAATTAAAGACACAGGGGTACCAGCATATGGAGGACTAAACATGACTAAAGTATAAATAAATCAAATCAATGCATGAATAAATGTATAAATAAATGCTGAAATAAATAAATACGTAAATAAATGCATACATAAATGCATAAATAAATAAAAGTGACATTACAGGGAGGAAGCCTTGGGATCGGGAATCATTTGCTTTTGTCTGGCTCTCCGATTTGACCAATCATGCTGTTGACTGAGGTTAGGACCTCCTACCTCATTTACATATGGACACAGAAATACAGGAATAAATAAATGCAGAAATGTAGAGATGTAGAAATAAATATAAAGCATTTATTTATTCTTTTATTCATTATTTTATTTATACATTTATTTATGCATTTATTTATTCCTGTATTTATTTATACATTTATTCATGCATTTATTTATTATTTATGCATTTATTTACATATTTATTTATTCATTCATTCATTTATTTATTTATACTTAAGTCATGTTTAGTCCTCCATACCAGTATTAGTAGATCTCTTCTTCTAGTGTGTAGTAATGGCAAAGTTGGTGGCGCCACCTCTGTTCAGGAGAAGACTGCAACTACTCTCGCGGCCTCCAGCGCGAGTATAGATAGTTCCGGCGCTCACGTGACGTCATTGTCAAGCGACAGATTGGGAACGGCGAGCATGCTGCGGCCTTAAGGCATTGAAGGCGGCGGAAAACATAGATTGGGAGTCATGGCAAAGTAAATACGGCGACATATTGGAACGGTACACAGAGCATTATCCTTTGCGGAGCAAGCCATGGCAATGGGAAAGGAGTACCCACACAAGAAGGATTAAATGACAAATGGTATGTATGACTAATAAGACCCAATCAATTTGATAAAACAGCGCGTTCTCCCGTGTGTGTGTGTGCGCGCGGATAAAACAGCGCGTTCTCCCGTGTGTGTGTGTGTGTGTGCGCGCGCGCGCGTGGGTTTTAACACACCACCGTGGACCTGTATTTGAGATTCAAAACGGCGAATCTTACCGGAAGCAGTTCCCGTTTACCGCCGCCATCTCTTTCCCGTGTACCGCGGCCAGCATACAGCAATGTTTTCCTGTGTAGCGTCATCAACGCGGAAGAGCAGATCGGCGTTGACCAATAGGAGTCCTCTTGTATCCGCCGTCCAATCAGACGACGGATATCTGTAGAGTTTGCCTGACAACAGCCTCGCGCCAGTTAAACTGACTAACCAACCGTAATTAGATCACGCGCACACACCTGCGCGCGATAGCCCCCAGGCTGAGGCTGAAAGAACCGTTGAGAAAAATAGCGCTTTTCTGCCTCTGCACTGGTCTCACATTTGGGCTTATTCTGACAAAACGGTAGCACATATCAGAAGAGACCATCATCACTGTAAGGACTTCCTGAATGATTTGGTGTCTAAAGTGTTTCTACAGTAAATATTGTGGACACACTTGCAAGTTTAAAACAGGGGTCCGTTCTGCTTCTCTCTGAAAATATTTGTATTGGAGTTAATGAGGAGAAGAGACAGACTGGCCGCACTGAGAGGCTGCTAATTCAAATTATGTAAGTCTCTCTGATTTTTTTGAGCACATTATGAGAGACAGAACAAGTATGTCTACAAATTTGGAAAAAATCATGTGTGTAAAGTGTAAATTGTGGCCAGGAGCAGCGTGGAAAGAGAAAAAAATCTGGATTAATTTTGGGCTCTCTCCCACTCTAACCTGCACTCTGACACGAACATTCCTCGGGTGTGGGTGAGTAATCTGGCAGCAGAGTTCTGAACATATTGTAGTTTGTTGGAGGTCGGTGGAGGGGAGGCCGTAGAGAATGCCGTTACAGTAATCCAGTCTGGAGGTGACAAAGGCATGAATGAGTGTTTCTGCAGTGGAGGGGGAGAGAGTGGGTCGAAGGCGTGCAATGTTACGGAGGTGGAAGAAAGATATTTTGCTGATGTTCTTGATGTGGGATTTGAAGGAGAGAGTGGGATCCAGGATGACTCCAAGGTTTCGGACCAGGGGGGAGGGAGTGACTGTGTGTCCATCAATGCATAGAGAGAAGTCTTGGGTGGAGGGGAGGCGGGATTTGGGGCAAATGATGATGATTTCCGATTTATTGCAGTTGAGTTTGAGAAAATTGTTGTTCATCCAGGTTTTTATTGCAGTAAGACAGTTTGTGATGGTCGAGAGAATGGCAGGAGTGATGGTTGCTGTGGAGATATAAAGCTGGGTATGATCGGCGTAGCAGTGAAATTGTAGTCCGTGGTGGTGTATGATGTGACCAAGGGGAAGAATGTAGAGGATGAACAGAAGAGGACCAAGTACGGAACCTTGGGGGACACCATGTGTGACTGAGGTGGTTATGGATTTGCAATTATTGATGGAAATGAAGTGGAATCTGTCTGAAAGGTATGATCTGAACCAGGAAAGTGCGGGGCCGTTGATGCCAATGCATGATTGCAGGCGAGTTATGAGTATGGTGTGGTCGATGGTGTCAAAGGCGGCACTGAGGTTGAGGAGGAGGAGAATGTTGAGTGAGCCAGAGTCAGATGCAAGCAGGAGGTAATTTGTTACTTTGAGCAGAGCTGTTTCTGTGCTATGATGAGTTCTGAAACCAGATTGAAATGTTTCGTACAGTTGGTTTGAGTGAAGATGTTGTTTGAGCTGAGTGGTGACAGAACGTTCAAGTAGTTTGGAGAGTAATGTGAGGTTTGAAATTGGTCGAAAATTGTCAGGGTTTTCAGGGTCCAGGCCGGGCTTTTTGAGAATTGGTGTGATGGCAGCAAGTTTGAAAGAAGGGGGTACCGTACCAGAGGTGAGGGAGGAGTTTAAAATGTCAGTGATGAGTGGGGTAAGATTTGGGAGACAGGCTTTGACAAGGGTAGAGTGAATGGGATCCAAGGGGCAGGAAGAGAGTTTAATGCCAGATAGCATTTTGGAGAGGTCAGATGCTGTTATGGGTGAGAAGGAGGAGAAACTTTGGTCTGCAGATAGGGGATCTGAGAGTTCCGGGTCAGAGGGGGTGGGAGAGGAGGTGGTTAGCTGGCTGTGTATGTTTTCAATTTTTGAGTGAAAAAATGATAGGAAATTATTGCATTTGTCTGGAGTGAAGGAGTGTGGGATATTGTCCATTGGTTTTAGGAATTTATTTATGGTGGAAAACAGAGTGCGGGGGTTTGAGGAGCCAGAGTGGATGATCTTGGAGTAAAAAGTGGAATGGGCTTCAGTTAGTGCAGTCTGGTACAGATGGGTGTGCTCTTTGTAGGCTTGGTAGTGTACAGTGAGTCCAGTTTTTTTGAGAAGGTGTTCCAGTTGTCTGCGTTGTTTCTTCAGTTTGTGTAGTTCAGGAGTGTACCAGGGGGCAGAGTGAGTGAAATTGATAATTTTTGTTTTTATGGGTGCCAGCTGGTTGAGGCTAGTGGACAGAGTGTGGTTGTAGAGGTTTATTAGGTCCGTTTGAGTTGGGTTTTCAGGGAGGTTGGAGGCAGCTAGAGTGTTGGATATACATGTGGAGAGGGAGATGGATTTGAGATTACGGAAAGTAATAGAGCGTTGTTGTTTGGGTTTTGGGGTGGGAGTGTTGATCTCTATAATGATAGCTAGGTGGTCGGAGATGGTGAGGTCAGTGTGTGAGAGTTGTTCTATGTGGATGCCGATGGAACAGACCAGGTCCAGAATGTGTCCATGGCTGTGGGTGGGGAAATTTACATGTTGGGTCAGGTTGAAGCAGTTGAGTATATCCAGAAAGTCGGTTGTAGCTTTGCAGTCCGGGGAGTCAATGTGAATATTAAAATCGCCTAGGAGTAAAATGGATGAAGAGATGAGGGACAGTTGGGTGAAGAAGTCTGAGAAATCTGACAGAAAGGATGGGTTGGGTTTTGGAGGATGGTAGATAATAGCAATGATGATAGGTTTTGGGCCAGGGAGTTTAAAAACCAGGTGTTCGAAAGATGGTGCAGCAGGGATGGGGAGGGGCCGAGGGTTGAGGTCTTGGCGGTGTATGGCAGCAATTCCTCCCCCCCGGCCTTTAGTGCGTGGGTTGTCCGTGTATGAATATTCAGCAGGGGTGGTTTGGTTTAATGCAAGGTAGTCCAGGGTTTTTTGCCAGGTTTCCGTGAGACATAGTAGTCCAGTTTATTGTCAGTGATGAATTCATTTAAGATGAGGCTTTTATTGTTGAGGGATCTTGTGTTGAACAGGGCTATTTTGAGAGGCTTTTGTTTTGAAATGTGTGCGGAGGAAGTGGGTACCGGGCGGATGTTGAAGGCACTCAGGCGGTAGGTTGCTCTGATGACGTGAGTTGTTGTGATGACGGAATGAGGAAGTGCGGTAGCTGTGGTCGGTCCAGAGGGATGTGAGACTGTTTTCCTCTGTGGAATTGAGAATAAACATGCGACAGGAGCCTCTGTGAATGTAGCGGCGTCGTCTTAGAAGTCCAGCGTTTTTTATTGCAGTGGTGAGTTCCGTAATGAGAGGCGTTTGATGATTTAGCCGGAGAAGTTGTGAAGTGGTGTATCGTACAGCCATGGCCGGGTTGACGGAGGATGTGGATTGCCGTGACAGATGGAAGGAAAGTAGCAGGCAAAGGAAAACCAACCGCAACACAGCGGATGGAGTAGCCGAGCCTGGGCTACGGCGGCAGCGGTCCTAGCCGGGAGCAGGTGGAACTTGTCGGCGACAGCAGCGGTTGTCGCATGGTGGCTGACTGCAGGAAGGCAGCGGTCCCACCCAGCAATGGCTAACCACACCGGTACCGGTGGTCACACAGCAGCAGAAGAAGCAGCGATACGTAGTCGAAAAGACCCAGGTAAGGGCCGTAGGAAACAAATTAAAACAAAATTCAGGAGGGAGAAGCGGCAGCCAAAACGCGCCAGCGTCCTCTCACAACTCCCCAACCAAGATGATCATGTCTGTTTTGTCGCAGTTCAGTTTAAGGAAGTTGGTGTGCATCCAGGATTTAATGTCAGTGAGGCAGTTGGAGAGAGTGGAGTGAGTGGCAGAGGTGATGGATTTGGTGGAGATGTAGAGCTGGACATCATCGGCGTAGCAGTGGAAGTTAAGACCATGGTGGCGGATGATGTTGCCAAGGAAGCAGGTAAAATATGAAGAGGAGAGGACCAAGCACCGAGCCCTGTGGGACGCCTTGGGACAGTGGAGCGGTGGAGGAGGTGCAGTTGTTGATGAACTGTTGTCTGTCGGTGAGATATGATTGGAGCCAGGAGAGGGCAGTGCCGGTGATGCTGAGGGACGATTCGAGGCGGGAGAGAAGAATGGTGTGGTTGATAGTGTCAAAAGCTGCAGTGAGGATGAGGATGCTGAGGTGACCAGAGTCTGCGGAGAGGAGGATGTCGTTGGTGACTTTGATGAGGGCTGTTTCAGTGCTATGTTGTGAACGGAAGCCGGATTGGAATGGTTCGAACAGGTCATTTGAGCAGAGGTGGGTTTTGAGTTGTTTGGCGTTCCAGTATTTTAGACAGAAAGGGGAGATTGGAAATGGGCCGAAAGTTTGACATAATGTCGGGGTCTAGTCCAGGTTTTTTGAGGATGGGGGTGACAGCATCCAGTTTGAGTGAACGGGGGATTGAGCCAGAGCTGAGAGAGGTGTTAATGATTTCTGTGATGAGTGTGGAGATAGCTGGTAGACAGTCCTTGATGAGGTGGGATGGGATGGGGTCCAGGACACATCTTGATTTTTTCATCCCTGTTAGGATTTTGGACAGCTCCCCTGACAACACAGGGGAGAACTGAGACAGGGGCTGAGAGGTGTAGGGGGGAGGAACAGATGATGGAGTGGGAGTGCAGACAGTGGTGGCAGAAGAAGAGGACAGGTTGTTGTAAATGGTGTCAATTTTGGTCTGAAAGAATGAAAGAAAGGAATTGCATTTATCGGTTGTGAATGAGTTGGTGATATTGTCACTGGGTTTGAGGAGTTTATTTACTGTGGAGAAAAGAGCCCTGGGGTTGGTGGAACCAGAGTGTATGAGGTGTGAGTAGTAGGTGGACCGGGTAGTGTTAAGAGCTTCCTTATACTGCTGAAGGTAATCTGTGTAGGCTTGAAGATGAACGGTTAAACCAGTTTTGTTATGGAGTCTTTCAAGCTGACGCTTACGGGATTTCATTTTGTGCAGATCACGCTCGGACGTCACGTCCGGTCGAGTGGACGCTGGCATGTTTGTTGCCGCTGCTCGCCGGTAATAGTAGCTTGTAGTGGTAGTAGCTAGTAGTGTAGTAGTAGTAGTAGCGTAGTAGCGTAGTAGTAGTAGTAGTAGTAGTAGTAGTAATAATAGTAGTATTAGTGTCGCGTGAGCCATAACAGCTCCTCTCACACAGCTAGCTCCGGCACCCCTATCCACCAGTGCACGGGCTAACGCCGGTAGCTAGTTGCTAACCGGCTGTCGCGACACCGGCTTCCTAAGCTTACCTGGTTCCTGCCTCATTATGTGGCCCAACAACTCTCTCATCTACTTTGGACTCGTCTGGATATTCCTGTCGTTCTGCCATCATCCTGTGGCAGGACTACTCCACCACTCCATCACAGACCCTCTCGCGACCCGATTGAATGAGCCCCCACCACCGGTGCTGCAACATCCCCCGGACATCGCTCGCCCCCCTCGTCGGCGCTACATCCACCGTGGGTC
Source organism: Merluccius polli (assembly GCA_030340625.1). Classification (NCBI taxonomy): domain Eukaryota; kingdom Metazoa; phylum Chordata; class Actinopteri; order Gadiformes; family Merlucciidae; genus Merluccius; species Merluccius polli. Next base: position 150,117 of record JAOPHQ010002277.1, read on the forward strand.
CCGCAGACATGTCCAGCACAGCAACAACTCCACTACAATCAACTCCACCTGGTCCACTTCTCGTCGCTCCTCCATCAACTCCGGCCGTACCGTCAACCACCATGCATTAGCCAGCCTAGCTAGGTCGGCTAATGCTACCATCAAACTCGACTCCTCCGCTGTCAACTTCGGTCTCCTCAACATCCGCTCACTCACTAGCAAAGGCCATCTCATCCAAGACGTCCTCACTGACCGTAAGCTTGACTTTTTCTTTTTAACTGAAACCTGGCAACAGCCCAATGACTTCTCTACACTCAACGACTCCACTCCCCCCGGTTTTGTTTACATCTGCCGTCCCCGTGGCAACGGCCGCGGAGGAGGTCTCGCGGTAATTCACCGTGAGAAGTGGAAAGTCCTGCCCATCTCTGTCCCTGCGTTCAGCTCATTCGAATGCCTTGTTTTTAAGCTTCCTGGCCCCTCACCAACCATCATCGCTACAATTTACCGCCCCCCTAAGCCACACAGTGATTTTATCAGTGAATTTTCTACCCTCCTCACCCTTATATCCACTCTCTCACCTAACGTTATTCTGCTGGGGGACTTCAATATCCATATGGACAATATCAACCTGCCTCTCACCAGAGAATTTGCATCCTGTCTTGACAGCTTTGGACTACAAAATATGATAGATTTCCCCACCCATATCAAAGGCCACTCTCTAGACCTAGTCTGCTGCTCCGGTCTCACCCCCTCCAAGCCCACTGCTGATGTTTTCCCCGCCACAGACCACTCCCTCCTCACTTTCAACGCTGTACTGCGCCTCTCCACAATCAAGTCTCCCCATCTCATTTCATTTCGTGACATCAAGGACATAAACATTGCCACCCTCTGCTCCCTCATTGATAGTTTTCCGACCACCGACTCTACCTCAAACCCTGATGAACTCGTCACTCTCTACAACACCAGCCTCACCAACACTCTCACCTCTATCGCTCCCCTGAAAACCCGGTCTGTTTCCTTTTCTACATCTGCCCCCTGGTTTACCCCCGAGCTCAGGTCCATGAAAGCCAAAAACCGTCAACTTGAGCGACTATATAAGCGAACCGGTCTCACCATCCACAACGACATGTACACCTCCCACATCACACAATATAAGGACCTAATCTCCCAGACTAAATCCACGTACTACTCCGGCCTCATCCTTTCTAATGAAGGAAACTCAAAAACCCTTTTCTCTGTCCTCAAAAAAATCCTCCACCCACCCAATTCTCTGCCCCCCCACTTGTACTCCACTGAATCCTGCAATTCCATTTTGGACTATTTCAATCTGAAAATCCATTCCATTCATCAGCACCTACATCCCAATGCCCCCCTCTCTCCCCACCTGCACTTCCCCCTACTTGTCATCTCTTCTCCAGTTTTCTCCTCCGAACTCTCCGTTCTCATCCACAAATCTAAGCCCACCACCTGTCAGCTTGATCCCCTCCCCACAACCCTAGTCAAATCCTGCCTCTCCTCCCTCCTCCCCCTCATTACCACCATCATTCACTCCTCACTTTCATCTGGAATAGTCCCTTCACTTTTCAAAACTGCTGCTGTCACCCCCATATTAAAGAAACCCGGTTCAGACCCCAACAACTACAGTAACCTCCGCCCCATCTCTAACCTACCTTTCATTTCCAAAATCCTTGAAAAGACAGTCGCCTCCCAACTTCACTCCCATTTATCCCTCCACTCACTCTACGAGCCTTTCCAGTCTGTTTTCCGCCCCCGTCACAGCACAGAGACTGCCCTCATCAAAATCACCAACGATCTCCTCATTGCAGCTTACTCTGGTTCAATCTCCATCCTCATCCTCCTCGATCTGAGTGCGGCCTTCGACACCATCTCACACCCCATCCTTCTCAGCAGACTCTCCTCCATTGGCCTCTCCCACACTCCCCTCAGTTGGTTCCACTCCTACCTCACAGGCCGCACCAAGTTCATACAGCTCAAATCTTTCACTTCAAATCCCTCCCCTGTCACTACCGGTGTGCCCCAGGGATCTGTCCTGGGGCCTCTTCTATTCATCATCTATCTCCTACCCCTCGGCCACATCCTCCGCAAATTCAATATCCAGTTCCACTGCTTCGCGGATGACACCCAGCTCTACCTTTCCTGCAAACCCAATTCCTCACTCCCACCCCCCTCCCTCACCGATTGTCTCTCCGAATTAAAAACCTGGTTCACCTCAAACTTCCTTCAATTAAACTGCAATAAAACTGAAATCCTCCTCCTCGGCACTAAATCCTCACTAGATAAAGTCAATTCCTTCTCTCTCACCATCGACAGCTCCTCAGTTTCCCCCTCCCCCCAGGTCAAGAGCTTGGGTGTCATCCTCGATAGCACACTTTCCTTCCACTCTCACATCAACACCACTGCATACTTCCATCTCCGCAACATCAACAGACTCCGCCCCTCCCTCACCCCCCACACTACCGCCATCCTTGTCCACAGCCTCGTCACCTCCCGTCTGGACTACTGCAATTCTCTCCTCTTCGGCCTCCCCCACAAGTCCCTCCGTAAACTACAACTGGTCCAAAACTCTGCCGCCCACATCATCACTAAGACCCCTTCATACCACCACATCACCCCTGTCCTCCAGCAGCTCCACTGGCTCCCCGTAACTCACCGCATCAACTACAAACTCCTCCTGTTCACATTCATGGCCATCCACAACCTCGCCCCTCCCTACCTGTCTGACCTCCTGCACATCAACATCCCCACCCGTTCCCTTCGATCCTCCTCCTCCATCCACCTCTCTGTGCCCCCTGCCCGCATCAGCACTATGGGGGGCAGAGCCTTCAGTTGCTCTGCTCCCCAGCTCTGGAACACTCTACCTCCCGACCTCCGGAACTGTGACTCTCTCCCCCTTTTCAAATCAAGACTCAAAACCCACCTGTTCCGGACTGCATACTCCCTCTGATTCTGTCAAAAAAATAATCCACACTGTCATACTGCCTAACTTGCCCTATTTATTTTATCTTATTATGTTGATCCTTCTTTATTATGTCTATTTTATCCTGTGTTTGTATATTTTAACTGTGTGATTTTAATGTATTCTGTTTGTACAGTGTCCTTGAGTGACCTGAAAGGCGCTTTTTAAAAAATAAAATTCATTATTATTATTATTATTATTATTAGATCAGGAGTGTACCAGGGAGCAGAGTGAGTGAATGAGACAGTTTTAGTTTTGATGGGAGCCAGCTGATCGAGACAGAAGGAGAGTGTTTTGTTGTAGTAGTTGGTGAGGGCGGAAGGGTTGTCATTCAGCGGTGGGGGGGAGGATATTTTGCTGGCAAGAGAGGCTGAAAGGGCAGGAGTGGAGATGGATTTAAGATTTCTGAAAGAAATTGTCCATTTGGCTTGGTGGTAGAAATGGGGAGATCAATGTTCATGGTGATTGCCAGGTGGTCAGAGATGTTGAGGTTGAGGCTGGAGAGGTGTGGTATGGGGAGACCAGTAGAGCAGATCAGGTCCAGGATGTGACCACGGCTGTGGGTGGGAAAGTTGACGTGTTGAGTGAAGTTGAAGCAGTGTAGCAGTTCCAGGAATTCAGTGACAGATTTGCAGTTAGTGTCGATGTGGATGTTGAAATCTCCCAGGAGCAGAACAGAAGGTGAGATGGCAGATAACTGAGTTAAAAAGTCAGAAAAGTCAGAGAGAAAGGAAGGATTTGGTTTGGGGGGGGGGGCGGTGGATTATGGCAGTGACCAGAGGAGTGGGACCAGAGAGTTTGAAAGTGATGTGTTCAAAGGACTGAGCAGCAGGGATGGAGATGGTGGATGTTTTAATGTCCTTTCTGTACACTGCAGCGACACCACCTCCCCGCCCCTCAGGTCGGGGTTTGTCCATGTATGTATATCCTGTGGGTGTGGTCTGGTTGAGTGAGAAATAGTCCAGAGGTTTGTGCCAGGTTTCAGTGATACAGAGGATCCAGGTTATTGTCAGTTATGAATTCATTTAAAATGAGGCTTTTATTGTTGAGTGAGCGGGTGTTGAGCAAAGCCAGTTTCAGGTGACGTTGCTTCGTGATGGGTTGGGAGGACCGAGGAAGGGGGCGGAGATTAGATAGGTGCACGTGTCGATTGTTGTGATGACGTGGTGAGGAAGTTGTGGTGCGCGAACAAGACCTGATATACAGGTATATTCTAAATGAATAATAAGTACACATATGCAGCACCAAAATTCATGTTTTCATTTTGCTAGTGTCACCAGTAACCCTATACAACACTATGCCAGGGCGTGTCCACATGGGGACCTGAGGTGTCAGATGCACAGTATGTTTTAATCTGATTAATGTTTGACACAACAAAATATACATATGCAAATATGAAATATATGAATTTATGGATATATATATATATATATATATATATATATATATATATATATATATATATATATATATATATATATATACTGTATATACAGTGGTATGCAAAAGTTTGGGCACCCCTTTAAGATTTCATCATAATTTGCTCTAACTTTATAAGAGAAGATCACAGCAACAAGATTTGATTTCCTACAGAGATGTAGACATTTGAGTGTTTTCCAGACCAAAATTCTTCGAGTAGCATTACATAGTTTTATTATGATAAAATGAAATGTAAAAAATGGTATGTGCAAAAGTTTGGGCACCCTTTTAATCACACTGATTTCAAGACCTGTAGGGATTTATAGCTGACAGGTTGCAGCACAAAATTGCTTTGACTAGCTTGTGAGACCTTCAATTACAAAGACAGGTGGAACCAATCATGAAAAGGCTATTTAACAGAGGCAATTGTTGGCTGTGCTTGTCCTAGGTTCTTTTTTAGAGTGTGGCAACATGGGGACATCAAAACAACTCTCCACTGAGAGAAAAACTAAGATAATTCATTATCATGAATTAGGAGAAGGGTACAAGAAATTATCAAGAAGGTTTGGACTGTCTGTCTCCACAGTCAGAAATGTGGTGCAGAAATGGAAGGCCACAAGAACAGTCCTTGTGAAGGAAAGATGTGGTAGGCCAAAAAAAATATCGGAAAGGCACAGGCGAAGGATGGTTAGAATGGTCACAGACAAGCCACAGACCACCTCCAGAGAACTACAAGAACATCTGGCTACTGATGGTGTAGTTGTTCATCGTTCCACAATCCACCGTACTTTGCACCAGGTAAAGCTCATTGGAAGGGTGATGCGCAAAAAGCCTTTCCTGAGTGTTCGTCACAAGAAGAGTCGCATGAGGTATGCAAAATCACATCTGGACAAGCCAGAAGCATTTTGGAAAAAAATACTGTGGTCAGATGAGACTAAGATACAGTTATTTGGTCAGAACAAGAGGAGGTATGCATGGCGAAAAAAACACACTGAATTCCATGAGAAGAACTTATTGCCTACTGTGAAATTTGGTGGAGGGTCCATCATGTTATGGGGCTGTGTGGCTAGCACTGGGACTGGAAACCTTGTTAAAGTTGAGGGCCACATGAATTCCTCTCAGTATCAGCAGATTCTTGACAAGGATGTTCAAGAATCGGTCACAAAGTTGAAGCTACGCCGGGGTTGGATTTTTCAGCAGGACAATGATCCTAAGCACTGTTCAAAATCCACCAAGGAATTCATGCAGAAGCACAAGTACAATCTTCTGGAATGGTCATCCCAGTCCCCAGACCTTAACATCATTGAAAATGTATGGATTGATTTGAAGCAGGCTGTTTACGCACGGAAGCCAAGAAACCTGACTGAACTGGAGGCGTTTTGTATGGAGGAATGGGCCAAAATACCACCTGCCAGACTTCAGGGACTTGTCTGTGGCTATAGGAGGCGTCTACAGGCTGTTCTTGCAGCAAAAGGAGGCTCTACTAAATATTAATGGAATTATTTCTTTGGGGTACCCAAATTTATGCACATGCCTATTTTTGTTTAAATGCACGTAAAAATGTTTCTGTTGGACCAATAAAAATGATTTCACTACTGAGATGTTTCTGTTTCCATAAGGTATAACGTGTTAAAATAAAGTTGCTGCTTCAAAAGCTCAGCAAGTAACAAACTGATGCAATGATTTTCCTAAGGGGTGCCCAAACTTTTGCATACCACTGTATATATATATTAAGGCTGTCAAAGTTAACGCGTTATTAACAAGTTAACACAACATGTTTTTAACAGCACTAATTTTTTTAACGCGCGATTAACGCTGTGACATTTGAACCTCGGGTCACTCCGTAGCTCGGGAAATCAGGAAGCAATGCACACAAGGTCGATGCCGCAAACAAACTACACAACACGTTCTCATCCCAACTCGTAATATACCGACGATTTGTCACGCCCCTAGATACTGACGGAAAAGGTACCCTCCCGCGTCTGTGTGAAACGATCTGGGGGTTCTCATAAACCCATTGGTAAGAGAGGAGCAGAGTCTACAGCGTCCACTCGCAGAGCAGAGTCTTACAGCGTCCGCAGTCTACTGTGAAACAATTCACTCCAAAAAGGGTTAGGGTTATGGTTAGGGTTAGGGTTAGCGTAATCTATCACCGTGACCGGGTTATTATTGGAGTGAATGGACGCTGTAGACTCTGCTCGTCTCTTACCACCGCGAACAGGTTTATGAGAACCCAGAAAGTTTCACACAGACGCGGGAGGGTACCTTTTGCGTCAATGTCAGACGTCTAGGGGCGTGACAAATCGTCGGTATATTACGAGTTGGGATGAGAACAGGCTGAACTACAACCCCGTGAACAGTAATGGATAAAAAATGGGGGGGGGGGGGGGGGGGGGGGTGCGCGCGCGATAGTCACACACCCCGGTCCGACGACCGACGGGGGGGGGGGGGGGGGGGGGGGGCGATCGTAACACACCGCCTCCGGTTAGGACAAATTACTTTTTTTTTTCTTTTTTTTATGACAGTCCTGGGCCGGCCCAAAGATGTGCATTGGGCATACCGGGCAATTGCCCAGTATGCCCGATGGCCAGTCCACCCCTGCCCGGCGCCCCCTCGCATGAAGCAAACCACGCTGGATAATTTGAAAGGGAAACAGCTGGACAACTCTACAAGCCGCAAACACTTTATTTATTTTAAATTATTATTTTCTTGAAGTTATTTTGTGCATCACCCTGTTTGTTTTGAATTTGATGCAAATTGCAATGCAATGCATTGAGGGGCATTCTTTTGTGTTAAATGGCTGCTTAAACAAAAATGAGGATGAATAGATCAAATGTGAAGTTCAACACACTACTGTGTTAGTAAACATTACTATGCAGTTTGCACAGTAGTTACTTGAACTGAGAGTATTTCTCATTGTAACAATAAATAAACATGCTTTTTTTGCATAAAGCAAGCATTTGTCTATTCTCATGTTGAAAAGAGTATTACCTCATAGATCATAGTTAATCGTGATTAATCATGATTAACTATGATCAATCATGCGATTAATCGAGTTAAATATTTTAATCGATTGACAGCCCTAATATACAGTATATATATATATATATATATACATATTAATCGTTAACACATTGACATTAACTCCATTTTAAGTGACAACTTTGCAAATGGAGACTATTTATTTGTGTGGTTTCATTCACAGACAGTTTCCAAATAAACAAGTTTGCTATGCCGTCACTGCTCTTAAAGACCTCATGCACAGTCCTCTCTAATCACAAAGCCTGATCAATGTGTCTATTTATGTATTCATGATTTGCTGTTTATCACTGTGTGCAGTGCACTGCCTGGACTGGGTCTAACATGCAGGGAGCTCATTGAGTTGCAATGTTTCTGATCTGCCCATGCACACACACACACACACACATCAATCCTCTTATACAATCCTGCCTACAACCTAAAGGGAAGGTGTAGGCAGTGTGTTTCTTGTTGAGGAGAGAAATCGACATTTTCATCCCATTAGCAGCTTATGACCCTAGCCATCCATATTTGGATTCGGAAAGGCGCTTCCTGTCAGCACATTGCACATACATCAGCAGTTAATCAATGGGATTGAGAGAGAGAGAGAGAGAGAGAGAGAGAGAGAGAGAGAGAGAGAGAGAGAGAGAGAGCGAGAGAGAGAGTCGCGGACATGTTGGATTGGACAATTTTAGCTTTAGGGAGGGAAGGAAAGCATATGCTAGCCGTCAGTCTAGCTAAGGCACTTGGTTTGGTTTGAAAGAGTAAAAGAGGACAGTCACACAGACACAGAGAGGATGAGAGAGGAGGGAAAGGACAAGCATTGTTTAAGCAAAACATTTGATAGTAAATAAAACACAATTACAAAAAATAAATATAGTTTGGCTATATACTAGCACAAGATGTTTGAGGCCATGTGTGGGTGTGTCTTAGTGCTGCTGCGATTAGTTGTCGCGATCAATAACGTCAATATCGTTTATTTTTATGAAAGTAACTTTTTACATTGTGAAACGCTTCAATCCATCATAACAAAAGTGTTCCTGCACTAACACTGCACTGGCACAGCATCACGCCATTGCTGCGTGTATGTCTTCATTCACAAGTTGTTGAAAGAACATGGCAGCTGAGTCGAACTCGGTTAAGACAGGGGGTCCATTTCACAAAGCAGGTTTAGTGAAAACTCTGAGTTTATTAACCCTGAAATGAGGGAAACTGAGTTTTCCGTTTCACAAAGGGAGGTAACTCAAACCAGAGAAAGAGGGGTAACTCTAGCCTGTTTCAGAGAGAGAGGTAACTTAAGCTCTCGGTCAGTTACCGTAGTAACAGACTCTATGAACCTAACCTGGTCGGGACCAGGTTTTTCTGAATGAACCTCGAGTTTCTCTCTGTCTCCGCCCTCTTTCAGCCACACACGCCATTTGATTTCCTCTTTCATTCATTCAGTCAGCAGGCGAGTTTTGGCGTAGCCGTCTGTCAAAAATCATTTAAAAAATCTGAGTCAGTAGGCTATTTTAGAAGTCCATTAGGCACAGTAGGAGGCGACTTTTTTCACGAACATGGCATGTCCTTTTGACAACGATCCCGTGGATGAAGGTGCAGCATTACTGCGCAGAGAATTAAATATTTGTCGGGAGAGGGTTATCAGACCGCGCATAGATGTAGCATTTCCAGACAATTATCATTTCCAGACAATTATCTTTTTGAGCGGTACCGTTTCACGTCACAGTCCATCATTTACATACACAACCTAATCCGTCCTTACATTTGCAACATTACCAACCGTAGTCATGCTCTCACATCCCAGCAGATATTGTGTTGCACTGTGTTTCTTTGCAAATGGAAGTTTTTTGTACAATGTCGGAGATGCAGAGCACTTGAGCAAGGCAACTGTATGCAGGGCGGTCAGAAAAGTGTGCCTCGCCCTGAAACGGCTTTTACCCATATTTGTCGTTTTCCCTGGACATAAACCTGTCACAGCAATCAAGGAGGTCTTGGGGGGTGGACTCAGAGGATGAGCTCCCTCCAGGGATTCCCTCAGCCACTGGCCTTCCAATACACTGGCTTAGGGCCAGCTCCTCTGCCTCCGTTAGAGGTGGCGGTGCTGGGCCACCACCCGTTTTACGGGCATCTGCCTTCTTTCTGTTGGCTGAGTATAGTCTGTGTTAGTTTAAATAGGCTTAATTATTTAACAGAACATGATATAGATGAGAAGACATTTATGTGTGTGAAAACAGCATTATGTTGGGGATAAAACAACTGCACAGTCAAATAGCCACTTAATATTTACTTTACAGTGTAAAACATGATCAAAATGATCATGCCGAGGTCTTATCTGTTTGAACAATGTTTTTATGTGTCATCTTAAGCTGCTGCCAAGTGCGCTTCTCCCCCGCGGGATTGCACCTAAATGAAATAAATGAATAGTTACCATTCAAGCCATATGAAACGAGCCATATGAGGACATTAGGATTTCCAATTTGAGGTTGGTGAAAAATGTAGCCCTCCTCTTCCCCGTTGCCATGGTGACTCGTCGAATCGGGGCTCCATTGATGCTGGCTTTTTATAGTTGTGGTGCATGCGCTTAACTCTAGGTGAAACTACTCTGAGTTGATTAAATTAACTCAAATCTGCTGTTCTGGAACCGAAAACTCAGAGTTTTCTATCTCAGAGTAAATCAACTCAGAGTTTAGGATTAGACTCAGAGTTGGTTGAACCTGCTTTGTGAAACGGACCCAGGGTGTAAAATGCAGCAAAAACCCAAGACTTGGGTCTGAAGCATGGGAGGACATCCTCCCTGAGAGAAGAGAAATACACACTCAGAATCAAATAAAGTAAACAACCTTTAGAACAAGATAATTAATCCAACCTTTGTCAACTACACACAACCAAGTTAACCAAAATATGTAAATATTGTAAATGAATGGTTTAGTAATTGCTTATTATTATTATTATTATTATTATTATTATTATTATTATTATTATTATCCATCTATCCAAACATATTACATTCATTATCTTCCAAGGTGTTTCTTTCTTTCAGGTTTTTTCTTTTGTGTATGTTTTGTATTCCGAGGCCGAGGGGCAGCCACACATGAAACAGATATGGCCGGCCTCCCATCCTGTTTCTGCACACATCATTTCCTGTTCCTGCCCGCGATGGGAGGAACACCAAAGATGAAGCCAGAGACAGTGAAAGAGAATGAGAGATAAAGAGAGAGACAGGCTAGAAAGGAGGATTGAACAAGATGAGGATGGGCACATCCGATGTGTGTGTGTGTGTGTGTGTGTGTGTGTGTGTGTGTGTGTGCGTGCGCGCACATATGCAGGTCTTTGCAATGCATTTTTGGTTTGTCTGTGTGTATGTAAGTTGGGAGTTGGTGCAGGGAGAGTGACAGCTAGAGAATGGATGCAGCCCTGCAGACACAACTTGACTTTCCCCAAACTGAGAGGAGACCAAAGATAACAAGCTCCATAGAGACACACTGCTTGCACTACTACCCCCCACCACACCCACACACACACACACACACCAGTCTAGGCACCCCCAAGCCCCACACCCACGCTACTCCACCACCCCCGGCTAGAGATAGCGGGTTCACTCTATTCCCAAAACCTCTTTCCCCCCAAACATGTTTTAAATCTACATTTTTTCCTCTTCTCTTCAGATAGCGCATCTTACTTTGTACTTCTACTGGGCGGTGACTGGTGCAGTACTTCCACATGTATCTCCAGCCTTGTCATTTACTTTCCTGGCAAGTGGATGTACATAAACAACTGGAGAAGCAGTGTGCTGTGAAGTGACAGTAATTTGTATGCAGCAGACTCTGGCTTCACCACTCGCAATGTCACACTTCTGCATATACAATTTGCATTGTTTGTTCCACATTTTTGCTTTGAAGGTTGACATTGTAAAGGTACATTTGAAAGCCATATTGCAGTTTGGAGCAATTCATTATTTATTATTTGTTGGCTTTATTTTTACATGGTGATAATTGCCCTGCTAACTTCCAGTTGTCTGTATGTATATTCCTAGATTACACCTATTTGTATGTGTGTGTGTGTGTGTGGGTCTTCTGCCTTGGTGCTTTAATGCTAAACATTTAGTCATGCTGAAGGTTTTCTGCACTCTCCTGTTTCCTGTGTGAGAGGCAGCCCACACACAGGCCCACATGCACGGAAAAAGACAGTGTGCCTCACAATTACGCTCCCCAGGGTGTGAATTTCCATGTGTTTGTATCCCCTTTCATATGTACTTTTTCCATCATTCCTCTCCTTCCATCTACGCACATCCCCCAATCCCAAAATACAAAGAAGAAAGAAAAAGAAAGAAAAAATGAAATGTTTGGTAACACTTTACAATAAGGTACGCAAAACGTGGGTAGTTACTGAGGAACGAATGAGTAACGAATGATGAACGACCAGGGCCCTAACTGGGGCCCTAACGGGGCCCTAACAGGGCCCTAAGTGACAGTTACTCAGTAACTACTGAGGAGTGTTAGGAGAGGCAAAGCGTAGGGTCATCCACAGTAGTATAGACACAACACTGTCACTTCCACATCCCATACACCAGGGGGGAGCGTTTGCTTCCTGGGCGCCGGCCTATATCTGTGGCTCATGGGAAGTGAAAAAGAAGCCTTGAGGTGTTGGAACACACCTGCACAGAAGCGTGAGGCCTGCGTTTCGTTTGGACAGCTTTTGGGTTTACCCCTGCACCTTTGGTTTGGATCTTTCGTGCCTATTGGATATTGGATTGCCTCGTTTATCTCCATCCCTTTCCCCATTGAACTCTACACCGTCTACTAGCTTGGGCTGGTCGGGAAAGAGCCAAGGCTTGTGCTCGCCGGGTTAAGGTAAGCTGCGCTACTTCCTGGTACACACACAGTTAGTTCCAAACATTACTGACTATCACGTCTTGCAAGGCACTCAGGTTAGGGAACTCCACTGTGAGCAGGGTCGTAATAATACCCTAGACAAACGTAGCTTAGCTTATATTTGTAACCTGCTACAGCGGAGCAAAATTCCTAACAGGAGTTACTGGTAAACAGACTAGGGGACTACTGTATTCGTTACTGAGTAACGAATGATGAACAACCAGGGCCCTAACTTAGGGCCCAGTTAGGGCCCCAGTTAGGGCCCTGGTCGTTCATCATTCGTTACTCATTCGTTACTCAGTAACTACCCACATTTTGCGTACCTTATTGTAAAGTGTTACCCATCATTCGTCACTCAGTAACGAATACAGTAGTCCCCTAGTCTGTTTACCAGTAACTCCTCAGTAGTTACTGAGTAACTGTCACTTAGGGCCCCGTTAGGGCCCCAGTTAGGGCCCTGGTCTTTCATCATTCGTTACTCATTCGTTCCTCAGTAACTACCCACGTTTTGCGTACCTTATTGTAAAGTGTTACCAAATGTCTTATCCTTCAAGGCCCCCCTGGCAGAGCAGGGGTAGCCTGCAGCCCAGACCTGGCCAGCCCCATGTGGGTGTGACTTCCTGGCCAACAACCTCCTTTAGGAAGAGGGCAGGCATTAAACTCCCCAAGATTGCCTAAACAAAATACACACACACACTCACAATCACACACACAAACCTTTTGTGTACATGAGCACAAACGTGCATGCATAAGCGAGGTGAAAGAGAGGTTAATGACATGCCGAAAGACAGAGGAAGGTCAGAGAAGCCAGAAGGAAGAACAGAAGACAAGAAAAGAAAGCAGGGAAAGAAAACAAAGCTTAAGACTAATTGTGTTCTTTTTGTACTCCTCTCTCTCTTGAAGAGACGAGACGGATCCAGACAGCCATACAAAAACAAAGGGAGGGATGGAGAAGGAGGGATGGAGAGAGAGGGATGGAGAAGGAGAAAAGGGAGGATGGATAGGGAGGGATAGAGAGGGAGGGATGGAGAGGGGGGAGAGGGTGAGATGGAGAGGTAGGAGACGGAGAGGGAGGAGAGGGAGGGATGGAGAGGGAGGAATGGAGAGAGAGGGATGGAGAGGGAGAAAAGAGAGGGAGGGATAGAGAGGGAGGGATGGAGACGGAGGAGAGGGCTGGATGGAAAGGGAGGGATGGAGAGGGAGGGGTGGAGAGGGAGGGAGGGAGATGGAGGAAATCACCATAGGGGAAAAGAAAAGAAAGCAGAATATTCAGAAGTGATACGTCTCTTTCTCGGGGGCATCGCTCAATGCATTACAAACAGACTAATGGAAAGGTCAAATGCATCCATCCATCCATGCTTTCATAGAGATATTTCACCCACATTTCACCTCCTTTTCCCCTCTTCCTTCCAGCTATCCCCTGGCCTTTCTCTCCCAGACTTTCATCCATCCTTCCTTCCTTCTTCCTCCCATCTGTAGACTCGTCAAAATGACAAGCTCACTTTATCCTTCATCTCAATTGGTAGGCAGAGCACAGCGCCATGGAACGCACGGGAGAAATGCAAATCCGACACACACACACACACACACCAGGGCATTGCAACCAAAAGGGCACGGTTTCAAGTCCCCTCTCAGCAGCCACAGATAGCTTGGGGGTGCAGCTCCCGGTAGCCAGAGCCCTCTGTGTGAACTCCCCAGGATTAAAATGTCCAGCACTTTGTTGTTTGTTAAAGGATTAGCTGAACAGAGGCAGTCTGTTTGATCTGTCTCTGTCTGTCTCTGTCTCTGTCTCTGTCTCTCTCTCTCTCTCTCTCTCTCTCTCTCTCTCTCCCTGTGTGTGTGTCTCTCTCTCCCTTGCTGTATTAATAACATATTCACACACAGGTGATGTAGAAAGGAAACATTTAAAAAAAGACTGCTTACAAGATCAAAGTTGACCCAGATGAATGGACCCAGAACACACACACACACACACACGCACACACACCACGTCTATCATACTAACAAGCTGGGGGATACTAAAGAAATAAATCTAAAAATAAAAATAACTAATTAAAAATAGTATTAGATAGAAATGAAAATAGATCAATTATACAATTCTAATAAGAAAAATGTAAATGTGCAAATACATATACAGAAACTATATACTCCCATAAACACAAGTCAAAAATTGTAAATGATAAGCCATATACTCTCAGTATTGAAATCAGCTGCTAGCACCATAACTCTTAAATTCACCCATAGCAGTATGCTGAAAAACGTCTGCATATATAAGAGTAACAAAAACAAAGAAACAAAACCAGAAAACAGTCAATAAGGAAAAAATCTTCCCCAGGACCAAAAGGAAGAACATAAAGCCCTTGCATTCAGTTCAGAAGATCTTTAAGATCCTCCACCGCTTGGGTCCAAAGCCTTATGGTTCCCTCCTTTGCCCTGTGGATGGGTTGAAACACACACTGACCTAACACTGACACATCAGAACGTCAGCCTCCGAGCACCTAGCCGACCTTTAACCCCAGACACATGAAAACTATCGGCCTGGAGAGGAATGAAACACCCGCTGTTAGCCAAGCTGTCATTCTGCAATTCTTAATTTCTGGCATCATTTTGGTAATGTGATTGGTGCTTTTTTAAACCAAGGTAGTATTAGGTATGCATCAGGTAATTAGGCAGATCTTATTTTATTGTGTAGTGGGTGGAGAAGAGTTGTGTTTCATTACATGTTCATGTCGTTATTATTATCCGTGTGTTGTAAATACACTCCTGAACCTGCATATGATCATACTCACATGGTCATGTGCAGGTTCAGCCCTCTTTATGGATTTTAAAGGTGAAAAAGCTCTCCCACTTCTTGTTCATTTCAGCTCTGCGACTGTGGGCCGTCCCCCTCCACACGGGGGGGGAGTATTAGAGTATTTAGAACAGCGGCGCGCTTCAGAACATCTTGTCTCTGGCTTCCACTGCAGTCTGTCACAGAGAGCGGACTCTGCTGCAGCTCGTGGGCTAAGCTTCGCAGGCAGACCATCGGTGAGAGGCTGGTGTCGGATCTCTTGAGGAAATGTAATGCGGAAAGGGGGGCACGTATTACACCAACCCTATCCCCCCCGCCTCCCTCTCTCTAGTTCTCTCTATACCTCTCTTCGCCTTGCCACATTCAGCAGTAAGCTACCTCCCAGGGGTATGTTGTGAGTTTTGAGGAATCTAATGGCAAGAGTGAGGAAGAGAGGTAAAATGAGACAGAGAGTGTGTGTGTGTGCGAGAGAGAGAGCGCGCGAGAGAGAGAGAGAGAGATGAGATATGGTTGACTTAAATGGACTGCAGTGTTAGAGAGGTCCACGTAAACAAGGTCAGAGGTGGTGAGAGTTGAAAGCTTCTTTTCTGTTTTTCTTTTTTCCAAGACAAAACATTTTGACATTTTAGAACAAACCTATCTTAAGATGCTCATCACAGGAGAGAGAGAGAGACAGAGAGAGAGAGCGTGACTACTACTATAAAAGCAGGTTGTCTAAACAGGGCATGTGGAGCATCCACGACACGGTAAGTCAAGAGAAAACATGAGCCCCACCACAGCCTTGTGTTAACAAATTACAACACACAATTCTAAACGTATGCTCATTTAATTGCTGCAAATACTAAGACAACATCATCGGCCCACGCAAGAAAACAATGCTGGTAGCAGCTTAAGACCTACTGAATAGGCATTCGATGGCATGCTTAATGTTGTTGGCCTACCTTCAGAGACTTTAAAGGAGACACCACTATTCAGAAATCACATGGTAGTTCAGCTGTCACATGGGACTGGAGCTGGCGTGTGGGCATGCTGGATGGAGGCTGGGCTCCTGAATCTTCTCTACCTGAAGGAAGAAATGGTAAATGTAATGCAGGTACATCAATGAAACAGGGGCATGCACACACACACACACACACTAACAAAAACTGACATTCATATCCTAGGTGGTCTATGATGTGTATCCTACTGTCTAGATTCCACCAATATAAGCATCTGACCAGATTTAAAAAGGAACTTTTTTTGTGTGTGTGATGATTATGAAATGTGTGGTCGCCTGGGACTGATTAGACACCAAAATCGTTGAAAGCTGTGTCTTCATCAGAGCACATGTTCTATGGACATCCAGTCCTACGCAGTCCCCCCACCACTTCAGCCCCTCCTGATGGGATATCAATGGTTTGACAAAGCGCTGCCATTGATCCAAAGACAGGCCTTTTCCTGCCCTTCTCTTCCCCTCTTCTCCTTCTTCACCTTCTCACGCCCCCTCATTTCCTCACCTCCCCCCTCCCACCCCCATCGTTTCATCTCTTCCCTTCAAAGGGGTAGAGGGAGGTGGCAGAGACAGAGACTGCCTGTATTCCCACTGAACCAGCAGGATGGGAGGAGAGGAGGGGGGGGAGGAGTGGAGGGAGGAGACTAGGAGTGGAGGGAGGAGAGGAGGGGAGGAGGAGTCGAGGGAGGAGAGGAGGGAGCCGAAGAGGGGAGGAGGGAGGAGTGGAGGGAGGAGAGGAGCAGTGGAGGGAGGAGAGGAGCAGTGGAGGGAGGAGATGGAGGAGAGGAAGAGAAAGAGAGAGAGAGAGCAGAATGGAGGATAAGATGGATGCACTGGCACAGTTTTTTATGTGAGCTCACATAGCATTATGGGAACGCTAGGGAGTAGAGCGGAGAAACGAGTGGCAGGAAATATTCTGGAAAATGAGTTGATGACAAACAGGGACAAAATATCTATATATACAAACACATCATAGATAGATAAAGAGATGGGGAGCGAGGAAAGAGGGCGTGGGAGACGTAGATGAGAAATATAGATAAGGGGAGAGTGCTTTTTTATGAATACTATGCATGTGTTTGATATCTGCTTGAAGATCAGGTAGGGGAGCAAAGTAGCAGGGAGACGTTTTATGCTGCCTACAGCAGCATAAAACTGTGAAGCCAATAAACGTCTTCCTCCTCCTCCTACTCACACACACATCAGACAGGGAGTGTCTTCCTCATCCTAAGGCCCTCCTTTTGAAACACCATCAGCTTCCTCTCATCACACCGGTATAAGAGAAACCAGTCCAGGCGGCCATATTTCTCAGCTAAATCCCCCTGTGTAA
Source organism: Merluccius polli (assembly GCA_030340625.1). NCBI lineage: Eukaryota > Metazoa > Chordata > Actinopteri > Gadiformes > Merlucciidae > Merluccius > Merluccius polli. Next base: position 167,490 of record JAOPHQ010002277.1, read on the forward strand.
TTATTAGTTTGGAGAGTTAGAGATGGACACATAAATAGAGAAGCACTTCAGAGAGTAGCACACGGTAGCACAATATCGAGTGGATGAAAATAGATCCAAAAAAAATGTGTGGGCTGATGCGAAATACGTGCACGTGTTCATCACATTTTGTTTGATGCGATGGGTTTAATTAGTTTAATGTAACGATTAGCTACGCAGTTATATTACTTTTTAAAGGGAATGCATAGCGCAGCAAAGAATGCTTTACTAAATATTGAAGAGGCTTCTTATGCAAAAGCAAAGACACGCTACACTAGCTAGCAACAGGGCTAGGCTAGCTAGCTGGGGGGCACAAACTGTTTCAATTGACATACAGTAAGGGACCACATGCTATGGGGTGGACTGTTCCTTTAATCTACCTTCTTCTTGATAATGAAGCCAGGTGTGTTCACATTCAGAACATGATGACTCAAACTCCCAGTGGCCGAAGCCCAGGGTACAAACAGTGCTGTGTATTCAAAGTAGGCTGCCTATTTTTTTTCTTTAAGAGATGGTGACTAAGGTGGTGCTGAGAGGTGCCTTGAGAGATTAAGGCTTGTAAAATATTCACCTAATCCATTACCCCAGTGTCTCATCCCAGAGCTGACTTGGTTTGGGCCATACAAGTCATACTTCAAAAGTGCGATGTGTGCCATGATGTGTTCAGCAACCACACTGTAAAAGCTGCATGGACCTCAGCATGAGGGCAACTACTCAGGTTAATAGATGACATAAATATGCATGCACACACATACACACAAACACACACACATACATAGCCAGGATTTGATAAGATGTGTGTAATGCATTGATGTGTGCTGGAGAGATATGTGTCGTGCATGTTGTAATCTCTTCATTTGATTAAAACACATGCAAAGTATGTCTGCAAGTAAAACTAGCTCAAAACGTATTCACTGAAAATGCGAAAAGCTGCTTCACGTATGCACCCAAACCTCATAACCCACCATGAAAGTAGGAAAATAATATTGTGGAAGCTTTGGACACCATTGTACTGCCCTTTTTTGCTCATTTGTCCAAGGCATTTGATACCATCAATCAAGGCATTTTACGCCAGAGATTATCATAGGCCAGTTAGACCAAGCTGTTGATTGGTTCTCAAATTACCTCTCCAACCATAAACAATGTGTGCAGTTCAGTGCTCTTTCCTCCAGCTTTCTTAATGTCATCCAAGGTGTGCCACAAGGTTCAGATTTAGGACCAGTGTTGTGCTAGTTACTGAAAAATAGTAACTAGTTACAGTTACTAGTTACTTTGTAAAAAAGTAACTCAGTTAGTAACTCATTTACTTAAACCAAAAAGTAATGCGTTACTGAGAAAGTAACTTTTTAGTTACTGTAAAACGTTCTTCCAATGCTCCCATTAAATAAAGGTTGATTGATTGAGTTCCCCTCTCACCGTCATTTCAGTTCTGTACTGATGCTGAATAATACAAACTGTTGATTAAAACAACCGTTTCAATTCATTTGCATCCACATAACTGAATCTAATCATCCAAGCAATATGATCCGTTGTGCACCAACACAAACCTTGACACATCACCAAAGTATTGCACCAAATGGGGGGGGGGGGTGCTGTTGTGATGTTCTTTGAGGAAGAAGGCCGCCGACATAGCTTTAGCTCTATTATCTATGAAGCAAAAGGAGGGGTATTGTATTGTTCACGCGTGGAGCGACTCTTAGCTGAATATCTAATGGATACGCTGCCTCTAGAGTTTCTGACCTCTTCCGCTTGTGTGCGCTTGATGGTACCTGGGCAGGCGTGGCCTCTATGACGCATATGTAACCGAGCTTAATTGAATTTTATTTAAATGTATTTTTATTTTTATTTTTCACATTCTTTTTGTATTGTGAACTCCCCCAAAATTGTTTCCTATGTAAATTGGTTCCACATGGTTATTTTCCATAGCATACCTTTTGTTTCCCTGGGGAGTAATTTGGCGTTGCACCTGTGTGTCTAGCTTCAGTGAGCGCTGATGCTCGGAGCTGGTAGGTTACGTTTATATCTCTCTTTTCAATTGTCATCCTTATAGTAATTCACACTGCCTTGTGATATGCTTTTGGGTATACGGGAGAAATTCCCGATGTACAGACAACTTTCAGTCATTCAACTTTTGTTAAAAAACGGACTTTTAATTGTGTGCGATGTTTTGTCAACATGTCTTAAGCTAGCGGCACGTTACTACAGGGTTTCCCGACCGCGTGGGATTTAGTATGAGGAAAAGATCGCTGCATGTCTGTGTTGATATTTTGAATGCAGCCGTATGATTTAATGTGTAGTTAATTTTGTTTTCTTTATTTTGTAGAGTGGAGAGAGATTATATGGATTGTGTGTGACGCCTGTGTATTTTGTCTCCTCTAAAAAGGTATGCCTGTTATGTGTTTTGATATTGTTTATTGTATAAAACATAAAATGAGTTGTGTGAGGAAAAAAAGACAATTGATGTACTGTGTAACAAAAACCTTTCTTTATTATATTTGTATTACTTTATTGGTGTATATATTTTATATACTGTTTTTTATTTAACTAACTTCTTTGACAGTTTTATGCTTTGTTTACAGTTTTATAATTTATCTTCCACATGTATTCATAATTAGATAGGAATATATTAAGATAGCTTGAGTGAGCGCTGATGCTCGGAGCTGAGTGGAGAGAGATTATATGGATTGTGTGTGACGCCCGTGTATTTTGTCTCCTCTAAAAAGGAATAAACCCTCCCAACTCAACTCCTGTGTGTGCCTCACTTAATGGGAAAAAAGACACAACGCAGAAACCCAGCAGTTACAAATGGTGCCGTGACCCGGATTCTTCAGATCAGCCGCTGCAGATCGCCGAGGTTATGCTGTGAGCAAGTAAGCGTATCGTACAGCAAGCAGGAAGGATCCGTTGATCGTTGAGACCTTTGATAAGAAGTGTTTTTGTTTTATTGTGGCTGTGTTTTTCCACAATTTATCGTTACTTTTCCTCAAATACAGTGTACACGTGTCTCTGTACAGTTAAATATTATTTTAACATCATATTTTCACTGTTATATTCCACCATATTCATTGTGTTTAAATTATAATGGATTTTACACCATTTGGGAGGGGTAGAGGGTGGATGCAAGCAGGGAATGCAGAGCAAACTAGGAGGCCAGGCATTAGCAGCCCTCAGAGTACAGGTAATGGTACACCTGTAGCAAGGCAGATATTTTCCACTCCCGCCACTGCTAATAATGACACTCTGGCACAACTGCGTGACCTTTTAGGGGAGCTAGGAACTCATATTGGTGACACTGTTGTGAGTCGCATATTAGCCAACCAAACACCTACCCCCACACTCAGTTGCCCACCCCCCATGCCTCCCCCTCCACTTGAGCCCATGCCCTCCCCAGTTGATATGTCTCGACTAAACATCATGGTAAAGGCAGCTGTCAAGGAACCAGTGATGTATAGAGGAGATGGCTCGGACAAATACTCAGTACATGAGTGGATAGATGTGATGGACACTTACCTGCATAAAAAGAACTGTCCAACTTCAGAGCAGGCCGACGAAATCCTCAGTCACCTTTTGGGACGAGCTAAGAGTATCGTTAAAGTGGGGTTGAAGAGTAGTGCTGATATCAACACACACCCTGAAGTGGTATACGACATACTCCGAAGATACTTCAGTGACTCTCCCATGTCCAGCTTGCCGATGGCTGATTTCTATTCTATACAGCCTGATGTAAATGAGAACCCTGTGGATTACTGGGTCCGGCTCAATACAGCAGCTGAGCACGCTGACCGGCATCTGCGGAAAAGTGGAGAAAAGATGGAGAACATGTCAGCGCAAATTGCTATGATGTTCATCAGGAACTGCCCCAGCCCCGAACTCTCCAGTGTGTTTCGGTGTAAGCCTATCAGCAAATGGTCAGCTGTGGAAGTGCAAGAGGCTATCGATGAGCATCAGAGGGAGCATCAGGCAAGGAAGAGGCCCATTAAAGCAGAGAAGTTCAAAATGGTGGCAGCAGCTGCCACTACCTGTTTACCTGTAGTTGAGGAGCTGACTGCAATGAGAGCTGGAGTTCAAGAACCTCCTACACAGCCAAAGGTGAGTGCAGTCACCTCTTCAGAAGTAGGGGCCTTAGAACGAGTACTGAGCATGCTGGAAGGTGTTCTGGCCAGAGCAGCTTCACCGGTCCAACAGCCGACCCAGTGGACACGCCCCACTTCTTGTCGTGTATGTGGTGACAAAACTCACATCACACGTGAACACTGCATGAAAGAGAAGAGGTGTTTCGGGTGCCTGGAACCTGGCCACACAAGGAGAGATTGCACACGAGCCGTACTACGGCAAACCCAAGCAGAGAACCGCACACCCAACCAGGGAAACTGAGTCGCTCACACTGCGAAGTGCGAAGTGTGAGTGCGTCATGTCAGACCCTCAAAACTGAAGAAGACTTACACTCAATATATGAAGAGAGCTGCAAAACTACACCGGATGGCAGCGTCATGATTTTCCAGAATATACACAAGCTCGAGAAGGCAGATGATCTATTCCACACTGATGTGCTAGTGAATGACCAAGTTGTATTGCACGCAATGCTAGACACTGGTTCAATGGCTTGTACAATGAGTGAAGAAGCAGAAGAAGATCTCTTCAAGGCAGGGTTGTTGTCAGAGGGTGCCCAGTCCAGCAAAGACATTTTTCTGGTGGGTTGTGGTGGTGTGCATGTTCGGCCCAAGTGCATTCACCAGTTAAATTTGAAAATCTATGGACAAGAAGCAATCGTGCCCACATTAGTCGTGCCAGGCCAGCGTGACCAAATGATAGTAGGCACCAATTTGCTGAAACACCTGCTACGCCAATTCAAGCAAGATCCCAGCTATTGGCGCGTGATGAGTAAAGCTGACTCCACTGGTGAACCAGGCATCGAACAGTTCTTGAGCATGCTCTCGGGCATAACAAGATGGAAAGGTGACATTATCCCAGACGTCATTGGAACTGTGAAACTTGATAATGCTGTGACACTGATGCCCAAACAGGGGCACATAGTGTGGGGAAAGCTTCCTGGAAAGGCTCCTATCTCAGAGGGAAGTACCATATTGGTGGAACCGTCGAAGTCCCACTCAAACCGGAAAAGCATCATGGTAGGGAGAACTGTGGCATCAATGAGTGGAGACAGGTGGGTTCCTGTGAAGGTCGTGAACCCAAGTGACAAGCCTGTAACACTGAGGAGGAACATGAAGTTAGCTGATGTTTCACCATGTGTGGCACTTGAAGACTTCGAGCTCGGAGTGGACTATGTCGCCGACACAGAGCTAAAAGCTCAAGGCCAAAGCGTAAGAGTAAACAATGACCACGTCCTTGACGCCTCTGTAACTCCCATCCTTCAGGATAAGCTTGCTGGTCTTGGATTGGACGGTATAGACATTAACTCTTGTGAAGTGTCCCCTTATTGGAAGAGTCAACTCGTGGAACTCATAGAGCGGCATGGAGATGTGTTCTCCAAGGACAAGCTGGACTGTGGCTTGGCCAAAGATTTTGTCCACAGGATCCACCTGACTGATGAGCGACCCTTCCGTCTAGCCTACCGCCGTGTCCCACCAAGCCAATACCAGAAACTAAGAGAAGTCCTTTCCGAGATGGAGGAGAAGAACATCATACGCAAGTCATCAAGTGAGTGGGCTTCGCCATTAGTACTGGTTTGGAAAAAGAATGGAGAACTACGCATCTGTGTGGACTACCGGTGGCTTAATGCACGCACAGTGAAGGATGCCCATCCAGTACCCCACCAAGCTGACTGTTTGGCTGCATTAGGGGGAAATGCCATATTCAGCGCCATGGACTTGACATCGGGGTTCTACAATGTCCCCATGCATGAACAGGACAAGAAGTTTACTGCCTTTACTACACCAGTAGGCCTCCATGAGTTCAATCGACTACCCCAAGGCCTGTGCAATAGCCCGGCGAGTTTCATGCGCCTCATGATGAGTGTCTTTGGAGACCAAAACTTCTTGACCCTGTTGTGCTACCTCGACGATGTCTTGGTCTTTGCCCCGAATGAAGAGGAAGCCCTCAAAAGACTCGAAATGGTCTTTAAGCGGTTGAGGGGACATGGGCTTAAGTTGGCACCGAAGAAGTGCCATTTCCTTCGGAGAAGCGTCAAGTTCTTGGGCCACACCATTAACGAGAATGGAGTTGCCACTGATTCTGAAAAGGTTCAAGTTATCACAGACATGAGTGAAGCGGACTTGATGATGGAGGATGGAGTCACACCTTCAGCAAAAAAGATCAAGTCTTTCCTCGGTATGATAATGTATTACCAGAGATTCATACAAAACTGTTCCAGTATGGCAAAGCCCCTGTTCTCCCTGACCGCCGCTGCCACTGGAAAGGCCAACGCTAAACGGGCTTCCCACTTCAAAAGGCTCAGCCCAGGTGATTGGACTCAAGAACAGAGCAACTCATTCAACCAACTAAAGGCTGCTCTGCTGAACTCAGTTGTGTTGGCTCATCCGGACTTTGGTCGCCCTTTCATCCTCTCAACCGACGCTTCATTGGATGGATTGGGCGCTGTACTCTCTCAAGTCCCTGAAGGAGGGAGCAAGGCACGTCCCATAGCCTTCGCAAGCAAAGCCCTGACTCGCCCTCAAATGAAGTATCCGGCCCATCGTTTGGAGTTCCTCGCTCTCAAATGGTCTGTATGCGATAAATTCAGTCATTGGTTAAAGGGACACTCCTTCACTGTCTGGACCGACAATAACCCGCTAACCTACATCCTCACAAAGCCAAAGTTGGATGCTTGTGAACAGCGGTAGGTGTCAAAGCTGGCTCCATACGACTTCAGTATCCAATATATCCCAGGCAGCAAGAACATCATTGCGGATGCCTTGAGTAGACAACCCTTTATCAAGCCACGGGTCAGTGAGAGACTTATAGCAGAGCCGTATGGAGCTCTGCTGGAAGAAGCGCGGCAGATCCGAGATGACAGGATACAGGATGTGTTTCGGCTGAGCACCAACTGCCAAGAGGTAAAAATGGGCGGCTCTGAAGTGGCATGTAGTTCAATGAGCAGTGAAGAAGTGACAGCAGTCCTGGATGGTCAGATTGAGTGGGGTGAGGGACCCAAAGGACGAGCGATCTCCTGGCTGGCAAACAATGTACATAAGCTTGTTCCACCAGGTGAAAGTGCCTTACCTGTCTTCTCCCTTAAAGAGCTCCAAGACAAGCAACAGGAAGACATGATACTGGCAAGAGTCATTCATTATGTATCACGTGGCAGGAGACCATCAAGGAGAGAACGAGTCAAAGAGCCTTTCAAAGTCCAGAAAACTCTAAAGCAGTGGGAAAAGCTCAAGATGTTGGATGGCATCCTGTATAGAGTAACCAAAGACTCACTTACTGGGAAAAAGCGGTACCAGTATGTTGTGGCTGCATCACTGGCCAAGCAGGCTCTGCAGGGTGTCCATGATGAGGCTGGGCACCAGGGGCAGCACAGGACTTTATATCTGGCGAGGCAGAGGTTCTTCTGGACTGACATAGAACGAGATGTCCGTGAATATGTCAAATCATGCAAGCGCTGCGTGGTAAGCAAGACACCCGAACCTGAAGGGAGAGCGCCTCTCGAGAGCATCAAAACAACAAGCCCTCTCGAGATGGTCTGCATTGACTTTTGGTCAGCCGAAATCCCGAATGGAAATACTGTGGATATCCTGGTCATTACTGACCATTTCACAAAAATGGCTCACGCCTTTCCATGTCACAATCAGTCGGCAAAGCAGGTTGCTCGTCAGCTCTGGGATCGATACTTCTGTATCTACGGCTTCCCGGAGAGAATTCACTCAGATCAAGGAGCCAACTTTGAGAGCCAGTTGATCCGAGAGTTACTGATGATTTCTGGCGTGAAGAAGTCGAGGACAACGGCTTATCATCCCATGGGAAATGGTATGGTTGAACGCTTCAACCGGACATTGGGAAGCATGATCAGAGCTCTCCCTCCAAGAGCCAAGCAAAAATGGCCCCAAATGTTGCAGACGTTGACTTTCGCCTACAATTGCACAGCCCATGAGTCGACAGGCTATGCCCCGTTCTATTTAATGTACGGGAGGATCCCCAGACTCCCGATTGACGTTATGTTCCACAATGTGGAGAGAGACTGTGACATCGCTGACTATGATAAATATGTCCTTAAACTGATGGAGGAGCTAAAAGAGGCATTATCATCTGCCCAGGCCAATGCTGTCACCAGTCAGCAGTACCAAGCTGAACTGTACAACAAAAGGACTAAAGGTCATGATATTGCTGAGGGAGATTAAGTGCTCTTGTCAAACAAATGTGAAAGGGGACGCAAGAAGTTGTCGGACAAATGGGAGTCTGTCCCGTACGTGGTGGTCTCAAGAGATCCAAAGTGTCATACCTACCGGATAAGGAACACAAGCAGTGGCTGTGAAAAGGTTGTGCATCGCAACCGCCTCCTGTGCGCAAACTTTCTTCCACTCGAGTTGGAAGAAGAAGATGTTGAATCATCATTCATTGAGTCATCTGAGTCGAGCCACGGTGAGACACAAAGTCACTTGTCGGATGTGGCGACAGGTGGTGTAACAGAAGACAGAACAACCAGTTGGGTCCTGGACAGTACTTCTGCCAACCCACCATCAGGATGTCTTGACGCTGATGAAGAGCTTGATCTGGGTGAAAGTGTTAGCCAGAGGCCAATGAGTGTATCCAGTGTGGTTGATAAGACAGGCCATGGCAACGACCCCCCAAGCACAGCGATCAGTGTTGTCTCCCGTATAAGAACAAGGGTGGGCAGGCTGGTGAAACCTGTAGATAAACTCATTCAGAACATGACCCATAAGAAAATACTAGTTTGAGTAATAAACCTCTGTGAACCATCCAATACTATTAGACAGTTCTTTAATCCAGTGTTTGGGTTGAACATGTGTTAAGTAGCAGTGATAATTATTAGATACTCCTTGTCTTGTGAAAGGTATATTTTTGTATTACCTTTTATGAAGTAATGTGTAAGGTGGTGTAAAAGGCACCCTTTTTTTGCAAGTGTACCCAGGAGGGATGCGCAGCCCTCCTCGGTCATTTTCTCAGTGATATGAGTAACTAATGAGTTGCATAACGTGAATGTATTGGAGTACTCTGCTAAGTCTTTAAGTATTTTGGTGAAGTTCAGAGGGGAGTATGTAACCGAGCTTAATTGAATTTTATTTAAATGTATTTTTATTTTTATTTTTCACATTCTTTTTGTATTGTGAACTCCCCCAAAATTGTTTCCTATGTAAATTGGTTCCACATGGTTATTTTCCATAGCATACCTTTTGTTTCCCTGGGGAGTAATTTGGCGTTGCACCTGTGTGTCTAGCTTCAGTGAGCGCTGATGCTCGGAGCTGGTAGGTTACGTTTATATCTCTCTTTTCAATTGTCATCCTTATAGTAATTCACACTGCCTTGTGATATGCTTTTGGGTATACGGGAGAAATTCCCGATGTACAGACAACTTTCAGTCATTCAACTTTTGTTAAAAAACGGACTTTTAATTGTGTGCAATGTTTTGTCAACATGTCTTAAGCTAGCGGCACGTTACTACGGGGTTTCCCGACCGCGTGGGATTTAGTATGAGGAAAAGATCGCTGCATGTCTGTGTTGATATTTTGAATGCAGCCGTATGATTTAATGTGTAGTTAATTTTGTTTTCTTTATTTTGTAGAGTGGAGAGAGATTATATGGATTGTGTGTGACGCCCGTGTATTTTGTCTCCTCTAAAAAGGTATGCCTGTTATGTGTTTTGATATTGTTTATTGTATAAAACATAAAATGAGTTGTGTGAGGAAAAAAAGACAATTGATGTACTGTGTAACAAAAACCTTTCTTTATTATATTTGTATTACTTTATTGGTGTATATATTTTATATACTGTTTTTTATTTAACTAACTTCTTTGACAGTTTTATGCTTTGTTTACAGTTTTATAATTTATCTTCCACATGTATTCATAATTAGATAAGAATATATTAAGATAGCTTGAGTGAGCGCTGATGCTCGGAGCTGAGTGGAGAGAGATTATATGGATTGTGTGTGACGCCCTGTGTATTTTGTCTCCTCTAAAAAGGAATAAACCCTCCCAACTCAACTCCTGTGTGTGCCTCACTTAATGGGAAAAAAGACACAACGCAGAAACCCAGCGGTTACACATAATATGCTCTGATTGGCTAGTGTTGAGCACCCGCCCCCAGTGTATTATGTGTGCTGCCATCTGGTGGCCAGGTGCGGTTAATACAGCTTATATATTTGTTCCTGTTCCCTTGTGGCTATGTGAGGATATTACAGCCTGTTGATACATATGCTGTTATTTATTCGTCACAGTCCCCCCTTGGTCATCACTGATGACCATACTACGAATTACTAGTGCAATGTATCATATAAGGTATAAAAATGGTGAGTATAAATTCAAGCGAAAAGAAAAAACCCCACGGATTGGTTACCGTGGGTCAACATCAACATCACCAACCGACTTAGTTCGGGAAAACCCCCCACTAAACAGGAGGAAAACCTGTCGCATCTCTAAAGTCGCATCTCTAAAGTGGACGGCATTCACCTTGGTGTCTCAAAGAATACATGGGCCGTAGCCAACAAACAGTAGACAAATTATCACATCATACAATCAATATGTCATACAGTCTCAGTATCTTGAGGACACAAAGGCGCAGTAATAAATGCACAGTAATTTTCATCACCAGAAATCCCTTCAAATACTTATATGCATGAATAACCAAAATCGAATACTTCCAGGTATAAGGAACAGTAAACCTATATAGAACTAAAGAACACCCTGCAGGCATGCATGGTTTCCAATGGCCCAGGTGGTCTCCATTCACGAATTTAATGTCCATCATGTCATCCATAGGCAAGGCCCACACGACAAGGTTACTAACACGTACCCATGTGTGCTTCGCCCGTGGACCCACTCATCAACTCGGCCGTACCAGTGATCAGAACATATTCCCGTAGCATCAAAGAAATTCAGCAGTCTCATTATTAAAGCAATCATGGGAAAACAGCATAAGACATCCGAATTTAAACAATGCCTTGTAATGACAAACATGACCCACACTGTGCGTTTAATAATTCATCACTCAAGTAAATCAGATGCAATGTCCTCCTAGACACAGGTGCCGAACTCCAGGAAATCAGGTACCACTCTATGTACCCCAGCCTGATCAGGTCGGGGCGCTCCACTGTCCCCTGAACACTCTCAGGTACACCTGGTCACCTGACATAAATACATAGTTGACCTCTACTTATGTACTTTCTATGTCCCAACAGATCTTTAACCGTTCTAATGTTTGCAGCGCTTTCTTTATTATGTTTCATTATGTTTATTATTGTTATTATTATTATTATTATTATTATTATTATTATGATTATTATTATGATTATTATCATCATCACCACTACTATTATAGGGTAAACCCCTGCATAACTCTTTATTGCCTCCCTCCTTTCTTAGATCTCCTTATCTAAAGTACTTCTTGCAGCTCTAGTGCTGCCCTGCTTTATTGTCCTCTCCTGCGGGCCAGGCCCCCTTCTTCTCTCTGCTCTCTGTCCCTCTCTCTTTTGACCACATTTCTCTCTTTCCCTTCTTTCACTTTCTCTAACTTTTCTTACACTTTCTCTAACTTTTCTTACACTTTCTCTAACTTCCCTCTGTCTTTCTAAATAAATCCTTCTGTTTTAAGAATCACCACTTACTGTCACCATCCCATTTTGCCATGTCCAACTTTCCTTTCCTTCTTTGTTAACCTTGTAATTTCTTATCATTATTAGACACAAAACGAGATGTTCACGATATTTCTTTGGAAAGGAGCCTCCCGGCCACGGAGGTCCCCTCCTTCGCTTAAGGTTCTCGTGCTAATGTAAATAAAGGAAAAGAATAAAACAGAGAGTTAATGTCAATTTGAACACCTTGCTTCATATTACTGACAAGTTGACGCTTAAGAATAATCAATCAGCTTTTACACAAAAACACTTTTTATCGCAGTAATGACATCTGTTAACATAGTTATTTATGAATTTAAAAGTCTAGATAATAACATTCATAATTACGTAATGACCACCAATAAACCAAATTATTGTAATGGGCTTCATTCTGCCTTCTCCCCCCTTGCAGCTCCAGGAGTGCAAGTAACTTCACTCACGCTTATTTAGCACACTCACGCAACTTAATGGTGTCTATAACCACGTCATACTACTTCGTTACAGTCCCTCACATGTCCGTCGCTAGGCACTTGCAAAGAACAGACATAGACTAAAATTAACCTTAGGCCTAATGAACCACATTAATTTTCTTGCGCACCAAATAATGGACTGGCCAACGCCATTTCCCTTTGTCCCACGGGGGATTCTTCAGGGGCAGTCGTCGGGGGAGGGGTAGGGGAAGGTTGGGTTTTAGTCGGGGCGGGCCCAGGGTTAGTCGGGGTGGGGGTAGGGGTAGGAGTGGTCGGGGAGTCTTGGCCAGTGGGGGGGTGTCAGGAATTTATGATAATTCCTGGTCTTGGCCAGGGGGGGGAAGGGTTTCTTAGGAGGGATTTGGGAAGGGGGGTTATTTAGGTGGATTTTAACTACAGATAATATTGCCTGAACTCCAAATATGGCTTACAGGGATTTGCAACTTATCAGGTCCTGTAAGCTCCCAAGAGATCTTGTCTATGCTCGCGGTGTGTGATATTAGCACACTTTATATCTTCCTATTTAATACTGTGTATATGACCATCTATGTGTGTGTGTCTATGTGTGCCTGTGTTCGAATCTACTGGCACTGTTTAGTGTATATCTATGAGTTAGAGTGAAAGATAAGTTTACTCTCTTTCTCTCCCTTCTCTTAGCCTAAACATTAGCCACACGTGGGGCCATAAAACTGATTCCTGACCCAGGAATGTGACCATCCTCCACTCCTCTTAGTGGAGAACAAAGGGTCATAAACTGCTCCCACGTGGTGGGATTCCTTCAGTCACATGAACCATACATTGCAGAGAAAACGAAGATGCACAGTAGCAAAGCAAGCAAGCTTTAGCACATGCAGGGTTAGTCACACAAAAGGTAATATGATTCATGCAAGTTAGCTTAGCTCTTTGAGGATGGAAATATTGCCAGCAATATGTTCCCAATCGGCCTCCTATCGCCTCTATATAACGCCACTGGTTTCCCAGGTTTCTACACATCCGAATTCAACACAGTATCATACTGGGCCTCAAACCCTTAGCAAAATTAATAAATAAATCTAACATGTCCAGGAGACTTCAACACCCAGTTAAATAAATCAAACATGTCCAGGAGACTTCAACACCTAGTTAAATAAATCAAACACGTCCGGGAGACTTCAACACCCAGTTAAATAAATCAAACATATCCAGGCGACTTCAACACCCAGTTAAATAAATCAAACACGTCCGGGAGACTTCAACACCCAGTTAAATAAATCAAACATGTCCAGGAGACTTCAACACCTAGTTAAATAAATCAAACACGTCCGGGAGACTTCAACACCCAGTTAAATAAATCAAACATATCCAGGAGACTTCAACACCCTGTTAAGAATAAATAATAACATATGTATCAACAGGCTGTAATATCTACACATAGCCACAAGGGAACAGAAAGAAATATATAAGTTGTATTAACCGCACCTGGCCACCAGATGGCGGCACACATAATACACTGGGGGCGGGCGTTCAACACTAGCCAATCAGAGCATAGTATATAGATACATAGAGGCCATGCCTGCCCAGGTACTACCAAACTACAGATCCGGGGGGGGAAGCCAGAAACCCTACAGGCAGCGTATCTGGACAGATACGGGTCGCTCCACGCGCGTGACTTTTACAATTCCTCTCCATTTGCTTCATAGATAAATACCTAAAGCTAAACAAATAAAGTGAGTTAAAAGCGATCCTGTGTCGGGGGCCTTCTTCCTCAAGAACAGCATTACAACCCAGTTAAATAAATCAAACACGTCCGGGAGACTTCAACACCCAGTTAAATAAATCAAACACAATACTGGCCATTTGCTTCTTCTATATAGTCGTACAATGACGACAAAATATCATCTAACTAATTCCCAATCAGAGTTATCAGCGCCTGTTCATCTTCACGTCGGGTTAACTGTAACGACTATGGACCGGAATAACAGAGCTTTACAACAACACATGCTAGCCACCTCTGTCACCTTAATGTCTCTATATCTAATGCAGATTCAGTCATTTAGACCATAGGTTCTGCTTACCTGGTTTGCTGGCGCCTGTGACAGAGATGGCGAGACGTGTGCTACCACGTGGCCCCGCTTCCCCCGGTCCGTTGCCTCTCCTCTCTGCATCACGTCGGGGTCACCAAGTTGTTGTGATGTTCTTTGAGGAAGAAGGCCGCCGACACAGGATCGCTTTTAACTCACTTTATTTGTTTAGCTTTAGTTCTATTATCTATGAAGCAAAAGGAGGGGTATTGTATTGTTCACGCGTGGAGCGACTCTTAGCTGAATATCTAATGGATACGCTGCCTCTAGAGTTTCTGACCTCTTCCGCTTGTGTGCGTTTGATGGTACCTGGGCAGGCGTGGCCTCTATGACGAATAATATGCTCTGATTGGCTAGTGTTGAGCGCCCGCCCCCAGTGTATTATGTGTGCTGCCATCTGGTGGCCAGGTGCGGTTAATACAGCTTATATATTTGTTCCTGTTCCCTTGTGGCTATGTGAGGATATTACAGCCTGTTGATACATATGGTATTATTTATTCGTAACAGTGCGCGCGCGATCGTAACTCACCACGGACCTATGACCGGCGGGCGGACCTGTGACTGGCGGGGTTGTCTCAAAAAGGAGGACAAATACGCGTCCGGCTTGATGCTGCGCCGGACGCCGGACAGGGCATTGAAAAACCGGACAGTCCGGCCTAAAGCCGGACGAATGGCCACCCTACTCTAGGTGCTTCAGCAGATTGCTGTTGTTGTTGTTCGCCGTAGAAAGGATTTTTGACCCGGGGCACAGTTTACATGTTACCAAAATGTTGTTTTTCGCTTTGCTCTCGAGTTGAAAATAGTGTGAGTATTTCCACGAGTAGAAACTTATCTTCTCTTCGCTCGCCATCATGCCGTGCCCTGACCTGTCCCAGTCCTCTTCATGCCGCGTGTTTGATTGCGTGTGTGACGCTAGAGGTGCTTTGTTTTTCAATTCAATTAAACTTTATTGATCGGGAACTGTGTGCCGTTGTAAAACCTCACCAAAAGGAACGGAGTAATGCAGCGTTTGGTAACGGGAATGGAGTTGCTGAATTTTAAAAAACAACGTGCTACGTAACGCATTACTGAAAAAAGTAACGGCGTTATGTAACGGCGTTACTAATAACGCGTTACTACCCAACACTTAGGACCCACCCTTTTCACTATTTTTTCACTCTTTTTAATGTGGGTCAAAGTATGAATGCGTCTGTACATCTTTATGCTGATGATACTATAGTACATTGTTGTGCAAGCACTGTTGCCTTGGCATTTCAACATCTGCAGTCTGCATTCAGTCGCACCAGTTCCACCTCAGACTAGTGTTAAATGCTGACACAACCAAGGCCATGCTCTTCTCTAACGAAAAGTAGGTGCCAGCTGTTCACTCCTGCATCATGTCTGCACAAGGTACCCCTATTGAGATTGTGTCCACCTACAAATATTTAGGCATCACAATTGATGAAAGCCTTGATGTTAAAATTGGGCTTCTTTTTTAGGAACAAATCCTGTTCATTCTTTAATGCTAGGAAACAGCTTTTTGCTGCCACTCTCTTGCCTCTCCCGGACTATGGAGATGTTTTGTACATGAACGCCTCAGCTCACACTATTCATCTGTTGGACCTGTCTATCGTGAACCTCATCGTCAACTTGTCTTCTTTATCCATGTGCAGAACTTTGAACTGGTATACATTCATTTATAAATCCATCCTTGGATTGCTGCCCACTTATTTATCCACTTGTCATGTAAGCAGTGCTGCCAAAGCCTCCGATTCCAGGACTCCATCACTCTCTTTTCGGAGTTTTCGGTTTCAGAACTGGTGATAACACTTGTCTTAGTTCAATCAACTCTGAGTCAAGGTAACCCTGAGTGAAGCCCGTGCATGAGGATATAAAAAGCCCTCATCAATGGAACACAGATAACATGATTCACCATGGCAACAAGTGATAAAAAGCCTCGATCCTCCTACTTCTCCCAGTGGAGTTGGAAATATGAATGACCAAGAGGGAGGGGCTTCGGCCCTCGGCTGTCATTGGTCCAGCCCAGAATCAATCGTGACTAATGGGCTGATCTACCAGTTTTGTGTACCAATAGGCACCGCTGGACTGGCCATTGGCAGTATTTGTAATGGTATTAGTCATGATACCTATTGGCAATAGGTATCATGACTAAGACCATTACTAATACTAGTACCATTAGTAAAAAAAAAAGAAGAAAATCACCATGATGGCCAGTCAGTGCAATCAAGTAATCAATCAGTGTGCGAAGTGCGAACAGTGCGTGTGCATAGAGAAGAGAAGAAAATGGTTTGTGTTTGTGCTTTTCCCGGCTGTGTTCGTCGCTCGACTGGTCGTGACTGTTTTCCAAAGATGGCACCTGCTTCTTTTCATGAAGGCACTGGCTTTCTAAACGTTCTTTTTAATAAACTGTCTGTGCACTTAGAAAGTTCTCAATGCTTCGTTTTATATGTAGGGAACCTCATATAAATAAATAATAAATAAATAATAATAACATATGTATCAACAGGCTGTAATATCTACACATAGCCACAAGGGAACAGAAAGAAATATATAAGTTGTATTAACCGCACCTGGCCACCAGATGGCGGCACACATAATACACTGGGGGCGGGCGTTCAACACTAGCCAATCAGAGCATATTATGCGTCATAGAGGCCACGCCTGCCCAGGTACTACCAAACCACACATCTGGGGGAAGAGCAGAAACCCCCAGGCAGCGTATCTGTTAAGACATCCAGCTAAGGGTAGCTCCACGCACGTGAATTTTACAATTCCTCTCTATTTGCTTCATAGATAATAGACCTAAAGCTAAACAAATAAAGTGAGTTAAAAGCGATCCTGTGTCGGCGGCCTTCTTCCTCAAAGAACATCACTACAACTATGAATTTAAATATTATTTTCTAACTGTTGATATTTTGATTTATGTCCTGTTTCATTGTAGACAGTCAGCAAGTGACAAAAAAAAAAGCTTTAGTGAAGGCTAGGCTGACAAAATTCAGAGAAATAGTTTACACCAACCCACAACTGCTGGAAGAGTACAGAAAGAAGGAGAGAGAGGTTAGGGATTGGAGAGGTTACAGCAAGAGTAATTAGCATATAGTCTATATAAAGCCTATGCTCTCATACAGTGTCACAGGAAGTCAATACCCAACAGTGTTAGGATGTCTACACATGTGTGTGCACACGTCCACCACACTCAAGAAACCTTAAGCTCTGACAAAGAAGCAACATAAAAAGAAGAAAAAACAGTGGCAGGAAAACTCAAAAAGCTATTACAGAAGAAAGAAACAGCTAAAGGCTGTATTGAACATGATATGATCAGCAGGTAAATGTCCCTGCCATCAACTCAACTCCTAAAAGAAGAGAGACATCTATACAGATACCAGGACCAATGAAGACATCTACCCCAAAGGAATCACCCAAAAATAGGAATAGAAGAAAGAAAACACCAAGAGAGCGGCTTTTGGAGAGGACCAAAGAGATGGTCACCCTAAAAAAAAGATGATAGCAAAGAAGAAGCAGGTAATTGTTAACATGGAA
Source organism: Merluccius polli (assembly GCA_030340625.1). NCBI lineage: Eukaryota > Metazoa > Chordata > Actinopteri > Gadiformes > Merlucciidae > Merluccius > Merluccius polli. Next base: position 185,325 of record JAOPHQ010002277.1, read on the forward strand.
GGCAGAGAGGTCCAGAAGAAAACTACAAAGAGAGGTCATCAGAGAACATTATCCAATAGCAGCCAGAGAATACTAATGTGCATACTTGTTAGACACTTCTTTCATCAAGATGAAATCTCCACTGTAATAAATCGGAAGTCATGAGAAGTTCAGAAAAATGGCCTTAATGGACACTATGGCAAATCTTCATAGAAGATTTCTGTCTGAGAGTCCCAGGCACAACCTTTCCATGGCTCAATTCTTTAAACTTAAGCCATTTTGGATTGGCCAGCAAAGAGTCACAGACAGAGAAACATGTGCTTGCAAAACGCATACAAAATTGAAGATAATGAAGCTGCACTAGCTTGGGGTCATACAAACATCATCCGCAAGGGACACTGTGTAGTGACGGTGATGTGTCCTGTATGTACAGGACATGCAGCAATTGCAAGCATAAGTCATTTCACACAACACTGGATCCTTCATCATTGTATCATTGTATGGGAGGAGTGGGTCACTAGATCTGTACCAATAACAAAGAAATGCAAAGATGGGTCCACTGAAGAGAAGGAGGTGAGGAATGTGTTACTTGAGAAGAGGCATAACTCCAATGAAAAGCACAGGACCACCTCTCAAACTTCTCCAGTACTGAGGAGCATACAAGAGGAGCATCCAAATGCCAGGAACATCCACTTCATCTCAGATGGGCCCACATCTCAATATCGGAATAGAACCAACTTTTACCTTGCCTCATTTAACATTGAATTTCACGGAGGTGTCCCATGGAAATGGTGCAGGTGATGGAGTGATTGGCGCTGAAAAATCTGGCTGATAGAATTGTTTCCTATGGTACCAGCATACTAGATGCCGGCACTCTCTTTGAGCTGCTGAATCTCAATTCATCTGTGAGGCATTCATCTTAAAAATAACAGAAGAGGACATCAAAACAAGTGGCACATTAGCACCGCCGTACCTGAAGGCAGTACCTGGGACGATGAGAATTCAGGTGAGTCAGTTCAAAACAACATATTTAAACTAAATGACCACAGGCAAGTAACTATTCCTAAAAAGAGAGACACAGGTAGAGAGAGTACCTCTAGAGAGCAAAATGTTAGTGTTAAATACTGACATGTCCGAGCTCTCTCGCATCATTCTCTCCAGCATCATTCTCTCGAGCAACATTCTCCGGCCCACAACAGGGACGTTGACCGACCGGGGGGGGGGGGGGTGCGCGATTGTTGCCCGGGGGGGGGGGGGGGGGGGTGCGCGATTGTTGACGGGGGGGGTGCGCGAATGGTGCGCAACTTTTTTATTCATTTTTTAAATTCAAAGTTTTAATGTCCACAAGAAACAGAAATAACAATTAAACATTGAAAGCAGAGTCTATGATTATTCGTATGAATTATCATTAAAAAAAATATATATATATATATTTTTTTTTCAGGAATCTTACTGGGTGGGCAAGCTGTCAATCTGGGTGGGCCTGTGCCCACCCAAGCCCACCCATAGATCCGCCCCTGCTCTCAGTATGTTATACTAATATCAAATAATGGATGATGTGTATATCTGAATTTAATGTCTGAGTTAAATTTCACCTAAAATTACTATTCTTTTCTCCTTAAGCTGACATCGACAAAACCAGGCCTCATCCACACCTGAGAAGTGTCCTGATTTTGTGATTTTGCCTGTAGATGCTTCAGTCCAAAATAATTTGACTTCTGAGACAATGTGGAGTCAGAAAAGGAGAATGCTGAGCCAGTTTTGGAAGTGGGAAAGTGGGTCGTCGTACAATATGATGGAGAACTTTTCCCTGGCACCATCACACAGGTATGTAGTAGGGGTGACCCTGAATAGTCGACTATTCGACGATTCGATCTAAGGAGCCTGATTCGACTGCCAATCTCATAGTCGAATCGTCGGCAAAACACAGGATCATTCCATTCGGGCTATAGGCGGTGCTGACTGTCTGATTTTACATATAGTTTATTTCTCCCAATAAATCATGATATATAGCCTATTGCCGCTGCTTTTGTATAAATATCAAGTGCAAAACACACTGCCGCCGCAGTGCCACGGTGCGTCGATGACACAAGTGCCGCCCCTAGCACACATAGGAAGCGGAGCAGAAGAACTTGACGCGCCGTGACGCTGTGAAATAGGACAGTAGCGTGAAGTGTAGCGGGCGGCGCGTCGCCTGCCGCCGCCGGTGTGGGGGTGTACATAGAAAATAAAAGGGGCGGCTGTATTGACGCGCGCCGTTCGGCGGCGGTGTGTTACCACTGCCGAACGGCCTCGAAATTGTAATCGAAATTGTTTAATTGAGTGTTTCAGCTCTTTAGTCTGGTGTGGAAGCCAATGTCGCAAATGAGAATATGGATCAATGAGCAAAAAAAAAGAAAAAAACATGATTTGACGATCAGTCGACTATAGGCAAGTGTTGATCGTTTCTTTCGCGGCGATTTCCAAACAAATGTGTTGTTTGTGGTTGCTAGGCTCTTAAGAAACGGAAAGCGATCCGGTTTGTCTTTGCGACAGCGACGCAAAAATAATACTATACTATAATAGGGTGGGAAAAAGTTGAAAAGGTGTCTACAACCTCTTTAAATATTTTTTTGTTTTACTTTCCAGATTGTCAATGGTCAATACGGGGTCGACACTGAGTTGTGCTGGAGTGAACACATTTTTCATTCCATCCATCAGATTTGATGGAGAAAAAGTCTTCTACTACTTTGACAATATATAGAAGCCATAATCCCAGAGCCACAAACTGCCACATCCTCAGCTCAACACTTTGGTGTCTTGCCTGAGATCTGGGCAAAGAACACAAACAAATGTGTGTAAAACAATGGAATTCGAAGGGGGATAGTACCCTCATGTGAAAAGTATTGACAAATCAGAATGTGGAATTTGCCCTAGGTGGTCAGTAATTTTTTAGTGCCATGGTTAAACGGTTTGTGTTTTTAGCATGTTCTAATGTTGCCCAGTTTAACAGGTTCTAATGTTTTTGTATGTGTTTTTATATGTTCTGTTTTTAGCCTATGTATGTTGTGTACTTTTAAAGCACTGCAAAATTAAATTGATTGAACTTGAATCCATGATTGTGCCAATATTATCTCATTTATTTTCTACATTAAATGTTATGTTTTAACCATAACTCAGTCTTAGTATACTTATTATCATTACCTAAATCATCAATCTCATTTCCAAAACCTATATATCAAAAAAATAGTAGTTTGCTTTTTAATACATGTGCAGAATCTATACGCTATGTTCTTGCAGGTTTGCCACATCATTTTGAAAATATTTCAGGTTTAAATGAAATATGAAACATTTTAAGGTGTTGGGTAGTGATAGAAATCAATCAAAATCAAATAATAATGTTAATATATATTTTAAAATTTTCAAGTTTTAAAATATATATTAAAACTATATATATATTCAAGTTTCAAGTAACTGTGCAAGACTGTTAATAATCAATTAAAAAACGTGAAAATGTATTAGCTTTCCTAATGGTCTTGACATTTTCTGTTGCGGTAATGAGATTTTTAAGGACTTGTTTTGGAAAATATGTTCAAAAGGTGTTATTGTCAGTAAATGTTTTCAAATTAACGCTCACAAACAATTTAGACCTTGTTATTAATGCCTAAAAAGGAAATTTGTTAATGCAAGTCTTTTTAAAAATGTCTGTTTCGTGAGAATCAAAATCTCATTAACAAAGCATTTCATTCAAAACCATCCATGCACACCCATACAATATACAGACCCAATGCACACAACAACACGCATGGCTTGTTGCAGCTGATGGGAGTCCCTCTGCTGTCCAGACTCTCTCTGTTAAAACACCCATTGATGCTGCTAAGATGCGCTTGCCGGTGGGGTTATCGTTGAGATATTATATCAGTACTACATCCAGATACATGACGGGGTTGCAGGCAGGGGCGGACTGGGAACAACATTCGGCCCGGGCAATTTTCTCCTGGACTGGCCCACCACAGGAACGACGGCGGTGGTTGCGCGATTGTCGCGGGGGGGGGGGGGGGGGGGTTGCGCGATTGTTGACGGGCGAGGGGGGGGGGGGCGCGATTGTCCGCGGGGGGGGGGGGGGGGGGGGGGGTTACGCACGATCATAACACACCCCGGACCTACGACCGACGGGGGTGGGGGGCGCGCGATCGTAACACGGACCTACAACCGACATATTATGACAGTCCTGGACCGGCCCAAAAATCTGGACCGGCCCAGAAAAAATCTGGACCGGCCCAAATGTGCATCGGCCCACCGTATGCCCGATGGCCAGTCCACCCCTGGTTGCAGGGCTGGAACCAAACGGAGGGCGAAAAGAAGAAGACACAAACCAGCAGTACCAGCGAATATATTGGGAAACGTGAGGTCTTTGGGGAATAAGATGGACAAACTTTCAGCGCTGGTGAAAACACAGAGGGAATACCGCGAGTGCAGCATATTTTGTTTCAGTGAAACTTGGCTGCACTCGCACATCCCGGACAGCAGCGTTGAGGTTCCCAGTTACAGTTTAATACGTGGAGAAAGAGACTGTTCCAAAAGTCGGAAGAAGAAGGGTGGCGGGCTTGCACTTTGTGAGTGAGAGGTGGTGCAATCCCGGACATGTTATTGTGAAGGAACATCTCTGCACCCCGGACATTGAACTGCTGGCTGTGGGAATGCGCCCGTACTATTTGCAGAGGGAGTTCACGTCCACCATTACTATCTCTGTCTACATCCCCCCGTCAGCTGATGCAGCGGTGGCTTGTGAAGTCATCAGCTCCGCCACCGCTAAACTGCAGACTGAACATCCGGATGCGTTCATGGTTATTACAGGTGATTTTAATCATGCCTCACTGAACAACATTTAAAATAACTTCCACCAATATGTTATCGATAACATGACCGACTGCATAACGGATTATATAAGATTCTGCGATGACACCACCATGCCAGCCCGGACCGTTCACTGTTTCTCCAACAACAAGCCGTGGATTACTAGTGACCTGAAGGCACTCCTGAACAAGAAGAAGAAGGCTTTCAGGTCGGGAGACAGCGAGGAGCAGAGGAGAGTGCAGCACGAACTCAGAGAGATGCTGAGGACGTGCAAAGACAACTACAGGAGAAAGCTGGAGGCCAAACTCCAACAGACCAGTGTGAGGGATGTGTGGGCGGGAATGAAGCACATCACGGGGATGAAGGGGAAAGACAGGCAGACATCTGGGAGCCTGGATAGAGCTAACCAGTATAACCAGTTTTTCAACAGGTTTAGCTCACCTCCTGATACCCCTCCGACACCCCCATCCCCCCACACACTCACACTGTCCCAAATGGTTCGACCCTCCCCCCAGCATTCTCCTGTACAACACCTCTCCATCTGCCCCCCCCTCCTCCCCCCCCACCCCCTCCTCCTCCTCCACTGATGACATCTGCAACAACCCCTGCCCAACGGTGACTACAGGCCAGGTAAAGAGGCAGATGGAAAGACTGCATCAGCGAAAGGCTGCAGGCCCTGATGGCATCTCACCCAGGATCCTGAAGACCTGTGCCAGCCAGCTGTCTCCTGTACTGGGACATCTGTACAACCTGAGCCTTAGTCAGAGAAAGTCCCGTTGCTGTGGAAGACCTCCTGCTTGTTCCCAGTCCCCAAGAAGTCGAGGCCATCCGACCCGGCAGACTACAGACCAGTCGCTCTAACATCGCATGTGATGAAGGTCCTGGAGAGACTGGTCTTAGCCCAGCTGAGGCCACAGGTGAGGACGTTTCTGGACCCTTTGCAATTTGCCTATCAGCCCCATTTAGGAGTCGATGATGCTGTCATCTACCTGCTGCAATGAGCCCATATGCATCTGGATGATGGGGGAGGCACTGTGAGGATCGCATTCTTTGATTTCTCCAGTGCTTTCAACACCATTCAGCCCCTGCTGATGGGTGAAAAGCTGCGGGTGATGGGTGTTGATGACACTATGATCTCCTGGATTACTGACTACTTGACAGGCAGGCCACAGTTTGTCCGTCTGGGCAGTGTCCTGTCTGACGTGGTGGTCAGTGATAGAGGAGCTCCACAGGGAACTGTGCTGTCTCCCTTCCTCTTCACCTTGTACACTACTGACTTTCAGTACAACTCTGAGTCATGTCACCTGCAGAAGTTTTCTGACGACTCAGCTGTTGTCGGGTGTATAAGAGGTGGAGAGGAGCGTGAGTACAGGACACTGGTAGACAACTTTGTAGAGTGGTCCGAACAGAATCACCTGAGGCTGAATGTCAACAAGACCAGAGAGATGGTGATCGACTTCGGGAGGAAGAAGAGGATGCCTCCACAGCCACTACAGATCAGGGGGGAGGTGGTGGAGGAGGTGGAGGACTATAAATACTTGGGAGTGGTGATCGGCAACAGACTGGACTGGAAATCTAACACCGAGGCTGTGTACAAGAAGGGGATGAGCAGACTCTATTTCCTGAGGAAGCTGAGATCTTTCAACGTGTGCAGCAAGATGTTGGAGATCTTCTACCAGTCTGTTGTTGCTAGCGCCATTTTCTTTGCTGCTGTGTGTTGGGGCAGCAGCATTAGAGCAAGGGACACCAACAGACTTGATAAAATCATCAAGAAGGCTGGCTCTGTACTAGGTCTCAGGCTGGAGTCTTTTGAGTCCGTGGTGGAGAGGAGAACGCTGAAAAAAACTGTTTTCCATCATTGACAATGATCAGCACCCTCTCCACCACACAGTGGTCAGACAGCGGAGCACCTTCTCTCACAGGCTGCTCCAGCTCCGCTGTCGAAGGGACAGATACAGGAAATCTTTCCTGCCACATGCCATCACACTGTACAATAACAGCTAATAACTCTGGTCATAACCCAGTCGCACCTTATATGTTTGTACATAATTTGTTTCACTGCACCTTATATATTTTTTTTTAATATGTACTTTGCACTACAATTTATTTATACATTTTTATACATTTTTTATATTGCATTTTATTCTTTAATTAGTGCCACGGGGCAATCGCACCGAGCACTGGCCCCTACAGCTAAAGCTGAAGGGACCAGTGCTCGGGGCAAAGCCACAGTATAACTATTGTTATACTGTGGATTTTTTCTTATTATTATTGAGTGTGCCTGAAAGCACACTATATACTATCCACCGGGCTTATTATTATTATTGAGTGTGCCTGAAAGCACACTATATACTATCCACCGGGCTTATTATTGAGTGTGCCTGAAAGCACACTATATACTATCCACCGGGCTTATTATTATTATTGAGTGTGCCTGAAAGAGCACACTATATACTATCCACCGGGCTTATTGAGTGTGCCTGAAAGCACACTATATACTATCCACCGGGCTTATTATTGAGTGTGCCTGAAAGCACACTATATACTATCCACCGGGCTTATTATTATTATTGAGTGTGCCTAAAAGCACACTATATACTATCCACCAGGCTTATTATTGAGTGTGCCTGAAAGCACACTATATACTATCCACCGGGCTTATTATTATTATTGAGTGTGCCTGAAAGAGCACACTATATACTATCCACCGGGCTTATTGAGTGTGCCTGAAAGCACATTATATACTATCCACCAGGCTTATTATTATTATTGAGTGTGCCTGAAAGCACACTATATACTATCCACCGGGCTTATTATTGAGTGTGCCTGAAAGCACACTATATACTATCCACCGGGCTTATTGAGTGTGCCTGAAAGAGCACACTATATACTATCCACCGGGCTTATTATTGAGTGTGCCTGAAAGCACACTATATACTATCCACCGGCCTTATTATTATTGAGTGTGCCTGAAAGCACACTATATACTATCCACCGGGCTTATTATTATTGAGTGTGCCTGAAAGCACACTATATACTATCCACCGGGCTTATTATTGAGTGTGCCTGAAAGCACACTATATACTATCCACCGGGCTTATTGAGTGTGCCTGAAAGAGCACACTATATACTATCCACCGGACTTATTGAGTGTGCCTGAAAGCACACTATATACTATCCACCGGGCTTATTATTATTATTATTGAGTGTGCCTGAAAGAGCACACTATATACTATCCACCGGGCTTATTGAGTGTGCCTGAAAGCACACTATATACTATCCACCGGGCTTATTAGTGTGAATGCTCGAGCATTCACACTCTAGATATCAAAATATTTATTATTTTTATTCTTCTTCTGAACGTTTTTTGGCATTCTTCTCCTTCTTCATACTTTCAGCTACAGAAACCATTCAAATATCAAAATGTTCAGATTTGTTATGACATTATGGCTATCTATTCAGATGTTTCATATTCATTCAACTTTTCAAATTATTCTACTTTTTGCCGTCCGCCCAGCCTCTTATTCTTCCAATGCTTTACGTCGTAACTAATTCAAATTTCAACCGTTTCAAACAATTAAACGAATCTAGAGATTTGTATCTATCTAGCCGTGTTCACGAAATTTCGATAGCTGTTATACTTTTTTCTGTATCGCCGTTTTAGTTTCAAATCGTCATATTCTACCATTCGTCCCATTGTAACCGGCGGACCTTCCACTGTTTACTTCCACTGCTTTACGTTGTAACTAATTCAAATTTCAACCGTTTCCCATCGTTCAAACAATTAAACGAATCTAGAGATTTGTATCTATCTAGCCGTGTTCACGAAATTTCAATAGCTGTTATACTTTTTTCTGTATTGCAGTTTTAGTTTCAAATCATCATATTCTACCATTCGTCCCATTGTAACCGGCGGACCTTCCACTGTTTAAGACGTCGTAACTAATTCATTCACTTTTCAACCGTTAACCTTCATTCAAAAAAGTGTCACTAATCTACAGATTTGTATATTCAATAATAACGATATCGAAACGAAATTTCGATAGCATTTATATTTATTCAGAATCACAGTTTAAGTTTCGGGTTCTCTTCAGTTGATCTCACAGTTACACATCGATTACACATTGATCTCTGACAGTTACACATCGTAGGCCTAACTAAATCAATTCTCAATCGTTTACCTTCGTTCAAAAAATGTCACAAATCTACAGACTTGTATATCCCATAATATCCAAGTGTGCTAAGACTTTTCTTAAAACAATAAGAATTTCTCGCGACGTAAGTCACGAAAAACAGCAAAAAAAGTCCCATAGAGAATGAATGGGAGGAGGTAAAAAAACCAAGACTTTTCGTACTGCCTACTGCTGTCTGCTGCTCCGGCATACTTTCACCTAGAAACTCAATTTGAACATTAAACAGTAGACACAAGTCTTGTGTATTTGGTGTACTATTCCACGTTTTGATAGGTCATATCGTTTTTAATCAATCACTGATCAATGACCATGATCATTTTGGGATAAATTATGAGATTATAATGGGTGTGTATTGCGAGGAATGTTCCCGCCAGAGTGCAGGTTAGAGTGGGAGAGAGCCCAAAATTAATCCAGTTTTTTTCTCTTTCCACGCTGCTCCTGGCCACAGTTTACACTTTACACACATGATTTTTTCCAGTTTTGTAGACATACTTGTTCTGTCTCTCACAATGTGCTCAAAAAATCAGAGAGACTTACAGAATTTGAATTAGCAGCCTCTAAGTGCGGCCAGTCTGTCTCTTCTCCTCATTGACTGCAATACAAATATTTTCAAATATTTTCAGAGAGAAGCAGAACGGACCCCTGTTTTAAACTTGCAAGTGTGTCTTGCAAGTGTAAGCTACACACACATATTATATATCAAACTGTTCGCCTGAATCCCGGGATTCCTACGGTGTAAATATCTAAGCTGTGACATGTATACTTTTTGAGTTAGACCGTTTGAAGCCAGCCCTGCTTTCCTCATAGAGAATAGTGGCAGTTTGGAGAGAAGCAGAGTGAGGGACAAAGTGGCAGTTGGCAATCAATACACACGCGCAGCCGCCCCCTCCCCCCACTGGAGTAGTGGGGGGAGGGGCGGCTGCGTAACCCGTTTCTATGACTACTGTATTAGTAGAAGTAGCATGTTCGTGTCAGAGTGCAGGTTAGAGTGGGAGAGAGCTCAAAATAAATCCAGATTGTTTCTCTTTCCACGCTGCTCCTGGCCACAGTTTACACTTTACACACATGATTTTTTCCAGTTTTGTAGACATACTTGTTCTGTCTCTCACAATGTGCTCAAAAAATCCGAGAGACTTACAGAATTTGAATTAGCAGCCTCTAAGTGCGGCCAGTCTGTCTCTTCTCCTCATTGACTGCAATACAAATATTTTCAGAGAGAAGCAGAACGGACCCCTGTTTTAAACTTGCAAGTGTGTCTTGCAAGTGTAAGCTACACAGACATATTATACATCAAACTGTTCGCCTGAATCCCGGGATTCCTACGGTGTAAATATCTAAGCTGTGACATGTATACTTTTTGAGTTAGACCGTTTGAAGCCAGCCCTGCTTTCCTCATAGAGAATAGTGGCAGTTTGGAGAGAAGCAGAGTGAGGGACAAAGTGGCAGTTGGCAATCAATACACACGCGCAGCCGCCCCTCCCCCCACTGGAGTAGTGGGGGGAGGGGCGGCTGTGTAACCCGTTTCTATGACTACTGTATTAGTAGAAGTAGCATGTTCGTGTCAGAGTGCAGGTTAGAGTGGGAGAGAGCTCAAAATAAATCCAGATTTTTTTCTCTTTCCACGCTGCTCCTGGCCACAATTTACACTCCACCCGCATGATTTTTTCAAATTTGTAGACAAACTTGTTCTGTCTCTCACAATGTGCTCAAAAAATCAGATAGACTTACAGAATTTGAATTAGCAGCCTCTAAGTGCGGCCAGTCTGTCTCTTCTCCTCATTAACTCCAATACAAATATTTTCTCAGAGAAGCAGAACGGACCCCTGTTTTAAACTTGCAAGTGTGTCCACAATATTTACTGTAGAAACACTGTAGACACACCAAATCGTTCAGGAAGTCCTTACAGTGATGATGGTCTGGTTTTTTCTCTGATAGGTGCTACCGTTTTGTCAGAATAAGCCCGAATGTGAGACCAGTGCAGAGGCAGAAAAGCGCTATTTTTCTCAACGTTTCTTTCTGCCTCAGCCTGGGGGGGCTATCTCGCGCACGTGTGCGCGTGATCTAATGACGGTTGATGGCGTCGTCTATTGACAGTTGATACAAGAGGACTCCTATTGGTCAGTTGCGCGAATATTCTCAGGCTGTTGTCCGGTAAACCCTACAGATATCCCTCGTCTGATTAGACGGCGGATACAAGAAGACTCTTATTGGTCACTCGCGTGATTTTGTTGTTTGGCCAGGTCATGTAAAAACCCCCTCCGCGGATCTGCTCTTCCCCGTTGATCGTATCAGAGGTAAGAAATATGCTTTGTCTTTACAACACACCAGTTGTACACAATAGTGAGATTAGGTTTGACTTTGTTACTCTGTCGTGTTTTGGCTATAATCATCTGAAACACATACACGGCCCGACTCCATTTATGATGGCGGCGGTACACGGGAACTGCTTCCGGTAAAATAAGCCATTTTGAATCTCAAATGGATCATTTGTTTATACACTGTTACACCAGTCAGCAAATACGGTACAGGTCCACAGTGGTGTGTTAAAACCCGCCGTACGCACGCACACACACACACGTTTTTTTTCCAATAGCCCCGCAGTATATGACTCGGCTGAAACACGGGAGGACACGCTGTTTATCAAAGCTTGGTCGCCGTACTGTAGCGTCCGAGTTACGGCTTTCTTAAGAACACACAATGAGAAGTAATACTCTTTGGATGAGACTGAAGCTGTGTCCCAATTCAGGGGTTGCATGCTTCGAAGTACGCATTCGAAGGCCGCTTACGTCACAACACGGCGCGAAGGCTGTCCCAATTCGCAGGCTCCTTCAAATGCGCACTTCTTTTCCCTCTTTTGGAGGATGCACCGCAACTATCCTTCACGGCCTCGTATATCCCAAAATCCTTTGCGCGCCGCTGTTCAGAGGCGGGGAAAGAATAATGGCGACACCAAGCGGCGATGAATTTATATTTAAATGTAATAAGTATTGGGTTTATATTTAATTACTTTTACTTACTACGAGTTATACTTTTACTCATTACTTATATTGTATTACTTTTATTATCCCTGCTTTATTTCCAGACTGTAAAACTGCAAACTCTAGTTAAACGATTGGATTGAATAAAGAGCTACGTTTATGATTATCACTATTGTATGTTATACTTCATTATTATCATTATTATGATCATTTTTTGCTTTATTACAACCCTTCCGTCTGTTTTTCAACTGACGACAAACTGACAGGCAACGGCTACGTTACTACCAACTGACGGCTGGTGACGCGGCTGGTGACGCAACCAGGAAATGCCTCAGAAGTACGCAGCCTTCGAAGGCCGCGCAGGCTGCGTACTTCGAAGCATGCAACCCCTGAATTGGGACACAGCTTGAAACTCTCCGTTTAATGGCGCATAATCACTCCTCGCTAGAACAACATTACCTCCTCACCGGAACCACACACACATCGCCAATCACCATGGCAACTCCATAAACAAATCCCATTTACACTAGTCCCCACTGGAGTGTTACATTACTACGTTTTGAATCTCAAATGGATCATTTGTTCATACACTTTTACACCAGTCAGCAAAATATGCTACAGATCCACAGTGGTGTGTTAAAACCTGCCGTACACACGCACACACGCGCGTTTTTTTCCAATAGCCCCGCAGTATATGAACTCGGCTGAAACACGGGAGGACATGCTGTATTTATCAAAGCTTGGTCGCCGTGCTTAGGGTACATTCACACGTTTTGAATCTCAAATGGACCATTGGTTTATACACTCTTACACCAGTCAGCAAATATGCTACAGGTCCACAGTGGTGTGTTAAAACCCGCCGCACAGACGCACACACACACGGTTTTTTTTTTTTCCCCCAATAGCCCCACAGTATATCGACCCGGCTGAAACACGGGAGGACACGCTGTATTTATCAAATTGATTGGGTCTTATTAGCAGTGTTGGGTAGTAACGCGTTATTAGTAACGGTGTTACGTAACGCCGTTACTTTTTTCAGTAACGCGTTACGTAACGCGTTGTTTTTTAAAATACAGTAACTCCGTTCCCGTTACTAAACGCGTTACTAATAATAAAAGGAAGAAATCAAATGTTAAGTACTATCAGCGAATATGCGTTACTCCGTTCCTTTTGGTGAGGTTTTACAACGGCACACAGTTCCCGATCAATAAAGTTTAAGACTGTCCGGTTTTTCAATGCCCTGTCCGGCGTCCGGCGCGGACGCGTATTTGTCCTCCTTTTTGAGACAACCCCGCCGGTCACAGGTCCGCCCGCCGGTCATAGGTCCGTGGTGTGTTACGATCGCGCGCACAACCCCCCCCCCCCCCCCCCCCCCGCCGGTCGTAGGTCCGCAGTGTGTTTACTATTGCGCGCACCCCCCCCCCGTCGGCCGTAGGTCCGAGGTGTGTCGCGTGCGCCTCCCCCCCCCCCCCGTCGGCCGTAGGTCCGAGGCGCACCCCACCCCCCTTTGGTGCAATACTTTGGTGTTTGTGTTAAGGTTTGTGTTGGTGCACAATGGATCATATTGCTTGGATGATTAGATTCAGTGATGTGGATGCAAATTAATTGAAACGGTTGTTTTAATCAACAGTTTGTATTATTCAGCATCAGTACATTACTGAAATGACGGTGTAGGAGCCTAAATGCCTATTTGCTTTATTTAAGTTCACATTTTAGATTTTTTTGTTTTTCTTCATTTTTTGTTGATGTTTGGATTTTCATAAGTGAAATAATATAATAGTCAATTGTGTTGATTTCGAATATATAGAATTTTATTTGAAATTCACTTGCGATAATTTTGGTGTATGCGCACATTTAGTTACTTTATTTTGAAGTGTGAGAGGAACTTAATTGGGTTAACTACCGGGGTTACAGACAGTCAGGATAACAAGTGTGGAGCCACACAGTTTTTTGACCTCTCGTTCTTTCTATCTCTCACGCAGTGGCGACTGGTCATTAGGGGCAGGTGGGGCAGAGCCCCACCTACTCTCACAAGAAAAAAAAAATAAAAAAATAAAAATAAATAAAAATAAAAAAAATAAAAAAATTATATATAATTTTTTTTTAAATATATATATTTCAAAAAAATCTCCCCATAAAGTACTGTAAAATAATAAGTTTGGCGCTTTTAGTTCATTTTTAGTCGACCCTAGCTTGCTTCTTCAGCCTGAGGGGGGCTGGTGGGGCTAGGTGGGGCTAAAAATGGCGCTAGCCCCACCAGTCTAATGGTAGTGTGTATTGGGACTTGACAAATTGAACTGCGCATGCTCAGCATGTTCTCCGTTGAAGTGGACGGAGAAAAATATTTTCCTATGGTAGGGCTATCCCCACCGGCACTGTATGGACATATATGGTTCGTTCCGCTACAGCGTCATTTCATTGTTCGCAGCTATTGGCTGTAGTGTGCGGCGCGGCGTGATGAGTCATGACTCGAGTGACTTCGTCCTCACGTGTGCGCCGTGTGAGAAGTTGCTAACAAGCATGTCGGAGGTACGCAAACGAAAACAGGTATGTACTCGGTCGGATCATCACTTGTATTAAACTGTGTGGGAAATGTGAGACAGCACTGCGGGGTCACGACGAGTCGGCGGTCTGAATCCGGGGATACTCCGGTGTATTTTTGAGACTGTGTGTGAGGGCGATGCTCGGCTTCAGCGGCGCTATGACGCTCAGCCCGTATTCAAAGGGACATCACCATACAGGACCAACTATTAGACTGCATGTATGAAGTGGACAGGGACAGCCGAACAAGTGGACGAGACATCATGTGTTGCTGTACAGGCCGACGAGACAACGGATGTCTCCTGTAAATCACAGGTGGTGGTTGTGCTGCGGTACCTTCTGCCGTAACACAGTGACAGTTAAGCGTTGTTCTTGTCAATGTTGTGTCTGTTTATGTTTGTCCCGTCTTATATGTCCCCACTCCTGGCCTGCACCTTGTCGTGGTGAGTGGGCTTTAAACCAAGACAGGCCATTCTGAATCTTTTCTTTCACAGCTGTTATCTTTGATATCTCCCCAGGACACTGCCTAGGCCTATGGGAGGTCTCCATGGTAACATGATATTGGGTTCTTATAGGCTCTTACAGCTGTTTGCACTAGTGTCATTTTAGGTTTGCGGAAGCTTAGTTTAAAGTTTAAAAACTATACTTTCATTATTGCAATGTTTTGATGTCAGCAATAAAACATTAAAAGCTGCACTAATGTACTTTATTAATTACATATATATGATACATGGATAACAGTCACTTAGCTCAAAAACCAAAAGCCCAGCATACTGAATAGTGTTAAAGTATATTTTATTTGTAATGGTTGTGACCCAGTAACTGCCTGCTGTCCTGGTTATCCACAGTTCCTTGTGGTGGAGCTGAGGGCTGAATAGACAATGGGACACACCAAGCCAGGGCTACAAACAGCATGGTGGGACACTGACACGTAAGTTAGACCAATGAAGAAAGCTCAATCTCTATTTTCAAATACTTTAGCTTTTTTGAAAATTACCAATTTTATTTGTAATATTTTAGGGCTGTAACTTTTTCCAAAAATGAATTTCAAACAAATTTAAAATGCCCCGTAATTTGTTTGAATATATTCTAATACCCCCTCCACATAAGCTTGGTTTACTGATAGGTTTAGACGCTGTTTAGCGTATTACTGCCTTCCACAGGTCAGATGTTGAACTAGATTTTTACATACAGTCCTGTGTTGTGCAGGATAGCCGGGAACAGGCGGAGTCAACCTCTACAAAGATCACCACGACTGTGAAAACAAACGGGTGCGTCACGGACACTGGTACGTCATTTAAAAAAAAAAAAAATTAGCCTAGCCCCACCTGTATTTTACATGTAGAAACGCCACTGCTCTCACGTCAAATCATAACCTCATATTGTGGAAAAGGATTTTTGTTTGTATTTGCTTTCGATAAGTAAACCCTTAAAAACTTCACGTCGTGGTCTGGTGGATTATTGTTGTGGATATTGGATGAGGTATGCGTCGAGGGGAAAACGGAGCGTCAAGCTGGAGCTTCATTAATCGACCTATTGATCCTATATTATTAGTCAAAAAACTCACACAGAATAACGGATCTTGGAACGGCCTGACTGAGAAAGGATAACAGACAAAGGAAATGTGCTTGGACATTATCAGCCTACTACTTACGTGAAAAATAATAATAATAATAAAAATAAAAATATTTAAAAAAGTACAGACACTTGCAATGGATGAACAGGAACTTAAAAAACGACCTGTAAAAACGACTGAGAAGGCTTTGGAAGAAAACAAAGTTAAAGCAGTAAATGCACGAAGGTACAAGCTGTCACAGCTCACTAGCAAGAAGAATCAAATCCAGCAATTAATGGAAGATGATGCCAATGTCGACACTGTTAAAAATAAATTGCGCATTGACTTTAATCAGCTGCATCAAGAATTTTGTGACCAAAATTCTTGTTTGAAACAACTCACGACCGAGGATGAGTTTCTGGATTATCAAAAGACTTGGTTTGATCCTAAAAATGAAGCCAATAACGCTTTCTTCTGGAAAGGTGAGGAATGGATGAAGGACGTAATGAAACGCTCCTGAGCAGGCCGTAGAGTGTGTTGAGGAAGAGATGCATGCAGATAGTAGGTCTAGATCATCAAACCGCTCGACCACATTGACCACTAAACGCAAACAAAGTGTAGCTGGATCCCAATGTGGAAGCGTCTCCTCCTCATCTTCCACAATCAGGATAAAGGCAGAAATGGAACGTGCATCATTGTTGGCAAAGGCTGCAGCTTTAAGAGACAAGTTGGCCTTAGAAAAGGAAGAAGCAGTTTGGCGTGCGGAAAAAAGATGCAGGGAAGCAGAAGAAAAGCGTCGAGAGGCAGAGTTTGAGGCTGCTATGAAGGCTAGAAAGGAAATGCAGACAGCGCTCGCTGAATCAGATGCAAAAATTGAAGTTTTGCAAAAATACAAAAATATGGAAATGAGCAGAGCTGAAGTTGATGAACAAAAAGCTAATATGAAAACTAGCTTTCAACCACCATTGCAGTTTGTCTCATCTCCACCCAAGGTTAAGCACAACGTTCTGCCTGCACCACTGGAAAATGCCCCGCCTTCGCCGAACATGGATTCCAACAACGAACCAGTTTTCAATAGCCTCTGCAAAGCCATGTCTCAGCAAGCCAACGTCACAGAGTACCTTGTGAAGAATCACAAAGCAACTTTACTTCCTGATCTCACCATTTCAACATTCAAGGGTGACCCGCTTGAGTATAACACCTTTATCAGATCTATCGAACATGGAATTGAAAGCCGCACTGATGACAACCGTGATCGGCTACAATTTTTGCTGCAGTACACAAGTGGACAACCATATGAGTTGGTTAAGAGCTGCATTCACATGGAACCTTCAGCAGGATATGCTAGAGCCAAGAAAAATAGTTTTTTGGTGACGACTACAAGATAGCTGAGGCCTACATAAAGCAAGCTTTGGATTGGCAGACGATCAAGCCAGAGGACGGCAATGCACTACAGTCCTTCGCGTTGTTCCTCACAGGCTGCTCCAACACAATGGCAGATATTAGCTACATGGAAGACTTGGACAACACAGCTAACATTAAAGCACTGGCCAACAAGCTTCCATACAGGCTCAAGGAAGCATGGAGAAAGTCCGCCTGCGAGCTACAAGAAAAAACAAAGAAACAAGTCAAGTTTAAGGACTTCGTTGACTTTGTCAACAAGCAGGTTAAATATATATTAAACCCGCTTTACGGAAACATTAAAGACCCCACCGCAGGCACGAGAGAACCAGTGCGACAGAAACCGAACCCACAATATACAGAGACACTCAAACCAAGGAAGGTGTTTACAACAGCGGTTGTGTCCCCCGAAACCCAAATCAAGATGGAGAACGACAAACAAGCGACATCAAATGCACAAACCGTCTCAGTGAACTCCTATGGCAAGCCTTGTCTTTATTGCAAAGAAGAACAACACAGTCTCGCAGTCTGCAGAAAATTAAAGGGCAAGCCACACAAGGAGAAGATCGATTTTTTAAGAAGCAAAGGTTTGTGTTTTGCATGTTTGAAACATGGTCACATGAGCAGCGGCTGCAAGGAGAAGGCTCAATGCAGAGAATGCTCACGACCACATCCTACCCTGCTGCACATGAACACTAAATTCTCCAGAGGTGAAACAACAAACAAAAGCTGCAATCAACAATCCATATCAAGCGCCCTTGTACAGATGAAGGAAACTTTTGGTGTTACAGGGGCCGGTAAGGAAGATTGCATTCTTTCAATCATTCCAGTGTGTGTCAAGGCACAAAAGGGAACCAAGGCAGTGGCAACCTACGCGTTTATGGATCCAGGTAGCTCAGCGACTTTTGCTACAGAGTCACTGATTAACCAACTGAACATGAGTGGACGCAATACAAGCATCTCATTGAGAACAATGGGTAATGAATCTATCGTCAACACCCGCATCGTAACCGGACTGGAAATCAGTAGCCTGGATTGCAACCAGTTTATTGAGCTTGCTGAGGTTTTCTCACAAAAAACCATCCCTGTAACCAAGGATAATATTCCCCGCTAAGAGGACGTTAACCGTTGGCCCTACCTTGGTGAATCTTCCGACTATCCAAGCAGAGGTTGGGTTACTCATAGGAACTAACGTTCCCAAGGCAATGGAGCCATTACAGGTGATCAGCAGCATGGATGATGGACCATACGCCGTCGGGACAGTATTGGGCTGGACAGTAAATGGACCACTCAGAGGTGGAAGTGATGCCATGGAAGCAAACAAAGCGACAGAAGTCACAGCAAATCGCATCTCCGTAGCTAAGCTAGAAGAGCTTTGGCAGCTGCAGTTCAAGCAGGACTTTCCTGATGCAGGACAAGACGAAAACATCAAAATGTCCAAGGACGATCACCAGTTTATCAACATGGTGTCCGAATCTTCAAAACTCGTGGATGGTCGAAAGATTCTCTCGAGATGTCAAGTTTTACAAGGAATACGTTACATTCATGGTTGACATTCTCAAGAAGGGTTATGCAGTGAAACTCGATGTTGCTGAGCGTAAGCCAACGGAAGGAAGAACCTGGTATCTGCCTCATCACGAGTCAGACATCCAGTCAAGCAAAAGCTACGTGTTGTCTTTGACTGCGGCGCAAGCTTTCAAGGAACATCGCTGAACCAGCAACTCCTGCAGGGACCGGACCTAACGAGCTCGCTAGTGGGGGTCCTCATGAGGTTCCCACAAGAGTGTGGCGGTTATGGCTGATGTGGAGGCCATGTTCCACCAGATCAGAGTCAGCAATGAAGACACGGATCTCTTCAGGTTTCTCTGGTGGCCCGACGGGAACTACGAGCAAGGGCTGGTTGAACACAAGATGTTGGTCCACATCTTCGGTGTAACATCGTCGCCAAGTGTTGCTAACTTCGCACTGCAGAAATGCGCAACAGATTGTGAGGATGACTTTGGTCACGAAACTGCCAAAACAGTCAAGAGAAATTTCTACGTAGACGACTGTCTTAAGTCAACTACTGATGAAGATACAGCTATCAAACTTTGTGCTGACCTGAGGAGCATGCTGGCAAGAGGTGGATTTCGACTGACGAAATGGTCGAGCAATAGCCGTAAGTTTCTCAGTTCAATTCCTGAAGATGAAAAGGCAAAGGGTTTTCAAGATCTGGACTTTGATGAAGATAACTTACCAATGGCGAGAGCATTGGGAATCCAGTGGTGTGCCGAATCAGATCAGTTCAAGATAAACCTCAAAGATCGACCACACACTAGGAGAGGCCTGCCTTCCCTCGTCAGTTCCATCTTTGATCCGCTGGGCTTTGTCGCTCCAGTGGTACTGCCCGCCAAGAAGATTCTTCTTCTTCTTCTTTCGTGTGTCATCATCAGATGTCCAGTTCAGTGGCGTATAGCCACGCCCTCGTCTCAGGTCCCACATCGAAGAGGCCGGCCTCCGTGGGTGGTTTGTACAGGGGACAGACTGTGATAATGTGGTCAGCGGTCTGCTCCGGCTCCCCACACTCGCATGCTGCTCCGTCCGCCAGGCCCCACTTCTTCATGGATGTTTTGAAGGCGGTTCAGCAGAGTCCATTGCCGACGTGGCAGTTCCTCTCCTTTAATGCCGCCTCCCGGGTCCTGGATGTAACAGTGGATGCGTGTGGGCCCGGCCGACTCCCACTCCTGCTTCCAGGCTGCCGCCAGCCATGCCTCTGTAGACAGGTCCTCAGGGGTGGACCTGAGCAGCTCTTGTACCGCCTTGTTGTACGGGTGGCGGGACTTGAGTCTATCTAGAGGCAACACTGTTGTGGTGGTGTTGTGCAGGATATGCCAGTCGTTTCTCTGGGCTTTCCTTGCCAGGGCGAGGGTAGCAGCCTCTCGTCGGAGGCCGGCCGGGGCAATTCCTGCTAGTACTGGCAGGTGGAATACAG
The DNA here is from genome assembly GCA_030340625.1 of Merluccius polli. Taxonomy (NCBI): domain Eukaryota; kingdom Metazoa; phylum Chordata; class Actinopteri; order Gadiformes; family Merlucciidae; genus Merluccius; species Merluccius polli. Next base: position 205,779 of record JAOPHQ010002277.1, read on the forward strand.
GGGTGGGCTTCAGGCAGCCAGTTATGGTCCGAAGTGTGATGTTTATGGCAACGTCGACCTTCCTGGAGTGTGGGCTTCTGCACCAGGCTGGGGCACACTACTCAGCTGCGGAGAAGACCAGGGCTTGCGTGGAGATCCGAAGCACCTTGGCGGATGCACCCCAGCTAGTACCGGCGAGACGTCGGATTAGTGAGACCCTTGATGACACTTTGGCCGTCACTTCTTCAAGGTGTTGTTTGAAGGAAAGTGTCCTGTCCAGACATACGCCAAGGTACCGCGGGGCTTGCTGGAACTCCAGGCGCTTGTTGTTAACAAGTACATCTAGTTCCCTTCTTGCTTCGCGGTTGTTGAGGTGGTAAGCTGCTGACACGGTCTTTCCAATGCTGAGCTGTAGGCGCCACTTGCACAGATAGGCTGCCAGGATACCCATATCCTGGTTTAGGCTGGCTTCCATCGCCTCCCATGTTGGTCGTCGCACCATGATGGCCAGATCATCGGCGTAGCCATATTTCCGGGATGTTGTCTCCGGTGGGACATGGATGTATATATTAAACAACATCGGTGCTAGGACAGATCCCTGCGGAACGCCATTCCTCAGCCTCCTGAGCCTACTGCATTGTCCATCACTGGTCTTCAAGGTGAAGCTGCGGTTCGTCAGCATCTCCATGATGAACTTCACCATATGCCGGTCGGGGATCGTCTTTAGTAGCTTCAGGTGGAGCCCACGGTGCCAGACGGTGTCATAGGCAGCAGTAAGATCCAGCAACACTACTCCAGCCTTCTCTTTTAGCTGAAAGCTGTCCTCGATGTCTTGAGTGAGCAGTGTCACCTGGTCGACCGTTGACCGCCCACGACGGAAGCCGGCCTGTTCCCGGGGGAGTTGTGGGTCCACTACTGGCTCGATGCGGCTGTGAATCATCCTCTCCAAGATCTTAAATGGGACGCAGAGCAGTGAGATGGGTCTGTAGGACTTAGGGTCCTCAGCAGGTTTATTTGGTTTTGGAAGGGCTATGACAGCAGCACGGCGCCAGATCTTCGGGAGCCTGGACCTCCGGAAGCATGCTGTGTAGAATGAGCAGAGCCATGCAGATGTGTTTGCACTCTGGTGGGTCACAAACTCAGGGTGGATGTAATCATGGCCTGGTGCCTTCCCTTGTTTGAGTTTTCCCATGGCTGCCTGGAGCTCAGCTGTTGTGAAGTCTCCCGACATGTTAGCATCCACACTGGCTGCCCTACACAGGGAGGATACCTCGTGTGATGTTGTGCGGGCAAAGTTCTTATCTGCACCCGGGAAGCTGCCGTTCTTAAGGAGCTGGGACGCGATGGCATTTGCTGTTACTGGGCACTTGGGGGCCGATGGTGTTCTGCCTGTCAGCTGGTTAATTGTCCGCCACGCCTTGCGGCTAGAGTGGGTGAAGTCGATTGACTCCACGACTTCGGTCCACCTTGACCTCCGGGTGGCGTCCAGCTTCTGCACGAGTGCCGTTGCAGACTCATCGACTTCCTCCCTGGAGCTTGCCTGCTGGTGGACATGCAGGAGGTGGCTGCACTCTTCATCCCAGCCCGGGATGTAGTTTGCGTTAAAGCCACGGGGGATGGTTTTCCTTGCTGCCCCAAGGAGTACTCCGCAGAAGGCTGCATACCCGGCATCCACATCGGAGGTATCTGGGTCTGGGAGGCAGACTGATTTTCTTTCTGTCTCCTCAGTGAATGACTGCCAGTTTGCCTTCCGAAAGTTCCATCTTCTGGCGGGTTTCCCTGCTACAGGCTGCACCAGAGATGGGACTTTTATAATGGATGGTCGATGGTGTGAGCGGGGGAACCTTTCCAGAACTCGTCTCTCCGGCTTTTGGGCCGTGTGGCACACAGCGAAGGCCAGGTCTGGGTTGGTGTGGGTATTCCAGCGTGCGGAAAAGAAGCTTGGGGGTTCTTTCGGGTCAAACAGCAGCAGCGCATTGGCGCTGGAGGCCCATTGGCTTAATGTCTCTCCATTTGGTGATGTATGGCTGTAACCCCAATCTGTGTGTTGGCAGTTGAAGTCCCCTGCATAGATGGCGGGTGCAGGTGCCAGCGGGAGTGATGCCATGGTCAGCGTTGATGGTGGGGGCTTGTAGACATTGACAACCGATGTGGCCTGCACTTTGGTAGACAGCCACTCGATGCTCGAGCCTGGTGGAGATTGGCCAGTGGCTGTCCAGCCAAGGTCGTTCCTAACAAAGGTTGCAAGTCCATGCTGTTTGCTGTGGGTGGACCCAGCAAGTTGGAATCCGGGCAGTTTGAGGATGTTATCACTGTCACAGTGGGTCTCCTGAAGGAGGACAGCTGCTACTTTGTGGGAGTCAGCGAGGTGGTGGGTGACTTCCAATTTGGCGGTGGTGAGGCCCTCTTCAAGAATTATGCAGGCAGAAGTTTGGCTGGGATGAAGATCTGCCAGACGAAGTCATCAAGAGCTGTAAGAGATGGATCTCAAGTTTGCAACAGCTCGAGAATTTTGTTGAGTTGACAGATGCATTAAAACGAAGCAGTTTGGTCCACCAGTCTTCGCACAGCTGCATCACTTCGCGGACGCGAGTGAGGATGCTTATGGAACAACAAGCTATCTGCTACTGCGTACTGCATCTGGAGAAGCTCAATCAACCCTGATGATGGCTAAGGCCAGGGTCACACCTTTAAAGTCTCCAACCATACCAAGAATGGAGCTAACTGCAGCTACAGTTGCAGTCAAGATGGACAAGATTCTGAAAAAAGAGCTCGAACTGGAACTTCATGAATCAATCTTTTGGACAGATAGCACGGCTGTGCTAAAATACTTGAACAGTGAGCGAACAAGATTCAAGACCTTCATCGCTAATAGAATCTCAGCAATCCTGGAGCACTCACAGACTTCACAGTGGAGATATGTCAATACCACTCTGAATCCCGCTGACCATGTCTCAAGAGGACAGACCGTTGAAGCATTTTTGAAGTTGGGATGCTGGCTTTCAGGACCAGATTTCTTGCTCAAAACAGAAGATCAGTGGCCCAATAATCCAGATCCTGGAATGGTGGATATCGACGACTCAGAGGTCAAAAGAGTAGCTCATGCGCACGTCATTCAGGTGCAAGACCCAACAGATCCAGTGGACCAGTTGATGAGCCACTTCTCATCCTGGATAAAGCTCAAACGTGCTGTTGCTTGGCTTCTGAAGCTGAAAGGGTTGCTTAAAGAGCTGAACGCAAAGAGAAAGGAACCTAACACATTAGGTGGAGAAAGCAGAGTGGATCAGTTCAAGAAGGCTTTCAAAGGAACAAACCTTACATGTGACGATTTGTTAGAAGCTGAAATAGAAATCATTAAGTACTGTCAGAAACAAAAATTTGAAGACGACTTGACAATACTGAAGGAACATCAGAGAGTGAAGAAAAGTAGCTCACTTTATAAGTTGAATCCAGTTCTTCACGAAGGAGTCATGAGGGTTGGAGGAAGGTTGAGCCGAGCGGCGACGCCAGATCATTCTAAGCAGCCAGCCATCCTGCCAAAGCATTCATACATCACAAGGCTTGTGTTGAGACATATTCATGACATTACAGCTCACGCCGGAAGGAACCACATGTTGGCTCAACTACGTCAACGGTTCTGGATACCTGGAGCTAATGGAGCCATCAGAACTTTCCTGTCCAAGTGCGTCGTCTGTAAGAAGTTACATGGAACAGCTGGCAAGCAACTCATGGCAGATCTACCAACATGCAGGGTTCTGCCTGATGACCCTCCATTCACGCGAGTTGGCGCTGACTATTTCGGCCCGTTCCTGGTGAAAAGAGGTAGGGTGCAAGTGAAGAGGTACGGTGTCATCTCAACGATTTAGAGGCCTTAACACCCAATCACCTGTTGTTACTCAAGGTCAAGCCCGAGTTACCTCCAGGAGTATTCAACAAGGACGATCAATATGCTAACCGCAGATGGAGACAGGTCCAGTATCTTTCGGACGTCTTCTGGAAACGCTGGTGCAAGGAGTACCTGACACAGCTTCAAGAACGCCAACGATGGTCCACGCCTGGAAGAAACTTCTGCGTCGGTGATGTGGTGCTGATTGTGGACGACACATCTCCCGGAAATTCATGGCCTCTTGGGAGGATCCTGGAGACTTTTCTGGACAAGAAAGGCTTTGTTCGTCAGGTTAAAGTCAAGACCAAGACCAATGAGCTTTGTCGCCCGATAACAAAGCTATGTTTGCTCCAAGAGTCGGATGACAATAATGGACTGTTCTAAAGACTGTTCTGAAGTCAAGCCCTCATGTCATGGAGTGAAGAACAAGATTTCTTTTGATGTTTGTGTTTAACATAACATGTAGGGATGAGCGAGTACAGCATTATCTGTATCTGTATCTGTTAACCATATGAATTATCTGTATCTGTACTCGGAGTGGGCGGTGCCTAACCCGGAAGTGGGCGGGGTTTAAACCGGAAGTGGGTCGGGTTGCATGCATGCAATTGATATGGGTTGATCAGAAATTGTTATTTATTGCTGATTAGAAAACTATTTACAGGACAGCATCAGCATTGAGCTTCAGATCAATGGTTTTGATCATGATAGCAAACAAACTATTTACAGAACAAATTTTGCAACAATGAATACAACACATGCGGTTGCAATTATCAAGTAAAATGTAATGAATGAATGAAGAAAGTGTCAGACACTCAGTGCGTGAAGTCAAAAAACAGTTAGAGCCAGCTGACGGTTTAAAAAAATAAATTAAAAAAACTCCGCCAACAGAGAGAGAGAGAGAGAGAGAGTGTGTGTGTGTGTAGCTTGATTTCCAATATTTATACCACTACTAGCTTTATTTTTTCACGAAATACAGCAAGAAAGTGTCGGACACCGTGCGTGAAGTAAAAAAAAACTGGTTAGAGCCAGGCAGCCAGATGACGGTTAAAAAAAGAAAAAGAAAAAAAAATCTCCGACAGGCAGAGACGCAACGCGAGTCGGCACCACGTCTGAACGAACCCACATTTACCAGAACTCTACTGGTTCATAAGTAAGTACCAACCTAAGTAATAACAAACCTGAAGCTGAAGAAACCCTAAACAACAACAGTCATACATACCATTTGTCATTTAATCCTTCTTGTGTGGGTACTCCTTTCCCATTGCCATGGCTTGCTCCGCGATGGATAATGCTCTCGGTACCGTTCCAATATGTCGCCGTATTTACTTTGCGATGACTCCCAATCTATGTTTTCCGGCCGCCTTCAACGCCTTAAGTCCACACACCACCGCCGAATGGCGCGTGTCAAAACAGCCGCCCCTATTATTTTCTATGTACAACCCCCACACCGGCGGCGGCAGGCGCCCGCCGTCGCCACCCCGCTACACTTCACGCCAGTGTCCTGTGTATCTATGTGAATAAATGCTTAAACACTTTGATAACTGTTACTGAACAATGTGTTAAATATTTTAGGGAGGATAACAACAGATCTCAAGACAGCAAGTCAGCAGAAGAAAAGTAAGAGACATTTACCCATGATTACAAAACTGTATGGAGGTTTAAAAGTGCCAAAATTAAATAAATAAATACACCATTAAATAATTACTTAAATGTGTCGTTAATTAATTAAAATTGGAATTAAATACTTAAATGTGTCATTAATTCATTAAAATACCGATTCATTTTATGTAAAAAAAAAACAAACAACAAACATATATAATCATTTCACTATTTAATTAATTTACATTTCATGATTTACATTTCATGATCCTGTGTTGCAGTGCTTCATGAATTGTCAAACTTGCCCATCAAAGTTGGCGGATCCTAATGCCTGATTGGTTACCCTGCGCATCAAGTAAAGGCAAATAATTAAATAGTGAAATGATTATATATGTTTTTAAATAAAATTAATCGGTATTTTAATGAATTAATGACACATTTAAGTATTTAATTCCAATTTTAATTAATTAATGACACATTTAAGTAATTATTTAATGGTGTATTTATTTATTTTTGGCACTTTTAGTCCTCCATAAAACTGTACTGTATCTTGATTACTTGACTTGATTCATGTTGGTGTCTTACAGATGTTTGTGTGTGTGTGTGTGTGTGTGTATTTGCAGACAACATGGAAGATCATCACTGCCCTCTCGCTTAACTCTACTCTGCCTGCAACCCTTTTCATCATTTTTTTTTGTAACTTTGTTTCCCACATAATGAGGTTGAAAGGGCATAGGTTGCTGTATAAATAAGTACTTCAAAAAGGAACGTTTGTTGTAGGTGTGCTCCTTGTATATAATATCATAATGTCACTACATATTACATAATGTACACACTCGGGCAGTAGCCCCCGTGGCACTTTCAAAATTTCCCCTGAGGGAATTTTCTAGTTATTTGTGTTGTTGTTGTTGTTGTTGTTACTGTGTGTAATGCTGCTGCTACACTGCAATTTCCCAGCTTGGGATCAATAAAGTATATCTATCTATCTATCATTCTTTTTGTAGTTTCAAAGTTCTCTCTTAAAATGCTTTTATCTATTTCATCTAAATTATACACTCTGAGCTACCGCAAGCTCCTGTCAATACCATATTGACAGTACCATTATGAGAGTAGGGTATGTATGAGTAGGAGTATGACTATGGTAGGTATGTATGAGAGTTGGACTATGGTAGGTATATGTGTGTGGGTGTGCCTGTGAGTGTGTAATTCCAGCAAAATGGGAGCTAGATGATAAAGGCGTAACCAACGTTGAACCACACACACATGCAAACACACACATACACACACACACTACATACATACCAGCGAAGGTAGAGACAATCAACCACTCAAACTAAAATTTGGTATTTAAAACGTTTTGAAAATGTTACAACGAACATTTTTGTCAAATGGACTATTATGATGAACTGATGCCAGAAGGTGAGGTTGAGCTGAAGTTCTGACAGTCCCCATGATGATGGTTAAAGCCCAAGAAACCTAAGAGTCAGGTCACACCCCACCTATCTGTCAAATGTGATAAATTCTCGCTGGTTGTGTGTAAACCAAGCCCACAAGCCCAGATTCAGGCTTACCTCGGAGGAAGTTGATTTACATAATTTTTTCCTTCAAATGTTTGTATAAGTGAATTGTGCGGCTGAATTGCAGATCTGATGCTAATTCAAGTTGACTGCTTCATTGTGTTCAGTTTTTTAACAGAGAGACCTCTCTTCCTCTTCCACCGTCCCTTCCTGTGTTTCATACATCTCACCCCTTCTGCCCTCCTTGTGTTGCTTTATGCTAGGTTGATGTGAAATCCACATGACCAAATACGCTACATTTAATATGCGGGTTTGCATGTGTGTGTGTGTGGGTTGGAGCAGAGGGGAGGGGAGGGGGGATCCAGCTGGCCCATTTTTCATCTCTCCATCTGTCCCTTCATCTCCTCCCTCCCTCCACCAGAGCTCTAGTCTCTCTCTCTCTCTCTCTCTCTCTCTCTCTCTCTCTCTCACTACCTGTCTTTAGGTCCACACAATCTGTGCCCCCCCCTCACCCCTATCAAATCCAACACAACTCACGCTACCCCTCACCCATTCCCCTCCTCCACCCCTCCCTCCTTGATGCACCAAGCCTGACCTCAACCCCTTGATCCCTGTCTCTTTTCATTTCATTTGTTGATCTCCAATCCCTGATCCACATCCCCCTCTCCCATAATGCCCCAGTGCTGCATGGCCAGGTCATAGGTCATTCAGACAAACCACAAGCCGGTTAGAAGGTCCAAGTCATTAGTCGTGAATGTGATAAAATGTCAACATGGCAGTGCACCATGTCACCCAGACCAAGTCTTTATTTAGCTGAATGTGTATACAAGCACTTTAGTTCTGATGCGGTTGTTGTTTTGTTTTATTTGTTGCTTTTTAAGTGGATCACGACTCATTAAACAATACACACTTTAGAATAATGTCCATCAAATTACAGTGAAAAAGTGTGTTTATCGTAAAAGTTGTCACATTAGAGAAATATTTTTATCTCAATGGCACATCATTAGTGAACACATCAAAAGAGGATTTTAATGTTTTTGTCGCAGCATTATTATTTATTGTTTAAACAAAATCTCTTAAGCATTTAAAAGGTAATGCTCATCTCAGAATGAAGGACATAAAACAGCCAACATAAAAAAAGAAACTCACAAAAATATACATTCTTTTTTTTTTACGGAATGGCTATAACAATGTCTACCTTTTCAGTTCCATTATGTCACTAATAGAAAACTGGTTACACAACTGTTGTATGATGGAAATGCATTACAGAATTAGTCATTGTTGTGTCTGACTGTAAGCCCTGCTAATCTTTTTCTCTTTTTGGAGAGAGCATAAAGATGACTTACAATGTGGCTTGTAATGTGGTGACACGGATGAGAGGAGAGTGAGGGAAAAAGGGATGAATGAGAGAGAGAGAGACAGAGACAGAGGGACAGAGAGAGAGAGCGCCAAGGGGGGCAAATAATACAAAAACAGGTAGGGGGAAATGGATACCAAAAAGATAATCGAGGTCAAAATAATACGATGGGTGAATGAGGCTGAATATAAACCATACCATCAGACAGACAACCAGGAACTGAAATTCAAATGTAACCTCCCACAATGGAGACATGAGAGAGACTACTAAATGGGTTAAACTAAATGACACATGACACATTATACAAGTTATAATTAAGGTTATATTTATTTCAGGGATTAAAAACGAAGTGTTTAAGTTGCACTTAAGATGTTTTTCATTTCGGTTCGTTCTGAGCAGAAACATTATTTTCCCGTTCCGTTCCAGTGTTCCCAGAAACTTATAGGAGAACGGTTAATAATGTTATTTTTAAAATGTCATTGCCTTTACAAAATTATCTTGATAATAGGATCAAATAAATAAGCATCAGAAATAAAGAAACAACAGATTATTTGCAACTTGGCACAAGGATGAATGAGTAACGCACCAGATTTAGGCCTACCTGCATGTAGCCTGACAGCCCCTTCCCACCCTCTCCACACTACAAATAAACTAAACAAATTATCTAAAATGGGATTCATGCAAAGAAACTATTCGAACACGGTAGCGCTACAAACAAATGTTATTAAACAACACTAATAGGATGGGTGTGGGTGCAGGTGAAGGCTAAATGCAATCTTGCCACCTCGCAGTTGAATACAGGGCCAGATATGCTCATTAGCTGGTGGTAACAGACGCAATAACAGGCGGTCTGGGGAATACAGCGCGGGCAACAATTACATCACTTCCTTTGAAAATGTCTAAAATTGAAAATAGTATTTTCACTCTGAACTGAAATTGTTTTTGTTCCTGTTTTTGATTACGTTCATCCTAAAATTTTGTTCGTTTCTGGTTTTCGTTTTCATTCTTTGAACCGTTTCTAATCCCTGATTTATCTATTAATATTATATCTATTATTGTATTAAGTATAACTAGTTATTATAAATATATTAAAGATAAGCCAATGAACACATTCTTTCCATTTCCCCCCTATGAGAAAATGAAATGGGCTCTACCAATTAATCAGCCACACCTGTATTTAAACCACAGCAGAGGCAAACTCCAATAAAGATAAAAGTATGTTATATGAAACGAAAGCTATGTGTTATCATTATCTGAATTGGATTGTGAATGTGCATTATGTATGTTAAAATTACTAAATGTAAAGTAATGTGTGACTGGAAACCCAGCCCTCATAAGGGCAGACAGATGTGTTTGTATCTATGTGGCAAATAGAGAAAATAGTTTGGCCCAAACTGTCTGTTATCTCCATCTGACACATACACACACACACATACACTACAAACGCCGGCATACACAACACTAAATGATGAACTGCTCAAACAGTGTGTGTGTGTTGTCCATGTGTGTATACAGATGGAGACTCTATGCAGAGCGCATACTCCACTTCATAGTTCACTATGTGACTGCTCTCACTCATTAGAAAGCAGAACATCGATGGACCCTAGATCCCTATACCACACACAGAAATAAAACTAAATAAAGAAGAGGGAGAAAGACTGAAAGAATGGAAGGAGAAGACAAAAGAAAAATAAATAGACAGATAAAAGAAGAGAGAAATGAGAAGCAGGGAAAATGGCCACTCATCTGTTAAAAAGTTCAACGCTATACTCCAGCAAGTGCATACTCAGCAGCATCTGCAGCAAAGAACAGTGGAGCTGCTGGCTATAGGAACCAGAGGCCTAGCCACCGCTCAGCTCTATCCCCGGCTGGGGCTCCAGGAGGAGGGCAACATGGAGCAAAAGAGCTGCAATATGGAACACCATGTCAATCGCAAACCCTTCAAATAAAAACATCTTGGTGATTAATGTACACACTTCAAGCTTCAAAACGACAGTAACTCAAATACCGTGAATCCATTAATATCTATTTGTCACGCCATAAATTGTCAGGAAAAGATGTATTGTAATAAATATTATAATCCATTTAATTAGCCAGTCGGTCCGCCATACTTGACAATAATACATGTCACAGCAATGCTTCATTAATACCGTTTCTGACCATGACACTTAACAGGCACAGCTCTGTGATAGGATGAAAGCAATGCCTGGCCTTAGCAGGCAGCCATTACCCATAGTGGTTGCTAAGTAACTAGGCAATTACATCAGGTGACATTTTCTAATGATGTAGGGTGGGTTGGGGGGGGGGTCGTCCTGCACTGTGAGCCAATGAGGCCAGCATATGCTACAGTCGTTGGCAAACATCAGCTAGCTTGCTCACTAAAGCCAAATAAGGATTTATCTTCCAACTAACTCCTCCATAACTGAATATGCTCTAATGTTGGGGATATTTGGTCTATTCAGTCGATGCTTGTGCAATTTATTCAAATTGCAGGTTGCTAGAAACAAATACGTCCTGCAAAATCTATTAAATTGTTCGAGTATGACAGTAAAGAGCCAGGTGTGTGTCTGTGTGTGTGTGAGGTATCTGTGGCAGGCCATTTTATTAGACAGTGAGCGAGACTAAGACTGAAAACTATTAGGTTATCCATAGTGATTGTTGTTGTGCAGTTGAAGCTCATTGAGAAAATTATTGGCACATGCCTATGTTTATTGACCCAGCATTTATAATTTAGGTTTAAGACTTTTTTTTAATTGCATGGTGCTCTACAAAACCATATCCATAAGTATACAGATTCTTATTTAAAATGTTATTTAAACATTTATTTCCCCTCAGGGATCAATAAAGTACTCTTACTTTACTTATTATGTAATCATAATAAGCAGGGATAGCTTTGTTTTTGATTTCAGGTAATGACAACATAACAATTAACGAAAATTGAGTGACTGGTTTCTTCTGTTTAGATCAGGGGTCTTCAACCTTTTTCAGCCCAGGGACCCCTTGGTGGATTGAGAAACGGAGCAGGGACCCCTATATATATTTTTTGTAATAAAAACCAGGAGCGCTACTGACATAATAACCACTTCTTTCTATTCAGACTGAAGACGCTGTCTGCTGCTCTCAGCTCTGCCACCTGTGTGTGCATCCACATCGGGGGGAGTTCCAACAGCTAAGCATAGCTGTTGGGGGGGATTTTGTTCAACTCACCCACTGTTGTGTGTTTCCAAATTGGGCAGTTGGCGAGCCATTGACATCAATTCTATTCCAAATGAGTGTTTAGCATCTCCATAGCTGTATCTTTGTTTTGTCCAACACAAGTAAGCGTATACAAACTGCCCTAGCTAGGTAGTTTTTTCCAAAAGTGCCCACAAACAAATCCACAAGTTTTGACTCTGTGTTTACTGCGCATGCTCACTGAATTCTGAGCGAAGATAGCGGCTGTATGTTAGGCTACCAAATGAACGCTGTATTAAGAATTCAGCAATTTCCTAATTTCACAATGTCTGACTCGGACACTGACGAGTTTAATGCATTTGGTGGACCATGTGTTACACCGTACACCGTATGAACCTGAGAACTCTGCAGAAGAAATTCAAATCAGACTGGCGGAGAGGAATAGATTATGGAGGAACACAGATACAGACGCAACAAAAATCAAATCACTGGGATAGTCAATGGCTGGCTCAGTGTGGAAAAAGTTACATTTGTGTTCAGTTGACACTCTCGTTCTACGTACATTCATACAACTGGGAACTGAGCACTTAATTTTGGAGTTTCAAGGCAAGCATTCAGGAGTGAATGCTTAGGCTGTGTTTCAATCAGTTAAAAACACCCCCTCCTACACTTACCCTAGCGGCTTATTGAAATGTTGCCTACTCTGCCTAAAACACAGCCCCCATCTTCGCTATGAATTCTGACTGTGCGCCTCTCAGTCCGTGAGTCCAGTGGCGTGTTAACACAGAAACTAAGATTGTGGATTTGTTTGTAAGGCACTATTGGGGAAAACTACCTAGCCAGGGCAGTTTGTATGCGCTTACTTGTGATGGACAAAACAAAGATACAGCTATGGTGCTGCTAAACACATTTGGAATAGAATGGATGTCAATGGCTCGCCAACTGCCCAATTTCAGAAAGTGCGTACACAGCAAAATGGGGTGAGTTGAACAAAAATCATGGCTGATTTAGGCCTACATCTCAACATTGACAATGTCAACAATTAACCTGGCGTCTTAGCAAACCACCAACTCAAAATTACAGTTGCAACTAGAAAAAAAAAATTAAAAATATATTATTAAATAATATTAAAATTCCACACAAATGTGTTGGACATCAAAAACATTTTGCGGACCCCCTGTAGTACCTCCGTGGACCCCCTACGGGTTGCGGACCCCCTGTTGAAGACCGCTGTTTTAGATGATTAGCCTCTCCGTTGCTCTTATGTTCTGCCTTGTTATTAACGCCTCCTGGGGAAACACCAGCACTATGCCCCAACTTAGTTCTTTGCTCATTTATTAATTGCTCATCTCTATTTAAACTTGAATGGATGAGAGGTTTACATATAGCTGCCTTAAAGCATATGCCTGTAAAAAACAAACAAAAAAAACCCAATGAGTTTGATTGGATTTCATGGTCTATTGAATTTTATGGAATACAGTGACATCCTCAAAACCTAAAAAGAAAAACGACCTTGTGTGTGGAATTTAAATAGTTGCAACAAACCTCGCCTTAGGGCACAGGTCAGTGCCTTTCAGGACCCACTTCAGTTTGCGTATAGGGGGGGCGTAGGTACAGATGATGCACTACTTTACTTGTTGCACAGGGTGCACAGTCATCTAGAGCTGACTGCTGCATCTGTGAGAATAATGTTTTTTTGATTTTTCAAGTGCTTTTAATACTGTACAGCCAAACATTTTAGCTAAAAGGCTTTTTGGTTTTAATCTTCATAAATCTACTGTTGCATGGATCATGGACTACCTCACAAGCAGACCTCAATATGTGAGGGTTCATGACACCAAATCTGAGATTATCACCACTAACATAGGGGCACCACAGGGTACAGTGTTATCTCCCTTTTTATTTACACTTTATACTTCTGACTGCAGACATAGTAGTGCCTCTTGTCACTTACAGTAGTTTTCTGATGACTCTGCATTAGTAGGCTACATTACCAACAATGACCATGCAGCGTATCAGAGTGAGGTGGATAGCTTTGTCAGTTGGTGTGATGATGCCCATCTCATTCTACATATAGACAAAACTAAGGAGTTAATATTTGATTTTAAAAGGAAAAAAATGTAGGTAGCCCCTTATTAGAGGTCAGCCAGTAGAGGTAGTTCCTTCATATGAATACCTTGGTGTTCACTTAGATAATAAACTAGACTGGAAGGAGAACAGCAGAGTTACCTTCAAGAAGGCCCAGTCTAGACTGTTTTTTCTTAGGAAACTGAGGGCATTTGATATGGGTAGGCCTATTTTAAACATATTTTATCATGGGATACTGGAAAGTGTCCTTTTTTATGCTGTTGTGTGTTGGGGCGGTAGCATAACAGTTGAGGACAGGAACAGGTTTAACAAGATGATAAGGAAAGCAGGCTCCATCATTGGTTCATGCCCAAATTCTGTGGAGGAAATATTAGATAAGAGGGTAATGAGGAAGATGAGGAGTGTGTTGTCAAGGGATGACCACTCCTTGCACAACATCTTCAATAAGAGTGGTAGGAGCCAAAGGCTCCTCCTACTCAGATGCTCCACTGAGAGGTTTAGGAGGTCCTTTGTTCCCACAGCAATCAGACTTTTTAACAAGAGCTGTTATGTTGTGACTTATGCTGTTGTTGTGACTTATGCCCTTGTTTATGACTTATGATGTTGGTTGTTGTAACTTATGCTGGTGATATTGCTGTGATTGTTGTGTCCTTCCAGTGCCTATGTATGGTGCAAACCTATTTATTTGTTGTTGTAGTGTGTGTTGTAATGTGCCCTGTCTTCAGTATCAACGCCCCTGTTGATGTTTGTTGTTGTGTGTGTGGTGGCTTGGTGGCAAATGAATTTCCTCCTGGGGATTATTAAAGTGAAATCAATCAATCAATCAATCAATCAAGGCAAAGTTTAGCTGTATACATAATATTGTGTATTGGGCCATGCTGGAATCAAAGTAGTGGATTATGTGCATTACATAATGGACAGTGTAAGCCTACACACACACACACACACACACACACACACAGACGTGAACATGCACGCACACAAACACACACACAAAAACATATAGCCACGCCATCTGGCTAATATGACGGTGTTTGTAGGTATTGAAAATAATCCTTTGGCCTTTGATCCATGCCCACTAGCACACGATATGGAAAACACAAGATATTTGACATTGTTAGCATGTAGTTTCTCGTAAATACAAGCAGTGCCTCCTGCTCACACATTGCTTGTGATTTGTGAGCAGGTTGGTAGTAATGAAAGGTAAAAATAAGTGTAGTGAAGTATTGTCAGTTGATCGCCAAAACCATGGTCTCTACAATTAATCATACAAAATGTAACGTGATGGAAAATCACCTTTCGTGAACACAAATGAATCCCAACCAATCCCAACCGCCTGTTTTGATATGGAGTTTGCTTGTTAAAATAATCTTCCGCAGCCTGCCTACATCTACTGCACAGAAACACGTGTGTATGAGGAGGTTCTTTCAACCAGGGAAAAGATTTTGTATTATTCTTCTGTGGAGCGTAGGGACAGTGATGTTATCAAGTTAACAGGCATGGTGACGGTGGGCCTTTTAAGAGATGAAATTACCCCCCCCCCCCCTCCCCGCGTGCACTTAATCTGGCTCCCTTCCGCTTCGCCCGTGTCATTCCCTGCAGACAGCGCTGGTGTTGCGATGGGCCAGGGTCACTGCAGCTCTATCTGAAAAGACATTAAACTGACATTACAGCCATTGCACTCGCCTTCACCTCTCTGTACTGTCTGTCTTACAGTCCCTTTTATTCCCTCTCAACCATCTGGAGCAATGCCAAACCTTTTTCACAACGATGGGGAGCAACGAACCTGCCTCCTATTTATTGGCAGGCTTGCAGAATCCTGACCTGTTTCAGAAATAGTCTCAGTGTGTGAGGAACATGTTCAATCCCCCATTGCTGGCAATCTACCTGTACTTATCCTTGAGCAGGACACCAAACCCACGCTCCTTAATGACATGTAGCCTGTCTCTGTATTCACTGCAAGTGAAGAGATAGTGTTGCTGAGAAGTGTATCCTAACTGTTAGCTGGAGCCATATCACACATGTCAGTACTGGAATAGTGCTCTGTGGTGGCAGAATGTCAGGTTAAAGTTTAGGACTTTTAACTGATAAAAAAAAAGAGTAAATACATCTCGGGCTGTGATTATTTTATTTATTATTTTATTTTTGTTGATTCATCTAACAATAATTTTTCCAGCTTAATTGATGAATCATTTAGTCTACAAAATCTCAGAAATAGTAGTAGTAAATGTTCATCACAAGTTACCACAGTCCAAAGTGAAGTGAAATGTGCTTGCTTTATCTGAAAACAGCCATTAATTGTACATACAATGATCCATGAACAAAATATTTGAATTTCATTATGCTGCAAATATTTGGTAATTGTACTTGACTAATTACTGAAATTATTTATCTATTATCAAGATTTAATTTGATTAATTTTCTGTGAATCCACTAATAGATGAATCGACTAATCATTGCAGCCCTAAATAAAACCCCTATATATAGCATTGCCCCATTACCCAAAGTCACTCAAATATTTTTCACTCAAAGCAAAAGCTTGCAATTATCACATCTGATCATATTTCTGACAAGCTGTGTTGTGTTGTCCCCTGACGCAGTGACTCACTTTGCTTGGGGCACAATCCCTCTTCCTTCTCTTCCTTTTCTCAACATAGAACAACTATAAGAATTAATTATATTTTTTGAATATAATAGTATTTGAAACACAATATTTATAACATATTTAATATGTAAAGATTATGTTTAATGTAATACAATACCAGGGTTCTCCCCAGGACTTTTCTATATGGTGGCGCTCAGTTACGGTGTAATGGTTTTAATAATTGTAACAACTATTTCAATGTTTAAACAAGGGCAAAAGACATCAAAAAGCTTACTAATAATCACAGGGTATAAATAGACTAGGCCTACAGTTTTTCCTTTTCTGTCGATTCATCATCCAGAATAGTGCCTGTGTGTTGTTTCTTCACATGCTCTTGAATAGCACTTGTAGCTTATAGCAAATAAATGCTGTTCATTTCATCAAAACTTTCCACAATGTTCAAACCCACTTTTTTTTGTTTTGTGATCATCTGAAGTACTCCCATACTTTCGGTTTGGAAGCCACATGTCCTTGAAAACTTTTACACTGAAGCACTGCCGTAACCAAGTCAGACTCGGACCAATGAGTGGATCCGGAAACAAATTGTCCACAGCAATGATGTGATATTTGAGTTTTGCAGCGTTATTAAAATAAATCAATTTAATGAATTGAACTGTTTTACAAATGAAAAGGAAAATAACTAGTCGATGAAAAATATGGACACTGATACATTTTCTGCAGCAGCCTGACTTGGCGCTGAAATGTTATATGGTGGCGCTGGAAAGGGAACATGGTGGTGCAGAACCAATAGAAATAGAAACAATATAGAACACATAGGCATTACAACTAGCCAGTGTGTACCCTTCAGTGTCACTCAGGCACCCGGTCCATCATCTACCCTGCCAATCATGTGGACAGCTTGTGTCTCCATCATTAAGCATCTAGTGTTTTTTATTTATTTTCTGATAGCAAGGGCAGCTTTAGACAAAGTGCAGCGATATGCTCCCACTGGGTCAGTGGCCAACCCTGAGCTGAGCACTGCCCGGTCCACCCACACCTCAAACCTTCTCCAAAGGATCGCCATGACTGCCTGAAGCTCCCAGAGACTCTTCTTCCTCTGAAAAGACCACACACTGGCTGTCTCTGCATATCATGTGTTTGCTATTAGAGTATGTTAGTATGTGTGTTTGTGCATGTGTTTGTGTGTGTGCACGTGTGTGAGATTATTGACTAAAAGTCCCACATGTATATACGTACGTCGTACGTCTGTGTGTGATTAGTACAACTCCGCCATGCGGACCGCACGTTCGTACGCACGTGTGACTCCTAAACACAGGCGTGCATATGTACGTACGTCTGTGGGCGCATTCTGCATCATGCACACCCGCGTGCGCACGTGTATCATTATTGTTTTATCTGTTTTCGTCATTTATGTAGCCTTAAATTGACTAGATAGACCTTTCCAGGTAATCAATCAATGAAACTAGGATAATAATAGGCCTATTAATAATTATAGGCTAATAATATTAGTCTATTATTAATCGTTTTTTGTTTTAGTTGTATTGTCATTCATGTTGTTTTATTTTCGTTTTTTTTTAATCCATTCAGGCGCTCCTCTGTGTTATAGGAACATGAATGACAATACAGCTACAACAAAACTACTAATAACGACTAATATTATTAGCCTATAATTATTAATAGGCCTATTATCCTAGTTTCATTGATTGATTACCTGGAAAGGTCTATCTAGTGTCATCATGCGTGTGCATGATGCAGAATACGTACACAGATGTACGTACACACGCACGCCTGTGTTTAGGAGTCACACATGCGCACGAACGTGCGGTCTGCATGGCTGAGTTGTACTAATCACACACAGACATACGTACGTACATACATGTGGGACTTTTAGTCAATAATCACAAGAACGTACGTACGTGTCTAGTCCCCCGTGACCCTTTTCACCCCCCATAGTGTGTGTGTGTGGTGTTCTGCTTATGCACAAGAGATTAATCAGAGCTGTATCTTGAGTCTTTGGGTCATAGAGGTGAGAGATGTGAGTTACCTTCCCCTCCCCCCCCCCCCCAACCATTAACCACTAACACAAACACACACTGTTAATATCGAAGCATACACACTGAAACTCAAAGGTTTGTGTTGTGGCTAAGTGTAGGTGACCAAAATCCTTTCGATTATATGCTTCAGGGTTCGCAGGGCATGCACGCACACACACACACACACACACACACACACACACACACACACACACACACACACACACACACACACACACACACACACACACCTCTCTATTTCCATTTAAAAGTTCAGTTGCTTCGTCTTGTAACTTTTAACTGCACATTTTCATTCTGGTCAAGCTATTCTTCTGCTGAAAATATAAACCAATGTGATTGTGCTAGAACTGTTATAAATATATTAAAAGAGAAGTTAATTGGATGCATTAATGAAACTGTTTTGTCTGTGTTGAATAACGCTGTGCAAAAATCTATACAAACAAGTTCCGTACATGTGCCCAACTGCACACACAAACGGTAAAACATACGTCACTAAACTCAAAAGCCTGTGTTCTAGTTGATAGCTGTAAAATATAATATAGGCCTACATATTTGAAAGCATCATTTCATAATCACTACTGTTACTGTATAAGAGATGCTATAGAGAGGACATCCATGTGGGCTCAAACCCCCCCAACACACACACACACTCTCTGGCTGTTTTTAATACACTGATGATTTTTTCTACACTGAAAAACTGGTTGTAGTATAACCTCTTTCTCCCTTTGGAGAAACCTTTTGGATATAGTGGTGTGAAAGCATCACTGTTTAGTGTTTATAGCTCACCTTTGCTCGACGTACTCTGGAGTTTCACCTGTTACTTTATCACCAACTACAGGTGTGGCCTTGGCAGTGCGCATGCTAGCGCCCACGCCAGCACAGACTAGTTTGTGTGTCACACATCGGTGTGTGTGTTTGACCATGTGATCAACCTTTGTGGCGTGACTTCATTCCCATTGCGTCTCTGTTTTGCATCTTGCCCTGCTGTGACCTCACAGGAAGAGAGTGCTAAAAGCATCCTGAGAAAGTGTGAACAACTCCTGGTGACATGTGCTCCCATGTGTAGGTGTGCATGTCCTCCTCTGTGTTGGTGTGTGTGTCCTCCTGTGTGTAGGTGCATGTGTGTGTGCTCCTGTGTGTAGGTGTGTGTGCTCTGTAGGTGTGTGTGTGCTTCTGTTTGTAGGTTTGTGTGTGCTCCTGTGTGTAGATTGTGTGCACCCATTTGTAGGTGTGTGTATGTGTGTGCTCTTATGTGTAGGTGTGTGTGTGCTCCTATGTTGGTGTATGTGTGTGTGTTCTTCTGTGTGTTTGTGTATGTATGTGTGTGTGTGTGTGTGTGTGTGTGTGTGTGTGTGTGTGTGTGTGTGACTAAATACCAACCCCTCCTTGCAAAGATCAGTGACCTAGGCTATACATGTAAGTTTGTGGTGTTGATATTTGGCAGCCTGGGACATGTCCACAAACTGGCAATCAGTGGACTAAGACTGGCAGGGCTATCAAAAGGAAAGTCTAAACAACTGGCAAAATTCTGCTCCATATCAGCTGTGATAGGCAGTCTTGCTGTGTGGCGTAGGCGATGCTTTATGTACCCTTGAATGTCAAAGCTGTATTTTCTCTGAGAATATTTGAATCCTTTCTGTAAAAATGTGATTGGCGGATTCAAATAAAGAAATCAAATGTGTGTGTGTGTGTGTGTGTGTGTA
Source organism: Merluccius polli (assembly GCA_030340625.1). Taxonomy (NCBI): domain Eukaryota; kingdom Metazoa; phylum Chordata; class Actinopteri; order Gadiformes; family Merlucciidae; genus Merluccius; species Merluccius polli. The sequence continues at coordinate 225,741 of JAOPHQ010002277.1, forward strand.
CGTGTGTGTGTACGTGTGTGTGTGCAAGGATATTTGGGTGAAGAAGTTTGTGTGTGACAGTACAGACAGGTCATGTGTTAATATATTCCACGTGAGTGGGTGAATGTTTATCTGGATTGAAGATGACTATGTGTACGTGTATTTTTGTGTGAGGGTGTATGCATTTGTGCGTGTCTGCGTGATTCCCAGCGACACCTTGTCATGCTGCTGCCCACCAAGTATGTGAATAGTCACAACCATTTCCCTCTTGATTCTCTTTCTCACACACACACACACACACACACACACACACACACACACACACACACAGTCCGTAATCAGCGTGCAATCTTCCTCATTCTGTTTGATTGTCTCAAGGTCAGATGAAAGGATGCAGAAAGAGAGAGAGACATATGGCAAGCTGTTTTAGCTTTTAATGGTCTCAGCATCACTCTACAGATTTTAATTCTTACTAATAAGAATTAAATTCAGTAGTAAGAATTCAATTCTTACTAATAAAAATGTATATATAGACATCTTAAATTCTTATTGTGGAGTGTGTGTGGTTGATAGCTGGTTTACACAGCCTCCCCCTGCCCGAGTCAGACTTATTAAGATGCATTCAAATGAGATGCGATGGGACACCGTAAGCGTCCCACTCCATTTTGGTCCCCTATGACCAACCGCTTTGGCATACCGAGACCTAAATAAAAATAAAAAAGCGGTTACAAGCCACTATAAGGAAACTGTGAAGGTTGTCTTCGAGTTGGTTTTCAAGTTTGAGGCTAGTTCTGACTAACTGTTATAGGATGGCTCAGAGAGTAGATGAGTTGCAAACGAGGATGATTATTAAAAATTGACCTGATACAGTAAGAGCTAAGATGAGAGATCTTACTGGGATCAGTTCATGAAGCGGACTGAACAATAAATCATCAGACACTTGTTTTAATATCTTTTGTGAACTCCACCTTAGGGGTGGATTGAAGGTGGAAGCTGTTGCTCTTGGTTACGCCTCAAGCTATTGTTGTCTATGCAGTTGTACACATGTGATTTTCAGACACGTTTTTTTCTTAATTTCTAATTTTCCATGGATACACTCGCACACACCCCTCCCTTGGACTCCTAGTTCCTGAATTGGAACTACAATTGTATCAAATCAGGCACACCATGGGCTTGTTCCCGACCTGCAACTACAACTGTATCAAATCAGGTACACCATGGGCTTGTTGATGCCATTCCGAATGTTTGATCTTGATCATTATTGGTTCACTTGAAAACATTGGTGTTCCCATCTGGCCTTTAAGATCAACATTTCCCTCTCTTAGATTTATTCAATAAAGCTTCATGATATATATTTTCATACATTTATGGTTTATAACCTGTTTACTTCTATTAATTTGTGATTATGTCCTTTATTATTAATGTATATATATATATATATATATATATATATATATATATATATATATATATATATCCACAAAACATATTTAACCACTACTACTATGAATCCTATAAATATAGAAATACCACCACTATTACTACAACAAAATGCTGCTACGAAATTACAACTGCTTGCTGGCTTTGCTAGTCACTCAACGCGGGCCGGCACCTGACCTAGCAACGTGAACGGTGTCCCATCACATCTCAAATGAATGCACCTTTAGACTCTGGGGCTGGGTGAGGCTGCAGTGTGGTGCATGACAAGTCACACAGGATAAACCAGATATCACCACACACACTCAAGAGATAGAGATCTGATTTGTCAGCATGTAACACCTGCTCAGGCCTTGTAGCATCTTGCCAACTTGCCAATAAACTGGTGTATACCAACTCTACCTGCTAACTGTGTGTCGAAGGAGCTGGGCAAAGCAGAGGGTTTACTGCCATACTTATTTTTACTAGTAAGAATCCAATTCTTAGTAGTAAAGGTGCTTTTACATTAAACCCGATAGTTTGTTGTGATTTGTTTGCCCATGTCCCCATGCTAATAAAATAATAAAAAATAATGGATTGGAATTGGACTGTACACATAACACGATTTCGGTTTTCTGAGAAAGCGTTAATTTTAATCACACCAAGGTACATTTTTGACGGCTCTAGCCGGCGAGTAAATCAGTTTAACCAATCACAATCTTTGGGTATCTTTGTCATAGTCACCATGGTCACTGTTGTAGAAAATTGCGGCGGTAGGCCTACATAATAGCCCATGTACACACACAGTCCTCTTATTGCATCCATAGTGGTAAACTACATTTATAGACCTAGAATTATCGCTATCAGTTATATGTAGGCCAGAGGTTGCGCTAGACTTTCTCGTTGTCCGTCATTTTGACTGACAGGGTCATAAAAATCCTGTCATAATCTATTTTTACCGGTCACTTTAATTTTTTAAATGATAATAATGACATGTTCAATAGCATTTAATTTTAATTCATTTTTAATTAATATTCAGTCCAAACAAGCTGAACAAATAATCCAAACCGTGGATACACACATCAAGCAGAAGAATAAGAATATCGGCCGCCAGGCGATTCGCGTATAGTGGGGCTTGACGGTAAGGCTGATTCATCACCACAATGCGGGCGGGAGCTAGTTGATCCACTAGTCAACACGCGGGAGCTAGTTGATCCACTAGTCAACACGCGGGAGCTAGTTGATCCACTAGTCAACACGCCCCCAAGCAAACGAGTTTTCAAGGCGGCATGATGTCACGCGGATAATTTGTGTGACGTGGGGCTTCTAGGTCACACCTTCCTCCTGGTCCGCATGGACTTGAATCGCCGCTTGCGCGTAATCAAATGTTTCAAGTGGGTTTGTTGTTTCAAATGTTTCAACAGTCAACTGCCGTGACATTTTTCTTCTTCTACAAGGGCCAATTAATATGCTCATCGCCACCAAGTGGTCAGGGGTGTGAATTGCAATCTGTCAAAATGACGGACGGCCCTCAGATTTTTCCGTCACCGTTTTAAAAATACGGTCAATGACGGAAAATATACGGTTAACGCGACCCCTGATGTAGGCCTATTGGTCATTAATCTCGATAGCATTCAGTGCTACAAGCCAATGTTTACTTTTACTGTGCACGTGAATATAGGTTGCTTTTGATGATGATTTGAACATGGCGGTATGCAACAGTTTCTTTTTGAATTTCTCCAAAACAGTGATAGCCTATTTTTAGTAATTGAACAAGGAAACAACAAAAACTAACGTATCCAATACATGTACAGGATGTATTAAAGAAAAACAGGATGTATTGTATGCCAACTTATCATATCCCCCTCATCTGCAAACTGCCATTTGCTACACTATTTTACCCTTGGATTTAAAAGTGTGTGAAACTTGAAAAGGACAGAGCATAAGCTTGTCTTCACTAGGCTATATAAGGTTGAGGTTGCACGATTCTTATAGGAAAATGCTGCATATTTGCATCGTAACAGATGTAAATAGTTGACACATTTTTATTCGTATATCTTTCTCAGTTTTTCTTGCTTTTTCGTGATGTGTATTTGTTACGTGCCTGATTTAAAATGACCTTAAGAATGACCTTATAGATATCTTTAACTGAATTACATATATCAACAAATACTTTTATACAACTGACAATAAATATTACTGATCTCAGTAATACAATTTTCACTAGTTCACAAATACTTTCGACTACTCGTCGTTATTTCCAATTCAGATATCTGCAATGGAATTCATAATAATAAAAATGCATATTCATATATTCAAATAGCTACGAAGACAGCCACTCCCCTGCCAAATCCCGCCATGAAATGTAGCTATCACCTAGCTATAAACACTGTTACATTGCAAATGGAGGCGTAAGCAGTGCTCAGTGTGGTACGAAGGAAAGTATTAACCATCAAACACAATCATCAGTTAAGGAGTTGCACTGACTACGACGTGAGTGTTTGATTAATTGATCATGAATGTACAGCGGTGTAATGCAAGTAATGTCAGTGATCCTCCTGAGACATATGGGGAACTGCAAGATTCTGACAGCACTACGGCCATCATGGCAAGAATCCAGCAAGGCATTTCCATCTCTGCCCCACGCTTTCGAACAGGTATAGTCAGATTGGTGTCTGTCACTACCCGATCCCCATACGAAAAGTTTTACATACAATATTTGGCAGTTAATTAAATAATTCATGTTTAAGTTACTCACCTTCGTAATTGAAGATATAGCTGAACATATACATTGTAAAGCCCTTCTCTATCAAAGAGGTCGGAGCTTATGCTGAGCCATACTGCTAACCAACTAGCTAGCCAACCAACTGTCAAAAAAGACGAAGTTAATGACCAATATAAAACAATGAAAAAGGAATGAGGTGGTAAACAAAGCTGCTAAGAAAGCGAATGTGAATGCACTAACCCACTTATAACATAAAACATGTTTTATGTATTTTAATAATTTAAGGACCCAAAAAAGACTGCTCATGAATATTAATGTTGTTGCTTGTTAACCGCCCTCGAATGCGTAGAATCCCACACGCATTTGTATTATTATTATTATTATTATTTGTTTTTGTATTGTTAGGTTTAGATATAGAGTTTGAAATGGGATTAGATAGTTGGTCCCATCCCAGAAGCTGTAAAGTTATACTGTGGCAATGTGTTTTTTGTAATATACATGCTATAGGCTCAAGAGGAAGACCAAGAATTGATGTGCCTCAGAACATCTTCAGCTCTTACTCAGGCAGGGGTTCAAGGTCAAGACCATGGCAAAGATGCTTGGATGTTCCACATCATACCTTTACCTCATTAGGAATGAGAATGAGGGATCGATTTACCCAAATTGATGATCACAATATTGGGCAGCATGTACAAAGGCCTCATCAACACTATCCAAGAGCAGGCTCTGAAATAACATTAGTCCTCTGTAAAAAAGTGCAGTTTGTATTGTTGACATGATCGTTTCATGATACCCCATGACATGTGGCCTATACACTATACTTTAGCCTCTATAAATTCATTTTATAAATAATGGCAGAATTAGGATATACAGGTATGCAACATATTAAGGTGTTAATACATTGCACACTACATTGCATTGCATAGAGCTTTTATTACAAAATGACAATTTAATACAGTAAATATGGTACAAATGATATATTTGTACCACATATTTGTACTTCATTAGTTGTACTTCATTATCTGATGTACTTTTCATGCTTTGTCCTCAAATGGTACTTGGAATTGAAACATTTTTCTCAACTCATTCAAAGATAATGTGGAATATATTTTTGTCCTAATTCCTTGTGATCAATCAAGAACAATTACTCAACATTTATATTGAATTACAGATGCACGGATACCTGTCAGCTGAGGGGATATGTATGCAGGGGCAACGTGTACGTGATACACTTAATTGGATTGACCCTGCAGCAGCAGCTCAGCGGTGGAGCTGTGCTGTTGAGAGACGTATTCCGAAACATTCTTTGCATGCATCTCATACAGTAAAGTAAACGAAAAAAAAGAATTGTGCTGAATTGGTTTATCCCAGGATGATGAATCCTTAAAGATTATCCTTCAAAAGTATAATCTTTAGAGAAAAGCGAGACATGGTTGTCAAATGTTAATCATCATCTTGAATGGGCCGCCTGTAACAACGCGTTTGGCCAAGACCCTTGCAGGAGTTAGTGACTTGAAAGATAAATATTTTATATACTGTCGAGAAAATGCCAGCCTCCGTCAAGTGTAGGCCACACAAGGTTCCTTACATTTTGACATTTTTATAAAAAAATATGTCATTGTCTAAACATGTTGATGTAAAAAAAAAACAGACCAATTAACAATAATGCCCTTCCCTGAGCTACTACCTTACCGTGGTGGAGGGGTTTGCGTGTCCCAATGACCCCCAGGAGCTCCGTTATCGGAGGCTTTTATGCCCCTGGTAGGGTCACCCATGGCAAACAGGTCCGGGGGGAGGGGCCAGGCAAAGGGTAGCTCAAAAGACCCCTTATGACGAGCAAAATAAATGGTTTTCTGTGTCCCTCGCCCGGACGTGGGTCACCGGGGCCCCCCCCTGGAGCCAGGCCTGGGGGTGGGGCTCGGTGGCAAGCGCCTGGTGGCCGGGCCTGTACTCATGGGGCCCGGCTGGGCACAGCCCGAAGAGATGACATGGGACCCCCTTCCCGCCGGCTCACCACCAGCAGGAGGGGCCAAAGGGGTCGGGTGCAATGTGAGCTGGGCAGTGGCCGAAGGCGGGGACCTTGGCAGTCTGATCCTCAGCTGCAGAAGCTAGCTCTAGGGATGTGGAACGTCACCTCTCTGGTGGAGAAGGAGCCTGAGCTGGTGCGCAAGGTTGAGAAGTTCTGGCTAGATATAGTCGGCCTCAGCTCGACACATAGCAAGGGCTCTGGAACCAGTTTTCTCGAGAGGGATTGGACTCTCTTCCACTCTGGAGTTGCCACTGGTGAGAGGCGCCGGGCAGGGGTGGCAATACTTATTGCCCCCTGGCTTGGTGCCTGTATGTTGGAGTTCACCCCGGTAGACGAGAGGGTAGCCTCCCTCCGCCTTCGGGTGGGGGGACGGATCCTGACTCTTGTTTGTGCCTACGGTCCAAACAGCAGCTCAGAGTATCCACCCTTTTTGGACTCCTTGGAGGGGGTGCTGGAAAGTGCTCCCTCTGGGGATTCCCTCGTTCTGCTGGGGGACTTGAACGCTCACGTTGGCAGCGACAGTGAGACCTGGAGGGTGTGATTGGGAGGAACGGCCCCCCCGATCTGAACCTGAGTGGTGTTTTGTTATTGGACTTCTGTGCTCGCCACAGATCCAGATGTCCATAACAAACACCATGTTCAAGCATAAGGGTGTCCATATGTGCACTTGGCACCAGGACACCCTAGGCCACAGTTTGATGATTGACTTTGTAGTCGTGTCGTCGGACTTGCGGCCGCATGTCTTGGACACTCGGGCGAAGAGAGGGGCGGAGCTGTCAACTGATCACCACCTGGTGGTGAGTTGGCTACGATGGTGGGGGAGGATGCCAGTCAGACCTGGCAGACCCAGGGTCTGCTGGGAACGTCTAGCAGAGTCTCCTGTCAGAGAGAGCTTCAACTCCCACCTCCGGGAGAGCTTTGACCATGTACCTGGGGAGGCGGGGGACATTGAGTCTGAGTGGGCCATGTTCCACGCCTCCATTGTTAAGGCGGCCGACCGGAGCTGTGGCCGCAAGGTGGTTGGTGCCTGCCGTGGCGGCAATTCCCGAACCCGCTGGTGGACACCGGCGGTGAGGGATGCCGTCAAACTGAAGGAGTCCTATAGGACCTTTTTGGCCTGGGTACTGGCAGGCCAAGCGGAGCGCAGCTGCGGCGGTCGCTGAGGCAAAGACCCGGACATGGGAGGAGTTCAGGTGAGGCCATGGAGAACGACTTCCGGGCGGGTTCGAAGAGGTTCTGGACCACCATCCGATGTCTCAGGAGGAGGAAGCAGTGCATCGCCAACACTGTGTATGGTGGAGATGGTGCGCTGCTGACCTCGACTCGGGACGTTGTGGATCGGTGGAAGGAATACTTCGAAGACCTCCTCAATCCCACCGACACGCCTTCCGGTAAAGAAGCAGGGCCTGGGGACTCGGGTGTGGGCTCTTCTATCTCGGGGGCTGAGGTCGCCGAGGTGGTCAAAAAGCTCCTCGGTGGCAGGGCCCCAGGGGTGGATGAGGTCCGCCCGGAGTTCCTTAAGGCCCTGGATGTTGTGGGGCTGTCATGGTTGACATGACTCTGCAGCATCGCGTGGACATCGGGGGCAGTGCCTCTGGAGTGGCAGACTGGGGTGATGGTCCCTCTTTTTAAGAAGGGGGACTGGAGGGTGTGTACCAACTATAGGGGGATCACACTCCTCAGCCTTCCTGGTAAGGTCTATTCGGGGGTGCTGGAAAGGAGGGTCCGTCGGATAGTCGAACCTCGGATTCTGGAGGAGCAATGTGGTTTTCGTCCAGGTTGTGGAACAGTGGACCAGCTCTACACCCTCTGCAGGATCCTTGAGGGTGCATGGGAGTTTGCCCAACCAGTGTGTTTTGTGGACTTGGAGAAGGCATCGACCGTGTCCCTCGGGGAGTCCTGTGGGGGGTTCTCCGGGAGTACGGGGTATCGGACCCCCTGATACGGGCTGTCCGTTCCCTGTATGACCAGTGTCAGAGCTTGGTCCGCATTGCCGGTAATAAGTGGGACGTGTTTCCAGTGAGGGTTGGACTCCGCCAGGGCTGCCCTATGTCACCGATCCTGTTCATAATTTTTATGGACAGGATTTCTAGGCGCAGCCAGGGCGTTGAGGGGGTCCGGTTTGGTGACCTCAGGATTGGGTCACTGCTTTCGGATGATGTGGTCCTGTTGGCTTCATCAGACCGTGACCTCCAACTCTCGCTGGACCAGTTCGCAGCCGAGTGTAAAGCGGCCGGGATGAGAATCAGCACCTCCAAATCCGAGTCCATGGTCCTCAACCGGAAAATGGTGGAGTGCACACTCCGGGTCAGGGATGAGATCCTTCCCCAAGTGGAGGAGTTCAAGTACCTCGGGGTCTTGTTCACGAGTGAGGGGAGACTGGAGCGGGAGATCGACAGGCGGATCCGTTGATCTGCACGGATCCGTTGTGGTGAAGAGGGAGCTGAGCCGAAAGGCAAAGCTCTCGATTTACCAGTCGATCTTCGTTCCTGCCCTCACCTATGGTCAGAGCTTTGGGTAGTGAACGAAAGAACAAGATCGTGGGTGCAAGTGGCCGAAATGAGCTTCCTCTGCAGGGTGGCTGGGCTCTGCCTTAGAGATAGGGTGAGAAGCTCGGTCATCCGGGAGTAGACCCGCTACTCCTCCGCGTTGAGAGAAGCCAGATGAGGTGGCTCGGGCATCTAGTTAGGATGCCTCCTGGACACCTCCCTGGTGAGGTGTTCAGGGCATGTCCCACTGGTAGGAGACCCCGGGGAAGACCCAGGACACGCTGGAGAGACTATGTCTCTCGGCTGGCCTGGGAACGCCTCGGGATCCCCCGGGAAGAGCTGGACGAAGTGGCTGGGGAGAGGGAAGTCTGGGCTTCCCTGCTTAGGCTGCTTCCCCCCGTGACCCGACCATGGATAAGCGGAAGAAAACGGAAAAAACGGGCCCCAAATGCCGCAAATGGCATGTCAGGTTCTTCAATTAGACTTAAGCATTTTCCATATACAGTAAATGAGGAAGTCAATTGTGGCGGAAGTGCATGAAGAACTCATTTACCCATTGAACATTCTAAGTGGATGCCCTGTGGGGGTTCAAAGCATCCTGAAACATCTGTGTGATACACTACCAACATTTTTACATTGATATTTACTCTTTGGAAATGCAGCAAGCCAGACATATATGTAATAAATAAAATAAAAACTTTGACAATTAAGATGAATTTGATAGTTTTCTTTATTAATTATTCACTCATCTCAAAAGTGAAAACCAACAATGGTCCAACAATGATCAGCATTGACTGCAACAATAAAAGCTAATTCAATGCAATGTTACACTTTGAAGGCCACTGCATAGGGAACAAAAAACAAACAATGGTCCAATAATGGTCAACAACAGTAATTTACTAAAACAATAAAAGGTAATTCAATGCAATCTTACACTGTGAAAGAAATCGCAACAATAAAAGCTAATTCAATGCAATGTTACGCTGTGAAGGAAATCACAATATCTTGACAGGGCCACTGCATAGCGAAAAAAACAAAAAACTTATTGGGACTGAGTAAAGACAATGGGCCTCATTCACGAACCGTTCTTAAGTCCTACTTACAAAGATTTTATGAAGATTGTGTCATTCATGAATTTCTTTCTTATCCAGGATTTTTCTTAGGTAAGAACAAATCCTACGAACACTCAGGAGTACTCTTAAAGGGACACTAAGTAGTTTTTTCCCCCATCTAGTGGTCAAATTGTATTTTGCATTCAAACGAATTTATGCTCTCTAGCGCCTCGCGTTTTCGAACTACGGCAAGAGGTATTAGTCAAGATTCAAGAAGCTATGACAACATGATAACAACATGTCTTCAAACACCACTTCATCAAGTTTTGTTTCGGATGATGAGGTACGTTCAGTGCTCGAAGTGGAAAAAAATAAGTGCCGGTACGGTACTCCCTTATTCACATATAAGTGACGTGGGGGGGGGGGGGGAAGATACTAACCCACCCCGGACCTACGACCGACGGGGGGGGGGGGGGGGGGGGGGATATTAACCCACCCCGGACCTATGACCGACGGGGGGGCGGGGGGTGGCGCGATCGTAACCCACCACGGACCTACGACCGCAGCCTGTGACAAGTGCCGGTACGCAAGAAAAAGTCCCGGTACGCTAAAGGGTAAGATGTAGAAGTGCCGGTACTGCGTACTGGTGTGTACCGGCCCACTTCGAGCACTGGATATGTTATTTCAAACAAACTTCAAACTGCATTGAATCATTAGTGTGCGCATGTATGAGTAATTACTCCTCGAGCAAGATAGTGAATTACGTTCTCATGTTTATATCATTTTTTAAGTGACAAGCGCGTCTCGCTAAGCTCCTTCTCTGTTCCACAGTCACGCTGGCTCTGAGTGAAAACGCGTTTAGCCTTACCTGTACCACGGAGTGCTTTTTGTCCCTCTCGGGAGTCCATAGACCGGAAAGACATGGCAGCCTCCATAGAGCTTGCCCGTCCTATGTATATTCTGATAAGTGATTCTTCGCTCAGGAGGATAAGTGAGATTGTTGAGAGAGATAATTGTACACCAATGGGGACTTATTTATGAATGAAGACGTTGATTTGAGGTAATAAATTACTAACAAAACTACTTAGTGTCCCTTTAAGCACATTTCAGTGCCGACATGTTGGCATGGTTGTGTTGTCTTCTTTTGTTAAGTTCAATAAAATACATTACAGTGAAATTTCTGTCATATTTATGTATTTATTTATTCATTTCATTTTTTTTTCATTTTTCATTTTAATTACATTAAATGTGCCAACGCTTTAACATGAATCAAGTACATTGAAAACCATGCCGTCAATTAGTGATCCCACCCTATTTATAGGTGGCATTTCTCCATCCACGGCCTACAAAACAATGGCATATATATTGCTGCTACAGGAGATTGCGGATCGTGCCTTACGGAGGGAACAAATCTTTCAGGACCACATAGATCTTTTTTTCAGAGGCCCTGCACACGGCCCTGCAGTTCCTTTTATGGGCATTAATGGGTGGTTACCTATGCTAATCCTATGTTAATTAGACTCACCTGGCGCGCGCTCAATTTACGAGGAGATGGCATTTATCAATCTAAGAACACAGCTGCGAACAATTCAGCGACTTAAGAACACGTTGATGAATCTGACGGAAGGTCTTAGAAATCTTCTTAAGAAAGACTTAAGAAAGAATCTAAGAAGATTCTTAAGAAGATATTGGTGAATGAGGCCCATTGATTTTTTGTATGTATGTCAGATATAGATAAAATACCAGTGACACTTTTATCCTACCCTAAAAGTTGGGGCCTGCAGCATGCCATCCATCATAAATTCTTTGAGTGAATGGGTAGCCAGAGTTTTATTGCACATGTACGCCTCTATTTTTTTTATACATTGTTTCTTCATGTAAACAAAACATTTTCTGACATTGAGGGAAGCCCAGTAGAGGCACAGCTGAGGCTCCAGAGGCAAACTTCAAGGCCATTAGCATTGTCAGGGGACTGCATTCTCCCACTGCAAACACAAAAGTATAGCATTAAAATGTTGGTGTCCACACAAAAAGGTGCATTTGAAGTGCTATTTACTCAATCTCAATCTTAAAGGGGCTATATGCAAGATGATGATTTGACTGCTCCAAATGAAACAACATTTTATAATATCTACACATAACTCATTGATAGATGCATATTCACAAAGTCAAAACTATTTTCACTTTTAAATAAACAAGGAACACGCATGAGTTCACTTCATACCCTCAACGTCAATTAGCCAGTCCCTCCAGAAGCAAATTGTCTGGTTCTCTTGCTGGTGTCTGTTTGTTCCTTGTTTGATCCACACTTCAAACAAGGATGATCCCTTGCCTGAAGTGGCTTCTTTGCATCGACAAACAGAACCTTGAAATGATCTGGGTGCCTCTGGATCTGAGAAAACAGACCATGGGTTTTGCACCTCTCCTCAAACCTGTGAAATAAACATGTCGCAAAGCAATATTTTTGTTAACAAGTGAACACTTAACACTAATTTAACACATCCTGACTTAAGGGTACAACCACTCACTGTGTAATTGCCACGTGAGTGTGGTAATCAACATAGTATAAGGTGATCAGATTTCTGAAATAAAAAAAGGGGACATATTTACATTTTGCCTATTCTTATGGTAATGTACTGTAGTAAAAGATTGGGCAGTGCATGTATGCCAAATTGTTTACTATGATGTGTTTTAGGCTTTGGTAAACCAGCCAAAAACAATCCAAAGTAGCTACTCGAATAGGGATTGTATATTCTATATTGTATTGATGACCTATTGTTTATGATTGGTTGTGCCTGCTTATGGTATAAAGCTCCAGCTGGGAAAAGGCCACCAGAAACGGGGACTGTGCCCGGAAAACGGGGACGTCTGGTCACCATAACATAGTAGTCTATGGCAGACCTAATGAGGGCATTTCTCCCCTCCAAGGTTGACACGTACTCTGAGGATGTTCAGTCTTTCTTCTGCCTCACATTTTGCTGTTAGCCTCAATAAGTGCTTGGAAAAGAGGTGGGGTCCGATTCCGTCACAAATAATGCACACAGAAACCATCACACTGATAAGTGCGTATAGTCTAGTCTCAAGAGCTGAAAAACACAAAGAACAGATTCAAATGGTATTTAACTATACACTGTTGGTCCACTCCTCACAATGTCCTAACTACTTGCCATGGGTATTAAGGGTCAAATGTTGCAATTTTTTTTCATGCCCTTCAAGAATGTTTGTCTGCTGTATAATATCAATAACCTGAGGTACTCTCTGCCCCTCATCGTCAATAGCCCCCTCTGCTTCAACAAATAGAATGTCAAGTTTTGCTCCAGGGTTAAATCAGCGTCTTTTGAATACATGAACACTCCCCTGCAAAATGTTGTATCGACAAACATGTATTTCAATGCTAGTGGGAGGGGTGGAGGGCAAATCGACTTTGACCAGCAGCTCTGTCAAGATGGTTTGGAGATCATTCCTGTAAAGAACAATTGTAATTTGCCACTCTAGTCATTTAGGTATGTACTGGTAGTATTGGGTTGGGTATAGTTTGAAATATTTCAATTCTGGTTCGATTGGGATTCTTGTAAAACGAAGTTGGTTCCTAAACCGATACTTTTTTATTTTATTTTTAATAGAAATGCCATGACAACACACTGATTCTTTGAAATTGTACCAGTTCCTAACAGTGCCAGAACCAATATGACACCTTCTTTAAAATAAAGACCAAACAACTGAATTGTTGAAATTCTTACATTTTTAATGGTAACTTATTTGGTAAGACATGAGCAACTTTGGCTTTGCAAAAAAATATAGATCTATTTAAACAAATAAAATTGTTACTGCAGCTTATAAGATAGTCTCTTTGTTTATAGTTTCAGTTACTCTTTCCATTTGTAATAATAAATTATAGCATAACTTATAGTGGCTGTAGATAACTTTTCCCACCCTAGCGTTTCAAAGTGGTGTTATTTTTGCGCCGCTGTCGCATAGACAAAACAGATCACTTTCCGTTTCATCAGAGCCTAGCAACCACAAACAGACCCAAATTTGTTTGGAAATCTCCGCGAAAGAAACGATCAACACTTGAAAGAAAGAAGCACGTTCACTGAGGAGGTAAAGTGAAATTAGCATAATTGTATTTGTGAACAGGCAAAAGTTATTGTAATGATGTGCATTGCAGAGTAAGTTTGAGAATTGTTTCGCACAAACAAGTAGCAGCAGCATACTCGGGGTGGAGGGGGGAGTAGAAGAAAACATTAGGAAAAAAACATGAGTTTATTCATACATTTAGTCTATAATGGAGATTTGGAGACATGAATGCGGATACAAATTCTTTAGTATGTGTTGAGAAAAGCGAACTGGGTTGGTAGCCTGGGTTGGTAGCCTGACTGGATCGCCTGGCGAGTCGCGACATGAGGTTTATTCAGGTAGTATACTCAATGCAACTTAAACGTAGCGTACACAGATATAAGTAGTGTCATTAGATTGGCTTTACTTTGGTTGTTTCACCGAGCTATTATTTGCATGTAATATGATAGAAATGGCTGAGCCAAACGTCAGCTATTAGTCAGTGAAATGCTCTGTGAGAATATCTGTTTCTAGTTGACTGCGCCTGCCTCTGTATATGACCCAGTGGCGTAACTATTGGTAAGCTGGTACTCCAGTCGCTTACGGGCCCCAGCCAATCAGGGGGCCCGTCAGCTTTCAGTGAGGACCGCCCACAACTATGAATCGATCTTCCCGCCAACTGTCAAATCCGGGCCCTTTTACTGTTACGGCACAGGAGAGGCGATGTCACATATTTGTTTGTGCCATTCTTTTCAGCGCTAACGTGAACCGGCACAGGCTTTATATAGACCCATCATACTTCTACTCCATGGTGGCATATCCATACAAATAACATACCATATAGGCTGTATAAGTAATTACACAAACATATTTGAATTATAATTGCAAACTTGTTTTAGTGTTGAATACAACATTTTTTGAAGCTAAAAACGATGTATTTTGGTGTATTTCGTTTTACATTGCGACTGGGGATTATGGGATATGGTAGTGAATTTGCGTCTGCGTAGTTCAGTTGGCAGCCGTTACTTGTTGAAGTTGAGATAGAGGAGTAGCAATGGAGGAGTACAAACACAAGAGTGGCTACCAAAAGCGAAAACGAAAACAGGAATTGGAGAAACAGAAAAATAAATTGCCAAAAATTGGACAATTCTTCAAAAGGACTCAAGAGGAACAAAATAAGACTGAGATGGAGCAAGAAAGTGCACCGGAAGCAACCGACGGCAGCAGCAGCTCCCTTGCTAATGCTAGCACCAGCCTATCGAACAGCAATGAGCGCGAATATTTGGAGGAGAGGGGCAGTGAGGCACCTGCTGTGAGTTCTGTGGCTTGTCCTAACATCAGTGTCAACACCAACAACAGAGGTGAGAATATGGAAGAGAGCGAGGTAGATGACAAGCCAATCAATGTGACTGTCCACGAGTATCCGACTGACATGGGACATTTTCCTGAGAGTCTAGACTCAAATGTGAAACGTTATGTAGTTTCCATGGGGTCGTGCAAACCTACGGGCCCCTTCCCACGGGATCCTGAACAAGATAATCGCTGCTTTACACCAGCATATTACGTTTGCAAGTCTGGCATGGAGTTACCAAGGACATGGTTATGCTACTCACCCCAATTAAATGTAGCCTACTGCAAGCCCTGCTGGCTGTTTGCTGCGCAAACATGGAAAACAAATAATTGGCGAAATTTGTCGAGGAGAATCCAACAACATGAGACATCCACTGCTCATAAAGCTGCATGTATGACATATGACCATTGGCGTCAGAACAAAACTTTGGATAAGGATATGGAGAGGGACATACTTCATGAGGCCAGTTTTTGGAGACAGGTACTACACCGTGTGATTAATGTTACACTCACTTTAGCTATGAACAACATTCCCTTTAGAGGCCATAGGGAAAAAGTAGGGGAAATTAATAATGGGAATTTCCTTTCTGTCATTGAGCTCCTGGCAAAGTATGACCCCGTGCTCGAAGATCTGATTAGCCATCCTGCTCGCTCAACCAAGTATCTAAGCCCACTGATACAAAATGAAATAATCGAAATCCTAGCCAAATATGTTCAGAAAGACATTCTGGACGAAATACGATCGGCTCCATTTTTCTCTGTGATTATGGACACAACACAAGATGTGGCAAAAGTGGATCAGATGAGCCAGATTTACCGGTATGTCGTCATTGAGCGAGATGCTCAGGGAGTTGAAAGTGATATTAGGATCAAGGAGTCCTTCATTGGCTTTCGTGAAGTCACCGACTCATCTGCCTGCGAGCTCACTAACGACATCTTAGCGTCTGTGGAGGACAACGGCCTAGACCTATCCAAGTGCAGAGGGCAAGGGTATGACGGGGCTGCAAATATGCGGGGCATATACAGTGGTGTCCAAGCGAGAATAGCTGCCAGAGAACCCGCTGCTGTGTATGTGCACTGTGCCTCGCACAATTTGAATCTCATCCTTAATGACGCGGTGAAAATACAAGAAGTGAGACAGTTCTTTGACATTGTTGGGCGCATTTATGTATTCTTTGGGCACAGCATAAAAAGATGGGCAATGCTCACAAGTAAACCACAATGTGATGACGACACAAATAACGACTCCAACATAACACTGAAAAGGTTATGCCCGACCAGATGGTCATCACGTTACGAAGCAGTGACCACTCTGAGATATCGCTATACTGATGTGATGAAGGCATTAGCAAACATTTCTCTGACAAGCCGAAAGAAAGACGATCGGGATGAGGCAGCTTCATTGAAGAACGCAATGGGGAAATTCAACTTCGTTTGTCTTGTTGTCCTCCAAAGCAAAATTCTAGAGCGGACTAATGTAGTGTCAAAACTTCTGCAATCACACAACATGGACCTGGCCACAGCAGTCCAGCTACTGGACTGCGCCATCAGAGACCTGTCAGAGACCAGAGAACACTTTGAAGAAGCCAAACAGACAGCAGTGGGCCTTTCAGAGAAGTGGGGAGTAAACACAGCATTTGAGAATACTCGGACAAGAAAAGTGAAAGCGCATTTTGATGAACTGTGTCAAGATGAACGTTTAGCAGATGCTGAGTCTTACTTTCGTGTGCATGTGTTTAATGTCTGTCTTGATATTGTCATATCTCAATTGACCCAGAGATTCAGTGGATTACGATCAACAGTGGACAATTTCAAAGTCATACAGCCTGAGACACTTTCCACGGCAACAGATGAGGAACTGTTTCAGCAAGCAAACCGGCTGGTGGATTTTTACAAAGATGACCTAACTGCTGATTTTCCGATTCAATTGTTGTCATTCCGTGCATGTTTGAAGGACTGCATTTCACAAATGAAGACAGTGCAAGAGCTGACGAAGATGCTTATCATTGAGAACAGATGCATCACTGCGAGTTTCGGGGAAGTTTGCACTGTCCTCATGATTTTCCTGACAATACCAGTGACCGTGGCATCTGCAGAGCGCTCATTTTCAAAACTAAAACTTATAAAAAGCTACCTGAGGAGCTCAATGGGACAGTCTCGTCTCTCTGGACTTGCCATCCTGTCAATTGAGAATGCCCGTGCGCGTCACCTGGACATCAAGGATTTAATTGACAACTTTGCGGAGAGGAAAGCCCGGAAAATGCAGCTATGATGTAAGTCAGCACTTTTTTAATGTATTTTCACGATCGGATATCGCTTTTGGGTTTATTGTGTCTTTGCTGTGCAGTTTGGAGTTTGGGGCGCCGTCACCAGTGTTGTGGTGCGATTACTTTTGCGAGTCGTCTCACGTCTACTATGCTGTAGTATCCTATTTAAGTCATATGGTAGGTTATCGGTAGACGTTGCGTCATTACGCATTGTAGTCTATAGGAGGGCCCGTCTTGATCATCCTGCTTACGGGCCCGTCGTTGGCTTGTTACGCCACTGATATGACCATTTAGATTTAAGACAAATCCTGGCTCATTTTTGACAGATCAGAGCATTTCTTCCCTGATGGTATCAATGGGGAATCTTGCCGGTCAATCACAGGTGCCTGTCAATCACAGGTGCGTGAATGCAACTCAATGGTGGAGAAACGTAAGGAGGGAGGGAGCAGAGAGGGAGGGGACGTTTTTTGGGTGCTTAGGGTAGTTCCTAAATATTTGCTCTTTTCTGCTCTCTCTCTTTATAACTCTCTCTCTTTACAACTCTTGAATATTACCTACAGCAGCTTTAAAGTTGTGAAAAAGGAAATATTAATGTAATTAATGGATATAATAAATCCAATATATAATAGTAACTTTTTCTCTGTCTGCCAACAAAGAACAACTCTTTATCCTGTTTCTGGCGCAAAGTCCTCCATTCCATTAAACCCTACAAATTAAAAACATTATTAGGAAAAAAAGCATGCCTCTTGACTAGCTGCTCATCAATAGGCAGTTATGTTACCTCAGTGCTGCCAGTGGGAAGTGTTTTGACAACTTCTGCTGCTGCTGGAGCAGACATTGTATCCTAAGAGGACGTTATCGATATTGAGCAGAATTGAACATAAACCACGATTGCGAGACTATTTAATTATTAATCAATACATAAAGACATTTGACATACCTGGAATAACTCAGTTAATGGGAGGACATAGTCAACTCTTCCCAACTGCTTTTTAAGATCCTTGACAGAGGTGACTTGAATTCTACACAATGTTGCCTCTGTTTATTCTGGCCAATTCAAACCCCACCAAATTGAGGCTTACATTTGGGTAGCTCTGAACAATGTACTGATTAAATTCTGCAAGACTCCAATTCAACTGAATTTTCGAAAAATATGATTTCCTCGGTTTAATGCACTGGCCTCCTGAGAATAAAAAATGAAAGGAAAGACAGAAAGTACAATTACAGCATAAGAGGGTTCTGTAAGCTTAATTATTTCATTATTCATAATTATTATTATTAGGGATGTCCGATATTATCGGCCCACCGATATTATCGGCCGATATTGGCATAAAAAATCAATATCGGAAAATATCGGTATCGGTTTTTTAACCGATACCGAAACCGATTTTGAAATAATTTCAGACATCTGTTATGTTTCAAGTGAGGACGTGGTTTGATGACATCATCAAACGCGCCGCGCCGTCTCAATAACAAGCCTGGGCGTGTGCGGCCGTGTAGCGGGACGCTAGTTGTAGCTGTAGTTATGTCGGTGGTTTGGAGTTATTTCAAAGTTTCTACGTTGAATAGTAAAATAGGGGTCAGCGCAACATAGTAACGCATTCTGCGAAACAGTCTCATCACAACCGGTTCAGGTCCGCTGTACCGCGCTCACATTATTTTATTTATTAATCCGCACTTCCAGACCGTCGCCGGGGCTTCAGAGTAATGTGTCCGAGGAGAGCAGCCCTCTCCCGGACACACACGCTAGCTTTTACCGCTGTTTTGTTTTTATTTATTAATCCACACTTCCGCTCGGCATAAAGCCTATTGTGGTTTGCAATGAGTGTAAAGCGGAGGTTTCACGTGGCCGCATATCGGTATCGGTATCGGTTGATATCGGTATCGGAAATTAAGAGTTGAACAATATCGGTTATCGGTTATCGGTAAAAAAGCCAATATCGGACATCCCTAATTATTATTCATGATTATTAACCAGTGACTATAAACAATTTACAAGGTACAACTTGTCAGACATGTGTGACACAAGTGACACACAAAAGGTGTATGCATATGTTTGTGTGAAATATATTTCCTTATTTTGCTTTGGTGATGCATTTTCTCATGCCAATGCTGTTGCAAAAAAGGGAAATATGGTGTATGACCTACTTACAGATTGTCTAGCATGCTCCTACAGTGGAGTATGAGGGGACATTACTGCTAATAATATGGTGCTCTTGTGTGTTGAACACTAGGAGCCTCCGCATATGGTCTTCATTGTGGAAGAGCCAAATGAGCAACCTCCGCAAAAGAGTCTTCAATGCGCAAGAGCACCATAATATTGGCAGTAACGACCCCTCATAGTTAGCTTCCCGCCTAAAAATTTGGTCCATGAGGTTTTGGCTTACCATGATGTTGCTGTCGAAATAGCCTCCTTGTAGCTCAAACAATTTCAGTGTTTCCTGAACGTTGTAGTTCTTGTCGAACAAGGGTAAGGGCATTAAACACCCGCTCAAATGTCCACTGTGGACCTGGGGAAGCTAGATTCTGCTACTGCACCGTGACCAGTGTTTGGAATAACGCCGTTTAAAAAAAACTGCATTATGTAACGCCGTTATTTTTTCAGTAACGGGGTAATCTAACTAATTACTGTTTCTGTCGTTACAACGCCGTTATCGTTACTGAACGTTAAATGCAGTGCGTTACTGTGAATTGATTGAATAAACTGTGTAATCCCAACGCACCCCTGGCTCCATACACAAACTGCTAGTGAGGAGACCGGGTGGGTTAACGAGATAAGCGATTATGATTGGCTAAGGCAGAGTCATGTTTCATGGTAGCCAATCGGAGCCAGTGTTTTTACACACAAGCCAGGCCACGCGCACCACACACACACACACACACACACCAAACAGATTCAAAGAAGCAGCAGAGATGGCGAGTCTGTTGTGAATACTGCTCAGAAAAATCCAAATTCTTTGACATATAGCAACTTTTTTTTTTACAGTAACGCAAATAGTTACTTTCCCTGGTAACTAGTTACTTTTATTATAAAGTAATTCAGTTACTAACTCAGTTACTTTTTGGAACAAGTAGTGAGTAACTCTAACTAATTACTTTTTTAAAGTAACGTTCCCAACACTGACCGTGACGCACTCTCTCTGCTCATCGTCCATTTTGTATTTCCAACCTGGGCAAATGCATCTATATAGGCTACAATTATCTAATTAGCATATTAGCTAGCATATTAGCATATTCATTATGCTGTTCAGAAAACCGAGAGCTCTAAAATTCAATTTAGACTAGTAAGAATTGGAACGGTTGAGCTCATCAAGTACATTTTTACTTTTTTATAACTAAGTTATCTATCATGCTATTCTGACTAGTCTTAATTTGAATACGAGATATCTTAATGTTGTGTATTGACCACCTAAGTTTGTCCCTTTTGTGATACTGTCACACCCCCTTGTGTTACGTGCATACGTTACTGTAATCCTCAGGCCTGGGTTTTGCAACTATTATTAGTTGTTAATAATAGTATAACGAGTATACAACACTTAACATCAATTATTTCTAGTCAGAATTGTATTCTTACTAGTAAGAATGTCATTCTTACTAGTAATAAACACATCATCATTCTTACTTGTAATAAATAATAAGAACTACAATCTAAGTAAGAACACAATTCTTACTAGTTGGAATGACAGACCCTCATATCATGAATTTGATTTTGACTAGTCATAATTACATTTTAGATAGCTCAAATTTAATTATGACTAGTTTTAATACACATTCAAAGTCAAGTCAAGTCAAATTTATTTATAAAGCACATTTAAAAACAACCCACGCCTAAAGTTCACCAGACCAGAGCAGGTAGCTAAAAATAACAAAAGAAGCACAGACATAAAAAAACAATGCACACAGCTTATGGGCAAATAAAAATAAACAGCTCAAAACAGAAATCAACCACATCAGGAGGATTCAAACGCTACTGAATAAAAGTTATTTTTTGAGCCTGGACTTAAAAGAGTCAATGGAGGGGGCAGCTCTGATAGGGAAAGAAATGCTGTTCCACAGTCTAGGGGCCACAACAGCATATATTCTAGATATGTGGTTACAGATATCAAAAACATACATCTAGGTTTCTCTAATTTTATTATGAAGAGTAAAAATGAAAACATAATTCTCACTGATATGACAAAAACTACTTGCCATAGAGAGAGAGAGAGATGGATGGAGAGAGAAAATCAGAGAGGGAGAAGAGAGTATTGTTTGCTCCCTAGCCTGTCACATAGTCATTACTGGGTAGTTAGAGTGGTAATGACCCCGTCGCTCCTGCACCTGTCACCTTTACAAACACACCATACAACAGAATCTCTCTCTCTCTCTCTCCTGCAACTAACGGTCGAGGAGAGATGGAGCTTGTTAGTTTACGATCAATCGCTTGAAACCACCCCCTAAACACACACATACACACACACACATAGAAGATGGCTGATCATTGTTGACCATCTATCTCCATCGATCTTCAAATTTGTGATGCTGTCGCTTACGGATATTAAAGAAGATGACAGAAAGCAGAATGGTTTGTGCAGTTGGATTCAGAAGACCAAAGGAACACAACGGCTCTGAGTAATTGAGTTGGTTTTGGACAAAGCTTTCCACCGATCGAGAGACACAGAATACGAGTTGGTTGGAGATAGCTTTGTAAGCGTTGTACTTTAAGTGGGCAATGTACTTTAAAAAGGGTATTTAGGCTTCATAGGGCCCCTATTCAACTCATGACCCTTGATATCATCTTCATCCTCAAACCCCACATCACCATAAATACCCCCAGTGTCTCGTTTTACACTTGGACCAACACAAAAATACAAAGCTTAACATCTGTTAGATGTGCGCCTGGCGCTGAATTAGCCAGAGCACCTGTGTGTCGGTTAGCAAAACAAAATAAAAGGTATTCTGTCGCACGAAGAGAGATAATCAAGCAACACGCTTGAGTGCACTCCAGAACATAATCACCAACTCCCCTAATTAACCGTACCATTTTAAATCCACTTCAGCTGTCAATGAAAACATACAGAAGATAATTTGTCTCTGTCTATGTCTCGTGGTGGAAAGTAAGTGCCGAGAAGATCACTGGCATGACTGCACCAAGCATGAATCAAAAAAATGCCAAAGTGTATTTACAAAGGTTACAGTACTGTGTACTTTAACTGTGTATGATAGGCTCTGCAGATTAGGCTAAATTGAATGTGTTAAAGTACTACCATGCTGAACTGTCATTATTATATATGTGGACAAGGGTTACGCCTATCTGTCTATCAAGGTAAAGGAAGGCAGAGAGAAATACAAAGAGAGATGGACAACTTGTTTGTGTGTGTGTGTGTGTGTGTGTGTGTGTGTGGTAAAAGGGTTATATATGGTGTCTTTAGGTTTGAGTTTGTGTCCATCGGGGTGTGTGTGTGTGTGTGTGTGTGTGTGCTTCTGCCTGAGTTTAGCTCACATCTTTAATATAATTTCTTCATTCTCATCATATCAACAGTGGGGAAGCAATTTAGTATGAGCAGTCGTTATTTCAAATCAAACTTTGCCTGGAATTTCTCCATTAAAATTAACAAGCAAGAGTGCATTTCATATTGTTTTATAACAAGGCTGTGTCTAGCCTTGTAGCTCTGTCACTCTTTGAGCACGTGATCTCTCTCTCTCTCTTCTCTCTCTCTCTCTCTCTCTCTCTCTCTCTCTCTCTCTCTCTCTCATGAGTTGAGATGTACAAACTACATTTAGACAGTCTGATAGGTGCTGTGCACAAAATTGATTTTAAAGGTGTACTTCACCGGTAAACCGTTTTTACTTGCTCCTTTTGGAATATGATAGGTCACTCCTAGTTGCATATGCATGCTGCACGTGGAAAACGTTCTTCTACCCCCATTGCATGCATTAGCCAATGTAAGAACATAGACGGACGAGGAAGTCAGAAACGAGGAAGTCAGAAAAAGCCTAGAAGTCTGACTTTTGAATGTGTATCTCACTCTAATCTTGGAATTAATCTAGATTAAAATGGCTCATTTGAATTCTGTCGAAGGCATTCATAATATGTGTGTGCTACCTAAATAATGACTAAAAGTAAGTCTGCGCGATCGTAACCCACCCCGGACCGACGGGGGGTGCGTGCGTAACCCACCCCAGACCTACGACCGATGGGGGGGGGGGGGGTGCGCGCGAACGTAACCCATCCCGGACCTACAACCGACGGGGGGGGTGGGGGGGTGCGCGCGTTTGTAACCCACACCGATGGGGGGGGGAGGGGGGGTGCGCGCGAACGTAACCCATCCCGGACCTACAACCGACGGGGGGGTGGGGGGGTGCGCGCGATCGTAACCCATCCCGGACCTACGACCGACGGGGGCCGTTCCGCGGCGCTTACCTTCCTTGGTGGAAATCCGGTATAGACCCAGCTCCCAACCCAACTTTGAGAATAGATTAACGGCGATAACTTTTTAACGCGCGATAAGAGTCTCGCGTTATCGCAGCGCATTAACGCCGATAACGGCCCACCACTAGTATGAATATTCATGACCTCGCCTACCTTGGCTTGAGACCGCCCTCAGGAAAACAGTATACGGCATTTCAGAATGTTTGTAAACAATAGGCGTCAAGATACTTCCGGGTGGCAGGAAGAGAGCGGCTTCCACTGAAGCGATCCAGCCGGCTACTGTAAACAGTGTTACATTGTTAAAAACATTGTTGTTGATCTGAAGTTGTAAGTTCTAAATGCTGCATCTCTCGGTTTCATTAAAAAAAAGTATTATTTATTATCGCTATCATTTTCCGTTCCGGAGATAGACACGAAAGAGTCCAGCAATACCTCGACTTCTTAAACAACATGTAACACACGTTAACCCGTAGGCTACCTTAAACCTGGGTTTGCTCAGTGAGCACAACCGTATAATAAACGTTTAACGTGTAGCCTATAGTGGAGCCATAATGAATTCAATATGTACGACTTTATTCTCGTAATTAATTCAATATTTACGACTTTATTCTCGTAATTTAATGAAAAAAAAATGTCTTAATGTGGCCCTAATACTCCGTCGCAATATATTAATGAGACTTCCCGTACCCATATGAATTAATGAGACGTCACGTAGCGCCCCGCAAGAAGAAAATCATTCATTCAAGCCATGTACTGTTTTCTCGATCGCTCTGCCCTGTCAAATGATATGGAGGGGTTTGTTTACTAGTTCTGCCATCGGAGAACGCTTCGTCTTTTGTCACCCGGAAGAACGTATATTGTTGTTGTGACGTCATGGTGATTTGTCGTGTTGATAACATAGACAACTTATATCATGAATGTATCTAATGGATGTATATAGTAACATATGTATAAGATGTCTATGGTTGATAACACACTAGAGGGATCACTCGTCTCTGATTGGCTAACATCACTGTGACGGACAGTGCTGTTAGCCAATCAGAGGCAAGTAATTTAAATGTCATGAATATTCATGAGTAAGAGCCGAAAACCTCTCGTTCTTCCCCGCTCACCTCCAAACTAGAAAAGCCTGAAACAGGCGCACCAGAGCATTTTTATCACCAAAACTGGCTCACAGGGCATTCATTAATACTAGAGACCACTGCAAAATTAACGAAAAAACGATGAAATGAGACCTTTAAATGAACAGTGTTATAAATAAAAAGCTAACTAATATCAGTGACAGTTATCAAGGTGTGTATCAAGGTGTGTATGTGTACTAGTGCTAATATTATTAATTATAATATGTAGTTTATGTAATACTACTTCAGCCTCCCTCCATTAGAGCTGTTTCTCGTCTGAATCATAGTCAACAGTCAATTCACTGCATGTTACATCACAGTAACCATACTATGTGTGTGTTTGTGTCTTTGGTAGTGATGTGTGATCACTCCCATACATTTGGGCCTCTGACATGCTAGAAAAGAAACCCTACTCTCTAATTGGAGAATGTTGACAAAAAACATGTATTTCTGCTGTTGGGCTTTTTGGTTCACAGAAGAAAAGCCATTGAAAAGCGTTTTCACTGCTGAGCTGTTGAGCTGCTAAAACAGTTAGCCAAATTCAAATTATTCCTTCTGCCTGGCAACGGGTAGTTAGAAGTGCTAATTATGCTTAAATGTAGGCTATACAATATGCCCCTAGATTTGTGAAACTTTCTGAAAGATACGTGTGGCATTGTAGTAAAAAAAACTCCTGTCTTGTCTGTTAGTAGGCCGACCATAGATGATCTAAGGGTCTCATGCTGTGTGCAACTTGAGAGATATTTCTGGGCCTAATAGTTGGGTCATCTATAGAAGTTCCGTGACCACGGAGAGCAAAGGTTCGTTTCTCACTGGATTTGTCATCTATAAAGGTTAAATAAAAAAATGAGCCGGGGTGCCCCTCACAAAAATGTGGGGACATTTTGGGAGAGCCCTATATCCAAAATGGCTGCTGTCAGCCAAGCTGGAAATTCACTTTTTAATGGTTTTGCCAACAGTGCTGCATAATACATGGTTTCTGAGACTATTTGGGTCAAGAAATTCACAAATGATGTAGATTTATTGATTTGACCTATTTTTGACCTTCAAATTCAAGATGGCTGCCACTTTTGGCTCTTTAAATGTCAATTTTTCAAAATCGTCATAGAGCCTTAATATTAGGCTCAAATGAAAGGTCTGCTCATACTGAGTTCAGTTATGGACAGTAAAATTACAACATACACATAGGTCATCAGATGTCTGGGGTGGAACCAATGAAAGCAGGGAGACAGAGAAGATTCTTTAGCTTGGAGTTGTTTTTATTAACATAACATGAACATTTTTGATTTTTCTTTTAATTGAATTAACTAAAAAGACTCTCCATCTGAATCTGTTGAATCTCCACACTGACTCCTCTCATCATCACTGCTACTCTCATCTGAGCAGTCATGAGGTGTGAGCTGCTGGGGCAAGGGGGGCAGGGTGTGACGCACTGGTCGACACTTTCCGTTCACTAGTTCCCAGCCGTGACCAATGGGAGAAGGATGCTCTTGTAGGTTGTAATGGAGCTGGCAATATGTAAGGTAGTTTGACCTTTCCATATGAAGATTCAAAGAGTCATCATCAGGTGGGAGACGGATTGTACTCTTATTCTTCAGTTTGTGCCATTTGGAAACTCTGGCCTGCCCGCAGCTCACATCTGCACTCTCAGCATAAATGATGGAGAGGACAAATGCCTTCATATCCGCTCTGACTTCATGTTTTAATTCCAGACTCTCGCCCACTCGTCCCAGGAGCTCTCTTGCGTCAGAATTGATCTTCACCTTCTCCAACACCTTCTTCTTCCCATGCTCATAGAACCCTGAGGTGTGGTCACTGCCAGTGATCACATGGAGAGGTATGATGATATCTGCAACCTCTTCCGAGAACATAGCACGGCAGTTGATTAACGCATGCTTGCGTTTAATCAGCAGATCACCTCTGACTTGCTGCGAGACGTAAGCTGCTTGGACATACACATCTGTGTCCCCGCAGTCTAGAACAACAGGTCCAGTGTACTTACTGGCTCTCACCTTTGCATAGGCAGAGCGCAGCATTGTATCTGCTTCTGGATGTCTGAAGACATAGTCCTTAGTCTTTTTCAAGCTTGTCTGAAGATGAGATGGAGATATAACATGACTGATCTATGTAATGATTCCCCGGCCCATCTTGCCACAAAGTGGTGGTGTAAACATGACCAAATTTGTCAAGCCCTGACCAGTTTTTGGCTTTGGATTGTAAGCTGTCCCATTTTCCTTGGTTGATTTCATCAGATGACTCACAAGGCTTGCCACATTTCAGCACACATTCATAGGACATAGTGCCTTGTAGTTCTTGCTACATTCACGTAACTTTGAGCCTAATATTAAGGCTCTATGACGATTTTGAAAAACTGACATTTAAAGAGCCAAAAGTGGCAGTCATCTTGAATTTGAAGGTCAAAAATAGGTCAAATCAATAAATCTACATCATTTGTGAATTTCTTGACCCAAATAGTCTCAGAAACCATGTATTATGCAGCACTGTTGGCAAAACCATTAAAAAGTTAATTTCCAGCTTGGCTAACAGCAGCCATTTTGGATATAGTGCTCTCCCAAAATGTCCCCACATTTTTGTGAGGGGCACCCTGGCTCATTTTTTTTATTTAACCTTTATAGATGACAAATCCAGTGAGAAACGAACCTTTGCTCTCCGCGGTCACGGAACTTCTATAGATGACCCAACTATAAACCATTAAGTAATTCATAAACAGGCACCACTACTTTTAAATCAATTTGATGACAGGGCATTCTTAGAGAGCTACAGTGCAGCTCTCTAAGAGCGTTTTTGGAGAGAGCTGAAAATGGACCATTAAGTTTAACTAACCTACTGGAAAAAGAGGCGTTAATGTGTTTTCCTTAGTCCTGTTTTTCTTATTTCTTCGTTATTTGTGGCTCCAAATGTTATTATTATAGGTAGGAGAGAGAGGCCTGACTATAATTTCCATTTCACTAAAATCCAGTGGCAAGCACTGATTGGATGAATGCTTTCAGTTGTGGGCTGTCTGCTTTTGGATTTCAAAGCGGACCAACTGCCTCACAAACAATCTCTATTAACAGCTAAATAGTACAGTAAAATGTGTTTCATAGAAAACATTTTAGGCGAGTTGTCTTCTGAATCCGTCTTCATTTTAGATCGACAATGGTTTTTTTGGGGGGGGAGTTTCCAGAGGCGGCGAGTATCACCGGACGCCCTGGATTTGCATAAAGTCGGAGAACTCAACTTCATGCAAATGAGCATGCCAACGCGACGCCCAATCTCTCAAAACTCAATGCCACGCTACCAGAATGCATTGCAGGGCTGCTCACATACACAATGAATGTGAGGCATGGAAATGACAGATCCTGTGGACACGTACTTACAGCGTTTACAAGCATTCCGTTTATTAACTGCAGTTCATTCTGAATCCATCTAGCGCTAAGGACGGATTCACGGTCCAGCCACCTAATAGGTTTTGACCTATTACATATTCAGACTCAGATTGAAAACCCATTGGCACAACTGTTGTCTTTGTCATTCGAAAATGAAATGAATGGAGGAAAAAACAACAAATATTTGCATGTTTTGACACATATAATGTTAGTTAAAAAAATAGGGTTAGGGTTAGTTAAAAAAAAAAGTCAATAAAAATGTCTTTCAAAATACCTGGGGCCGGCAGCTTATATGAAACAGCTTTTCCGGACTGCTCGCCACTAGAATCCATGTTAAACAAATGTCTTCTATTGTCTTGATAATAGCATTCTTGGTGCATTAATGAGGCTGGACTTCACACTGGAAGTATAGTAGTCAAAGTCACTTTCTGAAGTCAGAGTAAGTAGATGCGTAATTTAGGCGCAAGCTTGATATCGGTCTGTGGTTGCAGATCACAGAGGTAGCAACGTCACACTTTAATATCAAAGTGTGCCACTGGGTGTGTAGGAGTGCGAAGACACACCTTTGATGTTTGACAGCTTACAACTGGATACTTTACGTTTTTTTATCATACATTTGAAATATGAAGTCTCTCTTCATTGAGTGTTTGCTTTGTAAGCCACCTTTTTAAAAAAATGATGAACCTTGACAGGTGCAATGCAGCATATTATTCACCATGACTTTTTGGTTAGGTGACAATGCATATTTTAATTACACCACCTATATCAATCCATATATCACAGGGCTAACCCTTTACTTAAATAAACACATTTACTGTCAGCTAGTTAACAAAGAAAACTACCACTATAGTACTGTATCATCATTAAACATTTAACATTTATTGCTTATAGCGTTTATTCTTTTTTTAACATTGTTTAAATAGTTTGCCCTTAAACTTTTAAATGAGTTTACGGCTCAAAGCAGTGCGACACTGCAACAAAAAAGAATTGCGTGAACATAGGTTACAGAATCAGTCTGGACATTCTTTTTCTCCTGTCCACTTCCTCCCCTGCTCTCCTCAGGTTCGAAGGTGTGATGCTGGTGGTTATAAATAGTCCACTATTTCTAATTTCCATCTCTGCTGTGGCGCTTGTCCCCAATGACTTATAAGAAGTAGCTGTTCAGATGAGAGAGAGAGAGAGAGAGAGAGAGAGAGAGAGAGAGAGAGAGAGAGAGAGAGAGAGACGGGGAGAGAGAGACGGGGAGAGGGAGTAGAGAGAGGGGAAGTAGAGAGGTTCATTGTCTACCCACACATTTATTATGGAAACCTTCCCCTCATCTGTGTCACTCTTCCTGTCTCCTCTCTGTCAGAGGCATTTCATCCCCCCCACCCACGTATGCCATTGTGCTGACAGTGCTCTCTGCTCTCCCCCGTCTCCCCTATACTGTTGGTTTCCCCTGTCAACTTTTCAGATTTTAACACTTTTGCATTTGCCCTCTAAGTTTGTCATTGCAATGCTTTTTTTCTCTACATTTCTGGTAAACTGTCCCTCATTGTGTGTGTTGCATGTGTGTTGTGTGTGATTACATGATTCTGGATTTGTAGAGTTGCCCAGCTGTTTTGTGTATTATATATTATATATAAGTGTGTGCAAGTGCATGCATGTGTGTGTAGATCAGCATGTGTGTTATTGCAATGCCTGTAAGTGTGGCTATGTGTGCCTGTCTGTGAATTGGTGCATGCTGATGTATGCGTGTGTTTGTGTGTGTGTGTTTATGTGTGCATGTGCGTGTGTGTGTGTGACATGTACATGTCTACTGTAGGTGCTGTCGCATTAGCACCTTGTCATCATGAATACAGCTAGCGTTAGCATAGCTACCATGTGGTGCCATGTGGTAGCCTACTCAGGTGGGGGGCAAACACGACACACATGACTTGCCCTCCACCCACACACAATGGGTAGGACCAATAGCATTAATAATACATGTATGCTTATGCTACTAGTTGATTATTTCCAGAGATGTTCATCTCTACACCAAAAACAACACAAACATTTCTAATTGTAAAAATCAAAATCAAATGTATTCTTTCAATTATTAATTATGTTTTCTCAGCTTGGTCCTTGTCCCAGACAGCTATCTCTGATCAGCATAGCATATCTGCAAATGACACACACACACATACATGTATGCATACACACATTCCAGTGGATTTTCATTTACGTGACCGTCACTAGTAAGGTTATCAGAATCGGTTTCGACCGCTGAGGACTGCTGTCTTTTGGTGTTTTAAGCCATGCTTTTAAAGACATTTTCTTAGAATAATACCGGTGAGAGTCAGAGTGGGGACAGAGAGGACGTCTGCGTAATATGATATAATAAGCTGGAATATCATGTCTTTTTATGAACTACGAGTGTTTCAGATGGGATATTGTTGCACAATGGCAGCTCTTGGCTTCCGCAGAAGTCTGAACACACAGGCACATAATTAGAGGTGTCTACAAAATGAATAAATAACTACAGCGTGCGTACCTAGATTAAGCAATAAGAGGCGGTGTTACGGATGCCGCTGTACAAAGCCCTCGCCGCCTCCTCCTGCTACAGCCCGTCCCTCATTCCTGCGGG
This sequence comes from Merluccius polli, assembly GCA_030340625.1. Taxonomy (NCBI): domain Eukaryota; kingdom Metazoa; phylum Chordata; class Actinopteri; order Gadiformes; family Merlucciidae; genus Merluccius; species Merluccius polli. The sequence goes on from JAOPHQ010002277.1 coordinate 256,631, forward strand.
GCCACGGTGACTCCGCCCCCTCTGCAGTACCTAAATGGGCTCCCGTCTGCGTTGGAGATAATAATAATAATAATAATAATGGATTTTATTTAAAAAAGCGCCTTTCAGGTCACTCAAGGACACTGTACAAAGAGAATACATTAAAACCACACAGTTAAAATATACAAACACAAGATAAAATAGACATAATAAAGAGGATCAACATAATAAGATAAAATAAATAGGGCAAGTAAGGCAGTATGACAGTATGGATTATTTTTTGACAGAGAATCAGAGGGAGTATGCAGTCCGGAACAGGTGGGTTTTGAGTCTTGATTTGAAAAGGGGGAGAGAGTCACAGTTCCGGAGGTCGGGAGGTAAGGAGTTCCAGAGCTGGGGAGCAGAGCAACTGAAGGCTCTGCCCCCCATAGTGCTGAGGCGGGCAGGGGGCACAGAGAGGTGGATGGAGGAGGAGGATCGAAGGGAACGGGTGGGGATGTTGATGTGCAGGAGGTCAGACAGGTAGGGAGGGGCGAGGTTGTGGATGGCCATGTATGTAAACAGGAGGAGTTTGTAGTTAATGCGGTGGGTTACGGGGAGCCAGTGGAGCTGCTGGAGGACAGGGGTGATGTGGTGGTATGAAGGGGTCTTAGTGATGATGCGGGCGGCAGAGTTTTGGACCAGTTGTAGTTTACGGAGGGACTTGTGGGGGAGGCCAAAGAGGAGAGAATTGCAGTAGTCCAGACGGGAGGTGACAAGGCTGTGAACAAGGATGGCGGTGGTGTGGGGGGTGAGGGAGGGGCGGAGTCTGTTGATGTTGCGAAGATGGAAGTATGCAGTGCGGGTAATGGTGTTGATGTGAGAGTGGAAGGAAAGTGTGCTATCGAGGATGACACCCAAGCTCTTAACCTGGGGGGAGGGGGAAACTGAGGAGCTGTCGATGGTGAGAGAGAAGGTATTGACTTTAGCTAGTGAGGATTTAGTGCCGAGGAGGATTTCAGTTTTATTGCAGTTTAATTGAAGGAAGTTTGAGGTGAACCAGGTTTTTAATTCGGAGAGACAATCGGTGAGGGGGGGGGGGGGGGGGGGGGGAGTGAGGAATTGGGTTTGCAGGAAAGGTAGAGCTGGGTGTCATCCACGAAGCAGTGGAACTGGATATTGAATTTGCGGAGGATGTGGCCGAGGGGTAGGAGATAGATGATGAATAGAAGAGGCCCCAGGACAGATCCCTGGGGCACACCGGTAGTGACAGGGGAGGGATTTGAAGTGAAAGATTTGAGCTGTATGAACTGGGTGCGGCCTGTGAGGTAGGAGTGGAACCAACTGAGGGGAGTGTGGGAGAGTGTGTAGGTGCTGATGAATGGAAAGGATTTTCAGATTGAAATAGTCCAAAATGGAATTGCAGGATTCAGTGGAGTACAAGTGGGGGGGGCAGAGAATTGGGTGGGTGGAGGATTTTTTTGAGGACAGAGAAAATGGTTTTTGAGTTTCCTTCATTAGAAAGGATGAGGCCGGAGTAGTAAGTGGATTTAGTCTGGGAGATTAGGTCCTTATATTGTGTGATGTGGGAGGTGTACATGTCGTTGTGGATGGTGAGACCGGTTCGCTTATATAGTCGCTCAAGTTGACGGTTTTTGGCTTTCATGGACCTGAGCTCGGGGGTAAACCAGGGGGCAGATGTAGAAAAGGAAACAGACCGGGTTTTCAGGGGGGATGATTGGCTGCGCCGCTGGCCAATCAGCCAGTAGCCGCAGACGGAGGCTAACCGGCTCCCCACCGGCACACACATCGGAGTGGATGTGCGTGTCCCGCATTGCTCCAATTATCTATTGACTAATCTTGTGGGTTTCGTTGTGGTCTTCGGTTGATTTAATTTGTTTAACTTGGTCCTGCGTGGCCCTTCTTGGTTTATTGTGCTGTATTATTTGCCTGTACTAGTATTCCCCGTAGTGGTGATTTTTAGGTTGTTTATTTCGCTAAAAGAGCTTATTTGTGCCCACTCACTGAGTGGAGGTATTCTAAGTTGGCTATTGACCTGTGGGTCGCCGTTTTTCCTTTTGATTCCCTGTTTACCAATACTGACTGCGGTAAATAAATTACCAATTTTGGTTCCGCAAAAGCGTGTTACGTCTCCTTTTCCTTTCCGAGGTGTCGTAACATAAATCGGGGCTCAGCCGGGATTTATTTGATCCCAATCTCGGAGCTAAATTGTGTAAGTATTTATTTATTTCGGTGTTTGTGCTTAGAGAGCGTGGTTTTGCTTGATTGATTTTGTGATTGAGTAATTGGTTGTTAAATGGCTCAATTTAATTTGGACAGCTTCTTGGCCTCTCCCACACTCGCACAGATTGAGATCTGTCGTAAAGATGATCTCGTCCAAATTGCGGCTCATCTCAGGATCCCGTACGCAAGACAAGCATTAAAAAAGGAACTTAAAGCTCTTATAATTGATAAAATGTGTGAGCAGCAGCTGATTGTTCTGGCTGATTCGGGTGCATCTGCTCCGCTTGATGAAGCGGCGGGCGGCCCGATCATTGAGGGTGATCCTCCGTTCGCACTCTCTCCGGACAGGGAGGGGGAGGCGGGTGCGCGGGGTAAGATGCCGTTCACCCTGCCCCGCTACGACCCCTCGTCCCCCGGCAGTGCTGGTTCCAGGGAGGAGGCGCGGTTGAAAGTTCGCCTCGCTCGCCTCAACCTGGAAGCCAGAGAGAGAGAGCAGGACCGCAAAGCGCAGTTAGAGCTCGAGATCCGTAAACTGGAGATCGAAGCTGAGACTGCAGTTAAAATGCGCCGGATGGAGCTTGAGATGCAGGCCTCACCAAAACGAACAACAGAGGGTACTGATAAATCACGGCCTACTCCGCGGAGTAGCTTTGATGTGAGTAAAAACATTGTTTTGGTGCCAGTTTTTAGGGAAACTGAGGTGGATTCATACTTTGCTGCTTTTGAACGTATTGCTAATGCTTTGCAGTGGCCACCTGAAGTTTGGCCGCTTTTATTACAGTGCAAAATTCATGGGAAAGCCCAGGAGGCTGTGGCTGCGCTCTCTGTGGAGGATAGTCTTCACTACAGCTCCGTTAAAGCCGCGATATTACGCGCCTATGAGCTGGTTCCTGAGGCTTACAGACAAAGGTTCAGGAACCACAAAAAAGCCCCACATCAGACCCACGCAGAGTTCGCCAGGGAAAAGGTGACGTTCTTTGATAAATGGAGCAGTGCGAGTAAAGCTTGTGATTTCGATTCGTTGCGTTAATTAATATTATTAGAAGAATTTAAGAAGTGTGTGTCCGATCGAATTGTTGTGTACATAAACAAACAAAAAGTAAACTCCCTCTCCTCAGCGGCTGTACTGGCAGATGAGTTCGTTCCCTTACTTACGGCGGAAAAGCTGCGTCCCACGCCGGCCCCTGAAAATAATGCAAAACCTTCAAGGGTGAATGTGGAGGGGAGGCATTGGGCCTCATTCACCAATATCTTCTTAAGAATCTTCTTAGATTCTTTCTTAAGTCCTTCTTAAGAAGATTTCTAAGAAGACCCTACGTCAGATTCATCAACGTGTTCTTAAGCCGCTGAATTGTTCGCAGCTGTGTTCTTAGATTGATGAATGCCATCTCCTCGTAAACTGAGCGCGCATGCCAAATGAGTCTAATTAACATAGGATTGGCATAGGTAACCGCCCATTAATGTCCATAAAAGGGACTGCAGGGCCGTGTGCAGGGCCTCTGAAAAAAGATCTATGTGGTCCTGAAAGATTCGTTCCCTCCGTAGATCCACAATCTCCTGTAGCAGCAATATACAGTATGCCATTGTTTTGTAGGCCGTGGATGGAGAAATGCCACCTATAAATAGGGTGGGATCACTAATTGACGGCATGGTTTCCAATGTACTTGATTCATGTTAAAGCGTTGGCACATTTAATGTAATTAAAATGAAAAATGAAAAAAAAATGAAATGAATAAATAAATACATAAATATGACAGAAATTTCACTGTAATGTATTTTATTGAACTTAACAAAAGAAGACAACACAACCATGCCAACATGTCGGCACTGAAATGTGCTTAAGAGTACTCCTGAGTGTTCGTAGGATTTGTTCTTATTAGGGATGTCCGATATTGGCTTTTTTACCGATAACCGATAACCGATATTGTTCAACTCTTAATTTCCGATACCGATATCAACCGATACCGATACCGATATATGCGGCCACGTGAAACCTCCGCTTTACACTCATTGCAATAGGCTTTATGCCGAGCGGAAGTGTGGATTAATAAATAAAAACAAAACAGCGGTAAAAGCTAGCGTGTGTGTCCGGGAGAGGGCTGCTCTCCTCGGACATATTACTCTGAAGCCCCGGTGACGGTCTGGAAGTGCGGATTAAAAAAATAAAAAATAAAAATAAAACAGCGGTAAAAGCTAGCGTGTGTGTCCGGGAGAGGGCTGCTCTCCTCGGACACATTACTCTGAAGCCCCGGTGACGGTCTGGAAGTGCGGATTAATAAATAAAATAATGTGAGCGCGGTACAGCGGACCTGAACCGGTTGTGATGGGACTGTTTCGCAGAATGCGTTAGTATGTTGCGCTGACCCCTATTTTACTATTCAATGTAGAAACTTTGAAATAACTCCAAACCACCGACATAACCACAGCTACAACTAGCGTCCCGCTACACGGCCGCACATGCCCAGGCTTGTTATTGAGACGGCGCGGCGCGTTTGATGATGTCATCAAACCACGTCCTCACTTGAAAGATAATGTCTGAAATTATTTCAAAATCGATTTTGGTATCGGTTAAAAAACCGATACCGATATTTTCCGATATTGATTTTTTATGCCAATATCGGCCGATAATATCGGTGGGCCGATAATATCGGACATCCCTAGTTCTTATCTAAAAAAAATCCTGGATAAGAAAAAAATTCATGAATGCCACAATCTTTGTAAAATCTTCGTAAGTAGGACTTAAGAACAAATTTGTTCTTAAGAACGGTTCGTGAATGAGGCCCAATGTTTTTATTGTCACAAAACAGGCCATGTAATCGCAAGTTGTTTAGCGCTGCGTTGCAAAGATAATCAGCCAGACGCATCACGTTCCCATCAGCCGAAGGGCATCGGGCTGATTAAATCAGAGATGTGCGCTAACACGGGTCTTGATGAAGAAACATTTGATGCTTGTTTCAAGCCCTTCGTTTCAGACGGGTTTGTCTCATTAAACGGAGAGATTAAAGATCAGGTTCCTGTGCGCATATTACGTGACACCGGTGGTTCTCAATCCGTATTCCTGTCCGGCGCGTTCTCATTTTCTGAGCAGTCAGCGTGCGGCTACAGCGTTATGCTGCGCATCGAAATGGGCTACACGCCAAGGCCGGTCCATCGTGTTTTTATTCGATCCAAATTATTAAACAGATTTTTCCCGGTCGCTGTCTGCCCCGAGTTGCTGATAAAAGGAATAGCATTCCTGCTAGGCAATGACCTAGCCGGTGGCACGGTCACTCTCGTGCTTGAAGTACTTGATTATCCCCCGGCTGGAGGGGTGCCTCACCTTAGGGATGAAACGTTTCCGTTATGTGCCATCACTCGTGCGCAAACAAAAAAAAATAATGATGTGTCCCTGTTTGACAGCGTGCTGATGTCCGCCCTCTCGGGAGATACGGAGGACGAGCTGGTGAGGTGCGCAGCGGGTGAGGTTATTGCCGGCTTGGCGCGCCCCCTCAGCTCCGCCACGTCCTCTCCTGAATATTCTCTCCCTGTGACGCGAGATCGCCTGGTTGCTGCCCAGAGAGCTGACCCGACTCTTCAGAGATGTTTCAGAGGTGTGGTGAGGGCCGACACTGCAAAGCCAGAAACGGTTTCATATTTATTAAACAATGATGTGTTGATGCGTAAGTGGTCCCCCTCTTTACCTGCAGACTCCGAGTGGAGCACCAGCTATCAAATCGTGGTGCCAGAAAGTTACCGTGAGCATGTATTATCTGTTGCACATGAGAGTCAGTGGTCTGGACACTTAGGCATAACAAAAACCTACCGATTAATCTTGAACCACTTCTTTTGGCCCGGGCTTAAGTCGGATGTGGTCAGACACTGCCGTTGCTGTCACACCTGCCAGATGGTTGGAAAACCAAACCAGGTCATTCCCCCTGCGCCGCTGCACCCTATACCTGCGACAGGGGAGCCATTCGAACGGGTAATTATGGATTGTGTCGGACCGCTGCCTAGGACAAAAGGGGGTAATCAATATATACTCACCATCATGTGTGCTGCTACCCGTTTTCCTGAGGCGATCCCGATGCGAAAAATAACTGCTAGCTCAGTGGTGAAGGGTTTAGTTAAATTCTTCTCCACGTTTGGCTTATGCCGCGTAATCCTGACCAGGGCAGCAATTTCCTGTCCAAACTGTTTAAGCAGGTCCTCCAGATATTAAAGGTGCAACATGCAGTCCCTAGTGCGTATCATCCAGAGTCCCAGGGGGCGCTTGAAAGGTGGCATCAGACCCTAAAATCGATGCTTAGAAAATATTGTTTAGAGACAGGGAAAAATTGGGATGAGGGAATCCCGTTCGTATTGTTTGCTGCTCGCCAGGCAGTGCAAGAATCCTTGGGGTTTAGCCCGGCGCAGCTCGTTTTCGGCCACACTCCCCGTGGTCCGCTGGAGGCTTTAAAAGAAACCATGTTGGTCTCCGATTCCGCTAAAAAAAATGTTTTGGCATATGTTAGCGAGTTTCGTGAACGTCTGCACAAGGCTAACTCGTTTGCACGTAAGGCTCTCTCTTCTTCCCAGACTGCGATGAAATGCCGTTATGACCGCACTGCCGTGGGTCGCCAGTTCCGGGTTGGTGACCAAGTGCTTGTGTTGCTGCCTGTCCCAGGCTCCGCCCTAACCGCCATGTTTTCTGGTCCCTACGTTGTCCGAGAGCGTCTCAGTGACACTGACTATGTTATTGTGACGCCGGATCGAAGGCGTAAAAGTCGTGTGTGCCACATTAACATGCTGAAACGCTATCACGATAAGGTACGTGCGTCCAGCCCGGGGAAACTAGAACCTAGTTGTAAAAATGAGAAGCCTGCTGTCTGTGTGCTAATTGTCACTGAAACCCCGGAGATGGCAGATGATGGTTTGAGGATGCGCCCCTCTGCCCATCAAAGTGCTTGGCTGCCAAACTCACAGGTGTTACAGTCCCTATCTGCTCATCTGCCTCACTTGTCCGAGGAACAGAGAGAAGACATCCTTGCTCTAACCCACCAATTTGTTTGTCTTTTCGGTGATGTCCCGTCCAAGACCACAGTTCTCAAGCACGATATTAATGTGAGAGATGCCAAGCCTATAAAGCAGCACTCCTATCGCGTTAACCCTAATGAAAACTGAGGCTGAGTATTTGTTGCAGCACGGTCTAGCAATTCCCAGCTCCAGTTCTTGGAGTTCACCGTGCCTAGTTCAAGGTAAATCTGATGGGTCTCCCCGATTTATTACAGATTTTCACAAAATAAATGCAGTCACGGTGACCGACTCGTATCCGTTGCCCCGGATAGAGGACTGCATCGACAATCTGGGCCAGGCCAAATTCGTGAGTAAACTGGATTTACTCAAGGGTTATTGGCAGGTACCGTTAACGGACCGTGCCTCAAATATTTCTGCTTTCGTGACCCCCGACCACTTTCTGCAATATACCGTGATGGCGTTTGGGATGTGCAATGCCCCGGCCACCTTCCAAAGGTTAGTGGACACAGTTTTGTCAGGGGTAGCTGGCTGTAATGCCTATCTGGATGATCTGATGGTATACTCGGTCACATGGGAGGAGCACATGCGCACCCTCGAACAAGTGTTCCAGCGGTTAGCATCAGCCTCCCTCACCATAAACCTAGCCAAATGCGACTTCGGGAAGGCCACCATTACTTATCTTGGTCGGCAGGTAGGTCAAGGACAGGTACTTCCGGTACAGGCCAAGGTCACTGCAATCACCGAGTGTCCGGTTCCGTCCACCAGAAGAGAGCTCCGTAGGTTTTTAAGCATGGCAGGTTACTATAGGAACTTCTGTAGGAATTTTTCCTTGATCGTGACCCCGCTAACTAACCTTCTGAGCCCTAAGGTGGAGTTCCAGTGGAGCCCCTTGGCTTTGCTGTGGGCACTCCAGCACTTTGAAGTGTATGTCGGGTCGAGTTCTCTGCCTGTTGTGGTTTACACGGCTCATAACCCCCTTGTGTTCCTCTCCCGAATGTATAACACCAACCAGCGGCTCATGAGGTGGGCGTTGATCGTGCAGGACTTCAACCTGGAGATCCGTCACAAAAAGGGAGCAGAGAATGTGATGGCGGACGCGCTATCCCGGGTATGATGTATTGTGTAATGTGTGTGGTTGTTAATTTGGGTTTTCCCAAAACCTGTTAGGTTTTGACTTAAGGGGAGGGGTGTTACGGATGCCGCTGTACAAAGCCCTCACCGCCTCCTCCTGCTACAGCCCATCCCTCATTCCTGCGGGGCCACGGTGACTCCGCCCCCTCTGCAGGACCTAAATGGGCTCCCGTCTGCGTTGGAGATGATTGGCTGCGCCGCTGGCCAATCAGCCATTAGCCACAGACTTTTTAAGCGGAGGCTAACCGGCTCCCCACCGGCACACACATCGGAGTGGATGTGCGTGTCCCGCATTGCTCCAATTATCTATTGACTAATCTTGTGGGTTTCGTTGTGGTCTTCGGTTGATTTAATTTGTTTAACTTGGTCCTGCGTGGCCCTTCTTGGTTTATTGTGCTGTATTATTTGCCTGTACTAGTATTCCCCGTAGTGGTGATTTTTAGGTTGTTTATTTCGCTAAAAGAGCTTATTTGTGCCCGCTCACTGAGTGGAGGTATTCTAAGTTGGCTATTGACCTGTGGGTCGCCGTTTTTCCTTTTGATTCCCTGTTTACCAATACTGACTGCGGTAAATAAATTACCAATTTTGGTTCCGCAAAAGCGTGTTACGTCTCCTTTTCCTTTCACGAGCCGGGGTCGTAACAGGCGGTACGCATTAATAAGTAACAGACACAGGTGGACATCGTCTTTCTCTCTCTCTCTCTCTCTTTCTCACTCTCTTTTTGTATCTCTCTCTCTCTCTCTCTCATTCTATCTGAGGTACTCTTTCTGATTGCCTATCTTTGTATGTGTCTCCCTGTTTACCTCTATCTCTATGGATCTCTCTGTCTCCTTCTTCTTGCTATTGAATAAATGATGAAAGTCAATCTCACTAAGCTATTTTCCTGTTTTGTTCTCTCTCTATCTCTTTGTCTCCCATAATGATGTCTCCGATTCAATTAATGATGGGATTCTAGTGTCTTTTCATTCCTCCCTTACTGTCCATTGTACTGTACACCTCCTGAACTTTAATTTTGGATTTCCATTTTTATGCAAAATTATTTGTGTATTATGTTGCAGTATACACACACACACACACACACACACACACACACACACACACTTTCCCCATCTATTTCCATCCCTCCTCATGACCCTCTCTATTTTCTCTCTTCACTCCCTCTATCCTCTCAAATGCTCTTACCCTCACTTCCTCTCACTGTTCTCTCTCTCTCTCTCTCTCTCTCTCTCTCTCTCTCTCTCTCTCTCTCTCTTTCTCTCTCTCTCTCTGTAATACAGTGAATAATTGATGTTTGCTTGCTGTTCATGGAGGTTCTTTTGTTTCATGGTCGACTGTTTTCTATCAGAACGCCTGCCTGTGCATGTGCACATGCATTCAAGCAAGTGTGCACTGCATGTGAGTGTCAGGCAGAGACACCGCTGCATGTTCATTACCCTCCCTTGTGCAAGATGGCAGTGACACACATACATACACACAATCATACATATTGCCCCAACAAAATCATACTTTTATGCAGCCTTCTATATGCAAAATTTAAATGAATGCAGAAAGAAAACAATTAATGAAAACATTTTATATGTGTTAATACAAATACAAGGAGGAAAAGTATTGCACATTATATAGGCCTTTCTCACGGCGCCATTTTTTTATCGAGTACGGGTATTCTCACTTCCGGCTATCAATGTCAACAATGGCGTCTAACGTGAATTACAGCGTTTTTTTCTCTGGGTCATTAATAAACCTCCCTAAACTCAGCTTTGGTGATGTTTGTTCTATTGTACAGAGAGAGTGTGTCACTAAAGGGTCCAAGCTTGATCGGGGATATAAGCTCTTCCACGAGCAGTTCATATTCAGTTATGAAGGTAATTATGAAGTGTCTTATTGTGCCTACCACTCTTCAAACCACACTCAAGCTTATGGTTATTGTCCCCGGCACTTTCAAAACAAAACTGTTTCCCTTGGCTATGCATAGAAATGTTTGTACATTAGCTCGTCCCAGATCTGCTAGTTTAACACACCGCATACTAGTTACCATAAAGTTCGCTGCTAACAAGCTAGCTCTGCCGGAACACCGGAATTACAGAACTGAGTAATACATATACATGTACACTTAGCTTATCTACCACAGCTACAGATTTTATCGTCTACATAAGAAATACACTTACCTGGGGTTTGCTGCAGATAGTTGTGGTCCAAGCCAACGCTAACACCAACAACTACACCGTCGTCTCGACCACAAGACCCGCCTTCACTACTACACACATCAAATCCCAATCTTTCCGTCGACCTCTCGTAAACTGATCATCGAGCTGAAGGTCTGGCAGTGACCCACGGAAAAACAGAAGGCGTTGCACCTTGCTTGATCTTCGTAAGACCACCTGCTGTTGTTAGGATGTCGCCGCTGCTAAAGTGAATGCTACACACTTGGGCTCCATCAGCATTAAACTGTAGACCTACCTCTCTCTTGATTGCCCAAATCCATGCCCTCCTGCGGTCATCATCGCGGGGAAATTTATGAAAAGTCAAATACGGCTGTTTTTGTTTGCTGTTGGTACACTGAGGTACGCAACACCATGCTTAAGTAATAGACAATAAAAGGCAAGATGGCGGAACGGAAGTAAAGTTACCCGTACTAGTTTTAAATCGAACGTCCGCCATCTTTACGTGAGAAAGGCCCATTCACAAGCTTCCGCTATATCAAATATGTTTGCCATGCTTATCTTCCAGGCAACACTGTTTTTTGTGAAAATAGCAATGTTAAGCATCAAGTTATTAAAGATCAAGGCAGCTTTCTTCAGCTTTGACAAAATACTTTTTGTTTTGTCAAATCAAGATTTGGTGTTTTAATACTCAATCCCACTGCTCAAAATTCCTGGAGCATTCTTCGTTTAATCTAAAAAAAAAACATCATAAGGCTTCTTCCCTGACTTTGAATCACAGACATTATACATATCTAAAGCTTAGAGGCTAAATTAATATTCATGCATGTTTAGCCCACAGACATGAATATTAATGTGTTTAACAGCAGATATGCAAAAGAGCTTGCAAATCCAGATGGCTTCAGATCACAACATAACGATTGCACACACGGTGAATGCATGTGCATACGCACACATACACGCGCACAAACACACACACATGCACACAAATAAAATGTGATGTCTGTTTTAAAAGTGACAGCTTGTTAATAGACAGGGGAAAGGAACAAAATGCTAACACGCTGAAGCCCGCTGTTTTCTGCTTTTTTACCCACTAACCCTTGGCTACATATCTGTAAACAGCATCTGTCTCCTCTCGTATGCTGATGACACAGCTATATTTATACATCATCAAAATTCAGATCACTCCAAAGATTTAGACGGTAAGTCAACAAGAAGCCTTTCTCTCCTTCACGTGTTATCCTCTGTGTCCACGCAGCCTAAACATGCATTATTAACCTTACCTCAGGTAAATGCAGTCCACCCCACCGTGAACGTGTGTTGCATTGTGCATGCTATACACCTGACTGTCACAGGATACATTGAGTAAGTCAATAGCACAACTGTCATGTGTCATTAAATGTGCCCTTTCACACATTATTTGTATAATATGGCATTATGTAATCATATTATATACATGTATTTGAAAATATATGTGGTGGAAAATGGTTTATTACGATTCTTCTCATGATCCCCTAAAGGTCCTTATATCTGGAGAGCATTGGCGTTGTCCGAGCCATTAGTTTCCAAGCCAGTGTTGGATACTCTAGCTGATGCTCTGCCCAAGCACTACGCTCCCAGAGCCCACTGCTTAACCCCCCCATCTCTCCAGGCCCAATCTCCTCCTATTATATGTAATTAACATGTTCAGGCTCCTTTTATGAAAATACATTTGTTTTTCCTGTTGGCTGTTTAATTTGTTTTTGTTTTAATAAGCCCCATATGTGTTTTTTTATGACAATATATAAATTGTGTTCTTTAGGAAGGCATTGGTTTGGTAATACTAAAACTAACTAGCATATGCTCCTGGACTCCCATACCCAGAAGAAAACCTTGCACATCCATGCTGTGAGCCAAATCCTGGCTAACAAGCTTACCTAGCCTCACGTGTATGTGTGTGTGTGTATCTGTAAACAATGCAATGTGTCATATGTAGTATATCTACATATGACACATTTCAAAAGAAAGAAGGAAAAAGTACACACACACACACACTAACCAACACACACACACACACACACACACAAACACTCATGCACAGATACTTGTACTGCTGTTCTAACATGGGATTAAGGCCAACTAGCCTTTTGTCTGTAAGCCCATCACTTGAGATCAGAAACACAAACACACACACACACACACATGTTGTACATTGAGAGAGAGTGCGCGCGAGAGGAATGGGGGGTGTAACAAACTGTCGCTGTCCCATGGGTGCTTCCCGTGTCCTAATGCATTGCTCAATTAATCAGCTGAGAAGAGAGACAAGCAGACTAATTAGAATAGACAAGGTTTCCATACAAGCCTTGCAGTCAATAGTAGCCTTTACAAAATAAAGTGCAACAAAAACATTTCCGGTCACCCATGAAGCCGAGGTCGTTTCAAACAAGCGGTCTCATTTCTTCGAGTCATCCCATAATAAATACTTGCATAAACACAGCTGCAGCAACAGCTCATGTGCTAAAAAAGAATGTTACACCTGGTGGGCTCACTGCAAATAGTGCCAGATATTTAGAAGAAAATATTGTGTTGAAACACCTAATCTGACAACACAGGTAAGACCTGTGTCACCCTGATCCCTACCTCAGCGTGCGTATATATATAAATGTATATATTAGGGCTGTCAAACGATTACACATTTTAATCTAATTAATCACAAGGTTTCTTGAATTAATTTCGATTAATCACAATCCTAAATATGACTGAAAAATTCACATTTTCTGTGTACTGTTCTCAGAACAGAAAGATAAATGACAAGAAGCGGATATTACATTTGTTTTTTATTAACGACAAAAAATAATTTAATTCTAAACAATTTTGGCAACAACTGAATGGAACGTTTTTTTTTTTTAACAAACAACTCTCACTTTCACACAATTACATGTGGCCCTTTTACTTTTTCATCTTTTAGCCAGTTGCAAACTAACTTGTTGACATATTCTGAATGTAAAGCGGACCGTTTCTTCTGCACAATATGGCCTGCGACTGAACTACATGAGGCTACATCCACACTACTACGTTTTCGTATTAAACCGCGGTTTAATACATCCACACTACTACGAAAACGTAGTAGTGTGGATGTAGCCTGAGAAGAGTCGTTCGCATGGAACCGTGAATGCAGGAGTCGCTAGATATTTGCGGGCAAGCAGGGCCCGCAAATATTTTGTTTATACTCGAACTGTCCATCCAGAGGGCCAACCGGTTCGTCGGACTCCTCCATCTCGCTCGTGTCAGCAATGCTGTTTACGCGACGAGGAATGAACGCGCCGGGGGTTGAATTGTGGGTAAAACAGGGCGGGAATGTGTTAATGCGTTAAAAAAATGATCGCCGTTAATTCCAGGAATTAATCATCTCGTGTTAACGCGTTAATTTTGACAGCCCTAGTATGTGTGTATATATATATATATATATATATATATATATATATATCAGAGGTTGCGCTAGACTTTTTCGTTGTCCGTCATTTTGACTGACAGGATCATAAAAATCCCGTCATAATCTATTTTTACCAGTCACTTTAATTTTTTAATCAATCAATACATTTATTTGCCATGTCAACAAGTTGATAGGAATTTGTCTTGGTACAACTCTCAGACAGCCAAACATGAAGGACAGACATCATAAGTACAGAACAGACAATGTACAACAAACAAACCCAGCAGACAGTAGTACTGCAGACCATACCCAACAGACAGTAAAACAGTAGCCAGAGAAAGTGCACAGTGCATACAGTTGTTAAAGTGCTGTTAACATATCTTTAGTGCAAGTTCAGATTTCTGATAGCCAGAGGGTAGGTGCTGTCTCTGAAACGTGATGTGGAGGTCTTAATGCTCCTATATCTTCTTCCAGATGGAAGGAGATTAAAGAGGTCGTGAGCAGGGTGAGAGTGATCTGCTATGATGTTTTTTACCTTCCCAATTATTCTGGTGGAGAAGAATGAAGAAAGTGAAGGGAGACTACAGCCTATGATTTTTGATGCTCTGCGTACTACTCTTTCCAGCCTAGAGCGGTTGTGTGACCGAACCAGACAAGCATGGAAAAAGTGAGCACGCTTTCAATAGTTGACCTATAAAAGTGGGTCATGGCAACTCGGCTGACTCTAAACTTTTTGAGCTGCCGCAGGAAGTGGAGTCGCTGGTGGGCTTTGCTGATCTTAATATTAGTGTTGAGCTCCCATGATAGGGATTCATGGATTGTGGTCCCAAGGAACTGGAACGAAGTGACCCTCTCCACCTCCACCCCATTAATGGAGAGCGCAGAGAGGGGACTGGGGGACCTTCTAAAATCCACTACCAGTTCTTTGGTTTTTGAGATGTTGAGTATCAAATTAAAGCTTTCACACCATTTCACCAGTCCCTCCCTTTAAATGATAATAATGACATGTTCAATAGCATTTAATTTTAATTCATTTTTAATTAATATTCAGTCCAAACAAGCTGAACAAATAATCCACACCGTGGATACACACATCAAGCAGAAGAATATGTAAGAATATCGGCCGCCAGGCGATTCGCGTATAGTGGGGCTTGACTGTCATCACGCGGATATTTTGCGTATAGTGGGGCTTGACGGTGATTCATCACCACAATGCGGGCGGGAGCTAATTGATCCACTAGTCAACACGCGGGAGCTAGTTGATCCACTAGTCAACACGCCCCCAAGCGAACAAGTTTTCAAGGTGGCGTGATGTCGCGGATAATTTGCGTATAGTGGGGCTTCTAGTAGGGTTGTGCCGATGGACGATGTCCTCGTCCAGCGTGATGGCTGACTGACGTCACGATGGAGAGCCACCATCGTGATGCCACGCCCCCCTCGTCCGACACACACTAATCCTATAGTCTCTTCTATAGTTATTACCTAAAAACTTTGCAGGGATTGCTCTGTAAATAAATTGAAAATATAACTAATGGTCCATATAAAGTGCTGTAAGTTAACTAGGGCTGCCCCCTAATAGTCGGCTTAGTCGAATACGTTTTCATTAGTCGAGCAAAAAGTAAAACATCAAAATAAGAAGGCATGAGCATCACAAACCGAATACATCCGTGGTCGCAACAAGCCCTGATTTAACTCATCGCTGCAGAAATACTGACCAATACACCTGGGAAGGTATACACCTGGGCAGGTATACACCTGGGCAGGTAGACACCGCTAGACACACGGGACTCATGCCGGTGATCGCGGCTTTAGTTCCCCGTGTCTGATCGCTGTAATTCGGAGCGTGAATATCGGTTGAATATTTAATATCTTGCTAACTTTAAAAAACACTTTAGTATTTTTTAAATTGATAGTCGCACATCCCTAGTAACTACGCCGTGAAGGTGAACCCTCCCGGACTCCGCTATTAACATGAACCGCTTCCGCACATCCACACGCACCGGACACCAAAATACAAACAAACGTGTTCCATTTGATTGCTTTTAAATAAAGTTATGTGCAGTTATACGGTAAATATGATTATTAAAAGTGTTGGTCCATGCCGTTAATAGGCGGCCTGCTTCGTGGGCCGCCTATTAACGGCCCTGCCCCCGCCCCCCCGACGACGATATCATCGTCCATCACGATGTGTTATTGTAAACATCGTCACCTGCCAATTTAAGGGCCATCGCCCAACCCTAGCTTCTAGGTTCCTCGCGTGCCCGCTTGCGCGTAATCAAATGTTTCAAGTGGGTTTGTTGTTTCTGTCTTCTTTTCTACTTTTCTTCTTCTACAAGGGCCAATTAATATGCTCATCGCCACCAAGTGGTCAGGGTGTGAAATGCAATTGGTCAAAATGACGGACGGCCCTCAGATTTTTCCGTCACCGTTTTAAAAAAATGGTCAATGACGGAAAATATTCGGTTAACGCGACCCCCGATATATATATATATATATACTGTATATTAGGGCTGTCATAGTTAATGCGTTAATCGCGATGCGATTAATTAAAACCGCGAACCGCGGTAAGACACCTTCAAGTTGTTTGCCAACTGCAGAGATGAAGAAGAAGAATGAGAGCAATACTTCTTCCATTCAAACTGTGGTCATGGAAAAAAATACCCCTGGGCTTCTGAATGGCTCGTTTCGCTTTAAAAAACTTCAAGACGGCTCAGTCGACAAAACAAAAGTAATATGCGCCTTGTGTCCGATGGAATTTCACTATCACCGAAGTACTAGCAGTCTGAGCTACCAACTACAAGCTAAACATCCCGACAGTGCAGTCCAGGCTAATAGCAAGCAGCAGATTCGTCAAAGCTCTATGGTTGAATGTGTGAGTCGTCGCCGACCACTGGATGAAGCTAAGTTAACTACAGCGGTGGCGAAATGGGTGGCAACTGACTGCAGTTTTCAGTTTGTCATTTGTTGTCTACTACCTCTTCAGTTTTAAGACCACATTGTTGTGGCATTTTATGTGCTGTGTTTTTGAAATAGACATGTTAAGTGGGTCTACAATGCACTTTTTCATTTTTTCTTTGTGTTTATTTGATTCTAACTCTATATTTTTCGTTTGACAGCCCTAATATAGCCCTAATAACAGTATACTGATGCAAATGGGAGAGCCAAATAAACAGCTTTTCTTGTGTTTGTGTTAATGTGTGAATACATGAGGATGTATTCCCTCTACAGTGGTAACTTTTACTTCCCTGTGTCACTGTGTGCAAGGCTGGTAAAAAAACACAAAACATATTACTGAGTCATGTCTTTATTTCCCAGAAGAAAGCTAAGATAATCTATTAAACCCTAAAAGTTACGAGTAAGTACAATGGCACCATCGTCTCGGTTACAGTAGACTTTCATGGCAGAGAATGGCTCAGATTTCTGTATGCCATGAGTACATCTCTATCACAGTTCATGTCTATGACTACAGCAGTCAATCTGGAAGCTTCTAGGGCTAGCAGTTTTGTAGTACCACGTGTGGGAGGTACCGTACCTTTGATAATAGAGAGGCAGATTAATTGGCTACATATTATGCATGGGTAGAGATTTCTTTATATTTAATGATTGGATGACTAGAGACAGCTTGCGTTTAATGACTGGATGACTAGAGACAGCTTGTGTTTCATTGGGTGAAGGAATTTCCTTAACATATAAGACAAGTGCACCACCGTTTTGGCTTAATACACTTAAAGTGTAGTACAATTTCTGTTGTTTTTTATTGTCTTAATACACTTAAAAGTTCAGTAAAATGTCAATGCAGTAAATCTGGCATTTCTGATTGGCTTGGCGATGTAGGCCACAATCTGCAATTCATAAACAACATTTATGACTTCACTCATTGATGCACTACACTAGCCTTGACACCCTGACGTTCTCTTGGAAAGGAAGAAAACTGTTAAAAAGACAGTGTAATATACTACAATAGTACATTGCATTAGCAAGCTACAGGTGAAAAGCAGAAAATCGATTGTTTCCTTGTTGTGCAACCTAAATTACCTTCTTTGCCAGACTATATTACCACTAAATGTAAAGGGATGACTTGTGTTTAGTGCTGAGCCTGAATATTTGAATATTCGGATACTTGTTCATTAGGTAGGTTCTCCCCAGGATTTTGTTTTCCGTGGTGGCGCTCCCACTAGTTATTTGCGGCCTTATAAATAAGTGGTTTTAGAAGGGTTTTAATAATGAATGTATTTAGCAGCTATTTCAATGTTTAAACAAAGCCAAAAGATACCAAAAAGCTCTACCGACTAATAATCACGGTTTGGTAATTTAATAAACATGAATAGAACAGGTAGCGATATTTTTTCCTCCATCACACACAATAGCGCCTGTGTGATTTCTCTTCGGGTGAATAGCACTAGTCCTGTTGTGCAATTTCATCAAAACTTTGCACAATGTTCAAACCATCAACTTGCTTTGTGACAATTGGAAGTAGCCTACTCTCATACTATGGAAACTTTTAGGCTTCATTCAGCTCTGCCGTAATCGAGTCCAACTTAATAAAATGCAATGCAGAGTACAGATTAGCCGAAGCTTGAAATTATGCTTTCGGGCCAGCACTACTTGTGTTCATATCCACAGCACACATTTGTTCACAGTCATGACTGTTCTAGTTAAAAAGTGGTTTTATCTTGACAATCAATTTTATCTTTACAGTTTCCTGTAATTGTTTTGGGTAACTGTTTTTTGGGCTAGTGTAAAGTCCCTAAAACTGCTGTCATCATATGATGAGGCTGTTCAGATTTTAAATCACAAAGATGTGTTTTTTTTATCAGGAATGAGCTGGAAAATCAAACCAAAAAAATACTTCCATTAATCTATTTAAATAAAAACCAGGCACTGAAAGAAAAATCAATTACTTGGTTACAACAAATTGTACTATAATTAAATTTAGGGATGCACCGATCAGGTTTTTTTTAGGCCGTATTGCTCAACGATTTTTTTTAATGTGTGATCAGCCGATCCGATACCGATCCCCGATTTTTCCTTTAAAACTGGGGCAGCCAGGTTTAAAAACCCAGTGCTGCCACACAGACCCTATATGAAACCTAGTACTATATTATGGAAGATAATCAAGATAATTTTATCATATCATGTCATCAATATGTTATTTTCATTATTTAGCCTTTAGGCTTTTCATATCATTTTCATTCCAGGTGATATGTGCCAAATTTGAGGTGATATGTTCACTTTTTCATAAAAGCATGAAACGTGGTACACGTGTACAGTTTGGGGCCCCGAACATTTTCAGACATGGAGCCATCGCAAAAACGCCCCGTGGCGGCCATGGTGGCCATTTTACTTTCCGCCATAACCGAATTGTGTATTTTGCATCATATCTCCTGAACCAAACATGATAACACAGAACAGGTGATGTCTACCCCTATGTTTTGATGGTCAAGGATTACAATGATACCATATACAACATCATAAACTGTTCAGGTGAATAGTTAATGATGAATTCAGTGACGTGAGAAGGAAATCACAGTATCTGGGAACCTATGTTCTAAAACATAATTATTTTGTTCATTAACCCTGACAATACTGTAAAGAGTAGGACAATATTTAATATGACCTTAACAACTTAGCTTGAAAAGAATGTCTCAAACACAAAGATTTACTTCAAAAAATTAATTTCAGAAAAACATTTGTTTGATTTATTGTTGTTGCTGTTGAACCTATTCTTCACTGTCTCCTTCACAGTCTCCTCCACATTGACACAGTGCTGTGCATTTTAAGGAGGCTTTTTTGCATTTGCAATGCCCCTGGCAGCCTTTCTTGCAGCCACAACTCACGAGTTCAAGGATGGACTGGCTTGCCTGTGGAAGAGTTGACCACAATGGTCTCCAATCGCTTGGGTCCATCCAACCCCAGTCTGCTGGAGATGGCATATTTGGTGCCACCTCAAGTGCTTGTCCCCAACAGTGTCCTCCTTGGTACACTGCTCTTTTGAGGTGCTGCACCAGTGCCTCCTTAGTTGGGGGGATTTGCTCCATTCCTCTTCCTTTCTTTGTGAACAACTCAAGACGAGCTTGATCAATGTTGACTTGGCTGCTGGTACGAAAGTAGAGGAGAATTGTGAAGCACTCCACAATGGAAATTACCTCCTCTGGAATGCTTTTTGGAGCCTTTGACAGAGCCATGAAGGCCTCTGTTGCCATGTCATAGGCATTCCAGGTATCCCATGCTGTCTTCTTGCCCCTGGTTGCAAATGCTGATACTGTGTCACAGCCAGTGAATGCATGGAACACAGGAAGGGCCTTGGATTTGTCAGGACCCAGAGACTTGGCAATCTCATGGGCAGGGATGTATCTGAAGTTCTTGCCAGTCCCAAATGCCACCCACAGCTCCTCAATGTCCAGCTCTGACACATGTGCAATGGCTAGGACCACAACATCTGTGTCCACAGTGCGCAGGGTGATCTTTTTTAATCCTTTTCTTGCAGCATCTGCCGCATGGAGTAGCATCCTTGTATCTGCCTCTTCATGCGTGCAAGGGGCAATCTGATCTGTTTCTTGTGGGTGAGATGATAGAACATTGGGTCCGCAAGTGGAAACAACTTGTTTGGTGGTCGACATTTCCACAAGGTTCCTGGCCAGAAAGTGAAAGAGTTCTGTTTTGTTTTCATCCACTCTCAGGAAGCCTTTCCAATTGGTAGGTATCTTGTTTTTTCCATCCACTCTTGTTCTTGTCCCCTTTCCCCGCTTCTGTCTTGTCTGGGACTTTAAGCTGTTAACTTCATAGCAGTCCCATACAACATCCACTCTGCTGGCCCTTTCAAGTTTCTCTTTGATATAAGGTAAGAAAATCTTGCTGGAAAAGTCAATGAAGGTTTTAGCTACACCTGGTTTCAGCATGTTGATGACTGCTGACCCATCTAGTATTTGGACCTCACTGTCTGGGGCACTGTTTCGTGAAGCACTGCTTATGCTGTTTTCTAGGCAACTCAACAGATCAGCCTTGTTTCCCAAGCGTAGTTTTCTAGGTTCCCATCACGGGTCTGACAGGCGATGTAGAGTCTGGAAAACAGTGCACAGTCATTTCTCAGTGATTTTCCAGCGAGTTTAGTCTTGGACTGTCCTCTTATTGGAGCCGTTTTAAAAAGAGGGAGCTTGTTCCTCTTTAAAGGGGCAATGATGGGTTTCGTGCCCTGCATCCTCTCTGCAACAAAGAGTTTGTACTGCTCTTGGCCCATCCTCTCTGCAACCCGAACAGCATCAACAACAGCTTGGTCTGCTAATTCTCTTGAGTCCAGCTTCAAAAGGTCGTTGCTGTCCTCTGCGAAGGGGTTTCCCATTTCCTCAATCACGAGAACTAATGTACTCACATGTTTTTGGAATTTCAGCTGGACACTTTTGGAAAAACAAGATACCTACCAATTGGAAAGGCTTTCTGGGAGTGGATGAAAACAAAACAGAACTCTTTCACTTTCTGGCCAGGAACCTTGTGGAAATGTCGACCACCAAACAAGTTGTTTCCACTTGCGGACCCAATGTTCTATCATCTCACCCACAAGAAACAGATCAGATTGCCCCTTGCACGCATGAAGAGGCAGATACAAGGATGCTACTCCATGCGGCAGATGCTGCAAGAAAAGGATTCAAAAAGATCACCCTGCGCACTGTGGACACAGATGTTGTGGTCCTAGCCATTGCACATGTGTCAGAGCTGGACATTGAGGAGCTGTGGGTGGCATTTGGGACTGGCAAGAACTTCAGATACATCCCTGCCCATGAGATTGCCAAGTCTCTGGGTCCTGACAAATCCAAGGCCCTTCCTGTGTTCCATGCATTCACTGGCTGTGACACAGTATCAGCATTTGCAACCAGGGGCAAGAAGACAGCATGGGATACCTGGAATGCCTATGACATGGCAACAGAGGCCTTCATGGCTCTGTCAAAGGCTCCAAAAAGCATTCCAGAGGAGGTAATTTCCATTGTGGAGCGCTTCACAATTCTCCTCTACTTTCGTACCAGCAGCCAAGTCAACATTGATCAAGCTCGTCTTGAGTTGTTCACAAAGAAAGGAAGAGGAATGGAGCAAATCCCCCCAACTAAGGAGGCACTGGTGCAGCACCTCAAAAGAGCAGTGTACCAAGGAGGACACTGTTGGGGACAAGCACTTGAGGTGGCACCAAATATGCCATCTCCAGCAGACTGGGGTTGGATGGACCCAAGCGATTGGAGACCATTGTGGTCAACTCTTCCACAGGCAAGCCAGTCCATCCTTGAACTCGTGAGTTGTGGCTGCAAGAAAGGCTGCCGGGGGCATTGCAAATGCAAAAAAGCCTCCTTAAAATGCACAGCACTGTGTCAATGTGGAGGAGACTGTGAAGGAGACAGTGAAGAATAGGTTCAACAGCAACAACAATAAATCAAACAAATGTTTTTCTGAAATTAATTTTTTGAAGTAAATCTTTGTGTTCGAGACATTCTTTTCAAGCTAAGTTGTTAAGGTCATATTAAATATTGTCCTACTCTTTACAGTATTGTCAGGGTTAATGAACAAAATAATTATGTTTTAGAACATAGGTTCCCAGATACTGTGATTTCCTTCTCATGTCACTGAATTCATCATTAACTATTCACCTGAACAGTTTATGATGTTGTATATGGTATCATTGTAATCCTTGACCATCAAAACATAGGGGTAGACATCACCTTTTCTGTGTTATCATGTATGGTTCAGGAGATATGATGCAAAATACACAATTTGGTTATGGCGGAAAGTAAAATGGCCGCCATGGCCGCCACAGGGCGTTTTTGCGATGGCTCCATGTCTGAAAATGTTCGGGGCCCCAAACTGTACACGTGTACCAAGTTTCATGCTTTTATGAAAAAGTGAACATAATTTTCACATATCACCTGGACTAATTGGCATTCTAGGTACAAAACGTTAAATAAATAGAACAATAAGAGATGTAATTTAATTAACAAACTTTGATGTGGCTCGACCTATTACGCATTGCGCATGGGCTATCACTTTAAAGGCCGCAGGTCTTGTGTGTTATGATCTTAAGTAGTCAATTAAGTCGGCAATAGCTTATTTTTAATGGAAATTAAACACTAAAAGACCCGCTGCTGCGACAAAAGATATAGATCACATTCTTATTTTTATTTCCAAAAAAGCTCACAAATGTCATTCAGTTTGACTCCAACTCCAGCCCATGCCCACAGAGAAACACATTGATGAATGCATCATTGGGACGAATAAATTGAGCCAAAACAACACTAAAAATTTTAAACAACATAAATAACCAGTATGCCAGCATATACAGTTTCACATAGATTAATGTAGGCTGCCTATGCCAGAACTTCAACATTTTAATGGAACCGTATTCACACGACACACTGACTCTTTGTGAAATCCGTGACCATGAAAGGAGTGCAGTCAACAGCTTCACTCCCAAACTCAGACTGAGGGTTAGTGATGGCTCGTTTGCGAACGAATCAGTTCGAACGAACGACTCTTTAAAGTGAACGAACTGACCTCATTCGCCGCTCTCGTTCGACTCGTTCGTCGTCGTTCGTCTCGTTCGCTGAGTCGCTGATGCGCTGCTGATTCGCGATGCTGATTCGCGAGTCGCGAGTCGTTCGCTGACTGTGATTGACTCGAGGACTGAGACGTCACGACTCACGAGAGCCAGCCAATCGTATGTTGTTGTCTGTCTGTTGAGTCTAGGACGCTTTCGAATGGTTGACACATTAACAATACCACTTTCACATTTGAATATTGCCTTTTACATTTAAATATCAGTGAAATGGTAAATGCATGCTGTCTTTGTATTTTCTGTGTCATGCCAGATTAATAAAATATTTGAATGTCTCGTCAATCTGTCTCGTTCTTTCATGGTTCCTTCTTACGCACGCGACCCGGCCGGGACCCCCACCTTGGTGGATCTTGATCTTGAGTGGGGGTGGCCAATGGCCATCTTCACAATAGTAAATAAAATATGCCCAGAATAAACACAACTGTACATCATTAACTTTAAAACTCATCATTGCTAAATCAAGTCTATTATCTTGCTGATATATTAAACATCCAATAATCTACTACGCCCCCCCCCCCCCCCCTGCGTTTGGTCTGTCTAACTTTACCTTGAATTGGGGGAATGGGGCATTTTGATCCTGACATGTCATTATGCATACATTAAAAAAATCTGTTGAACTCAAATTAAATACATATGTTAACATATTCAACCAGACAGACACAATGTTGTATTTGCTATTATTCACACATTTATTAACACCATCAACCCCCCTCCTCCCACCTTTCAGGATAAAGTGAGCTCGAGCTGACGTGCGGCGCCCGGGCAACAATATCCCGATTCCGAACACAAAGCACTCCTCAGCTGAAAGGAACTTAGTTAATGTTGTGTTGATTGATAACCATTTGCACCATTGCACGATTGTGAATCGTGATTTCGTGATTAGTTAGTAAATGAGAACGAGGGAGTCTGACCGAGACCGACTCAGCTGAGAACTGCATTCGTGATTCGTTTGAATGTTGTGAACGAGGGAGGAGCCGAGTCTGACCGACTCGGCTGGCATTCGCGATTCGCAAATGAGAACGAGGGACGGAGGGAGGAGCTGAGTCTGAACGACTCAGTGAATGATTCACCGCTACCGGAAACACGACTGAACGAACGAACAAACGAACAAACGACTCTTTTTGGCGAACTGAACGACGCGAACTGATTTGCGCAAACAA
Organism: Merluccius polli; assembly: GCA_030340625.1. Classification (NCBI taxonomy): domain Eukaryota; kingdom Metazoa; phylum Chordata; class Actinopteri; order Gadiformes; family Merlucciidae; genus Merluccius; species Merluccius polli. The sequence goes on from JAOPHQ010002277.1 coordinate 281,279, forward strand.
ATCATGAAGTCCATCACTACTGAGGGTGCAGCTACAGCGGACAGCGCTGTTATAAAGTCTAGGTTTCAAGAAAGACTTGTTTTGCATCACAATGTAGGAACTGTGTTGACATGTAACATGTAAGTACTGTGGCTGCAATCTTTGGCTCCCTAATGCTTCGATTATGCCGTTTAGAGGCTTCATTATTTTGGAATTAATTAGCCAGTTAATTTCACATAAAGCCGAAGGAATTAGCAGGGAGCAGCCTTGGCCTATGAGGTTATAGATACATCAATAGTTTCAACTAACATGGGAATGTGTGGGACTACTCTGTGGGACTATTCTTTTTTGCGGAAAAACAAAAACACACATGGGGAGACTGAAGCCCGTTCTCCAGTGCGATGCAGGCTGGTTATTGCGTCTAACAACCGAGATCAATGAAACAGGCTATATGTTGTAGCCTTCTTTTATTGAGAGTCGGGGCAATTTAAAGAGGAATTATGTTAAGTGCATGACAAGCATTAATCTTCTCAGTGACTGAACATAATGACGTTTTTGAGTCACATGATTGGCTCCTGTAATCAGCATATTTTTAATTTGATCGGCTGGTCAGCGATCAAGTGTTTTGGCCGTATATTGTCAGATAATGATCGGTGGCCAATCGATCAGTCCATCACTAATTAAATTACCCATAGGAAAAATGTGTTGGCTCATCTGTGGTTCAATCTCATCTCTTGAGATCAATTTGAGCTTCTCATATTCGTATCATTCTGTGATCATTTGTTTGAGATCAGGAAAAGAGACAGCTGTGAGAGGATTTAGAGAACTCGCACAGTGCTCACTGTGAGACTTATTTCTCAGGAGAGAAATTTGAGAAGAATGAGAAAACCACTTTGGTCTCGATTAGTGCTCATTTATATCTCAGAGATGTAAATGTGACATAAAGGAGATCTCATCTTCAAATTTGCTTTGCTATGGGTAGTGTTGCACATCCTGTGTTTGTCATGAAGTAATTTCCCCCCTGATGAAACTAACCTAATCTTAGTCTAGCTATTCACTGTGAGGAACTCATTGGAACATTTGAAATTAGAAACTGGTCCCAATATTTGAAGTTTTTTTAATGTGTGCCAAAGTAACTTTTACTTGTTGAGACATTTTGAATAATTTGAATCAACGCACAAAGAAAACTGCATTCTTTAAATGATAACACATGTGGTACTGAATAACTAGAGAAATACTGAGATTGATTGATTGATTGAGATAGAGCCAAGAACGAACATGCAGACTAAAGCTAGAGGTCGCACATATCTGTTTTGTTGTTCTGTTTCATAGGCTACTTTGTGTAATTGAATCTTTTTTCCAAACGAAAGTGTTTTTTGTAGATGGCTATTCCAGCTAGAAAACATTCAACCTCAGCTTACTCTGTTTTTTCTGCTTTTCTGCAGATGACATCAAAAGCATTTAGGTATAATTTATCTTGTAGTTCATTTCTAGTTCAATTTCAGTGTTGCCCAAATTTGTAGAGAAAAATAAGCATGCTGTTGATAAGAGAGAAAAAAAATGTCCTCTTGCCAAGTGAGTGTGCTTCGGAGAGTGTTTTTCGTATGTCAATTCTCAAAGTTAAATTGACAAACAAACACACACACACAAACACAGGGCACACACAAGTATTACAGGAGCAGCACTATGGCACTTTTGCATTGCAGCCTTCCCCTATGTTCCCCCATGAATATAATTTTCGAGCATTTTCTTTCAAAAGATCAACTATATTTGGAGATATACTTTCCCAGGTTAATTGTGTCATTTAAAGCGATTAGGTTGAGATTCATCTAATATTTATTACAAACACTAGCTGTTTTGAATGAACTTGCAATAACACCTACATGCCATTTGACCTGACTTTTCATTAGCATAATTGCTAATTATATGGTGATATAATGGATGCCGCAACTGTTGTTGAAAAATTGACCCCCTAAGTCTTAGGAGATTGTTGTTTTGATAACACAGACTGTACACACAAAGATGACTAAGTAGAGCTGTCACAATGAGGGGACCAGAACTGAACTTGACACCACCCTGGGAAACTAAGAACTGAAACCAGACGGCACTCAAAGATAACAGGAAACACTTGCAACAAGGACAATACCCCAACGGTCACTATCTACCAATGGGGAACAGACACCTCATGATAGAAACTAGCTGGGGGGGGATTGAAACCGGCTGGGCGAACCCCTGACTATAAGAAGAAGGCCCAGTCCCCCCCTCAGCGCGCTTTCCCGGAGACAGGCTCTATGCAGAGGTGTCTCTGTTCTCTTTAGGACTTTTAGTACTAAACGGCTAAGCGCCCCTCACACTCCGTACTCATTTGATCGGATGTTGTAATTTGTAATTTACTAAATTGTTAAATAAATCTAGACACATAGGTGAAACCTCCTTCGTTGTACCGGCCTCTTCTCTTTTTACCATCGTCCGTCTTTTTGTTTTTAACAACACAACCTTGGACCCTGACCTCCCTTCACTATATTACTATATATTTGTAGGCTTTTGATAGTTAAATGCTTGCTTCTGTGTGGCAGATTTATCAGTTTACATCGGTGCCAAGTAGGAAGAAATTTTAAAAAAGTGCTGCAAGGGAGCAGCCAACAGCTAGGATTAGCTGGGTGCTATTTATAGCATTTGGTTTTAAGACTAGCTAAATGGAGTACAGTGATTTGGAAGTCACCACTTGTAATGCAGATAGTTTAAACTGTAACCAGCCTGAGCTAACTGGCTCTTTTGTGTGACTAACTCAAACCCTTAATCACTAAATCCAACATAACACCTTTAATGCTATGAGCTACGACCGTCCAATTGGATACTATATTGAACACTTATTCGTATAATAGACAACGGAATTCCAAGGTCATAAGTCATTATCTTATGTTACATACTATTTAATGTTAAATACAAAGTTACTCATACATATTGAAATTCAGGCCACTAAGCCTGAAAGAAGATGCAGAAACAAGAAGAATACATTTTAAACTCAAGGTTTGTACAACCACTGATTTTAACAGTTGCTCAGCCTTAAATGATGATTAAATATACCATGTTTAATGGCTGTACTGCTTTACCCCATTAGGTGTCAATAATATGCATCTATCAATGTGTACATTTGGTTTTGAGGAATGTTCTGTCCACAGTAATGCTAGAGTGACTGGCATTCATATGGTGGGTTTAATGAGCTATATAATACATTTATCAGTGAAGTCTGAAGCAAGACTCCACTGGTGACATCGATAACATTGAGTTAACTGAAACATCTAAACATATGGGTATTTAATGTGCTTGCCTTATGCACTATGATTTATCTCATACTTAACATCAAAATTTAATGTATATTTGTTTTCAGCTGATAAACAATAATTAGGCAATGGCTGACTGTGTATGTTTGAGGGGTATGCCTACTGGTTTCATTGTCTCATTGTTCATCTCTCTTCCCTTGATGTTTTTCTTATATAGTTATATAGTTACAGGGATACAGGAAAAGATATGTGCATTACATCTTATGTGCATTGCATCTCTGAACAATTTTAGGCCATTGGAATTCTATGACTTTGTCACAAATTTGTCTTGACAAATCTTTGACATAGTCTTTCCATCACTGCTGCAGTTGTTTTTATATTTTATTGTTTCTATATTTATATATGATTTTATAAGATTCTATATTATTCTATATTGACTTGGTCACATGAAACCTCAAAACAAATGCCAAAGGGACTACAATAACTATTGCTAACGAGCAAAAAGGAGCACTGTAGCATGGCGGTCTAAACAGCCCCTAAACCAGAGATCTGTCCCCACAACTAGCACCTGCTGCGAATCGCTAATCTGTGTGTGTGTGAACAGATGGCATGTTCTAATGAGCTAGGCTAAATGAAGCTACCAACGGCCTGGAACCAGGAGTGAACTCTGACTTCCTGATCCCAAGTCTCTTAATTAAATGCACCCATTAATCTGCACAGTTTGCAATCTCTGCCCTGCTTGAAAAAACAACAACTAGGTTCATCCCCCATGACCATCCTAGCTCTATTGGTAATTTAGGCCATTCTCACTGCTCAAATAATGCTTTAATGTGTTACATTGAGGGGTAAGATTTGAGGATTTCATATGCTTGTTAGGCAACGTTTATCAAATTGGCTTTGTACTTTTGGCCCCACCAGGCTACTAAAGTAGCAAAGCGCTAACCATTAATGCTCAAAGTAACCCTTCACAGCATCAGCAACAGCGATTTGTGTAAAACAAACTATTCACCAAAACCTGCTGGGTTATGGTGCAAGAAAACAGAAATGCATACTTGATATGGACAATACTGAAATAGTACTTCCTTGCAAACACCTTCTTACAAACACTACAGCAGAGCTGTCCTATATATATTTGATACAAACTGGAACTTAAAGTCTGTGTAAACCAGAAGTAAATATGTGTGAACATTAGAGTTTGTCACACTATAGAAAAATATGTTATTAACCACCCTGCCAAACTTAAATGATTAAAAAGTTTACATGTATATACAATTAGGATTCGAAATCGTGAAAAAATAAGCATTCTTAGATCTGAAATGCTGGGGGGGGGGTGTCCGCTGAAGGTGCTAACCATGCTTATTTGTGCACGGGGGGTGGGGCCTCTCTCAAATGTCAAATAACTGTCAAACTCGTGATTGAGCATGACAAGCAGTGACCCAACTGGCCTCTGGTTGTAAGGGGCGGGGCAATGCTAATGGGTAGCGTATTACATCATCATGTACACTTTAAGCCCCGCCCATAAAATCCTGAACGCGAAAATGGTGAAAAATAGAAAAACATTAAAGGGGCTGTAGACAACTTTTCCCGCCCTAGCGTTTCAAAGTGGTATTATCTTTGCGCCGCTGTCGCAAAGACAAACCAGATCGCGTTCCGTTTCCTCAAAGCCTAGCAACCACAAACAACACAAGACGTGCATTTGTTTGGAAATCTCCACAAAAGAAACGATCAACCCTTAAAATAAGAAAGAAAGAAGCATGTTCACTTAGCCTGGCTCCGCCCGCCTACGTACTTCCGCTCAATTTTCATTTCACTTCAGTACTAAGGTCTGGCCGTGCTGTATGTTAGAACGATTTCTTTTCCCTCAAATGTGCCTTCCAATCAGCGAACAGGAGGCGCGGCCTGAGAACAGTGACGTAGAGGTCGTGCGCGAATTTCAGATATTGAGCGGAAGTACGGAGGCGGGCGGAACCAGGCTAATGCTAATGCTCACTGCATCTGCCATTTGTATACTGCGCGCAACGTGGTTTCTGGCGCATGAAATACGTCACGACCAAACGTTAGCGATTGGTTAAGGCAGATCCAGAGTGGCACTGGGCAGAGCCAATAGGTTTTAAACTTCAACAGCACCCGCCTTCAAGTGAGAAATCGTTTGTCTCTACAGCACTGCTAGACCTTTAGTATGAATGAAATGAGTACGAAGGTATAGTTAGGACTAGGTTAATGTTCACTGAGGAGGTAAAGTGAAATTGGCATAATTTTATTTGGGAACAGGCAAAAGTTATTGTAATGATGTGCATTGCATAGTAATACCATAGTTTGAGTATTGGTTCGCACAAACAAGTATGGCAGCAGGGGTTGGCGTCGGGGTGGAGGGGGAAGTAGAAGAAAACATTAGGAGGAAAACCGTGAGTTTATTCATGCATTTAGTCTGTAGTCTGAGACATGAAAGCAGATACAAATTCTTTAGTATGTGTTGAGAAAAGCGAACTGGGTTGGTAGCCTGACTGGATCGCCTGGCGAGTCGTTACATGAGGTTTATTCAGGTAGTATATTCAATGCAAAAATGTAGCGTACGCAGATAAAAGTAGTGTCATCAGATTGGCTTTACTTCGGTTGTTCCACCGTCGGCCATTTCCAATACTGGGGATAGCTACCGATAGCTACCGGGATAAACAAAAGTGCTATTCCTCCTGGTTTGGTTGCACGCGCAATGGTTGACGCGTTTTCTTTGTGCCGTAAATTGAGCCTTAATTTTTCCTGGGAGATCGTACCTGGTGGCATAGTGAAAGACAGGCTGCATAGTGAAAGCGAGGCTTATAGGGAAGCTAAGGGTACCAATCTAAGATGGTGTCATTATTCTGTAACCATTACAATGTGCAATCATTTACTTTATATTGATTTGTTAAAACAAAAAGGTTGTCTACGGGACATTTAAATGGTTATACAGTCTTCACCAATGTTTTCAGCAATGACTTTCTAACGTTCTAATTAGTGTGATTGCTTACGCAATCACAATAATAAATAATATTATCTTAAAGACCGTGTAAAGCAAATTCTGAGATTCATGTCAAAAGCATGTCAAAACATGTCGTCAATAGCGCAATCTTTGGTCGGTTATTAAACATTCTATGTTTTGGCTCATGAACCGTGAGGCCTAGAAGAAACATTTTTGTACAGCGGGTTCCTTGGATGAAGTTGATTCGACTGATTTTGTGGTATAGATTTTGTAGTAAACACATTTTTTCTTTTGGCACATATTTCATTGAATCTTCACCAAATTCGGTACATATTTAGATGACCCAGAGCAAAACTTATCAGCTTGTTTTTTGATATCCCTTACCATTTGTCTGTAATTCGTTATCAAACTTTTAAAGGCGTGGCCCAATGCACTTCATGGGCCGTAAGTCTTCAATGCAAAATTGGATTGCGACCAATTTTGTAAATGTTGTATATACAAGTGTGTAATGTTTGATACAATTCTACCCATAGGGGGCGCTACAGTAACAAAACATGATATTTTTTGTTATAAAATAAAACTTCATACATAAGTTCTCCATGAGCATTTGCACTACATATTGAAGCATGGCACCAATAGCCCCTCTTTGTGACCAGTTATAAAACACTTTGCGTCTTGGTCAATAACTCATGAACTGTGATACCAATATTTGGTAGACACGTCCGCCATGGGAGTGTTATCAACACATTGAAATGTGGTGTTGATAGTGCCACCATTTGGTCAGTTATGAAACACTTTGTTTTCTGCTCAGTAACTTATGAACCATGAGCAGTGTTGGGGAGTAACGGAATACATGTACCGGTGTTACGTATTTTTTTATGTATTTTATTCAAATTCTGTACAGAAACAGAATATTTTATGTTTGTCTATTTTCCCACTACTAACAGCTGAGTAAATAAAGTCAATTCGTCTGTTGGTCATATCTTTTGCATAAATATACCCTTATAGTCTTTGTTCCTCTACAGCAAATTATAATAGTGCACTTTCAGGGAGACTTGGGCCTAACACATTCAGCCAGTTGGAACAGAAGAACACACCAGAATAGGCCTGTTTAGTAAGCAGGATTTGATGCCCCATTCCTACACTTAAAATGCAATTCAATGTGGAAGTAGTCCAAGTATTCAGAATACAATACTCAGATTGAGTGATGTAACGGAATACGTTACAAATTACATTTTTGGGCATGTATTCTGTATTCTGTAACTGGATACATTTTAAAAGTATCCTTCCCAACACTGACCATGAGGCACAGGTCACCAATTATTGTCAGTTCACGTATTTTGTGAGTATGTGCATGACATATTGAAGCATGACACCAATAGCTTGGTATGTGGTAGTTACATAGCTGTGGCAGGGTTGCTCCGGCCACACGCCAAGTGGCTTTCCTTGGGGCCCTCTGACACAGGACACGGGTAGATGTTGTTCAAAGTATTTATTGGAGAGCAGGTGGTATTGCTGAGCTGATGTACAAGCTGCCATGACAGTGGCTCCTCCCCGAGTGTGTGTGTTGATGGCTGGTTTATCCTGGGTGCCATGATTGCTCATGCACCCCAGGTGTGCAGCCCCACCCAGCCAGAGTCCAATCAGTCTGACTCAGGCCAGGTGAGGCTGTAAACCAGCTATCAACAACACACACTCCACATACACCCTCCACAATAGCACTTTGTGTTTTGGCCAATGAAACGTGATGCACAGACATATTTGGTAGACATGTCCTTCCTGGGTTTGTACTCAACACATAGAAAAGTGGTGCCAACAGTGCTTCCATATGCTCAGTTGTGAAGTTCTTTCCTTTTTGGTACACAGGTCGTACCTATGTCCCTTGAACTTACTGGGCCAATTGCTCTGTCAGTTAGCATTGCGTTAGCTGTGCTGCGGTTAAAAACCGTACTCCGTAAACCGGAGGTTTTGGAGTTTAACACGCAGCTGCGCACAAAGTTAAACCTGATTGCTGTGTACTGACCGACACAGGTTCAGCTGATTCCTAGTTAAACTCGGGTTAAACCGGAAGTACTCTGATTTCTCGTTATACTCCAGCAGATGCAGTCTTAACTTAATGTTGGATGCATTTTGTGCTATAATTACCAACAAAAACTTAATGGGAATGTAAAGTGAACTTTAATATAATAAAACGCAAATAATGTTGAAATATATTATGAAATAGTCTAGCCTACTTTTTGTGGAAATCTGAGTCTGGAATCTGAATCTGCCCTCACCTACGTCAATCAATCAATTACTTGTCATTGTTTTCTCTTGGTGTGCATGCAAACGTGATTAATTAATTAATTGAAGACAAATTAATATGCGAGTAATTAGGGTAATTCCACGCCTATAAATTCTCGGAGAAGGAGAGAGGGTAGTTAGGATGAACATGTCTCGGATAGAGAACTATAACGAGGAGCAGAAGTTATATTTATTGTACTGCATTCGGGGTGTTGTGGACACGGTGGAAGACGCGAGGAAAGACACCACCACCACGCTCCGAAGAAAGTCTGTTTGGGATGATCTCTCAAACACATTTAACAGTAGTTCTTCCAGCAGAAGACCGAGCAGCGGCACATTTAAAGAATTTATGGAAGCGCTTGAAAGTTGAAGCGCATAAAGCTATTGCTGAGCGGACGCACGACCGAGACCTGAGCCCCGTGAGCCGTGAAATATCACTGCTCACTCCAAGTCGACTATGTCCAATATTGTTATTGTACTGAAGGCCTATCTGGCGTAATAAGTGTAAATGTATCATACATTATTATTAATACTAATAATAATAATTAATAAAACTAATTCTGTGTGTGTCGGTTATAATGGAGCCTTGTTTCATCCTGCAAACTGGTTTAGTCTCCTCATGTCCGTTTCGAGACTAGACTAACACACACAAAATACGCCCTCTAGTGTCTGATGTGAATTTCTCTGAAGACACAGCAATTGAGATCAAGGTAAAACGCAGCTGCAGGTTAAACCACAGGTACATACGACACAGCAATGGAGCTTAAGACGTCACGTGACTTCTTGCGTCACCGACGAGTTTAAAACCGTGTTAAACTCTAAAAAGTGGCTAACGTAGCGACAGAGCAATTGCCCCACTGTGAAAATGCAATATATGTTTTGACAACAGAACTTTGATTAATGTACACATAAATCACCACAAGCAGCAGCAGCGGATAAAGCAATCATGCATTTTCTTCAGGAAATGCAAATGTTCTAGTTGTTGTACCACCTTGTTCTTTCACATGCTAACATTGTTGTACCACCTTGTTCTTTCATATGCTAACATTGTTGTACCACCTTGTTCTTTCATATGCTAACATGCTAACATTGTTGTACCACCTTGTTCTTTCACATGCTAACATTGTTGTACCACCTTGTTCTTTCATATGCTAACATGCTAACATTGTTGTACCACCTTGTTCTTTCATATGCTAATATGCTAACATTGTTGTACCACCTTGTTCTTTCATATGCTAACATGCTAACATTGTTGTGCCACCTTGTTCTTTCATAAGCTAACATTGTTATACCACCTTGTTCTTTCATATTCTAACATGCTAACATGAATGGACAGGTTTAAACAGAAATTTGCTTTTGATCAACAGAACATAAATGAAAACCAAAGTTACGAGAGAGAATACAGGAATTTGATTCTATTCACAAGCAATGATCATATCCTCGACACCCAGTAAACTGTGTTATTTACGGTGTAACCAGGGAAGAGGTTTGTTGGTGTCGAGGAACAGAAATTCAAACAGCCATTTTGTGTTTGTAGGAGTCACTGAATCTACTATATTCTGTTTATTTAATGTAGAAATGTGGTATTCAAAGTGTTCTACAACATTATAACCATTGGCTGTTGTTTACGTTTCACAACTCATGTGAATTTGTGTGTATGTTGTCGAGGGGTTTTATGAGGCGGTGGGGTCTTCCCTTGCGGCTGTTTTTTTTCATACCAACGCTTCAGACAACAGCAATAAAAGCCACATGACATGACGGATCATATTTTATTAAACTCAATACGCAGCCACAGAGTTAACATTATTTACCATGCAAGGGCCCTCTCCTGCGACCCCAATGTGAAGCATTTGTCAGTCTGTCAGCAAAAAACACACAACTCTGACAGACAAAACAATTGTGATTAGATGGTGTTTCCGTCTGGCTGTTTTAAGAACACAATCTCAACAGATGAAGTCTACGGTTGTTCTTTTTTGAAGGTTTCAGGTTGTTTTCCTCCATGAATATTATATATTGTCAGAGGGGAAGAAACCAAAGCAACATTTCTGCCAGAGGTAATAACAAATGTGGAAATGGTTGTGACGTCGGTTTTAATGCAGTGCAACATGGCCAGTGTTGCAGCAAAGTGCTGAAGAGACCACACACAGTGGTGAGCTAGATTCACTCACAGATGCAGAGGAGCACACACTACGGTCTAGAGTTACACAAGCTCAGCAAGGCGCCAGACTGACTGATGAATCAGCTGATCCACCACTGGTGTGTGCATGTTTGTGTGTGTATATGTGTTTCTGCAGATTACAACATACAAATTGTAATGTGTATTTCATTTGTATTCATCATAATGTTTGATCCCTCTGAAACTTGCACTTGATGAGTTATTTAACAGCATTATCAAATGCATTTCACCTCTGGAGGCTAATGGATGCTGTTGCCAGGGAGATGCTCATGACCTGCTGATGGTATGAGAACAGCATTGAAGAAAGGTTAAAGGTCACACACCTGCCTTGCTTCCCATCACTACATATGTGTTAAAATGAGACTTTCCAGAGATAGTACACACAACTCTATCTATCTATTGTATATCCATTTGCGGAATGCACTGGGCTTAAGAATATCAAGGTTGACATTAAAGGTGCTGTAGCTAAGATTTAAGTGTAATTTGTGAGAAATGGCATAGCCATGCATCAGCTATTAGTGAGTGTAATGCTCTGTGTGAATATCTGTTTCAAGTTGATTGTGCCTGCTTTTTTATGAGCCAATTTAGATTTTAGACCGGGTCATTTCTGATGCCAATCAAGGCATCTCTTCCCTGATTAGTTCAGGGAGTCCATCTTGCCTGTCAATCATAGGTGTGTGAAATGCAACTCTTCTCAATGGCGGAGCAACATAGGGAGGGAGGAAGGTTTTTTTGGTGGTTAAGTTTCAAAATCTTTCTCTTATCTGCTGTCTCTCTTTACAACTCCATGTATGTCCATCTGTCTGTCTCCATGTCTGTCTGTCTGTCTCCACGTCTGTCTGTCTGTCTCCACGTCTGTCTGTCTGTCTGTCTCCATGACTGTCTGTCCGTCTGTCCGTCTCCATGTCTGTTCTGTGTCATGCTGGTGTCGTTATCTTCCCAGAATGCAGCTCATTATCGGTAATCGCACTTCACATCTGTCATGTCAGCTTCTCCCGAGTGCCCCGACGCCCATGCACACACACACACACTTAGTACAAGTGCCCTGCTACCCTTGTGCAGATGGATTTGGTGTCAGCAAAATGTCAAGGAGGGGCCATACATCTATACAGGTACAACCAGTGTGTGTGACTCTGCCATGGCAGTGCAACTAGACCTGGGCGTTACATTGATAACAAGGCAGCGACGTGAAGCTGTATGTGGCCATTGCAGCAGTAGAGACCGGGTGCTTACGCTAACTAACTTATTGCCAGGAGTTGGAAGCTGTCAATGTATCGGCTCATCCAAAAACAAAATACATACTCCAAGGACTATATTTCACCTGGAGAGAGACTTATCTAATGATAACGCTGCGCTTATTGGTAAGTGGTGAGAAACTAAATATCAACGCAGTGATTTTTCCACTTGTTACATTGTTATGATTCCCCGTTTTAAAATAAGTTCCTGTAACGTGCAACACATGTGAAGTTAGTGGGTTTTTTGTCCAGTGAGGAAGGGGCTTGATAAACCTGAACATTAGCGGCAGCGGCCAATGCATTTCTCCTGTTCCCGTGTGTCCGTCAGTGTTAAACCCCGGAACTGGAGCACAGGTTCAGCCGGAGTGGCTCTATTACGGTTGCATACTTTTTCTTTTCCGTAAACAAGAAGCATTCATTAAGCAAACATTAGGAATTCAACAAGTCATATAACTGTTCTTTATTGTAAGAGTGAAATAAACTCTTATTAATCCCTCTATTTTGATTCTGCGCCTGTTTTTTGTTTTTTTTGTGCTTCTACTTTTGTTGACTGTGCCCCTAAATTTCTATAGGAGCAGTGCTCCCAGGGAAAAAAGTCAGTGTTGAGCCCTGAGATGTGGTGATATCTTAATAAGATTTCTTATGTTTTGTCTTAAAGGCTGCATTACAGGAAAATACTCCTATTTATTTGTTGACCTGCTTGGTCATTATACAAACATAGTAGTAGTTAATGCCATGATAATAACAAATGATTTCTATCAATTTCACCAAACTGATAAAGAACTACATTGTAATTATTCAAATCAAACATAATGGAATACAACTTGCTATGTTTTCCATGAACTGGCATGAACCATCCATACCTATTTCTAACCTTGCAGTAATCATAAGAGCTGTTGAAGGCCCTGCACCTGACTGTGCACAAGAAAATGGCAAAGGCATAGAGAGCATAATGGGAAAGCATTAAAGAAGGGTTTTTTCCACCAAATGTAGAGTAGTAGGAACTAGAATATCCAGGTTTCCCATTCAATTGCCTCTCTCCAATACTGCTTGTTCCGTCGTTTTCTGTGATAAGTTTAAGCAGTCGTTTGGCACAACCTATAACACAATTAACTGATTATGAATTTGATGATCAAATAATTGTTTTCAAGATGACTTTCCAAATATTATCCGCTTATAGCTTCAGAAATGCAAATATGTGGTTGTTGTTCTGTGATTCAGACAAGGTTAAGCTTGGGGTTATAAAATGAATACGTTTTACTATTCTAGTTTTTTCTTGGTTGCTCAACAAACAAAGCACACATTTAAGATTGCTTTAGGCTCTGGTGACTTGTAATGGGCTTTTGTCATTATTCATTATCTTTCACTACTACATGTGACAAACAACAAATACATGTGACCTTTTACACAATATTTTGATTTATTGAATATTTCACTTAACATAATATATTTCACAGATCTAACCCCACCAACCCTCCCCTCCATCTCCCTACATGGGACGAGTAAGACAAAGCCTGCATCACTGATTAGCCTAGACCAGGGCTCCTCAACCTTTTGTTATTGTGGCCTCGTATGCAAATTGGAAATATTTTCACTGCCCAGTATGGCGGCCTCATCATATATGCCTGCCTCATTTAATTGGGTAAACACAGCTACTGTAGAACCATTATTAAGAATTAAAAGTGTAATAAACAGTTTCACTAACAGTCTCACAGTTCTCAAAACAGCATCACACATATAATTATTGTGCCAACTCTTAACTAATCAAACAAATCTATCAAACTCAACTAACCATTGTTTTCTTAGTCATGTATAACGCATCTATCCACCACAACAAAGAATTAATTACTTCCCTGATCTCTGAACCATATAAGGTCATGACCAAATATGGATGTTGTGTCGTGCATAGCAAACACAAATTGCATAGTAACAGGCATTTGATAGGCTATGCAATACCTTCATTCAGACATATGCGTTTTGGGCAAAAAACATCACCCAATGCTTACATACTTAATTTGGGAAACTAGTTGGGTTAATGACACCCAGTTGCTAATTGTGCTGCTAAATTTAACCAGGTACAAAAATAGACTGTAAATTATAGTTGTTTTTTTACAGTATATTTGGCATATTTAGAAATCAAATATGCCAAATATACTGTGGCGGCCGTTAATATACCTGGGCAGCCCACCCAAGTAAAGCTTATGTGTGGGAAACACCGCACACCTTTCTCTTTCACCTTCTGTCTTGCTCTCTACTGCTTCCCTTGCACTCTTTCTCTTCCTATCTGTCTGAGCAGCAGGGTAAATTGAATTAGAGCTCCACCATCCACTCTGCAGAGAGAGGAGAGAATTTATTGTACTACTCACCTAATTTTGCTGTACATATGTGACTTTTACAATATGTAACTGCATATTTCTGTATATTCTTTTGTAGGAGAGTGAGCAAGAGAGAAAGAGGGAGAGTTTGTGTGTGTGTGAGAGAGAGAGAGAGAGAGAGAGAGAGAGAGAGAGAGAGAGAGAGAGAGAGAGAGAGAGCAAGGCAGACACAACATCACAGATCGTCACAAGTCAACGAGTAATGGCTCCCTCATTGTCACACTCCTCTGAGAGACAACAGCAATAGGCCCTATAAGAGAAGGTTACTTGTCTGTAGAGCAGCAGCCCTATCTCCTTACTGGAGACGTCCTTCCATAAAAACAATCCCTAACAACCATTTTCATTCACCCTTCACTTAAAGGCACAACACAATATTTCCTTTTAGACATAAGTGGAATGATAAACACAGTTTAAATGGACCGAAAAAATGCCAGCCTCAGCCACCTACTTTATTTTCGGCTGTCTGCATTTGCATAATGCCTCCATATCCACAAGCCATTAGCGCTAGCATGAGTGCAGCTAGCGTGCCAGAATTTATTGCCTTGATCAATCAATGCTAGCTACTGTACAGGCCAATAGTGTTTCACAGGCAGAGAAAGAGGAGCAAGCACTGGTACCCCTAGTGGGTGGAATGAGAGCCAGAGAACAGACACAGAGACACATGATCTGAGATTCATCTAAGGTAGAAAGCCCTGGCGTGGTATGTCATGTTAGTATGGGGGTCTGTTGGGCTTAAGTGTGCTAGTGTGCCACCATTGACAGTGAAGGGAAACACCATGAGTGTATGGGCTACACCTGTGTGTACCCGCATGTTAACTCAGTGCCGAGATTTCAGTTTCTGGTGGAGGCAAATGAGGCACTAAACGTAAGTTTTTATTTTAACCTGAAAACCAAACACGAGTACAAACCTAATAATTGAAAATATACTAATATAGCTTTTGAAGGTAGTGCAGTTCTGTTTTAAAAGTTATGGTGTAAGATCATAGCAGGTTGCTGGAAGTCAGGAGAAATCAAATGAAAATTGACGTGGAAAACGGTGCACTTTTAGTTTAATGTAAAAACAGTAGGCCGTGGGATGTAACTGTAGCTTTGATATATGAATGGCATGGTATATATATCATGAAACCTACACACATGGAACAAGAAAAGAACATCAATAGCTTACACCCGCTCAGCCTCGCACTGGAGAGGGTAACACACATAGTACATCAACAACAGCTCTTTCAACACCTATATTTTCATAGCGTTGCTCGTGTATAATATATATCTTCCTTTGTATTGCCTAGCGGCTATCGTACAATACCTCAACTATCTAGACTAATACTTTCAATACTGTACTGGTTGTTATCTGATATTGTCCTGTACTATACATCAATAGTTTAATATCATGTCATCTGATAGAATCACAGACATCCACATTCATTCACACACACACACACACACACACACACACACACACACACACATACACACACGTGCAAATATTAGCTATCCCAACCTAAACACAGCATGGATACATGCACCAACACACGTGCATTTCTCTATGTAGAAGGTGATGCTTGGTCAGCACCTATAGCATCAACGCTGATGTGGATGTCATGTTCAGCCTATGTCATGTGTAGCCTGTAGTGTCAATGGCGTGGAGTGAGTATAAGAAATATCTGTGGGCCTTCCTCCTTCAGACTACTCCAGATGCTGCCATTCTTGTATTCTATGTATCTACCTATCCACTACAATGACCGTTCCCGCACGCGCGCGCGCACACACACACACACACACACACACACACACACACATACACACACACACACACACACACACACACACACACTTGTATATAGGCGATCGACGGCTATAGCAAGGAGGAGGATATTGGATTGTGTCCCGTTAAACAACAGGGCATCCACTGGCGTACCGATCAGCATCTGTACATGTGTCGCACGGATGATAAATACGGATACGCATGGCGGCGCGCACACCCCGCTTTCTCTGGATCACGTACGTGCGCGTTCTCTCTCTCTCTCTCTCTCTCTCTCTCTCTCTCTCTCTCTCTCTCTCTCTCTCTCTCTCTCTCTCTCTCTCTCTCTCTCTCTCTCACACACACACACACACACACACACACACACACACACATGCCCACAATGTGCACGGTAACTCACCCTTAAACACCCACCCAGAACGAACAGCGCCATACATTCATATACATTCATCGGGACAAATTCTTGACAAAAACTTATCGGACTTGCGTTTCTTGACCTTGCCATCTGGTGACTCTCTCTCTCTCTCTCTCTCTCTCTCTCTCTCTCTCTCTCTCTCTCTCTCTCTCTCTCTCTCTCTCGCTCTGTCGCTCTCTTTCTCATATAACATACCTTTGCCTCTCCCTATATCCACGCTATAAAGGCATGTTTGCCTCTGCCATTGTGTAGACTGTATATAGCCTATTAGACTTTCTTCAGCATTCATCCTGCAATCGACGAACGCGCAAACGGGCACACAAGACAAATAGCCTACAAGAGATGACATGCTGAGTGCTTATTTCCCATTACAATAACATCCATTGCAGAAACTTTACCTCGTTCCGAGATAACACTGGCTCTGATCCGGATCCCGACTTAGGTCAAGGCGAAAATCTTCTTTTCAAATCCCATAATTGGAGAAATAGTTAGGATTGTAGTAGCCTAACTCCACACGATTAGGTTCCAGAAAATATACGTCGCCCCATATATCTGCAAATACATACGATCCTTTGGATAGTTGAATTATTCCGTAAATGTTGTGGTTAAAATATTTCTCCTAGAGGGGTGCGTCCGTTTTGCATCTTCACAGCGCCAAAGAGCTGCCCCTCTCCTCCTCCCTGTATCCCCGTCCTCCCGGTTTCATTCCTCTTGCCACGGCTGAAAGGATTCATCCATGAAGCTCAATTCAGCTCCACTTTTCTCTCTCCTCTCTCTCCCCGGTCCAGGTATTCCTCTCTCTCCCCGGTCCAGGTACTCCTCTCTCTCCCCGGTCCAGGTACTCCTCTCTCTCCCCAGTCCAGGTACTCCTCATGCGAGCCGGAGCCGATTTCCCCCAACCAGAGACGTACCATCCAATACACGGCTGGATACAACGAAATCCGCCCGTTTGTGTCTCCAAATTGGACAATTTAAGCGCGAATTTGAACGACGGCGTGAGGGCGAGCCTGCCGCCTGGCGCTGTCCCTTTGCTCGCGGTTGTTCCGACGTCGCACTCACGAGACCGGCCGCTTCTCCACTGCAGTCGCGAGAAAAAAAAAAAACCTAGCGTCTGGCTGTTTAGCTCGAGGTACCGACCGGTGGCCTGGTGCGTCCTGCGTTCACGTCTCACTGGGTTCAGGCGCGTCAGGGGAAACGCCGCAAAACTGGCAGAAGGCGACTCGCGATAATAATAATACACATACAAATAAAACATAGGATCGTAAAAATGCTATGTTATCGAGGGACAGGAAGGGGCGATTTCAGATTTCAGTTATCCGTCACAATGAAATCTTGGCAGTTGTCGAAGTGAAGCCGCCGTACACCCCGCCGACTGTCACGCGCACTGGCGCTGCGGGTCGCTTTACCAGTTCAGTCCAATTAAGTAATGAAATAGCAAGAAAACGAGACTCCTGACGACACCAGAGCCCACATCAAAGTTGTTCCGAGGCTCCTCGTTCGCCGTTATGTGACACCGTTCATCTAGTGACGCGCCATCTCCATTTCGTAGCGACCAAGTTGTACAAAGGGAGTAGACTATTCATGTAATCAGTCTGGTATTATATCCTCATCCTGATAGTTTGCCTTCGGAATAATCCAGTCTTGTTCGCGATAGGCTGCATTAATTAATTAATTCATTCATTCATTCATTCATAGAGTAGAGACAGCAGAATGGAGGAAATAGCTGGCTAGAGTGGGTTCGCCGTGTTGCACCATCTGTGTTTAAGTCCTGTACACGGTACCTCCCAAAGATGAATTTTTAATCGTCTGTCCCAAAAGCCTCTCCGTGTTAAGGTACACTGAAACGCTCTTTTGAGAGACGTCTGAGGTAGGTTAATTATAGGCGAGGAGACGGGTGGAGGAAGGAAATGACGGAAAGAGGAAGTACTTCACAGATTGATTGGTACCATCTCTGTCTCTCTCTCATTCTCTTAAATTGTTGAAAGGTGGGGTATCCCTCTGTAACACCGGTACAGAGAGATAAAGCCTACACACACACACACACACACACACACACACACACACACACACACACACACACACACACACATATATTTACTCTATTGTCTTTTGAATATTTGAAGAAAGTGTTCTTATTATCAAATACCGCATGTGTGTGGCCTCCCTGGATAACCTCCAGGATGTGTCTGTGTGTGTGTGTGTTTGTGTTATAAGAGCAAGCATCATGTATGTTGTGTACAAATATAACCAATCATTGCTCTTTTTCTACTTCTACTCGGCTGGATAGGGGATGTTAACGTATCTATTACTGTAAGAAAGATAGACTTGTTACAATTGTAAATCCCTTCATTATAAAGAAATGAGTCTTGTGCCTGGTCTAGGACTTCCAACATGTGCTGAGTCAGCCTGCATAAGATAATAGCTAATACACAATGAGCATAATTAATCTGAACAATTCAAAACGCCACAATGAAAAGCAATCAGAGTCATTATAATATAACAACACATAACGACGACATAACAAATGAATAATGGATAAAGATCAATGCAATGGAGCCACAAAGAAAAGCAATCAGTCATTAAAGCCCAGACCTGGGATGTTACTGCAGGGATGAAAACATGTTGCTGTGAGTGGTATCCTAGGACCCAACTAGCTACATCCATCATGTCTGGAACAGAACTAGTGATGGAGGAAGATAACTATAGCATCAGAGTATCTAGTAGTCAGTTGTCCACTTCAGGTCAAGGTTTAGAGTTGTGTTTGTCATTTGTCATTTGTAATATGTTACAGTAGTATGTATATGTACTCGTGTATGTACTCCTCTCAACAGGCATGTTATCCATGAAAATATATTTTGTAGTAGTAGTGGTAGCATTAGTATAAGTAGGAGTAGTAGTAGTAGTATAAAGAGTATAAAGAGGTTAAATAGTATAAAGAGGTTCATTACCAGTCAGTTTACAGCAGTGGAATACTACTACTACTACTACTACTACTGCAATATAGCACTATAGCACTATACATTTGTATAGTGCTTTTCAAGGTACTCAAAAACACTACATCTCGCTTTCATAAAAAAAGGTGCACTTTGAGATAGTCACCCAGGAGCAGCTGGAGTCAGCAGCCATGCAAGGGGCCGGGGGTACGGTGTTAGAGACATGGTTGAAGTAGGGGAGCATGTGGAGCCAAAACAGAAAGTAAGCCAGAGACAGAAACAACACAATACATAATGAGGTGGAAAGACATCATGACCTTACTGTAGTGAGGATCTCTTGAGGTTAACACTATGAAGACACTGAGACACACTCCCAGACAGAAAACCAAGTGAGAGTGAAGGTTTGAAGTTGAGTTTGGAAGCGGTCAATAATAATAATGATAATAATAATAATAATAGTAGTAAAATGTCTTTCATCAGGACCCAAGGCGCTTTATATATGCACAATTAACAAATAAAGCTTAACCAATTAAAACAGTGCATTCTGTGCATAGGAGAACACTCTTCATGGAAGAGTGTCAGTGTATTTTTTTCTTTATTTCTTTCATTCTTTTGACAAAAAGGAAAGCATTCTCCTCCTGATTATGAAAATATGAAGTAATAAGTAACAATACAAAAAAATCCCTGCAAAAACACAGTAGTTTCACATTCCAGATGGATGGAGCTGAATTTGTAAGGAACTAGAGTGGAAGAGTAGAACCATGTTGAACGCCACAGACAAACACCTCAACTCCTGCTATGATTGGTTAGTGGTCCTTAAGGTTAGAAACTCATTTTAGAAAGGTTAGAAAGCAATGCAATTAAGTTGGAAAGTGTTGATAAATGGTTATCTTTTAGAATTGGTTTAAGAATATTTAAGTTTAGGTATAAAGGTTTGAGATGATTTGTGTTATCACATCTTTTGTTTAAACGAGCCAGGATTTAAAAAAATGTTGCCTGGATAATATATATATAATGGCATATGATAATTTTGCCCTCTTTCACATGTACAAATTGACAAATTCTGTGAGATTTTTACGTGGAAATCTTTTATCAGTAGCAGCCGGTCCTCCAAATGCAAACACTACCATGCTAATAAACCCTGTTCAACTATTGGGCTACTGTGTGTGTGTGTGTGTGCGTGTGTGTGTGTGTGCAGATCCATTTATTGATCAGCTTTAAACAGCTGTTAGAGTCATTGAAACATTGTCAGGTCACTGATAGGATAGCTCCCTCCTGAAATCACTGCTCATTTGTTAGCGGAGACCCTCCTTGAAAAGCCAGTCAATTAACAATTTCCTGACTAAACCCCAACAAGATTATTTTCCCTCCTTCTCTGTTTTTGCAATTGACCATGTCTCTGTGGAACGACTTGGGCTTTTCAATTCAACACATAATTTGGTTTTCAAAATGCAACACTGCAGATGTAGTTTCAAACTCATGCAAATTGGGAGCATCTCAATTAACAGATGGTAATACATTAGAACCATTTAATTTCCAATGTATATAATTCAACGGGTTGACATATATATTTTGCTGTCCGAAATGATCCAACATAATTTAAAAACAGAACTGAATCAATAAGTACATTCACTATAGTCATGCACACTTATATGCGGAAATATGAAAAATCAAAAGGTTTGTATTAAGCTTGCATGACCATTGTCACTGTACATGAAGTTATTGATTTGAGACTCAAACCCTCCCCCACCACCAGCACCACCCACCACTGGCATAGCAGCATTTATATAAACCCCCCTTTTAAGCGTCTGACAAGCAGGTCAGGGCAATAGACACCAGCAACCTCACTTTAGTCTCTTAACTCTGCATGCTCGGGGGAAAGACAACCAAAATAAAACAGGTGTATCACAGTGTTCGTAGAGTCATCATGAAGATTCACCATAAAGAAAGAAAAAAAATCTCTCTAGGTGCAATCAGGAGATCATGGAAATCCTTTGCCTTTCTAGCCACTGTGGATACAATAGGGTGATTAATCCTCCGAACGGACTGAAGATGGCCCAACACAGGTTGTTTGTAGAAGAAGTAAAAGGCTCTTAGGCGTTTATCCAGAGGCTGAATGCACATCTTGCTAACTTTCTATGGATCGCGTTGTAGCTCCTGTCTCTCCTGTCTCTCCTTCTCAACTGATGCCATAGTTGAATAAAGCCATGTCTCTAAAGCATGCTGGCTTTTTAGAATATAGCTTTAACATATCAGTACTCTTACACTACCTGTCCAATGTATTCCTGTAGGTCATAACAATGATCATCTATCTTTAGCGACAGAATGATCCACTGGTTGTACCTACTGCTGGACAGGCAGTTAACATTCCCTAACAATAATGGACAAAAAAATAAGGTACCATCACTGTAACATCTTTAGGAAACACATACACACAATCTACTGAGCTTTTAAAAGCTCACCAATCCCTTAATACGTTTGTATACAGGCTAGGTGTTACAACCAGTGGGAACAACCATGGGTAACTTTCATGTCCCACTCATTCAAGGGTGCTCACTTATGGAACGCTATGGTCATTCATTGGATGGAAGACCAGTTGTTGCAGGCAGAGGTGTTGGAGGGCCAGGGGGTGCTCATCCCTCTGGCCTATGTAATGCCCCAGGACGGAGACGTACATGAGCACCGTCTTTCAGATGAGACATTAAACCAAGGTCACTAAAGATGCCATAGCAGTTAGCAAGAGTAGGGGTGCAAACCCCTAACCTGATGGTTTGTTACGCAAAACCATCTGTGAAATCGTCCCTGAAAACTGTTTGGAAAAGGGCAGGCACTTTCAAAAAATGCTTGGCAGGTGATTGCATGAACCATCTGTCTATCACTGTTTACCACGGGCTAACCAACCAATCAGATCAACAAACCATATGACGTAGTAGGAGAGCAAACACTTTTTTTTTTGCCTTCAGTGCCCTTCTTTTCTCTTCTTTCAATTAAGAAATTCTCTCCAGTTCATTCATAACTAATGCTATAGTTGCATCTATGCTAACCTCTTTTGGAGCCGCCATTGTCATTTTTGAATGAACAGTCGCTTCACGCTGTCGTCACACCTAAACCACGGCCGTAGCTGCCAGTAGTTCCTCATAGGACGCTGATTGGTCCAAACCACTGTGGTTCGGCTACAAACACATAACCTGAAGCCTGGTCAGACCGAGCTCCAGAGAGAAACAGAATGTGAACTCACAAGATCGGGATGGTCTCACAAGGCGAGCTAATCCCAGGGTCCTAGCCAAATTCCCACCCTGGCTCTCCTGCTTTCTAATGGATTGTTTCATTCCTCACCTCTCCACTATAGCC
Organism: Merluccius polli; assembly: GCA_030340625.1. NCBI lineage: Eukaryota > Metazoa > Chordata > Actinopteri > Gadiformes > Merlucciidae > Merluccius > Merluccius polli. The sequence continues at coordinate 304,025 of JAOPHQ010002277.1, forward strand.
AGTGTTTGGTGAGAATTCTGTCACAAACTGGCTGTTGTGCATTACCCAGGTGGGTGCTACACACTGGTAGTGGATGAGGTCTGATTCCCCTCCCCTACACACACACACACACACACACACACACACACACCCACCCACCCACCCACCCACCCACACACACACACACACACACACACACACACACACACACACACACACACACACACACACACACATACATACACATACACACATGCTCAATACATAAAGTGCAACTGTAATTTCTCTCCGGTTACAATTATAATTTAATGCTATCTCCTTTTGTTTTTTATTGTCCATTGATCTATTATTTCTATTTATTAAACTGTTGTATTTTATGCGAGGATTGTGGTTACAAAAAAACAACCAAAAAAGTGAAATAGAGGGGCATTTGGAAAATCATATTCAATTTATATGAAATTGCTTTATTATTGAGATTACTTAAAATAGGGTATTAAAATATATTTTACAAGTAACATGGATGTAAATGTACCTTTGTTTATGTCAATGAATATAGTTTGAACTGACTCGACACCATTTCAATCAGGAGAGACTCGTATTCAAAAATGAACCACAACATTTATTGACAACAACACATTTGGCGATTAGACAGCATCAAATTATTCTTCATGGGGACGATGGATCCCATGAAGTCTGCCGGTAGAGGAATTACCCCCTGATGGTGTCTAGACGCTGGTGGTGGTGGTGACTATAGATGGACCTCGGCCCTGGAGGATGCCATCTCTTTCTCCATAGACAATTAGGTTAGGTCAATAGGGATGCGTGCACGTGTAATTTAGCCTGGTCACCAGCCTCTCGTACTACATTTCATTTGTACAGAGAGTCTGGCCACTCACCATTGACAATTGTTAACTAACTGAAGGCGGGTGCTCTGTTGAAGTTTAAAACTATTGGATCTGCCCAGTGCCACTCCGAATCTGCCATAACCAATCGCTAACGTTTGGTCGTGACGTATGTCATGCGACAGAACCCAGACCAACAACAACTATATCCGTGATACCTCATTGCAATGAACAGAGTAGAGTGTGAAGATGGATGTCAACGAGAGCTGCAGGTTTTGTACTTTGAATTTAAGAGTAAACGGAACAATTGGAAATGTCAGGCGAATGTACTACAACTCAAACTAGCGCACGACTTCAACGTCATCGTTCTCAGCCACTCCCTCTGTTCGCTGATTGGACAGGTAAAACTTTACCGGGAGAAAACCCGCGAATATGCCGAAAACCCAGACAGAGTACTGAAGGGAAATGAAAATTGAGCGGAAGTACGTCGGAGGGCGGAGCCAGGCTACGTGTAATTACCATTGCTCGATGTTTTCTTTTCTCAACGACATCCTCTCAAGAGTTTACCTATGGGTCTTTTCGAATGGTACGTGTTAACCAGTTATATCTTTGCAGTCTTTATATATCAAATACATAAAATAGTAATAATAGCAATACAATTTGCTCTTTTTAAAACAATTCGTATGTAGGAGTAACCTCTCAACCTCTCCACTGTGTGTGCTCAACATTGCCTGCACACTCGCTCAACCTGGCACAGGGTTACAAATGTGCCACAACATCAACCAATCGGAAAATTGGAGGAGGTAAATTCTGATTGGCTGTTTTGTCTCAATCACAACGCTTCCATAAGAAGACGAAAGAGAGGAGAAGGGTCCGGCTTCGGCCTGTAGATGGTTGACACTGTCTCTGGTGCAAAAATAAAGCTGAGCTCTAGGCAGGGCACTTAGCTGTGTCCAACCGACCACAGAGGCCTCTAACGGGCTACATTCTCCACCCAACACCCACTCCTTACGGTCTCCGCAATAGCCACTCTCTCCCCCAGGGGCTATTGTGGAGACAGTAGCCCGGGAGGGGTCTCCATGGTCGGCTGCACAATGGCCTGTGTCCCCCACGGTTGTCTGGACATCCAGGGGAGGGTGGGTGTTGGGCGGAGAATGGAGCCCATTAGAGGGCTCCGTGGTCGGCTGGACACAGCTAAGTGCCTTGCCTGGAGCTCAGCTTTATTCTTGCTCCAGAGACAGTGTCAACCATCTACAGGCCGCAGCTGGACCCTTCTCCTCGCTTCCTTCCTCTTATGGAAGCGTTGTGATTGGAGACGAAAAAGCAAATCAGAATTTACCTTCTCCAATTCTCTGATTGGTTGATTTTTTGGCACATTTGTAACGCTGTGCCAGGTTGAGCAAGTGTGCAGGCAAAGTTGAGTGTGCACAGAGTAGAGAGGTTTAGAGAGAGAGAGAGAGAGAGAGAGAGAGAGAGACAGAGACAGAGACAGAGACAGAGAGACAGACAGACAATGTGAGCTAGTGTGCAGCGGTCTGCCAGCGCACCGAGCAAGAGTTTGTGAGAGGGCATATGAGTAAAACTGAGTGAGAGGGGATATTATTGCAAGTTAATATGGATATATATACCAAACATGCAAATACATTTATTGAGCACAGAATAGATTTTTGTTTGCAAAATATATTTGTCTGTGCTCCAAATCTCCCATTGCTCGCTCAGGAATGAGGCACAAATATAACGCCACATACTAATAGCTTGATGTTGACAGGCTGACATCTCCATTTGGGCAACTTATTTGAATTAGTGTCTTATTTTACAGGAGGAGTTAGACACTGTGGTGAGAATGTGGAACACCCATCGGATCCAGCCAGGTGGCAACGGTCGTGACTGATATCATGGAAAACCTTTCCTCATGTATCATGCACCAGAGCTTTACCAGGCACAGGACTACCTCCATCCAGTGGACAATGACAGACTGGACATCATTCTAGAAGAGGATGTTTGCCTTTGGAAAACTGACTTTACCTGTGATTCAGACCGTTATGAGCTCTGTGTTCTGATAATGTAAGAACATAATGTTGAGTCTGGTCATAACGCTGTTGAGGCTACCAGACTGTACAGACAGCTGAGGACCTTAATAAGACCACACCTGTCAGAGCCAGATGATTAGTCAGAACCAAGGATGGAAGGGCAGAGAAATTTGTGACAGATGTATAATATCCAGCAATTTCTTGTCACCAAGTAACTGGAATTTAGCTGTGAACTAGATTCAGCTATAAAATATGCAAATACGGTAGTGAAGTTTGGTTGGCTAAATTACTTGCACGTCATCATGAATGTAAGGAAAAGAATGAGCCATTAACCATTACACTGATGCCAAAAATGAGGGAGTTATGAATGGATTACTTCAGCAATTCAATTTCGAGGGACTCTCTGATGTCTTGGGGGAGGGAGTTCCAGAGTCTGGGAGCTGCCCTGGAGAAGGCTCTGTCCCCAAAACTGCAAAGGTTGGACTTGGGGGTAGACAGAAGGCCAGCTGAGGTGGATCTGAGGGACTGAGAGGGTTGGTAGTGGGAGAGGAGGTTGGTAAAATATGGGGGAGCCAGTTAGTGAAAGGCTTTGTAGGTGAGGACCAGGATTTTGTAGTTGATCCGGTGGGAGACAGGAAGCCAATGGAGGTCTTTTAAGACTGGGGTGATGTGATTGCCAGGATTTTGTGTGAGTTAAGAGTCGGGCGGATGCGTTCTGAACCAGCTGGAGTCTGTTGATAGGCTAGCACTGATGCCATAGAGGATTGAGTTGCAGTAGTCAAGACGGGAGGAGATGAAGGCATGGATGAGTGTCTCAGCAGCAGGGCGTGACGACTTGGCGGATATGAGGCTCGAGGGTGAGGTCAAGGATCACGCCAAGGTTGCGTGCCTGGGAGGAGGGGGAGACAGTGGTGCTATCAATGGAGAGCGTGGGGTTATTGATTCTGCTGAGGGTGGATTTGGAGCCGATGAGGAGGAGTTCGGTTTTGTCACTGTTGAATTTGAGGAAATGTTGTTGTCCAGGCTTTTATTGCAGACAGGCAGGATTTATCTATTATCTCATGCATTTCAGGCAATAGTGTGATGGCCAATGGGTGGTTTTATACCTTAACCAACCATGTATTCCATACTTTTGTGTAAAGAAATAATAAGAATATAGACTTATTTAAGTTTGAAAAACAGTTTAAAACAAAACATTTGAATACAAAAATATTTCCTCAACAGTGTGATTTGTTTATTCCATTAAATCACAACATCCCATTAAATAAAACAAAGCCTGTTGTATGGAAAGCATGAAAATACATTTAAGAATGAAATAATGTAACAGTTATGAAACTGTAATTCTCAGTGCCTCTGGGTAAAATTCAAAAGTTGAAAACAACAAGCACCAGCATGTGCATTAAAAACATAAATTCATTACTTCAGACTGCTAGTACATTATAGGTTCAGTCAATAAACTAACTTTTTGTAAGCTTCTCAAACCTTTTGTAAACAACTTCAACTTTTTGTGCAAAAATGCACAAATGTAAAATATATCAAAATGCATTATCTCTGTGAAACTATTTTCAAGCATGTAACATTTTGAAGTTCTAATATAAGAACATTGTTGGTTTTTGGTGAGGCCACTGTTCCACCTTTGTCGTGATGTGTTATTTCTAAGCTCGCAGTTGTAGTGAAGGTGTTCCATTTTGATGAAGGTAGGACTCTGAGAGTGAATAAAGTATAACAGTAAAATGATTTATTACAGAGAGCAATCGTACATGCAATCCGGAGTTAGTTCATGAAGCGACTGATTCTTACAGCAAATATTTACTTTTTAAAACATGTGAGCGACACTTCCTCTTCCTGTCTTGGCAGTGAATATATGTTAGATCTATCAGATGACCAATGAATTGGGTCACACTAACCTCGGGGCCTTTCTGCTGAAGTAAGACAGAAGCATGAGATAAGCAGAAGCGTGTAATCATAGGAGCGAAAACTCCACATGATCAGAATGAGTACATTGTTGGTGACGTGCAGAATACATGGTGATAATCATATGATAGTAAAGAACAGGCAGGCTTGTCTTTGAACATGTAAAGAACAATGGGAGTCAGATAAGACGAGGATGACATGGGGAAACGTAGACAGCCAGCCTTTTGTGATGACGGTTGCATTGTTTGTGTATATAACATCTTGAGCCAGAGATATGTGTGCTCAGACTTCGCGAACTGACACACACATACTTTGTTGTTCGGTCAGGGAAACGTAGTGGGACCCAGATATATCTGTAAAACTCTGCACATTATACTGGTGTTAACAATAAAACTGATTATTTCTTAAAGCTAAACAACTTCTTCTATCGCTTCATTAACGAACACGCGTGAGTAGGGGTTTCATTTTTTTCCATCATCATCACTTTGAAACCGCCTCTCACAACAATTGGTGACCCCGTGTCGATGAAGACGAAGAAGTGACCCAGTGGGCGAGAGGACCGAGTGACAGCAGAACTACGTGGATCCACATAAAAAAGGTAAGCAGAAGCCTGTTATAACAAAATTCTGCGATTGGGCATTACCAAAACTGTTTTGAAGTCACTTGTGATACCCGTCCTAGACATAGTGTAAAACCAGTATAGTGTGCAACATAGGGGACCTGCCGTGTAACGAACGCAGAGACCGCCCGAGGGTTGGAATCCTGTTGGGGAGGAAGAGCCCCACAAAGAGCCAGGGACGCTCCTTTTTAGGACGTAGCCAAACAGGGGGCCTGCCCGTGAAAACGTACGCGCAGAGACCGCCCGAGGGTTGGAAACCCTAGTGGGGAGGAAGAGACCCACAAAGAGCCAGCGGTTTAAATTCCGCCCCGTCCTCGCAAGTATATATAAGTATATCAATTGGCGGAGGAGAAAAGAGGGTATACGACCCCAAGGTAGCTGGTTCCTTTCAAGACCAGAAGAGGGAACTCTGAGAGGGTAGCCAGAGTAGCCCAAGGGTATCATTTCCCGGAGACCGTTGGAGACGGCCCGAAAATCATGATTTAGGAATATTGTATTGTGTGGGTGGTTCCAGGGGTTAGACTTTTCGTGAGATTCTCATAAGTCTCGTCTAACGCCTGTTCTGTGGGGGGTATATATATAAAAAATAATAATAAAAAAAAACAATTTGAAAATATTTTTCTGTGGGGAAAAACGGGTGGTTGGATACGGGGAAAGTGTGTCTAAAAGTCCCGCATGAAGCACGGTGAGACCGGACTGAAATCATTTTCAGCCTAGAAGCTTGTCTCACTGGGCAATATTTCGTGCAGAGAGCAGACCGTGAGTCATTCACACCGACCCTGTATGTGTATAAAAATTGTTTTGTTGATTTAGTGTGTACTGGTTAAAGACAGTGGGTAAAAATGGACGGGGACACCATAGGAGAGCAATGGGAACAAATCAGGATCCAATTGAGTAGTGGGTGTACACCGAATACACAGGGAAAGATAATGGAGGGTTACGAGGTAACCTGGATGTGGCTCCAGGAGAAGGGACAGATACCAGGAGACGAGGAACAGGACAGATTGTCACCCTATCTGGCGAAGGCCGAGAGGGCTGTGTTAAAAGAGTTAGAAAAGCACAAGGCAGAAGAGGGAGAGCAAAATTGGGGAACAAAGAAGAAGTGGAGAGCTGCTCTAGAGGAGAAAGAGGAGAGGAGGGCGTTAGTGCATAAAATAGCGTTAACATGTCGAGCACTAGAAGCTCCGAAGGACAGAAACATACCCAGGACAGTGACTAAGACAGAGCCTGTTTCACCGAGAGGCCCAACAGCCCCCCAATTAGACTCAGACACAGACTCTGACGACACAGCCGACGCGAAAGTACCTTTCCCATGCACTGTTATCATACCAGGGGGACTCCAAGCCCCCGTTATCAATGTAAGAGGCGGGACGTTAGACCTTGACACAGATTTACTAGAGGCAGACGCAGTCACGACAGGAATGGGAATCATTTGTACATGAACAAAGGATTACCATGGCAACAGCTACGAGGGAATTGAAGGATAGACAGAGGGATTTAGAGGCATTAATACAGGACACACAGCAAAATACAGCAGCCAGACACATCGGTCAGAATACGGGTTACGAACAAGGGCAAGACATAGGGGGAAGCACAACCGGAACTAGATGGGGTCAAACGGCACCAAACGCTAGGGGACGTCGTGGCAGCCGGTGGCCGACGGCAATAAGAACAACAACTCAGGCAGGCGTCGGCGCTCCCATAGCCATAACAACCCGCGAGAACAATGATAATAAGCATACTAAGGGCCAACTGTCAGATGGCCACGTCTCCCCCGGCCCTGACCTAACAAGGAGCAGGGAGGGGATATCACCATTTAGACTACAGGGAATTAGATTGAGGCAAAGTCAGGCAGCCCAGGATACAGTACAGACCGAGGACAATGACAGCTCAGATGAAATAAGGAGAGAAGAGGAGGCGTGCGATGGGTTGACCGAGGGAGAGCTTAGGGAATTAATAGGCGAGAATGCCAAACATCACAACAAGATGATTACCCACAGCAACAGGGGCATTCACAGCAACAGGGGCATTCACGGCAACAGGGGTATAGGCCACCAAGGGGTGACGGACGTCACCAAGCGCCAAACTCTGCCACAGTCCCTAGAGGGCAGTATCCCCTACACACCCGCAACAACCATCCAGGGCCTGAGAGGGAAGAGGGTTTCCTGTATCAGCAAGACTCATGAAGGGGCCCGGAAACCTCTGACATAGGGTTGGTGGATCCCTATTTGTCACTGGGGGTGTTGGAGAAGAATTTGCCTTTTCTTGTGGACTCTGGGGCACGGTACTCTACTCTGATTTGCCGAGTACCGAGCTCCAAATTGACTACAGACACGGTTGAATTGACGGGTTTCTCGGGACAGCCTAACTATCTGCCTTTGACTACGCCCTTGCGCACATCAGTGGCAGGACAGACTTTTGAACATCGATATATTGTATCTCCTCAGTGTCCAGTGAATCTTATGGGAAGGGATTTACTGGTGAAAAGCGGAGCATCCATTTTGTGCGGACTGGACGGTCTGATTGTGACTTTTCCAAATGGACAGACCTGTAACTGCTCGGTGAGCCAGTGGGGGTCCCATTCACAGATGCTCTTAGCCCAAGACAACACACCAGGTGCTGGTGACCAGTGGGCGGATATCTACAGGGGATTGGTACAGCCAGAAACATCGAAAGGGGGGTAACAGACCCACCCACTCCATTTCTGACCTACAAGCCATACTATGATCAACTAACGGCACTAGTTGCAGCATTTTCCAAACAGGTGACAGAAATCCAGGGGGGTGCAGAGCAGGCACCGGCCCCGAAAGACACCGAGTGGGTGTTGCTAAAAGTCATCAAGAGAAAGTGGTCAGAGCCAAGGTGGACAGGACCATACCGGGTGACAGAGAGAACCTCACACGCTGTCCGGCTGGACGGCAAAGGTGAAACCTGGTATCATTGGTCACTGTGCGGTGCATCTGACCCACCGGCAAGAACCCGGGGAGGTGCTAGAAGGGGACGAAAAGAGTAGGAGGGAGAAGAGTGATACATTTTTACTTTATTAGCTTTGCTACAGGGAAAGAAAAAAGTCCCCACTAAAGAAAGTTGCTTTTTAGCATTAGTACATTTACATTTTTTTCATATATAATCATTTTTTTCTTGATATTTACTATAATCATAAATAATTATGTGCACCCCAGAAACCAAGATGGGGTGGCTTGGTGTAGTTGGATGTTTTGCTTTGATTGCCATAGCTCCTGCAGTGGTGTGGAAACAACACCATAACAGAGCATCCGCCACGACCAGAGCTTCCGGGGATGCTGACATGTTGGGAACAGGTCCAGTAGACCACACACACGCACATGCAGACTCTATGGGGCACTCGCCCGCCACCTCACACCTCAGAGATGGCAGACCACTCAGGAGTCTCTAATCAATTGTTGGATGGGCTGAGCGGCTGGTTTGGTGATTGGAAGGGTGCTCTGGTCTCTGGGCTTGTGTCACTGGTTGGGGTGTGTTGTGTGTTGGTTCTGGTGGGTTGTTGTTTTGTTCCCTGTGTCAGATCTCTGTGTAGCCGCATTATTATCACTTCCATGGGGAAGCCGGAACATCCTCCCCCATATCAAATGACAGCCCTAGCTGGTGAGTCAACAGAATTTACACGGGCCCAGTGTTACACACTGGCAATAGACGTGGTTGATGACATTACTGGGTAATGTGTGAATGGTTCGCTAAAGAGTCCCAAAAAAAAAAGAAAAAAAAGAGGGGCGATGGCGAAGGGTGCTGGAGCTAACCTACTAACAATAATGATAAGACTAACAATAATGATAAGAATAACAATAAGGATAAGAATAACAATAATGTTAAGAATAACAATGATGATAGCCAGAGGAGTATCACCGTGGGGCAATTGAGACAGCACGGATAGAATGGGAATGTATTGGGGACCAACGATGGCGAGGGAAAGACAGAGTTCCAGAAACTGGAACGAGCCCGGGAGAGAAAGTGCTGGGAGCAGGTGTACCCAGCAGAGAACAACCATCCCCAGCACGGGCCCAGCCCAGCCTTGGGGCAGCAGCCTCATGACAAGCAGAGGCTGCAACGACAACCGTCCAGATGGAAGGTTGGACCCACCTGGGTCTGACCCGGTCCTGAGGCGGTTTGCATGTGAAGTGCTAGAAACCTCTCCATGTGAACCGGACCCCGAACACACGTCTTTGGAGGAGTGCTGGGTCGAACCCGGTCTTGAGAAGGCTCACATGTGATGGGCACACTCCATGTGAACCTGACACCGAATCTGCGGGTTGGAAGCAGGGCCCGACAATGGCGGGCGAACAGAAACAACAACGACTGCCCAAAACCCCCCACATGCTTGCAGCCCACCAATACATGAAGATCATTCCAATCATTCGACATACATCCATGCCCGGACGGAGTTTTTTAAGTTCATATTTGTTGATTAATATTGTGTAATGTTTGTTTTGCTTTATTACTGCGTGAATTTTAATGTGAGATGCATGAATGGGAGGGTTCAAAACTTAGAAAGTATTTCTCTACAGGTTGAAAGCCCTGTCAAAAGTTCAGGTTGAGAATCCTGACGACCTACAGGTTGAGAGCCCTGACAAACTTAACAGGTTGAAAGCCCTGATTAAGAAATGGTTTTTCTGATAACCAAATGTGATGCTGTAGGTTCATCTAGCGGCCCGGCATATAGTCGAATTTGAATAAACACGAGGGGATACAAGGTACTAAATTGGTAGTTTTTTGGGACTTTGGAGGTCCCAAAAAAGGGGGGAAGAATGAGAGACATGTATAAAAGTACCCTGTGACCCTTAAAATATTTAATGATAAAACGTAACTACAGTCTTGCCAGGATGCTATATGAATCTAATAAGTGTGGGGAAGATTCTGAATTTAACATTTTCTGAATTTAACATTTTTTTTGAATTTAACATTTTCTGCCGCTGAATAAAAAGGGATGATGCGTAACCCATGGAGTTATGCCCCGCAAGAGGCAACTGAGGGACAGAGCTTAGCATATATCTTCTTATCCCAACACCCGCGGTTTACGCATTATGGTCCCATTATTACGGTAATTTTTGTGGTCTCATGTTTTGATGAGACCAATAGAGGGATTGAAGGTATGGTTATATGTTAGATCTATCAGATGACCAATGAATTGGGTCACACTAACCTCGGGGCCTTTCTGCTGAAGTAAGACAGAAGCATGAGATAAGCAGAAGCGTGTAATCATAGGAGCGAAAACTCCACATGATCAGAATGAGTACATTGTTGGTGACGTGCAGAATACATGGTGATAATCATATGATAGTAAAGAACAGGCAGGCTTGTCTTTGAACATGTAAAGAACAATGGGAGTCAGATAAGACGAGGATGACATGGGGAAACGTAGACAGCCAGCCTTTTGTGATGACGGTTGCATTGTTTGTGTATATAACATCTTGAGCCAGAGATATGTGTGCTCAGACTTCGCGAACTGACACACACATACTTTGTTGTTCGGTCAGGGAAACGTAGTGGGACCCAGATATATCTGTAAAACTCTGCACATTATACTGGTGTTAACAATAAAACTGATTATTTCTTAAAGCTAAACAACTTCTTCTATCGCTTCATTAACGAACACGCGTGAGTAGGGGTTTCATTTTTTTCCATCATCATCACTTTGAAACCGCCTCTCACAACAGCAGACAGGCCCTTCTAGGAATATCTACGTATATGTTGATACCTCCTTGCGGTCAGGCCATAGGGCCAGACTGCTGTGTCATACAATTGCAGATAGCAGAACACAGTACCCATTGTCTCTGCATTCAATCACAGTTGAGAGGGGCATCCTCATGACCCTCTAAGTCAGGGGTGTCCAAAGTTTTTTAGTGAGGGCCAAATACAAAAAAAAAAAATTGGGGCCGGGCCACACACTAGAGGTGACATATTAACACATGAATACTGTGTGTATTTCTAACTCACTTATAATCTGAAGAACATTGCACTCAGTGGGAGCAGTGATGCTGTCCTTTGGATTGAAGGATGGCTGACATGTCTGGAGTAAGTTTGGTGGTTGAGACACAAAGGACTTCACAGAGATGGCTATCAGTCATTCTGGTTCTCAGTCTGCTTTTGTTATGATTTAACAGAGAAAATGTTTGTTCACATATGTATGTTGAGCCGAACAGGCTCATCATTCTTTTTGCGTGGCGTCTCATCAGAGGAAACTTGGCATTATCCAAACTCTGATAGAAGTCAGGGAGGGAGATAAGCTGATGTTGACTCTTCAGAGAATCATCACATTGCATTTCAATCAGTTCTAACTGCAGACTCTCTTCCACTTCTTCTGCATCCACCAGAAAGGGGGTCGAGAACAGCTTGATTTCTTTTTCAATGACAGAAAAATCTTGGAAACGCTGGTTGAATTCTGTCAGGAGGGATGTAATCACAGACTAGAGCCCGACCGATATGGGATTTTTAAGGCCGATACCAATATTTGATGATTTAAAAATCCGATATTCCGATATATCGGCCGATATATATATTTTTAAAAGAAATTCCAGAAACACGTAACAAAACATAAACAGATTTCCCCAACATTAGTTATATGTAGTTATTTATGAGTCCGACTCTAAAGTAATAGTAAATAATGCAGTGAACACACTTCACCGATGGGTCACACCGCGAGTGACATGAGCAGCAGGGGGCGCTCCGGCCGCTGGCTGCCGTCGCCAGGGGGGCGGGGCTTCAAGCAGCACTGCAGAAATGTTCGGTTCCGCCCATTGCAATATCCGGCGTGACAAGCATGTTCAAATAACAATTTACACGTTTCCCCTGTTTATTATTTAGTAATCAAAATAACAGAAATGGAGATAAAGCATTATAAAGTGCAAAACCAACACGGTCTCACACCCAACTCGTCACATATTGAGGCCTGGGCACTGACCCATGTCGTCAACATTTGCAGCAGAAGGTACCCCCGTAGCGTCGCTCCTGGACGACTCGCGCCGCCCCATAGACCTGGGGGGTATTGCACAAAACTAGGATACATAAATCCAGGATAATTGAGTAAGCGCGGCTTGGACTATTCTGCTCGGCGGTATCCTGGCTTATTCGGTTGCACGATTGCCAAGCCAGGATAAATAGGCGCGGCTAAATCACGTCAGGTGAAGCTATAGTTGGGATAAGCGGCATGCTTGAATAGACCTCGCGATCGCTCACAGAATCACCGATCGGAACATGGCGTTTCATACGTCACGGCCGTTGAACAGCTCCTTATTGGATACCCGACCCAAGCCCGACGGGACCCGACGGTACCCGACGGGCCGGGTCGGGTTCGGACAGATATTTAGAAATTATGCTCGGGTTCGGGTCGGGCTCGGTGACGTCTGCGCGATTTGAAATGTGCAATTTAAAACAGCTTATTATGCATGGTAGCCAATGGGCTGTTTCACATGTTGCAAAGGTTCGATTGTGTGATTAAAATACATTTTATAAATAGGACATAAGCATGTTGCAACCCAGTCTCATATAGAAACGTACCCTGACTACGTTGGTCCAAAGTGCCAAACGTAGAGGGGTTACAATAATGGCCCTTAAATTGTATGACTGTTACATTTTTTCTGCCTATTCTTTTCCCATGGTTTTGCGTCCAAGTCACGTGACTTTCAAGGTTCACGTGACTTTTTCAGATTCCACATAGGACTCCCTTGTGATGTCACTCTGTCTGACGGATCAAACCCTCGCCCACAACATGTCTGAGGTTGATTTGCTGATCAACACATTATTCCGTGGCAGCGGGAGAAACTAATGTTGACAAAGTGACGAGTTACGATCGGATGTTTGTCCGCTGTTTAATTTTTGATGGTGTGTGGGCATCCGTCCTGTGGTTAGTTATTACTCCTGTATCAGAGCTATAGAGTAAACAACTCTATAAACAACTCTATGTTTACTCTATAGCTCTGATTCCTGCACCATGTTTCAATGACGTCAGGTTGCTAGGGGCTACGGCTGACAGACGCCACCTGTCCCATTGGGACCTATCAGCCGGAAGTACTGTCCTTACTGTACTATTGTTTATGTTGTAATGTCATAAGTGTTGACAATAAAGTTTGTTAAAAAAACAACAACAACTATTATTGTCCCACACCACAATGTATGTCCCACAATGTTAACTCCAAACAATTCATGGACAAACAAAGCAGCTGGAAACACGTCTAAAAACACTTGAAATAGAATGTAGCCTATATTTATATTTTTACAACATCAATCTCCCTATAATATGAACAAAATATGATCAGGTTATACTTTCTCTCTTGAAAACGGGCAAAACGCTAACCCTAACCCTAACCCGGAAAATGAATTTAAAAAACTACAAACGTTCGGAAAATGCAATACAATGAAGTGTGCGGCGCCATGTTTTTTCCGCCATGTTTTTTGTAGTTCTAACGCCCTTTGCATACGACACAGGCCTACTTTCTTTCAAAAGCTCATATCTTGGTCAATTAAAAACAACTGTGTGTAAAAATGTAACTGCATACAGACATACATTCGCATTACCATATTATATACTATTGGTTCATCCACGGCAATCCTGTCAGCCCTGGGGAAGGGAACACAATGGCTATAAATGGTCATATTAAGTAATATGGAAATATTTATATGAAACATTAAGTAGTTTAAGGGGTAAATGGGGTCTAAACTGCTCCAAATTGAAAAGCATGACTAAGGATAAGGTCACCATCAATATGTTGAACACATTTTGCCACTAAATATCCCTTAGAATATGTTTTAGTGATTTTATCCATCTTGGCTCTATATAGGCTGTGAGAAAGTACACATCAAAGTTCCTTGGCAGTGAGCAAGATAAAAATGAAACTTTGTCGTAGGATGACAATGAAGACATCGTTGGAAAGGTCTTGATCTGCAGAGTACAGATCTGCCACTGTGAACATTCTGGGTGGTTCCTGCTCCTCAGGAATGCCCTTTGAACCTTGAACCTAAGGCTCTTTTAAAGGCTTACAGAAAAGCAACACAATGTGATACAAACATGGGGAAAACATTTTTGGAAAGCTCTTGACTTCTTCTATCATGGCCTTTGTAGCCTTTGCCAAACCATCAGGGGGCGCTACTGGGTAAGGTCAAAACCAGATTTCACCCAATTAACAATAGTAAAAATGAAATCTGACCAAATAAATGTGCTCCCCGGTCCCTAAAACATATAATACACTTGCGAAGTTCCTTGACACATTTTCACATAATAGGGAAAACGTTAACTAAACATTTTAGAACTACAAAAAACATGGCGGAAAAAACATGGCGCCGCACACTTCATTGTATTGCATTTTCCGAATGTTTGTAGTTTTTTAAATTCATTTTCCGGGTTAGGGTTAGGGTTAGCGTTTTGCCCGTTTTCAAGAGAGAAAGTATAACCTGATCATATTTTGTTCATATTATAGGGAGATTGATGTTGTAAAAATATAAATATAGGCTACATTCTATTTCAAGTGTTTTTAGACGTGTTTCCAGCTGCTTTGTTTGTCCATGAATTGGACAAACATGAATTGTTTGGAGTTAACATTGTGGGACATACATTGTGGTGTGGGACAATAATAGTTGTTGTTGTTTTTTTAACAAACTTTATTGTCAACACTTATGACATTACAACATAAACAATAGTACAGTAAGGACAGTACTTCCGGCTGATAGGTCCTCCCAATGGGACAGGTGGCGTCTGTCAGCCGTAGCCCCTAGCAACCTGACGTCATTGAAACATGGTGCAGGAATCAGAGCTATAGAGTAAACATAGAGTTGTTTATAGAGTTGTTTACTCTATAGCTCTGATACAGGAGTAATAACTAACCACAGGACGGATGCCCACACACCATCAAAAATTAAACAGCGGACAAACATCCGATCGTAACTCGTCACTTTGTCAACATTAGTTTCTCCCGCTGCCACGGAATAATGTGTTGATCAGCAAATCAACCTCAGACATGTTGTGGGCGAGGGTTTGATCCGTCAGACGGAGTGACATCACAAGGGAGTCCTATGTGGAATCTGAAAAAGTCACGTGAACCTTGAAAGTCATGTGACTTGGACGCAAAACCATGGGAAAAGAATAGGCAGAAAAAATGTAACAGTCATACAATTTAAGGGCCATTATTGTAACCCCTCTACGTTTGGCACTTTGGACCAACGTAGTCAGGGTACGTTTCTATATGAGACTGGGTTGCAACATGCTTATGTCCTATTTATAAAATGTATTTTAATCACACAATCGAACCTTTGCAACATGTGAAACAGCCCATTGGCTACCATGCATAATAAGCTGTTTTAAATTGCACATTTCAAATCGCGCAGACGTCACCGAGCCCGACCCGAACCCGAGCATAATTTCTAAATATCTGTCCGAACCCGACCCGGCCTGTCGGGTCCCGTCGGGTCCCGTCGGGTCCCGTCGGGCTTGGCTCGGGTATCCAATAAGGAGCTGTTCAACGGCCATGACGTATGAAACGCCATGTTCCGATCGGTGATTCTGTGAGCGATCGCGAGGTCTATTCAAGCATGCCGCTTATCCCAACTATAGCTTCACCTGACGTGATTTAGCCGCGCCTATTTATCCTGGCTTGGCAATCGTGCAACCGAATAAGTCAGGATACCGCCGAGCAGAATAGTCCAAGCCGCTTACTCAAGCTTACTCAATTATCCTGGATTTATGTATCCTAGTTTTGTGCAATACCCCCCAGGTCTATGGGGCGGCGCGAGTCGTCCAGGAGTGACGCTACGGGGGTACCTTCTGCTGCAAATGTTGACGACATGGGTCAGTGCCCAGGCCTCAATATGTGACGAGTTGGGTGTGAGACCGTGTTGAAACACACTGCCGCCGCGGCGCGTCTATGACACAAGTGCACCGTAGCACCCATAGGAATATAGTCGTCTCCAGAGCAGAAGGAAAACAAAAGAAAAAAGCGCCTTTTCGGCGGCACTTGACGCACGGCGACGCTGTGAAATAGGACATTGGCGTGAAGTGTAGCGGGTTGCTGCTTCGCGCCGACGCCGCTCATTTGCATGAAGTTAAACTAATTTCAACTCTCCGCGTCGCGCTGGACGCTGAAGTCGTGCTGCTCGCTGCCGCCGCGGCGCCGGCCGCTCCTCGTCGGCAGCGCTCATTGAAAATGAAGGACTGCCGGCCGCTTTTGCTGCTCATGTCGTTCGCGGTCGTGGATAACTCGTTCGCTCTGCCCGACTCCGGCTGGATCAGCCGGTTGTAGGGTTTGTGGCGTTATAACTGGTTGAAGGATGTTTCGTCCGTTTTTTTAAATATTCATTTATCGGCCATTATAAATGCCGATACCGATAGTTTGGAAAATGCCTAATATCGGCCGATAATATTGGCTCGCCGATATATCAGTCGGGCTGTATCACAGACACATATTTCTCCTTTTTAGCAGAAAGGTCGGCCTTTGGAATAGAAGACTTGATTTCAGACAGCGCAGGGAAGTGTGCAGCATTAAAGCTTCGTAGTTGTGTCTCAAACAGGCGGAGCTTTACACAGAAGGCTTTCATGTGCGCATAAAGGTGAGGCACCAGCTGTTCTTTGCCTTTGGCTCCATCTAGTGTTGAAACTGAGAAGTGCAACAGAGTTGAGCTCAAGCTTCTTGTACGGACCATATTCAATTATATTTTCAGAATTTGCTGCCTGGCCAATAAAAACTGGACCGCGGGCCGTAGTTTGGACACCCCTGCTCTAAGTTAACACAAGTAATGAGTAGGTTCAATCATGGTGTATGTATAGGTTGATTGTTATTATTACGGAGGGGCTTTCTCATGATTGTCATTACTTCAGTTGTGAAAAAAACAAATCATCTAAGTGATCTCATGCGTCCATTCTAAACAAATATTTTGTACACCAAATGCTCTCAATCAAAACATTACTCCTCTAAGAACAATATTGCAGCCTTAGAAAATACTTATGGAAATAAAACAATTTCAGTTCAGTAACAAATTATTTCTTTAGTCACTTTCTTTGGATGTCAACCACTGAATTCCTTTTAACTACTTCTGTATGACTGGGTGCACCCTATTATAGATAATTCAAAACCTCAATTCAAGGGTTGGAGCCAATGTTAGATAGATACGGTAATAATATTAACAATATCCGGTTCAATATTATCACCTTTCAGCTTGTGTCAACCTTACAATTGTTAAATATTCACCATATCAATAATATTAATACTTAATACCATTAATACCATTCACTTAAACCAGTGATGGCTACAACTCAGTCTTTCCGCCAGCATAGGGAATGTGTTTGAGAAAAAAATTGAAGGTAAATGTCTTTTCCAAGTCAAGTCAAAAAAAGGGTAAAGTCAACATCTGGGATTTGGGTGGTGCACATGGTGCTAGGAGCTGAGTGTAAGACTGGTGCTGGCCTTGTGCAGTTTATGATATTTATCCTACCAATATGGCAGGAAGAGGGGTAAGGTTGGCACCTCTTAACTCTGGGTTCATCTTCAATCCAGGAATCTATAGGTCTCATCTGGTTTAGCTTGCCATCAACCTCAATTAAAAAACCTGACCAATTCGGGAGTCCCACTGTGTTGCTTGGCAGATTTCAGTGAGCCAGGCCTCTCACACACCACATCTATGAGCGTTCAGCAGCAGGTCCTTTCCCTACAGTGTCACGCAGCGCCTGACTAGCCTGCCTAAGGTGCTGCGGCCCTGTGTTCTGATTGGCTATGTTACGAATAAATAACAGCACATGTATCAACAGGCTGTAATATCCTCACATAGCCACAAGGGAACAGGACCAAATATATAAGCTGTATTAACCGCACCTGGCCACCAGATGGCAGCAAATAATACACTGGGGGTGGGCCCTCAACACTAGCCAATCAGAGCATATTACATGTCATAGAGGCCACGCCTGCCCAGGTACTATCGAGCGCACAAGCAGGGGAGGGCAGAAACTCTATAGGCAGTGTATCTATTAGATATCCAGCTAAGAGTCGCTCCACGCGTGAATTATACAATTCCTCTCCTTTTGCTTCATAGATAATAGACCTAAACCTAAAACAAATAAAGTGAGTTAAAAGCGATCCTGTGTCGGCGGCCTTCTTCCTCAAAGAACACTACAGCTAAGACACTTCTGTGCGGTTAACTCTTTGTGACCTGGGTTACATTACGCCTTAGTCTCAAGTCACTATTGTAATGTTTTGGACAGAACAAAGCATATATGGTCCTTATGAAACTGTTGTACATGGAATACTGACCTAATTACAATTAAGCAGTATAATGTACTGTGATTGTGCTCCCTGGTTGATGTATACCTGTGCAGTTTCATTGCTAAATATCAGTGCAGTTTCTTTATATAAAAACATCACAACCATGACCATTCCAGTCTTCACTTTATCACATACCCTGTTTAGCCTATATCCAGCACCCATATTCCACTTTGCAACACAGACAGAATCTCTGACCTGAATTCTGAAAAAGTGCTGTAGTTGCTTGCAAGTAGGGATGAGCGAGTACAGCATTATCTGTAGCTGTATCTGTTAACCATATGAATTATCTGTATCTGTACTCGGAGTGGGCGGGGCCTAACCCGGAAGTGGGCGGGATTTAACCCGGAAGTGGGTCGGGTTGTCTTGAAATGAGCAAGGTTTTAACCGGTATGTTATTTTAAGCATGCAATTGATATGGGTTGATCAGAAATTGTTATTTATTGCTGATTAGAAAACTATTTACAGGACAGCATCAGCATTGAAAAAAAAAAAAAAAACTCAGACGACCGGCAGGGAGAGGGAGAGAGAGAGTGTGTGTGTGTGTGTGTGTGTGTGTGTGTATGTGTTTGTAGCTTGATTTCCAATATTTATACCACTACTAGCTTTTTCTTTTCACAAAATACAGCAAGAAAGTGTCGGACACCGTGCGTGAAGTAAAAAAAAACTGGTTCGAGCCAGGCAGCCAGATGACGGTTAAAAAAAGAAAAAGAAAAAAAAATCTCCGACAGGCAGAGACGCAACGCGAGTCGGCACCACGTCTGAACGAACCCACGTTTACCAGAACTCTACTGGTTCATAAGTAAGTACCAACCTAAGTAATAACAAACCTGAAGCTGAAGAAGCCCTAAACATTAACGGAAAACGACCCGCGAACCTGAGTGACTGAGGGAGAGACAGAGAGCTGTTCTGTGTGTGAGTGATCAGAGCGGGACACAACAACACATCTGCATTGTGTAGGGGAGGGGCGCTGTAGCCTATCACAGAACGCTGACACAGTCAGCTACCCAATGAGGATTTTCATTCAATCCGAGCACAGATATTGACTCGTATTACTCGTATAATACTTGTACTCGGCAAAAGTGCTTTATCCGTACCGGATACTCGTTTCAGCCGAGTATCCGGCTCAACTCTACTTGCAAGTTCCAGTACGTGCAGGTGTGGGCCACACCTGTGGGCCACACTTGTCTGGAGAACTCAGACATGTCCGTGAATGTAACCCTGATGGTCTTCGCCAAAAAAAAAGGTCAGACACTGTGCAGAACCTAAGGAACAGTCCAATCTCTCTCTGATCAGTTTCTCTGACAAATCTCAGAAGATAAAGAGAGATATTCCTCTCTGCTGGTGACATTGAATTTGGAAACTGATACTTCTTGCCTTTGGTTGAAGATGAGCGAGGATCTTGTCCAGCCCTCCACCACTCAAAGAATCTCCAATGGCTTCCAGGACTGGCTTCCAGTACTTTATTATACGTACATTTTGGCTGTTGTACCAACTTCTTGTGCACAATTTCTTCTAACAGTGTTTGTAAGTTTTGTTCTGTTGGTAGAGTGGTGTAATTGTGACTGCTCAGAATGGTGAGAAGCTCTTCCATATCAGCTCCATTGAAATCATTCAAAGCCTCTGTAAGGGCATCCTTCTCATTGGGGCTAATATAGTTGAAAAATGCCTCCATTAGGCTGCAGGTTTGTGAAGATATGGAAAGGGCTTTGTTATGAAATGGCAGAGCTAGTTGAATAGGTAAGTATTTAAATCTCTGCCATCCAAAGGCCACAATACAGGCAACAGCTTTCCACTCCCTTTCTTGAAAGGCATGATGCACATCGGGAATCTTCTATGTGGATCTAGAGGTTCTAGATCCAGAAATCAGTAAGCCAGTCCATAACAAGCCCACTTCCAACTCCATTCTCCAAATCATGAATTCAATGTTGGCATATTCTCATCTGAAAATGCCTGAATCATGTCAGAAACACAATGCACTGTGTGATTAGTAATGGTCTGCTTCTCAATTATGTCCTCTGGAGTCTCATAGAAATTTGCGGATGAGCTGGGATTCTCTTGTCACTTGTTAGAATCTCTGGTATTGGAGGCAGGGTTGGAATCCACTTGCTGAATAGCAGATTCATCCATCTGATCTTCCATTTCTTGAACTTCGATAACATTATCTGATGCCTGCTGCTCAGAATCATGGAGAGGTTGATAAATCAGTGTGCCACAGAGAACATCCAAAGAAATGTTTGTCATCACCAAGGAAAAGAACTTCTTCATCAAGGGATAGATTCAATATCTGGGCCGCAGATGGTTTAGATGTCTGAGAAGTTGGGGTAGAATTAGAAATCATGGTTGATGGTACACTTGCATGCATGAAACGGCTGGAGCTACACAAAGGCCTGTCAGAGGACAGAGAGGTCGAAGAGCACTGAGCTGACATGGTATGTGATGAAGTTTTGGGAGAAAGATCTGATGAGGTGGGGGCCTCTGCTGTCTGGGATTCTTTTTGTTTTGTTTTTTTGTTTCTTTTCGAATGAATGTACAACCTAAGTATTTTATGATGAGTTGTTTCGTACAACTTCCCAACTGTGAGGAGGTGTGCCATCTAAGGGCTCCTCTGAGCCCATAACACATTTACATTGAGGGCATTTAGCAGACGCTTTTGTCCAAAGTGACTTACAATAAGTACATTTGTTAGGAGAAAGTGCAACAGTAAACTGCTATCAGTAGAGTAAGGATTTCACAAGAACGAGTTTCAAGCACACCTAATTGCTAAGTTAACCGATTGATAGAATACAAAGGAGATAAGTGCGAAAATAAGTGCAGAATATCAAAGTAAGAGCCAGGACATACAAACATACAATGATTGCAAAGTTTTTCTTTGTTTTTATTTATTAGAGGGGGGAGGGGTAGTAGAGGAAGGATGCTAAGTGGGGTCCAGGGGAACTCTGAAGCAGGTGATCGACTCTGCGGTCCTCACGTCAGCAGGGAGGTGGTTCCACCAATGTGGCGCCAAGACAGAGAAGAGTTGTGACTTGGCTGTGCAACCTTTGCCTGCTCTCAGGGATGGCGGTACCAGCCGGCATGCCAAGGTAGTTGCACGGAGGGTTCTAGCCGGGGCGTGGGGTCTGACTAGTGCTTATGCTGAGTTCTGCGAGGGTGGCGAGGAGTATCTGGTGGTTCACGGTGTCGAACGCCGCAGGGAGGGGGAGAAGATTGTGTTGGTCTGGAGGAAAGGGGACAGAGGGAGGCCAAGGAGGACGAGAGGGAGGATAGCAGGGTCGAGGAGGCTTCCTTGGTGGACAGAAGAGAGAATTGTTCAAGAGATGATAGAGAAGAGAGAACAGATGAGGCGAGCGTAGGGGGAGAGAGATTTCAGGTTACGACGGGAGTTGACAATATGAGGAGCAGGGGGAAGGGAGGTGGAGGACTTCAAGGGGAGAGAGAAAGCAACAAAGTGATGGTCAGACACGGGGAGGGGGGTAACAGAGAGGGCTGAGGTACAGCAGGACCTTGTGAAGACAAGGTCGAGTTGGTTCCCAGCCCTGTGGGTAGGAGGGGAGAGGGGAGAGTGTTAAGTCAAATGTGGTGAAAAAGTTAGTTAAATCGGATGAGTGCAACTTCTCTGGCTGGATGTTGATGTCACCCAGGACAACGAGTGGTGTGCCGTCTTCGGGAAAGCAGCTGAGGAGGGCATCCATCTCATCAAAGAAGTCGCAGAAGGGGCCAGGTGGACGGTAGATCACTGCAATGTAGAGCTTGATGGAAAGGGTGACTGCCACAGTGTGAAATTCAAACGCAGATCCGGTCGTGTTCTAGGGGGAGAACCTGGTGGGACCACGTCGGCGAAATGAGGAGTCCCGTCCCCCCTCCTCGTTCCGATGGTCTAGGTGTGTGTGAAAACGAGTAGAGAGGGCAGCCAGGGTGGCCGTGTTCTCAGGGCGTAACACAAAGTGTGAAGTCAAAGTCCTCAACACTTCCTTTTGTAGATTGCCCCTTGGCTCTAGTATTGCCAGACAAGCTCAACTCGGAGACTGACCACCAGCGCCCTGTTCAGGGCCACCAGCCCCCCACCCCATGCTGTTTTGAGCGTGGGGCCAAGCTCGGGGTAGTGACATCCAGTTTATACAATTTCGCAAAGGTGATGGGTGAGGACCAGCGCGCTGCTGCACAGATCTCCTGGATAGATACACCTCTAAAGAGTGAGCACGGAGGCCCCCCGGGTTTTGCATGCCTCTACTTGTATAAGCCAAAGCGATCACTCCCACAATCCAGTGGGAGCGATCCTTTTTTTTGTCACCTACCCAGATGAGGTTTAGCCCAAGACACAAACAACTGTTCACTTTTCCGAAAACCTGACGTATAATGCACAGAGTGGACACAACATGTGCAAGGGCTGTTCCTCTGGAGAGGAGAACGGTGGCTGGTAGAAGGCAGGTAACATGCCAAGAGTGTTTCACTCAGACCGGTCCGACTCCACCGTCTCATGCTATCTCGCCAAGGATATGGTGCCATTCAAAGCTGTAGAAAATGTGGGATTTAAGACACTGATGCACACTTATGATGCACGGTATGATCTGATTTGAAAAGTGCACTTTTGTGGTTACACTTTGTAGTTTACATTTTGTTACTACAATTTTTTCTACTTGGAATAAGCTCTGAGTGGATGAACAATCTGTTATTTAATGATTGTGTTATATTGACTGTTCATTACAATTTTTTAATTTTAAAATAAAGTTTAACTCGGTAATTACCATTTTGAAAACGGTGTCTTTAATGCAATATTGTGTTTTAAATGGTGCAAATAGATAAGTCCATAGGCTTGTTTGAATCTGGATATTCTCAACAGTACATTTCAAAATTGTGAAGAAAGATCGCAATTCAGATCGTGGATCGTGAAGCGTGTTAAAATAGATACTTTTTCGTGGTGCTTTTCTAACCAACGTAACGTAACCTGACATCAAGTGAGCTTGACAGACCACTGTTTTAACGAATTGTAACATACAGTCATTCATTCAAAAACTAATTTAGAATAGAACGCATAAAAGCACTAAACAAACGTAGAAATAGGCTTATCTACATTACGCCTAACTTCCACTGGATCCGACGTGGGAGCGTTCCGTCCTCGGCGTGGCTTCAGCTCCTACCGGGAGCGTTTCAGCAGCGAAGCGCTGCAAGGCAGCTGGATTTGCAAGATCACGAGATCCCGCGATAATTTGCGGATATAAAAAGAGAACAACAAACAAATAAAAGGTTACTTTGCCTGTCAGAATATAACTTGCAGTTGCTTTGTCTGTCAGAAGTTGACTTGCTGTTGATTTGGTCATTTTTCCTAGACTTCTGCTATGAGTTACTAGGCTATATAGTAAATGTTTTCTTTTTTTGGCTGGTTTAATTGTATTTAGTGTTGTGTTTATTGTTAATACAGTTAGTCCAGTGATGAACGACATAGATCAAAGATTTGTGGCTGTGTTCAATCGGGAGGGTTTTTTATTTACTATCTGACTTTATGCCCGGCTCGATCTGCTCTGTTGGGCTTGACGTGTGCTGGACGCGGCTCCATCAAAAACTGGCGCGTATCTGGAGCGACAGCCGCTCTTGGGACGCCTCTTGCACACTCATTGACTAGATTGGCTGCGATCAGCTCCGGCAGCCGCTTCGCTGCAGGATCGCGGCCGTTACGCTGTCGCGATCCAGTGGAAGTTAGGCGTTGGTGTTCAGGGCATCCATCAGTCAGCATGGCATGTCACGTGTGATGGAAATCTCGAGAAACAATTGTCTATCACATTTAATTTGTTTCCTCGAGATCTCGAGAAAATTATCCCGTTATCACTGGAAAACAACATGTTGTTTTGAGATAATGACATTAATAACTTGAGATCTCGAGAAAATTAAATTAACTCGTTATCACAGGAAAACAGAGTAAATAAACTTGTTATGGGAAAACGGAGTAAATAAAATATATTAATGTATGGCCCTCTGGTTGGACATTGGACCATGAGATTTGAGGCCAAACATTGCTTTTTCAAGCAAGTTGCTCCAATTGTTTTAAGAATATTATTAATTTGCATGTACACAATCAATTGACGATTGGTTATCACTTGTATGTTTCAATTGTATCAACAGGTCCCCTTGAGGTATTGAAAGATGATCTCAATCAATCATTCAGCAAAGGCACTCTAACATGGCAGAAGTGAACCTTACTAAAAGTGTGGATTGCAAGGGCATCCACTATAGACAGGGAATGATGGAACTATCAAGAACAACTTAGCAATCGTGAAGAACACAGCCCCTACCTAGCAGCAACAGAGAAACCTATCAACACCATTGTGGAGGGTGTATGTGGAGTGTGTGTTGTTGATGGCTGGTTTACAGCCTCACCTGAGTCAGACTGATTGGACTCTGGCTGGGTGGGACTGCACACCTGGGGTGCATGAGCAATCATGGCGCCCAGGATAAACCAGCCGTCAACACACACACTCGAGGAGGAGCCACTGGCATGGCAGTGTGTAACACCAGCTCAGCAATACCACCTGCTCTCCGATAAATATCTTGAACAACATCTACCCATGTCCTGTGTCGGAGGGCCCCAAGAAAAGCCAACCAAAAGGTGGCGTGTGGTGAGGACGAACCCTGCCACACTGGCCCAATGTGGGGCTCCTCTGACAAGGGTGGGACACGGAAGGGCTGCCCAAAACTGCACTGGAGCCACCAGCCGCGGCAGAGGACAGCCACCTCAACACCAGCTCCCCCTGAACGGCAGCGACGGCCAGCGGAGGAGCGGGGAGGCAGCGCAGCTACCGCCACCGGCAACCATCTGTGGCTAGCCTCCCCCGGATCCAGGGCAGCTGCCCCTATGGGAGGGTGGGGTTGGCATGTGACACTGGGGAGGTGTGGAGGTAGTGGGGTTTGGGGGGTTGTGTTTATTTATTTTTTAGGTATTAAAAGAGTCCAGTTTTTTTGTAGGTATGGTAACCCCGTTGAGAGTCCAGTGTGTGTTTTTTTTTCTGTTTGCTTGGATGGGGGATGGGGGGGGGGGGGCGGAGGGAGTAGGCGAGGCTGGGGATTCTCCCCAGCCTCAATTTGGTGTTGGGGATATGTGGAGGGTGTATGTGGAGTGTGTGTTGTTGATGACTGGTTTACAGCCTCACCTGGCCTGAGTCAGACTGACTGGACTCTGGCTGGGTGGGGCTGCACACCTGTGGTGCATGAGCAATCATGGCACCCAGGATAAACCAGCCGTCAACACACACACTCGAGGAGGAGCCACTGTCATGGCAGCTTAAACATCCGCTTGGCGAATACCACCTGCCTTTATCTCCAATAAACATCTTGCAACTAACATCTACCCGTGTCCTGTGTCGGAGGGCCCCAAGAAAAGCCACTTAGGTGGCGTGTGGTGAGGACGAACCCTGCCACAACCATATCAACCACACCCTAGGAATCATCATATCTTTTTCTCTTTCTCTCTTAGACTTAAGCACCTTTGATGACGACTGCAACAGTGAAACTGCGGGTTATCTTTGGAGAGAACTCTGAAATTCTCAGTATAATCTCAGGCATGCCAATATTTCTACAGCATCTTATAGATGAGTTACAAAATGATTTTGGAATTGAGGGGGGCATACAGACTACAGTACATGGACAAACACTTTGGAAACACATTTGTAAACTTAAACCAAATTACAGATATCCAAGACATCCAAGCGCCACTTAGATGCCACACGCCACCTAAGTGGATTTGCAGGGCTCCTCTGACACACAGGTAGATGTTGTACAAACCAGTTTATTGGAGTTATTATTTTTATTATTATTGCAGAATGTTGCAGCTAAAGCAGGTGTTAAAAACTGACATTTCTCTTTATGGGTGTATGCTTGTAACTTTATAAGCAATATGATTTCACAGAAGCACCTTACTTTATTTTTTTTATTATTACTATTATTGTTATCATTGTTATCGTTACTATTTTATTATTTATTTTTTTTCTCTCCCCTTTCGCCAACCACCCACCACTGTCTATGGGTCCTACTGTATATGCATAGCCCAACAGGTGCTTTCATTTCACTTCGATCCATCCACTATCCATTGCTTTGCAAAGAGTTTCCTCTTTCTTTTGTTGAATTTCAATTTTCAATTCGTATTACCATCATCCTGAGTTAAAATAACAAGCCCAATTAGCTAATGGGAGCCTCTCGGTGCTATTTGGGTGCAACTAGTCAGTCGGTCTCTTAGGTCACTCTTCGGAGGATGGCTCCCGCTGGAGTCTGCACTTCTGTCCCCACAGCATGTCTGTGGGGACATTTCAAGTGCAACTGGGGGTGGGTGGGGTGGGGGGTGGTTTGTCTCTGTAGATGCAAGCTGTATGTTCTCTTCTTTCTCTGTTACCTTTCTGGTCTCTTCCTCTCTTCCTACTTCCCTCTTTCACATTTCTCCTCTCTCTCTCTTTTCCCTTTCTCTCCTCTTACTCCCCTTTCCCCATCTTTCCCTTCCCCTTCCCATCCCGTCTCCGCAGGGGTGACTCAGCCAATATATATATTTTTCTATTCCATTTTATTTTTCATTCAATTGATCTCTAGATGGTGAATACAAACTCACCAAACCTAGACAACAGACTTTCTACTAGATTTCTGAGTTGGAACATCAAAGGGGCCAATAATCCAGTAAAACGATCAAAAATATTCTCACATTTAAAACACTTAAACGCTGACATAATATTCCTGCAGGAAACTCATTTACGGGACAGGGATCAACTTAAACTCAGGTGCTCATGGGTGAGCGACATCTTCCACTCTTCGTTCAATTTCAAAGCAAGGGGTGTAGCAATTTTAATCAATAAGAAAGTACAATTTACCCCCTCTAAAATTATATCAGATAAAAACGGTAGATATCTAATTGTCATAGGCACTCTGTATCACAAACCAGTTCTGCTGGTTAACGTTTATGCTCCAAATTTTGACAATCCAGGTTTTACAGATAAATTATTTAGCATTCTTCCCTCATTGAATACACACACTCTGATACTTGGAGGCGACTTAAACTGTGTTATCTCCCCAGCTCTGGATCGTTCAAGTCCCCGCACTCTGTCTCAGTCGCGAATGTCTAAGTCGGTATCTGACTTCATGTCTAAAAATGGTTATGTTGACCCCTGGAGACTCAGTAACCCACAGGCCAAAGAATTCTCCTTTTTTTCTCATGTCCACCAGTCTCATTCCCGCATTGACTATTTTTTCATTGACTCCTCACTTGTTTCTAAAGTTCTTTCATCCCGTTATCACCCAATCGTCATCTCCGATCATGCTCCCCTAAGCCTAGATTTGAAACTCTCAGACCAACCTCGTTTCTCATCAACTTGGAGGCTTAACCCTCTCTTACTATCTGATGATACATTTATCAATCATGTTTCAACATCAATTGATGATTTCATGGCCAACAATCAGACCGACTCAGTCTCACCTTCATTGTTATGGGAAACCCTAAAAGCCTATTTACGCGGCCAGATAATTTCATACTCAGCTTTAATTAATAAAAAACACAAGGCCAAAATACAAGATCTGCTGACGAGGATCTCTGACCTCGACCGGCAAATCGTTTCCATGTCTACTCCAACTTTGGTGAAACAGAGGACTGACCTGCAGGCAGAATTCGACCGAACCGCAACAACAGAGGCTGAACAACTCCTATTAAAGTCCCGCAGTAACTATTATGAATATGGTGACAAACCAAGCAGACTACTGGCCCACCGTTTAAAGCAACAAGCTACCTCTCAACAAATTTCCAACATCAAAGACTCCTCTGGTAACCTTACTTCCGACCCAATTGCTATCAATGCCACCTTTAAAAAGTTTTACTCCTCACTCTACCAATCTGAATCATCGTCACACACCGCAGAACTGAATACGTTTCTTAACAGCTTCACAGCTCCTACTATCAGCCCAGTGGTCGCTGACCAACTTGAAACGCCACTAACTGTCCTAGAAATCAAACAATCTATAAACACCATGCAAAACAACAAGGCACCCGGCCCTGACGGTTATCCTGTGGAGTTTTTTAAACGTTTCATGGATAAAATAGCTCCTCTTCTACTGTTGGTTTACAACAAATCACTCGAGTGTGGTCTATTACCACAAACCCTGACCCAGACATCAATTTCTCTTCTGTTGAAGAAGGACAAGGACCCTACATCCTGCGCCTCGTATAGGCCACTGTCTCTGTTAAATGTAGACGTCAAAATCTTGGCCAAAGCGTTAGCGACTCGGCTTGAATCCACTCTTCCTTCTGTTATATCAGAGGACCAAAACGGCTTTTTAAAAGGACGGCAGTTGTTTTTTAACATACGTACACTTTTCAATGTCATTTTCTCAAAAAGCCAGTCATTAACTCCCGAAGTGGTTATTTCGCTTGACGCGGAAAAAGCGTTCGATCGCGTTGAATGGGGTTACCTCTTCGCAGTACTTCATAAATTCGGTTTTGGCAACAAATTCATTTCTTGGATTCAACTCCTTTATACCTCTCCTCAAGCCAGCGTTCGTACCAATGATACTCATTCAAAATACTTCCAAATAGCACGCGGCTGTCGACAGGGATGTCCCTTATCCCCTTTACTCTTCGCCGCAGCCATAGAGCCATTATCAATCGTTTTAAGAACCCTTCCCATCTTCCAAGGAATTTCACGTGTCGGCGTAGACCTGAAATTGTCACTTTACGCAGATGACCTGCTTCTGTATGTATCAGACCCATTATCAAGTATCCCATCAATCCTATCCACGTTGAATTCATTCGGTTCCGTATCAGGTTACAAAATAAATGTTCTCAAGAGCGAATGCTATCCCATAAATCCACCAGCTCTGCTCCTTAGACAATCTGACATACCATTCAAACTTAGTCCCTCAGGGTTTAAGTACCTAGGGATTAACGTTACTCGTTCCTTATCCTCTCTGTACAATGCCAATTTCACACCGTTGGTTACACGGCTCAAGACAGATCTACAAAGATGGCAGTCAATGCCTCTGTCACTGATAGGCAGAATCAATGTGATAAAAATGAACATCTTACCTAGATTTCTCTTCCTTTTCCAGTGTATCCCTTTGTTCCTGCCCAAACATTTCTTTAAATCAATTGACCAAATGCTTTCTAATTTCTTATGGAATGGGAAAGCACCTAGGGTGCGGAAATCTTTACTTCAACAGTTCAAGTTTAACGGTGGACTCTCATTACCCAACTTCCAGTTTTATTATTGGTCTGCTCAAATCCATAAAATCACTTACTGGCTCCATTCTCCAGACTCCCTCTGGTGTAGGTTTGAGACCAAAGCCTGCGCCTCATCATCCCTACTGTCCCTACTCACTTCTTCTTTACCACTCAATCCATCGAAGTTTACAGCTAACCCGTTGGTACGCGCCACTCTCAAAATATGGTTTCAATTCAGGCGGCATTTCAAGTTCTCATCCACTTCTACCCTGACACCTTTAGTAAATAATCATTTATTCCCCCCTTCACTGGTAGACACCTCCTACATGTTTTGGTCAAACAGAGGCATCAAGTCCTTTAGAAATCTTTACAAAGATAGTTTAGTTTAGTTTAGTTTAGTTTAGTTTTATTTGTCCAGATGAGGAAATTTGTTTTCACAGACTGCACAATGAAGAAAAAGAATACATACATCACAAGACAGACAACACAACAACATCCACAGCACCAGTGACAACATACAGTACATGACGACACAGTGAAAACAGCAGACAGACTGATCAGCGGGGCCTGCTGTTCAGGGCCGCTATAGCTGCAGGGATCAGGCTTTTTCCCAGACGAGCCCTCCTGAATTTGAGGGTTGAGGGTGAAGATGGTTCCTTCAATAGCTTCACTGGCCTTGCCTCAGATTTCAATTTACCAGCATCACATCTGTTTCGTTATTTTCAAGTCAGGCAATGTGCCTCTGTCCTCTTTCCCAACTACCCCTCTCTGCCTCCCAATCAACCATGGGAGGCGCTCCTGTCACTGAAACCAAACAAGCAATCGTTACTCTCAAATATTTATGATAACCTTATGTCCTTTGTTAACCAACCTGTGGCTAAAGCCCGTGCGGCATGGGAGGAGGAGCTAGGTTCATATTCGATTGACTTTACAGACCGTTGGTGGGAAGAAGCAATATACAGAACACGATCAAGCACACCCTGCGCCAGATTAGAACTCATACAATTTAAAGTATTACACAGAGCTCACCTTTCAAAGTTAAAGTTATCCCAAATATTTCCAATTATAATAGATAAATGTGAAAGATGTCACTCCCCGTTATGCAACCTGAGCCACATGTTTTATTTTTGTCCCAAGCTTGACACCTTTTGGAATAATTATTTTAACATTCTTTCGACAGTTTTGGGCCTCCAAGTACACTCCAATCCATTTACAGCCATATTTGGGATTCTAATTGACGGCACACAAACAAATCCCATACAAGCTAACATATTGGCGCTCACATCCTTGTTGGCCAGACGTAACATCTTATTACTTTGGAAATCCCCCAAGCCCCCTTCCACCTCTAGGTGGTTAAGAGACGTGATGTCAAACCTGAGGTTGGAGAAAATAATCTCCTCTGTAAAGGGCAATATTGCCATTTTTCATCATAAATGGGATCCATTTATATCATATTTCAACTCACTACAAACTCTTCCCTTTGACTGAGTCCCCCTGCACCCCACCCTTACCCCTCCCAACCTACCCTCCCCCTCTATCCTCTCTCTCTTTCCTTCTATTCTATCCACTCTCTTTCCTTCTATTCTCTATTTATATCGCGTATCTACTCTCTCTTCTTATACTTTCAGTTTCCGTATTATTATTTATTTATTTTAAAAAATATATATATATTTTTTCTTTATTATTATTATTTTGATTTATTATAACTTGCATTTTGATAAATGCACACTACAGAGACCGTGGGTGGGGAGGGCATGGGTGAAAATTTAAAAAAGCAATGGAGTTAGACCTTATTGTGAATACCTGTGTATGTATTGTCGCAAGCAACTTCCAATAAAAATATATATAAAAAAAAACAAAAAAAACAAAAAACTGACATGTACAAGCTCTGTCTTTCTCTCTGTGCGGTAATAGCTGATTTAACATGTGTGCGTTGAGTCCAATCAGTGTGACGGACCGGCCCGACCAAACACGTTGCCAATCACGTGGCATCGCGCCTCACCCTCTCTAGGTGCTGCTGTGGGAGTTGTCAATGGAAGTGCTTAAAACCAGGAAATGAAGTTTAACACGAGTCTGCCACAGACCCATTGGTCCACCAGCACCCACTGAATGTCGATTGTCCAATTACATGGCCGAACGCACGCCACACTACACACTCTTAAATAGATTCATATAAATGTAATTAACTTAATAAAATCGTGTGGAACCTGTTGACAAAATACATTTTTTTGAATGCACATGGGGACAGGTATAATACTTCTATAATGCAATGCATCAGCCAAATTGTATTGTGTCTGTATTTGTCCCAATACAAATAAACCATACCTGCAGACTCCATGAAAACTAAACTAAAGAGGACAGCTTGGTTGGATATACATACGTATACATATACATACACAATATATAATATATTTAACATACCTATTAGTTGTGTATTAGTTATACAATCTCAACACGTTCTGCTCTTGCAGAAAACGAAATATTTACCTTAAACCACATCATACAATTATCATAATCTATGTTTGTCTTTTACACATAATAGTCTTAACAATTTGGTCCAACAACATTCATTCATTCAGTCATATAAGTTGGCTCAATTGAAATATTATTTTTCCATCCAACATTATTTTAACTATATATATACTGTATATATATATATATATATATATATATATATATATATATATATATATAAAGCTATGCTAAATAACAAAAAAATAAAAAAGCTATGCTTAACAATGCGTTGCGTGTCTTGGACAACGTACAAGATGATGTCTACTCAGCTGTGGAGTTTTCATTAGGCTTCCTCTCCTCCTTTAAATCACTCTAATGAAAACCCAGCTACTGGCCTTGACGAGCACCACAGAGCCTCCTACTGCCAATGCTATTGATTATCTGATTATCTAGAGACAGCCTTGAAGTGCTGCAACTGGCATTATAGAAGGATGGGAGGAAAAACTGGTGAGAGAGAATCTAATGTGTTGTGACAGCAGCAGCACGGGACTCGGGAGTTGATTTAAACTATACTATTCATAATGAGTTGATGTTTTCCTAAAATACAGAGGAAAGAATGTCAAAACAAAGACAAAGCATATATAACAAGCTATTTACAGGTTTGTTATTTTGCAATGCATCTGTGACATCTCTATAGACTAGAAACGACAGATATATTTTTAGATTCTTGCTCCTGTTACAAAATTGGTTTCCTACCACTAGTAAAGTCAGTCCAAGGCACAGACATTGATCTGCATGTACCTGTTTCTACCCCTAACCTTTGCAGCATCTTTATAGCAGTGAGTCTCCTCAGGCCAGCCCCCCACCCCCCCCTTCAGCATAGATCAGAGTATGGATTGGCTGTTATGACCTTACGAGAAAGAGACAGGTCATGCAGGCTGAGCATGCTCTTGCCTCAGATGAGTGGTCAAGGAAACATACTGAATTCCACAATGTTTTTCTATAAATCCAAAATAACTCTGTATACACAAGTACCTGGTACTACCACCCCAAATCATTTAGACCACATGATGGTAGCAAGATCTGCAGTACAGCAAAATATTGATGTCGACAGTTAAGTTGTTACACTTAACTGGAATTAGGTTGGGCCACTAGAATCAGAAAACACAATCATTCATCACAGATACTCCTCTTCCTGGTCCTCTTTACTGCTGAAAGGATTTCCAAATAGTCATATAATACAGCATTTATTTTAAAATCATATATAACGTGTGTGTGTATGTGTGTTTGTCTGTCTCTGTGCATGCGTGGGGGTGGGTCGTTGTGTTGGGTCGCAAGCTAAATACTTTGAGAATCACTGCTTTCACTCAAGAAGGTGTGATGCTGGACCTAAAGGACCAGACTGTTCATTGGCATCCATCCATCCTATCAAAATGAACAGACATGACAGAACAACCCAAAGCAGACATATCTATTTTCTTTGCCTATTTATGTGGCATTTTGTTTACAAGCTTGCTTCAAAACTGTGTAATCTTTGCCTGACAAATACTTTGTAATATTTGAATACTTTAAATGTTACACAATCCTGAACAGATTGTTACAGATTTATGTTGTGTTACTTATACCGAGGGAGCGGGACAAGCCAAGTGATCAGAGCAGGCGATCTAATACAGTAGTTCCCAACTGTAGACTTTAGATGTACCACTAAATTATCATCAAGACCCTTCGCAGACCACCTCATATTCAACTTGTAAAAAATAGACAAATACACATGCAGTGGCTGAGCAAAGAGTGCCAGCGCCCCCTTTATACACAAGTATTACTGCAAGAAGGCCATGGCCAGTGGGAAACAGTGGAAAGAAAAAGTCAACAATGCTGCTTATGCTCCCAGTGTGTTTACTTAGCAAACACAAATGAACACAAAACATCAATGGAAAACTTTACAATGGAAAACATATGAAGGAATGCACAAAGCAACACCATTTTGGAAATAATAACAGGCCAGAATACTATATTTACTGAACAATATTATATATATATATATATATATATATATATATATATATATATATATATATATATATATATATATATATAATCTTTTTTTTTTAATTATTATTTTTTTCAATTATTGCCTTTTTTTTTTTCAAGAATAAAATCACACATACCACCTGCAGTACCCTCGCGTACCACCAGTGGTAAGCGTACCACAGGTTGAAAAAGACTGATCTAGTGCATTCTGATGATAATGGCTCTGGCATTCAATGGCATTCAACACAGCTGCTGACATTAGTTATGCAACCACTTCTGGATTCACAACTCAAGGTCAGTCAGTCTGTTGGCTTGTCTGTCTGTCTATCTGCTTACATGTAGATGCAGTTGCATTGCACTGAGTATGACAATAATAATGTCGGGGGTGCTGTGCAGCAGTATGAATAAAAGACAAAGGACAACATGAGAATATTAGGCCAAGGCCCATTTGTTTGAAATGAATATATGGGTGGTAATGGAGAAGCATAAACAAGGCAGATCCAGCGCTGACAAACCTGACACTGCAACCTTCAGCAAGGATGCAGGCCTCTATTTTTATAACACAGAATGACTCACCTCACAATTCATCTTCACTGTGTGTACTTTGGTGATAGCATTATTGTTACATCAATTATTACATAAATAAATATACTGGAAATTGGTTACATACAAGGTTAGATGGAGATAAACTACATGGTGTATATTGTTTTTATGGAAATGCAATCAATAATGAAGCCTACCCTGAAAAGCTGAGCTGTACTTCTTTGTGTGCTGTTATGATCCTGTTTTTGGCTTAGCACCCTAGGCAACATAAAGACTAGTAGTCAGGGCATAAAATATAAAGTACAGTGATTAAAGTCAATATTGTTTTGATAAGGGGAAGCAATTAGTGTTTTTACTTGTTATTGAACAAGAGCATTAAAACAAACAATATGTATAAAGTTTCAGTGTACGACAATGTAGCTGTTCTGGTTTTGCATTAAGCCAGGCAGATGTTTTTATTTATCAGTTGTACTATTACCTCTTATGAAGCAAGAGCTGTGGAGTACTGATCCAATGTCCATCCATGGATAAATACCTTAGTAATCCACCTTTATCCCAACTATTCTCACCTGGGAGGTTGGCCATCTATGAATATTCATTACTTTGGCTAGCGTAAATGATCTTACACTGTTCCAAAAATATAGAATTTAAAAACACAACAAAAGCAAAACGAAGGCACATACATAAAGCCAATATAGCACAAAACAAAACAGTCATCAACAATTGCAGAAAGGAAATAGCAAATTATGATAGATTATTTTTAAATTCTTCATACTTAACATTTGATTTACTGCTCTACTTTGCTACTGGGCTTTATTGTCAAGGTGGTCACGTCTTTGAATATTCATTTTCATAAATCTCCATGTTGCTGAATAGAGACAAATAAAAAAACTAAATTCAAATTCACAGAGCAGATGTGAACAGTATGTTGGTGTCACACACACAAACACACACACGTCATTGGGTCTTGTGTTGATCACAGAGCCTTTGTGTTGGAATGTTGGGGTCTATCTCTGTCAAAGCTGTTTCTGTTTAATTTTACTGTTGAGTTAAACGAAGCGTAATGAGAGCTAATTGACTTGTAGTTCTGTTCTCTCTGCAGAATGTTGTTTGAGACACCCCCCCCCCCCCCCCCCCAAGCACACACACACACAAATAGACATTTACAAACACAAAGGAGATATGATGTAGCGCAGCAGGGAACAGCATGGTATTTTGATCATCTTTGCATGTGCGTGTCTTTTCCTTTGTGTATAAATCTCTATTATCTGTCTGCATATCAATTCTTTTTTGATGCTGTAATACAGCTGATGTACGGCCAGTGATTATAAGGCTGTGAATATAAGCATTGCACACATGCATGTAATATTCCAACAGGAACACAGAGATTCACACACACAAACACACACACACACATTACCAGACAGACAGACAAAAAAATTCAAACTCTGCAGACAGGTCGAGGAGAATGAGAACCGATGAGAAGGACTGAGGCTCTGGCGGTGCGGAGGGAGGGCTGTGGAGGGTGCAGTCTTGAAACCTGACTGATGGGGATCAAGCAGGTTGTTTTGTGAGAGATAGGAGGACAGTTGGTTAGAGATGGCATGTTGGCACGAGTTTTAGAAAGGAATGAAAGAAGAGATACTGGTCTGCAGTTCCTTATGTCAGTGGTGTCAAGGGTTTCTTGGTTTCTTGACTCTAGCAGGAGCAGCTTGACTCTAGCAGTCTTGAAGGATGCTGGAATAAGGCCTGAAGTGAGGGAGAGGTTGATGAGGGTGGTGAGGAACGGCAGGATGTCGCTTGAGACGGCTTGGAAAAGGGAGGAGGGGATCGGGGCAGGTTGTGGCGTGGTTCGACATAACTAGCCTGTGGACATCTTCAGAGGAGAGAGGGGTAAAGTTGGTTGAGGCCAACAGAGATGGGCGTAGTGGGAGGGAGGATAGCGGTCTGCACGTAGAGATTGGGACAGCCAAGGGGGAGGGGGAGAAGATAGCAGAGTGAAGGAGGCTTCCCCGGTGGACAGAAGAGAGAATTGTTCTGAAGATGGTAGTGATGACAGAACAGTTGAGGTGAGAGTAGAGGAAGAGAGAAATTTCAGGTTATGGCGGGAGGTGACAATATGAGGAGTAGGGGGGAGGGAGGTGGAGGACTTCAAGGGGAGAGAGTAAGCAACAAAATAATGGTCAGACACGGGGAGCGGGGTAATGGAGAGGGCTGAGTTACAGCAGGAGGAGGAGAGTGTTAGGTCAAATGTGACGAAAAGGTCTGTTCATTGAGATGAGTGCAACTTCTCTGGCTGGATGTTGAAGTCGCCCAGGACAACGAGTGGTGTGCCATCTTCAGGAAAGCAGCTGAGGAGGGCATCCATCTAATTGAAGAAGTCGTGGAAGGGACCTGGTGGACGATAGATCACCGCAATGTAAAGCTTGATGGGAAGGGTAACAGTGACAGCGTGGAGTTCAAATGCTGATCTGGTCAACTGTTCCAGGGAAAGAACCTGGTAGGACCACTTTGGCGAGATAAGAAGTCCAGTCCCCTGTCCTCGCCCCGATGGTCTTGGGGTGTGTGAAAATGAGTAGGCAGTTGAAAGGGTAGGTAGAGTGGCTGTGTTCTCTAGGGTGATCCAAGTCTCTGTAGGGGCCAGAAAGTGTAGAGTCTGGAGAGAAGCGTAGGCTGAGATGGAGTCCCCCCAGCACTTCAAGGTCTGTGTACAGACTGTGATCTGCAGATTGGAAGGGGTGCAGGGCAGAAGGTCCTAGGTGGCGTCTTCTCCAGTTAGACATCCTGACGGTGATGGAAGTAAGGCACATAGTTACGATGAGGGGGAGGAGATGTAGCTTCTGGGCTTCCCTGATGGGCTCTCTGTGTCTATGTTCAACCAGGTCTTTCTTCGCAGGGGCCTGACGCTACCACTGACACTAACAATGACTAGAACTTAAGCACAGAGATGCTGCTCATGCAGTCTTAGATCCGCCCTACAATCAAGTCTATTGTCTACACCTGAATTGGCAAACCTGGCTGATTGCCCACTTAACAACAACAGTTAGACACTTAAATTATGCTAGCTATTTGAATTAGCTCTACCAATGGAAATGCAACAAACACAAGTTCGAATTAAATTCTATACTCAGCAGCAGCAAAATAACATGCAGCTCCTTCTTCACCAAGACAAAATGTAACTCTGTATTAATTGACAAAGACAATGGACTGAATGACAACGTGTGGAGTAGCATCACCGAACAACTCGGCTATCAGGATAGTGAGTAGGTTATGTAGTTGATAAAAATAATGTTTAATAATATTTATAATAATTAATATGTCCGGAACTGGCCGTGGTAGAGCTTCAGCTCAAGTATGAGGCAGTGGAACTCTCCTTCTCTTCCTCTACTATGTAAAATGGGATGTACCCAAAGTCTCCTCTTCTTTTGTTGTTTTTTTCTGAAGAATGAGCTGGCGTGAAACTAGTGATGCAGCTGTCAAAAATTGTCATCTATTTGTCACACCCCCAGTGTGTAAAAGCCTTTTGGCGCATTTCCATCAACTGGATTGAAGCGAGTAAACTAGGCTACTCAAAGTGTACATGACGTTCAACACTGTTTCTTTTCCATTAAATGCATGTTATATACTGTATATTGGGCAGAATGGTCAGATCATTTATATCACATATAAGATAAATGAAGTCAGCAAAAGCTCAGATATTAAAAGAAGAGTACAGGCTAAAACACTTGACATTGTTATAAAACATCTGACATCGATTTACTATTCATTCCAGGGTTTATTTTTCCTTTATACTTTATCGTTATTTGCAATTTGTGGCTGTCATGTCAGGCTTCCTGCAATCTACTCCAGTGTGCTATTTTCCTACGTTACCCAGAATTATAGAAAACAAAATGGCAGTTTTTTGGTGCTGGATTTCGATCATGTACCCCTCACTTTCGGAGGAAAACTGAAAGTCACAAACCAAAAAAAAGGAACCTTTCACAGAGTTGTAGCCTAGAGTTTGTGAACATTTTGGTATGCAGCTATCGCTGAGGCTAGCAAGTTTACAGAGACAGACACTTGAATGAAATAGCACCTGAAAGTAAAACACTAGAAAAATATAGCTGCAAGCAGCAATGAGGGGCCCATGCCAATTGGGCGATCGATGGAATAATAGATACGTCAAACCGTTCCCAAGATATAAGCTCACATCGAAATCGGCGCCTTCGTCGCTGATTTCGATTGGCTGTAGTGGGTGCACGAAGTCGAAATTGAAAACGCCACTAAGTAACTATCGTGCGGATCGGTCTGAAGATGGTCTGTGCCGATTTTCATGAGAATCAGACATTGGCTGTAGCGGGCGCACAAAGTCGAAATTGAAAACGCCACTGAGTAACTATTGTGCGGATCAATCTGAAGATGGTCTGTGCCGAGTCGTGAGAATAAGACAAAATTTGCGACAGCTGAAAATTTTGTTTTGCTTTCGCTAAAATCCAATATGGCGGCCGAATTCTTACGATGACGTGAAAAGTTTAGCAAGATCCTAAAAGGGGACATTCCACAGTATCAGCAGACATGAACATTTAGTGACAAATGCAAACACGTCAAGAGAAATGAGCAAAAATGCAATTTTGTTAATTACAGCGCCCCCTAGTGGACAAATGACACCAAATTTGTTTTGCCCACTTCGGACGGAGTCTCGATGCACGTGACCAAGTTTGGTCTTCGGAAGTCAAAGCGTCGCCGAGATACCAGCAAACTTCCTGTTTGGTGGCGTTGCCGCCAATGGCGATTGGCTAACGTGAAAAGTTGGCATAAACTATCAATGGGGCAACCCACAGTATCTGCAGATATCACAATTTCATTTCCAGTAAAAACACATCAAGAGTTATGAGCAAAAACAATGTTTTGCTAATTACAGCGCCCCCTAGGGACCAAATGACACCAGATTTTTTTCCTGCACTTGGGACAGAGCCTCGAAGCATGCCATCAAATTTTATTTCGATACGTCAAAGCGTTCCCGAGATATGAGCTCACATCGAAATCGGCGCCGTCACCTCCAAATTTGATTGGCTGTAGCGGGCAAACAAAGTCAAAGCTGAAAACGCCACTAAGTACGTTTTGTGCGGATTGGTCTGAAGATAGTCTGTGTTGATTTTCATGAGAATCTGTCAAAAATTGCGACCTCTGAAACTTTTTTTTCACTTTCGACAAAATCAAAGATGGCGGAAAATCTATTATGACGCATTATGACGTCATTGGGCCTGATCCAAGGAATCCAATGGTACCTTGTTTTTGAAAATCAAGCCATCGGGTCAAAGGTTATGTGCACAAATGTACCTGAAACTTTGACCAGTTGGTGGCGCTAGAGCGTGTTTAGTGCCGACATGTAACTTGGTGAAATTAAACATGCAACTGTCCTTAATCAATGTGCCAAATTTCACAACTTTTTTCCTTACGGTTCTATGGGCTGCCATAGACTTCCCATGGCAGAAGAAAGAGGAATAATAATAATAATAATAATAATAATAATAATAATAAGAATAATAATAAAAGGTAGAAAAACAATGGGTTCCCTGTAGCTTCGCTACATGGGCCCCAATTATTGTCTTGACTATCTTGAACACTTAACGTTTTTTAAATCTCAATAATACAATTAGCCTGTGACTGACTATCTATGATACCGCATGTCAAAACCTAGATGCATCGGCCATATCTGGGCTCACTGCTGCCAAAGGCCGGGTTAACAGTTACTACCAGGCTGTTACGAGACTGCTAGCCCAGCAAAAATGTGTGTGTACTAAATTACTGATTTATCGCCATAGGAGCATTGCAAAAATGTAATATGCAGTGATTCTGAGACAGAACCCCTGAGTTGCTGTCACATAGGAATGAAATTAATAATTGATATCCTATATATCCTATTAAACCTAGGGGTGCACGATAATTATCGGGCCGATAACAGAAATTATTACGTCATTCTGATAAGTCCGATATCATGACGAATAGCCCTGATAACATTATAATATAATATTATATAATGTTGTCAGTGCACTGTGACACCTGAATGGCCTGCAGTGAATGCTGCGTTCAAGTGACATTGCATTAACAGAAAAACTCTTTCTGCCTCATTTCGGAAAATAACTTGTTACTAGGTCAAAATGTTGGTAGTTGCTGACTTGAATTGATATCCGCAGTATTTCTACACGTTACACATAAATAGAAACATGAACTTAAAAAGGCCGAAAGAACGACTAGCAAATGTGGGAACAGGGAATTTCCGTCATGGTGTGAATGCAGCACAGCGTGCTTACGTTTGAAAACAGACAACATGGCGTCGATTGTGTGGGACTTTTACAAAGTTTCTGAAGAAGACAGGTCGCTTGTTATTTGTAACAACTGGTCAAAGCCAGTTCCACGGGGAGGTAAAAGTAGCACTAGCTTCAATATGTCAAACCTGATAAGTCACCTGAAACATAGAAAGCATATGAGGACGCCTGGGCTGCTAAAGACGCTAGCAACTTAAAGCCGGCCGCAAAGAAGCTATCGGGATTTACACACATCGGCGTATTTGCATCAGTTCAAGGGGCCTTTATTTTTTTTTTGAGAGGCTTGCCAATAGTTTTTCATTGGAAAAAATAAATATCTCCATTTAAAGAGTCAAAAGTGTTTTGGGGTTTGTTCATAGTATTAATGTCATGATCTTAAGTCATGATCATATATATATATATGTATACGTGTGTGTTTTATCGGTTATCGGTATCGGCCTTTAGGAGCTGAAAGTTATCGGTTATCGGTATCGATTTAAAAAAAAGTTATCGTGCATCCCTAATTAAACCCCATTGCAGCAATGTCTCCGTATGATTAAGTCTACAGAAATCGAGTTCAGCCGCGGCAAAGTTAAATTTCTCACAAAAAGGTAAAATAGGACCTGGGGCGTGTTGTACTTCGCTAATAGACATATCTTAATGATGTCAAAGTGTTTTTGTAGAACTAAATCTACACAGTTCATTGCTACTCACTGAACAAGAACACAAAAGAACAGATACATTCTGTAAGTTTATTATGGAAACTGCAGAATTGTTCAAATCCTCATTACCTGGAAAACAAATCCAACCATGGTAGGTTAAAAAGAATGTAAAACATTTCCGATATGAGCATTGCATATGCAGTGCATGAATGCATGGTAACCTGGATGCTAAATGGTGCATCCAAGTGTTGTTAAAAGGCAGTTCCATGGAATACATCCTCAAGCCCACATATGGAAGCTTCTGTCACTGCTATCTGCTGCCTAGATACAACAAAGAACACAAACATAACACACATACACACATTCTCATGTAAAGGCCAAACTCAATAATGTACATCAGTTTTTCATCACATATCTCTTTCAAATCCAAATCGTATTTGAAGCTTGAAGCATATGAAGTTCTCTATGCTTGTGTATTTGTTTATGCTAGTGATTTTTTGTGTGTGCATGTGTGCGTGAGTGGTAGCACTAAGATGCATGTCTATGAATGGAAATAAAATATATGTTGACATAAATGTGTTTTGACTAGTCTCTGGATAGGCCAAGGCTCTCTGCTAAGCTTGGTTTGCCCCAGGGAAAACGCTTGGACACACACACAATTACACACACACACACACACACATATATGATTTTTATATATATATATATATATATATATATATATATATATATATATATATATATATATATTAGTGGTGGACATAGATTAATTCATTTAATCTAGATTAATCTCACTGTAATCTTGGAATTAATCTAGATTAAAATGGTTCATTTGAATTCTGTCGAAGGCATTCATAATATGTGTGTGCTACCTAAATAATGACTAAAAGTAAGTCTGCGCGATCGTAACCCACCCCGGACCTACGACCGACGGGGGGGGGGGGGGGGGGCGGTGCGCGCAATCGTAACCCGTCCCGGACCTACGACTGATGGGGGGGGGGGGTGCGATCGTAACCCACCCCAGACCTTGCCGGGCAGAGGACGCAGCCGCTCTGCAGCGCTTACCTTCCTTGGTGGAAATCCGGTATAGACCCAGCTCCCAACCCAACTTTGAGAATAGATTAATAGATTATATATATATATATACATATATATATATATGTGTGTGTGTGTGTGTGTGTGTGTGTTTTCTTCTGTTGTTATTGCATTTGAATGAATTAGGCTTTCAATTAAATAGAATGTTTTAATTGTCTTGTTGGACATCTTTCTAGTGACAAGTTATTCTGAAGGCTGGCTAACCATGTATTCTACTGCATCTCTTTCACCAGCATTGCTATCTACAACAGGATGGAGGGCCACTGACTACCTGGAAGCTTCACAGCAGTTAAGTTTAGAGGAAGCTATTGCCATCAAGGATTGTTTTAGTGCTTTTGTGAATAAATAAACCGCAGGTTTTTGCTCATGGATGGACTATCACGGTCTGCACAAAGATACACAGTGAGCGAAACACAACATACATCGTCCTGAGGTGGATGCTTCCAATTACTAAATACAGTATGCACTTTAGTTAACTTTTTCTTCTGTTTCTAGTTTTCAGCTTTTTACACCTCTCTTGCTATACCTTCTCTTCACCCATCATCTCATATTTTCGGATCCTCCAACACTTAGTCTGTACAACTTCATTTCCATCTGTATCTCTTACCCTCTCTTCTCACCAACTGCATGGAGGGACAAATGAAGCCTGGGGAATTATGCAAGCGTGAATAATCTAAAGCAAGTCGTACGACCTCCCCCCCTCCCCTATCCTTTCTTTTTCCCACCATGTGCCAAGGGGCCAGAAAGACACCTGCAGCTGCTAATCTGTGTGTGTGTGTGATCTGCTATGGAAGGAGGAAGGCATTAGCCACGCTTGGTGCAATGGAATGCAAAATGTGCAGACTTAAAACACACAAACATGTACACACACACACACACATTCACGCAGAAACTAAAGCAAAAAAGCACCAAGACACACCGGCCACAGCAACTTGAGATTTGAAAGCTGCTGCTTTAGTTGATCCCTCATGCGTTATACCTTCCCTTTTCTGCCTTACCTGTCTCCTCTCCTCGTGCAGATTTGCTTCTTCAGAGACTCCCTGCATTGTCTGTGTGTTCATGTGCCAGGGGATAAGAAACACGCAAGAGAGAGAAAATGAAGTGGAATGAGGAGGAAAATATAAAGTGAGATGCAAAAGACAAATGTGGCAAATGCCAGTAGACAGAAGTAGGAAGAGCCAAATGAAGATTAAACATTGGAAAGACAGAGAATGCACTGAGAAGACAGGGGCTGCAGTCGAGAGGAGGGGGGGGGGGGATTTAGTGAGAGAGTGAGGTGAGAAGAGAGCAGGGCAGTATCTCATTCAGCAGCCTTTAGCTGTGGAGTCTATTAAGAACTATTTATTTAAGCTGCTTGGCACATGGATGCTAATTGGACCTCTGCACCCATTCTAATTTATTTTACTCCCATTACAACCGACTGATCCTGATACTGGCAGAACTCTTTGACTTAGTTACTTGGCAACACGGCAACACCAATGAAAACTCCCTAAAATGT
Organism: Merluccius polli; assembly: GCA_030340625.1. Taxonomy (NCBI): domain Eukaryota; kingdom Metazoa; phylum Chordata; class Actinopteri; order Gadiformes; family Merlucciidae; genus Merluccius; species Merluccius polli. The sequence continues at coordinate 348,429 of JAOPHQ010002277.1, forward strand.
TTAACCTTTAAAGCAGCATATGATATGCCACAGCAACCATAATATTGATGAAAGACGTACAATTGGGGCAAGAGGGACTGCTTCAAATAAACACATTGTGTGAACCTCTTTGAAGCTGTGGATTAGATTATTAGGGCCACGGGGCAATCGCACCGAGCACTGGTTATTGTTATACTTATTACTGGTTATTGTTATACTGTGGATTTTTTCTTATTATTCTTCTTCCGGACACATTTTAGATTCGCGACTAGTCCTACAACTCGAAGAGTTGGACAAATTATATATCAAAATGTGCGTCTTCATCGGGATCGGTGTGCTATTACTTTTCTTAAAATAATACACATTTTTTTGAGACGTAAGTCGCAAACGTACTGCCTACTGCTGTCTGCTGCTCCGGCATAATTTCACATAGAGACTCCATTTGAACTTTAAACAGTAGTTACAATTCTTGTGTATTTGGTGTATTATTCCACGTTTTGATAGGTCATATAGTTTTTAATCAATCACTGATCAATGACCATGATCATTTTTGGAGAAATTATGAGATTGTAATGGGTGTGTATTGCGAGGAATGTTCGTGTCAGAGTGCATGAAATCATCGGTTAGAGTGGGAGAGAGCCCAAAATAAATCCCGATTTTTTCTCTTTCCACGCTGCTCCTGGCCACAATTTACACTCTACACACATGATTTTTTCCAAATTTGTAGACAAACTTGTTGTCTCTCACAATGTGCTCAAAAAAATCAGAGCGATTTACATAATTTGAATTAGCAGCCTCTAAATGCGGCCAGTCTGTCTCTGCTCATCGACTCCAATACAAATATTTTCTGAGAGAAGCAGAACGGACCCCTGTTTTAAACTTGCAAGTCGTTCAGGAAGTCCTTACAGTGATGATGGTCTGGTTTTTTTTCTGATAGGAGCTACCGTTTTGTCAGAATAAGCCCAAATGTGAGACCAATGCAGAGCAGAGCCGTTTCTAGGCATATGCGGACTATGCGGCTGCATAGGGCCCCCCAATCCCGGTCACACCCCCACCCCCCCGTCGGCCCTAGGTCCGGGGGGCTTATGATCGCGCTCGCACCCCCCCCCCCCCCCCCCCCGGTCAGACATGATAACATAGGGGCCCCAAAATTTTATCTCGCATAGGGCCCCCAAACAGCTAGAAACGGCCCTGATGCAGAGGCAGAAAAACGCTCTTTTTCTCAACGTTTCTGTCTGCCTCAGCCTGTGGGGGCTATCTCGCGCACGTGTGCGCGTGATCAGTTGATACAAGAGGACTCCTATTGGTCAGTTTATCTGGCGGGAATTTTCTCGGGCTGTTGTCAGGCAAACCCTACAGATATAGTCAGTGGTTAAATTGGGCCGGGGCTAGCCACATAGCCTAAGCCTGCCTGCAGTCAGTTGCGTACTGGAAATGTCACATAACATTTGATGAAAGTAATGCTTTGGATGAAAGTAATGCTTTTGAAAATATGATATTTCCGACAATAAATGAACGTTGTTTTTCAAATGGAATTTCTATTTGGCTCAGCGGAGCTGAGATGAGAACAATCGGAACACGAGTAGCCTACTATTCTTGTTCAGCTGCTTCTCATTGTCAGTCGACCTCGCACCGCATGCATTCTGAACGCAAGTGCACAACATTGGCTACCAAGAAAAGGCAACCAGAACGACAGAACCTTCATCCAATGAATTTATCCCCTCGAATCAATTGCTAAAATATTAAAGTTATTTAATAACAAAAAATTAAAAAAATTATAATTTCACAGATCAGGGACATTTTCCTACACGTTTGTTCCTAAATAGGGAACTGCTGGCCCTAATATAATGCCATAAAAATTATGATCATCAGCTTTGCATAATGAAAAAATAAAGAAGTCTATCTAGGTTATATTTTTTGATGAACGTTCCGGACTTCCTGGGAGATCCTTCGTTGCGCTGAAGTTCAAGATTCTAGCTCTACCTTCTAAAAAATCTAGAGCTGCGGGTGCTGCTGCAGCAGATCGACGTCAACGGTCATACATAATTTGCCCTGGACTTGAATGACAAGGTAAGGAAAAAAAGACAATCTCAATGAAATAACCAAGACTAGGTTGACTGTGATTTTTCTCAGGAGATGTTTTTCAGCATTTTACTTCAGACACTGGATTATTAGCAACCTTTTTCACATGTGACACATTATGTTTGTCACATTGCATGGGTCACTTCTTATATCTTCATAACAAGGTTATAATGTGTAATCAAGTGATGGCTGATTAACAGTAGCCTAATGTAAATGCTACATGCCCTAATACCTGTTGATGCTAAAACAATGCACAGTATAGGCGCTAAACCTTGCAGTTTTGCACATATCATGTAAGACTCAATTTCTCAATTTCTTTGCACAAAACTCTCCAGAAAGTGCCATTTAATGGTTTATTTTTCAAAATTTTCTCCCAGGGGGGCATACCCCCGGACCCCCCTAGGTAGAGACCCCCCACATAACAAATCCCAATTTAACCCCTGGGCGTAGTGTATCACATGTTCACATACACAGTCATGGTGACTAGATATGAAAATGAGCTTTATTGGCCCTTAACAACACTAACATAGAAAATAGAAAAAACACTGCCTCAAAGTGAAAATTGTTAAGAATAAATAATAACATATGTATCAACAGGCTGTAATATCTACACATAGCCACAAAGGAATAGAAATAAATATATAAGTTGTATTAACCGCACCTGGTCACCAGATGGCGGCACACATAATACACTGGGGGCGGGCGCTCAGCGCTAGCCAATCAGAGCATAGTGTGCGTCATAGAGGCCACGCCTGCCCAGATACTACCAAACTACAGATCCGGGGGGAGGCCAGAAACCCTACAGGCAGCGTATCTGGACAGATACCCAGCTAAGGGGAGCTCCACGCGCGTGACCTATACAATACCCCTCCTTCTGCTTCATAGATAAATACCTAAAGCTAAACAAATAAAGTGAGTTAAAGCGATCCTGAGTCGGCGGCCTTCTTCCTCAATGAACATCAATACAAAATACAGGCCTAAAGTAAACGTTTTCAATGTTTGTCCCTATAAAACAATAACCTAAAACAATAAAAAGTGTCTATAATAATAAAAAGCTTTGTGTGGATCGCGACCAAGACAAAAGCATGGATATTTATTTTTTTGTTCATCATTGAAAAACCGGACGCACCCTAGTCCTATTTCACAGCGTCGCCGCGTCTGAAAAGGCACATATCACATGACCATGTGTTTTCAGGCATGGTAGTATGGACGGAGATTCTTTCTGATACGGTGCTAAAACGCTAGTGTGGACGGAGATCATTTTTGTTTAAAAAAAACCTATGAAACTGAAAACGTAGTAGTGTGGATGTAGCCTTAGGCAGCAGATCGGCTTGAGCTGCGTTCGTATTTATACTTTGAAGCTGCTCATGCAGTGATCAGTGTTGGTGGTTGTCGTTGATTTCCTGTCAATGGTCAAAGTAGGTGTGTGTCTGCACCTGTGTGAATAAATGCGTACTGTTACTGACCAATATCTTAAATATTTTAGGGAGGATGACCACAGATCCAGGAAGAAGACCTCCAGAGGACCACAGCTAAAGACAGCAACCCAACAGACAAGTAAGACATTTACCCCTGCATTGTCATTGATTTCATGACAATGGTTAATGTAGGTTGTGTCTGTGTTTTTCTGTGAATAAATGCTTCAACACTTTGATAACTGTTACTGAACAATGTGTTAAATATTTTAGGGAGGATGACAACAAATCTTGGAAGACGAGGACCAAATATCAAGACAGCAAGTCAGCAGAAGAAAAGTAAGACATTTACCCATGAGTACAAAACTGTACTGTATCTTGATTACTTTAAGTTTCAAGTTGACTTGATTCATGTTGGTGTCTTACAGATATTTTTTTTGTGTGTATGTGTATTTGCAGACAACATGGAAGATCATCAAGATCGCCCTCTCGCTTAACTTTGTTTCCCACATAATGAGGTTGAAAGGGCATAGGTTGCTGTATAAATAAATACTTAAAAAAGGAACGTTTGTTGTAGGTGTGCTCCTTGTATATAATATCATAATGTTACTAGTATTAATTGTTTGAAATCTCTGAATAATCTCATCATAATGTACACACTCCCATGGCCCTTTCAAAATTTCCCCCGAGGGAATTTTCTAGTTATATTATATTATCTGGGCATCAATATCCGTCTTAAGAAATCGACATCGTACAGTATAGTTACTGCAGCCACATATGCTATGAAAGGCATCGTCTAAGCATTTGCTCATTTGAGAAGCAAGGCTGCTGTCATTCTCTGTGCGTTTCCTATAGGTAACTTAACTATAGGACCTAACTATAACTATGCACCTTGATGCTATGACACTGCTGCTCCAGCGCTCAGGTTTCATGCTCTCATAATTGCTGGAATAGACAATATTAGGACCCTTCGCTCCTGCTTGATGTGTGATTCATACAAAAGGTTTTAACTGAACCATCTGCACATATTCAATACTACCTGTCACTGTCCTGTCAGAGCACCAGCGGCAGCGTTTACTGCTGTTCTGTAACAATGTGTCTTCTATGATTCCCCACATTAAACGTGATTCTATATTCATGTCACAGTGTCTGCGCTGAGCTTAGTTTAAAGTAAAAAAGGCTTTCAACTTTTTGTCATCAACTTGCAAAGTGAAATGACTCAAAGCTGGCTAATATGATTCCTACAGGGGATCCAGACAGATGGTGAAAGAGCTTAAAACATAGACTCCATTAGAAACAGATTATGCATTCTTGTCTCAATGATTCCTTACTATTGGGGTGTTAAAATACAGGTCCATGCAGGGCCAAATTCTGCAGATTTGTATATGCTGCAACATATACAGATCTTTTTTTCACTGTTAGACAGTCATAAAGAATAACACACAATGGGATGTGAGGGAAAATATAAAATCTTGACATATGAGAAACACAATAACGTATGACATGTAGTTAAATGTATTCAACATGCAGTCAAGAGTTTGAACATTGTACATGAACTAGTGTCTGCAACAAACAGACGCGAAGCTGCTTAGAAGTGATTAATTGCCTTTGTTAGAAGAATTACTGCTTCATAAATCAATAGACCCAGTTGCTGTTATTCATGAAAATGTCAAAGTTTGAAGCACAATTATTTGAACAGGCCTTTGATGTGACTAAGGTCAAATCCATATTTAAGAAATGCTGGCATCCAATTTACAATGACCTGTATAACAAGGACTGTAGGAGTTTAAAATGACATTTTGTGCATTTATATAATGGTGATCTCTGTCTGTCCAGCTCTACATCTGTCCGTCTATCCTTCAGTCTATATTGTCCGTAAAATATTAACATGGAAAAAAAGGTTAAATTAGTGATTGCTGTTAACAGAATAGAATGCAACTTGGTGATGTTGGAATAATGAATGAAATGCAATGTGTTATCACAAATGCATTCCAGAAAACAAAATAATTGAATAGGATAAAGCTCAACTGTGAATTAATTTAACAGCCATGATAGTTCATGAATGTAAAATTCAAGCAAAGTACATTGAATATTCAATATTGGATATTCAATAGATATTTGAGCTGCAGACAAAGAAAGGAACGACTTTTTATATTGCTGATATCTTGTGAACTGGAGGCAAATTCCTTGTACATGCTAAACATACTTGGCCTTTAAAATCTGGTTCTGATGCTAAATTCTGATTTATTTTTTCCCTCAAACACTTTCCCTGAAAGATGGAAGAAAGAGGCAGTGATTTGAAGAAAGGTACAGAAATGACTTTAATGGCCGTTCACTTACACCTCCTGCTCATCTTGCTTCGTGTTGAGATGATGGTGGTGGTAGGGGGGATTAATTAGTGGAGATGTAGGGGTTGATGTACAATTTAATGGCCGCTGGAGTTTCAGTGGGAGCTAGGTGCGGTGTGAAATGAGAAATGAAAGCTGCAGAAGGAAGCATTTTGTCACGGTAACCTGAAGCAGGCACTCGGGGAAGTATATCGACTCAAATGCAGTGGGACATAAACATTGACCTTGAAGACAGAAAAAACAGACCGACAGGCAGACAGACAGACAAACACAAAGTGCAAATGCGAGTTGTTCACTTCTGTAACTGGTCAGAATATACGTATTCCTGTATTAAATTCCTGCACATCAAGAGCTTTCTAGTTGACCATAGCCATCACTAGAGCAATTGGACCTTGGGAGACACTGTTTGAAGGAAAGTGTCTGAAGTGTCTGATTGAAACAAACATGTACAATAATCACTTTTTGACTCTGTTTGACCAATGAGTACCTTGTTCAATTAACGCAGTAGTGATCAGATGATACCTGCCTCTCCCTCAAAACATATTCATGTGTATAGTCCTATTTTTTAAATTCTTTAATGTTTTTTTTTATTTTGAACAACTAACAGCCCTAAACATTGAATTATAGCATTCCGGTTCCAGGGCTCACTCCAGCTCATGGCAGAAAGGAGCAGCTTGTTCATAACAAGCTTTTAAACATGTCCAGAGAGATCATGTAGTCATCTATTGGCCTTTTTTGAGGAAGAAAGTAATTTCTGTGCCAGTTAAAGGTGCGCTATGCAACTCGGTTATTCCTCCGCTGTTTCTGGGTTTTTGCCGGAATTGGGCTCGCATTTCTCACTATAGAGCTCCCCCTGCAGCTTCGGAATAGGCCTACAACACTGTCGTAAAAACTCATTGACAACGCCCCCCACCCCCCACTTCGATAAATAAATAGTAATACACAACGAGAACCTGGATTCGGACCGCAAACAAACATGTGTGGTAGCAAGTCACTGCTAGGATAAACCCTCACTAGCTAGCAAGCTAGCCATGAAGCAACCAAGCTAAACACATACAGGGCTCACAATAAAACGGTCGAGCAAAACACATTGTTCAACAGACTCTCAAACCACATTACAAAAACGAAGTTCACCCAAGGGTAGGCTACTTACAATTTCAGCAGCAAGACAGCCAAGTCGGCGTCCGTTTTGCATTCTTCCGAGTCTCTCAGTTGACGCCATTCCGCATAAGCTCGCCCTATGTTCACTCGTGTCTGGTTTCTTTGTTTATCATAATCCTTTCTCTTATTCTTCGATTCCTCCGACCTCCCCCTCTTGGGTCTTGATGGATCCATAGTGGATTTGTCGATTGATCCAGAATTGCCTTGCAACTGACTCTTTATATTCAGCCGGACCCATGTTTGGCACCCCCGCCCAGGTCTACCGTAAAGCAGTGAAACTACAATCTGACTACATTTTCGAGGCGCGATTGGATACTTCCGCTGCGTCACATCCGTAAGTGGCCGGGACGGCCACATGAAGTTGCATGTTCTGTTTTTCCGCGGGGACCCAACAGGGGGAGATGAAACACCCACCAAACAACCCAGAAAGTGTTGTAGAACGATCAGAACGACTCTCAACCTGCATGGTTAAGGTTATTTTTGATAAACGAGTTGCATAGTGCTTCTTTAAAAGGGAAAACACAATGATGCTCTTTGCTTAAGAACCCATGCCAACATCACCACTCACTTTAGATTGGACTTTTTAAGTAATTCAGCAGTCGCAGAACAGCTGTAGGGAGCTTGATGCTACCCTCCTGGATTCCCAACAAAGTCTGAAGGAACAGCAAAAAAACATCCTTAGGGCTGGACCTGGCTCCCGGCCTAAGACAGCATGTTTTTCTGCTACGCTGAGTGCAGGGCTAAACAACAACCCACAACACCACCGTATGTCATACTGCTCCATCCACTGTCAACTTACCTCATCAATCACGTAGAGTCCTCTGGGATCCTCGTGAAGCGGGTGGGGCAAGATGAGGATTCCTGTGCTAACCATGAGTCCTACAGTACGAATGTGTAGAAGTGATTAAGAACCATAAAAACAATGATGAGTGAATCAATCTAGCGCAAGCCTGAAAAGTCAAAGTGAAATACTCCCGTTTTGCAACTTTAGATTATAAAAGTAGTCTATGGGGAAATAAAGCAATAAGCACGCGATGCTGTGGTTTACAGTGATTTTAGAACAGCTAAGGGACGCTGTTCACCTAAAACCCTGCTTAGCTGTTCTAAAATCACTGTAAACCATGGCTAACTTATGTAGCAGTTTTATAATTTACCTTTGCGTGCCTCTTCAGCATGTGATGGAAGTGCTGCGTTATACATTGCCAGCAGAACCCCAGCTATACCTCTTTTTCCTGCCTCCGTCAAAATTTGCTCTGCACTTGTCCCAAATGCTGTCAGAACTCTTCTGTCCACATCAATATTGTATCTTGACTTCATTTCTGAAAAAATCTGTTTTTGACAAAGAGATCTTAGAAGAGAGATCAACTTTGAAATTGCATTTCTAATCTATTGCTTATGTTTCCACACATGATGAAAGGGTTACCATCTACTTACAATAGCTGGAAAGCGCAGTGCAGGGTACTGGATCAGTATTTCATGGGTGCCCCTTTCTTTCACAAACACCTCTCTCTCTCGCTCAGTTCTCTTCATTTTATCCTTGAGCATGGCAATGTTAGGTTTCTTCTTTCTGCTTGGTCATGTGTTGATTTTGGCTGATTTCATCCTCTGCAGTCTTAATGTGACAAAATGCAAAGCAAAGTAACAGAAAAGTAAGGCCTTAGAAAAAGCTGAGGGGACCTTCAACTTTCAACTTCTAAGGGCATGTTGAAGTTAAAATTGAAGGCCCCTTTTTGCCACTTTCATAATTAATTGAGGGATTTTGAAACGTAAAAATTGGAAATTTCCAGAAATTAATAAACATGTAATAGGCACGGTGGTGCTATCAAGAGACTTCTTCATTCATTTAACATGTTATGAGATGAACAGATAAACGACGACGAAACTCAGTAGAGCCAATTTTTCTGGTCCAGAATTTGTAATAAAGAGCACAACGCAGGCATGGCCATTAGTCCAATTAGTGTGAGAAGTTATTATGTTGTTCCTTAGCCCAGGGCACAATTTGCATAACAAAAATTGTGGTGAATAATTGAGGATGTGTTACGATCAGAAGGCTGCTGGGGCGCAGCCACAGGAGACCGCCGGGGGCCCGGGACAGGGGGTCGCTGGCAGGGGACGGCGTCAGTGGAGGTCACCTTGCTGGGGATGGCGTCAGAGGACGCATTGCTGGGGACGGCGACAGCGGTCGCATTGCTGGGGATGGCGTCAGAGCTAGGGACTGGGTTAGCATGGGTGCTAGGTGCAAGCAGCTCAGGATGGGAGCTGGGTTGTGGGGGCTGGGCCGTGTTTAAGTCTGGGGGTGTGAGAGAGACTCTGGCGGTAAGGGACAGGGACTGAGGGAACAACAGGGCTAGGAACAACGCTCCCCTCAGGGCTAGGGACAGAGTTGGCGTCCGGGCTAATGCCGGGCCAGGAAGGCTCAGTGGCACCGAGCAGCGGAAAGGCGCTCGGCAACGGCGAGGCGCTGGGTAATGAAGTGCTGGCCTGCTGAGTGAGCCTGCGACGTCGGGAGCTATGGGGGACCGTGCCTCCTCCTGGATGTTCCGCGGTTCCCCACAAAGGCAAGGTGAGTCCCCTCGAATGACGACCACTGGACATCAGGGTGGTCCCACAGTGGCTCCACTGAGGGCTCCAGGAAATCAGGGAAGGCAGGGTCAGGACTGAAGGGTAGCAGACTAGCCGGCATGGGTCAGCTGCTCCACCACCCAAGCTAGCTCGGCGGTTAGGGACTCGGTTGCTGGGGTCGGGCAACAGTCAACCTGTATGAGGGCTAGCTCCAGGTTCGCTCTTTGGGATCTCAGGTTGGTGGCTCTGGTGGCCCTGAGCATGAAGTCCCGGATGCTCAGGAGCCTCTCCACTACATCGTCGGCTGGGTCCCTGTGTGGCCAGATCATTCTGTTACGATCAGAAGGGGCAGGTGGACCCAAATGCAGACAAAGGAGGCAGGAGCTGGGAGTGCAAGAACAGGGTTTAATGTGAGGAGCAGGGAATGGCAGGGGAGGATGCAGGGCCTCCAGGCTGACAGGACAGACACCACAGGAAGACAGCAGATCGGCAGGCAGGCAAGCAGGGCTGATGCGCTGCAGGTGTGTGAAGAGAGTGAGGTGGATGCCAAGACCAGAGAGGAGCAGGAGTCTGGAGACACGCCCACAACATACAACACAGAACATAGAACACAGACAGACAGGGAAAATCCTGGCTGCCGCTAGGAGGCAGTAGAGGGAGCAGTGGCGGACATGACAGGATGAGACACTCTTAGGATCGACAATCGACCTAAAGTGAATGAAGAAAATTAACTTTGCCATTTCTAACTCACCAAGCCTAAGAAAAGCAAATAGAGACAGTCTTTATTATACAATATTTGACCAGGAAGCCATGCAACTCAAGGTTCTAACAAAGTTTGAAATAGCTTTAATATATACCGATAATGTTGCAGCAGGTCCAGCATTTTCTGTACCCTCCAGGCTTCATTTTTTTCCTTTGCTGATGAATTGTCCTGGCACTTCAATGACATTTAGGTCTACAAGAGGTTTTCGTTCCTTCTTGAATTTATTTTTCAGCATACCATGCCAGGATTCCTGTACAAAAGCACAACGATGAAGAAAATGACTTCTTGTACTGTTTAATGCAATTACAGAAAAGATGGTGGAACTGGTCTGACGAGGGACATGTTTCCATTTACACCAGTGAATGCCAATCTAAGATGGCGCTGCGGACGGCTGCCTCGGTGTGTTGGTGCGCGTTGTTTTGTTTTGTTTTGTGCTTTAACTCTGTTTTTTGCGATGATACCCAGAGCTTTTTCACCAGTGAAGAGCTCATGAACATCAGGGTAACAACACCAGATGATTTATTTCCTACTTTTCTTCTCTGCTGCAGCTGGCAGGCTTCCAACTCTGCAGAGCGGACAGAGACACGGAACTTTCCGGCAAAACTAAAGGTGGAGGAATCTGTTTCTACATCAACAGTGGTTGGTGCAACGACGTGACAGTGATCCAGCAGCACTATTCTGCTGATCTGGAATCTTTCATCATAAACTGTAAACCTTTTTATTCACCCTGTGAGTTTGCTTCATTCATTCTGGTCAGTGTTTACATCCCGCCGCAGGCCAACGTGCAGGACGCACAGCGCATGCTCGCCGACCAGATCCTGTGTGTGGAGCGGACCAACCCAGACTATTTAGTTATTGTATTTGGTGACTTTAACAAAGGGAATCTCACTCACAAACTCCCTAAATACAGACAGTTTATTAAATGCCCGACCAGAGGGGAGAACATACTGGATCACTGTTACACCACAGTCAGGGATGCTTATCACGCCGTCCCCCGTGCTGCACTGGGCCACTCTGACCACGTCATGGTCTACCTGATTCTTGCGTACAGGCAGAAACTAAAGCTCTGCTAACCTGTAGTAAGGAAGTGGACCAGTGAGGCGGTGGAGGTTCTCCAGGTGTGTTTGGACTCTACTGACTGGGATGTGTTCAGGACTGCTACCAACAGTCTGGATGAGTACACAGAAGGTGTGACGTCATACATCAGCTTCTGTGAGGACTGCTGTGTACCATCAAGCACCAGGGTGAGTTACAACAACGACAAACCCTGGTTCACAGCCAAACTCAGAAGGTTAAGGTTGGATAAGGAAGAGGCCTTCTGGAGTGGGGACAAAGACAGATTCAAAGAGGCAAAGTACAAGTTTAGCAAGGCGGTGAAAGAGGCTAAACGAATGTACTCTGAGAAGCTCCAACATCAATTCTCAGCCAACAACTGAGTCTGTCTGGACAGCGCTCAGGCAGATCACCAACTACAAGCCTAAAGCCCCCCACTCCATCAATGACCAACGCCTAGCCAATGACCTGAACGAGTTCTACTGCCGGTTTAAAAAAAAAAAGGGACAGTCCTGCAAACATCCCCCATGACTCCTCCCAACAACTCCAGCTCCAGTGTATCACCTCCACCTCCCCCACCTCAGCAGGGGCCTGGGCACCTCCACCAATGCCCACCTTAAAGGTCCCCCCCTCCACTCCCCCACACACCTCAGTGACGACTCTTTCCATTCATGAGAGGGACATCAACAAACTCTTCAGGAGACAGAACCCCCGGAAAGCAGCTGGACCGGATTCTGTCTCCCCATCCACCTTGAAGCACTGCGTTGATCAGCTGTCTCCAGTGTTCACAGACATGTTCAACACCTCACTGGAGATGTCACATGCCAGCCTGCTTCAAGACCTCTACAATCATCCCTGTTCCCAAGAAGCCAAGGACCACAGGACTTAACGACTTCAGACCTGTCGCACTGACCTCTGTGGTTATGAAGTCCTTTGAGCGCCTTGTGCCACAGACATATGTGGCAGGGTTGATCCTGGCCACACGCCACCTAAGTGGCTTTTCCTGGGGCCCTCTGACACAGGACACGGGTAGATGGTAGTTATATGCTTTTATTGAGATGGCAGGTGGTATTCGCCAAGCTGATGGTACAAGCTGCCATGACAGTGGCTCCTCCTCAAGTGTGTGTGTTGATGGCTGGTTTATCCTGGGTGCCATGATTGCTCATGCACCCCAGGTGTGCAGCCCCACCCAGCCAGAGTCCAATCAGTCTGGCTCAGGCCAAGTGAGGCTGTAAACCGGCCATCAACAACACACACTCCACACACACCCTCCACAGCATACATTTGTATTACGTCCATGCAGCTGCTGGTAGCAGACATTCTCAGTGTCCGATAATGCTCATTCAGTTCTGAAGACAGCTTTACCAGGAAGAGACTATATTAATCTATCATTTAAAGAGTAAATCACTTTTGAGAAATTAGGTTTAACATACATTTATGAAAAAATAAACCTTCTAAATGTGGAATAAGTATTCTAAACTTGCTTAGACCCACATTCATGGCCTTTTCTTGGGCTCTCCGGCACAGAGATAGCAGAAGAATAAAATAAGTGAGCAACGCAAGAAAGTTTTTGTCCAATCAATGCATGTAATATTGCTTATTGAAGCTTGCAGATAGTTCTAACAACCCAGCAGGACTTACCAGGTCATGGGGGACATGTGGTCAAACAGCACCTGCACAATCTGTGACATCCATTTAGAGCGGAATGTTGGTAGGTGCAACTTAGCACTGTTACTTTCTAGTTTTTCTTTCAACAGAGCTGGGAACTCTGGCAGTATGAATTTAGTTGGCAAACTTCATCTTGACAGTACGCTGTAGTGTGTGGGATGTCTGTCCATTTTCATCAGATTCAGTGGCCAGTGATCTAAGACAAAAATAATAAAAACTTCTGAAATTATTTCAACTTTTAAGTAATATTTTATGATTGAGAAATCAGGTTATGGTGGGCAATATGACAATGAATGGGCTTGACGACGAGGGCTGGAGTTTGCATGTCCTTTCTGAAAGCTGCTTAAGGTGGCAGAGCAGTGCTTTAACAGGGCTTCACAGAACCACAGTATGCACTAGCTATGGCTGAATGTGGTATCACAATAGATAAATATGTATTGAGTGTTGATATTTGTATTATGATGACATTGCCAATACACGGTTTTAAAAGGACAAGCTCTACTCTTGTGTCTAATTTTTAATTTTTTTTAATTTTCTAAACCTATTGTGTCCATACCACATCCAACCTGATCAGGTTTCCTCAAATTTGAGTGTGGGAATTGTGCAAGTTGAGAACATTTTCAAAAACTGATATTAAGTTTCATACCTTTTCATGATTTGCAGGCGGTCAATCATCTTGTTGAATTTTATCCTTTGTTTGATTACTGGTACCAACTGCTCCACCATCCTCATCAATATCTACTAATGACTCCATCAATTTGGTGTTCTAAAAGAGAGAAACGTAACTGTCAAAACATAGAAAGAAAATCTCAATAATTAAAAAGTATAGAGCAGTGAATGAAGACATTTAATTACAGTAGGACATCGATTATCCGGTCACCAATTCTACAGGCCACACGTGATTTCTCTGACACTGCCATTGTCCCAAAGTGTTTGCAGACAGCTGTTATTTTTACTGGCAGGCCTACATATTTGTTGTGTAGTTTTTGTGTTGGTTTAAAGGCTATTTGTACCACAAAAGTGTTTAGAAACATGCTAATAATATAGTTCATTAAATAGATTTTTTCCAAAATTTAAACTATCCAAAATACCATAATTCCCATGGAGTTTGAATAATCCAGCTCCTACTGTACATAAAATGTATTAAGGAAATAAACAAAATGTAATCCAGTGACTGAGAGATGGATATCTTTCCATCTGATTGTCTGTAGCCATCCAGGCAATGGTAGTCCAATTCCTCTCCAGGTTTAACTGCAGTCCATTGATGGTTATCCTCAGCAATATATGAGTGGTGGTGACTGTCAAAAAAGCAGTCTCCTGCACAAGAGCCAGGTGTGCTTGACACAATATATCCCCCACACCTCCATAAACACTGGTATCTCCTCTGCATGGACTGTGTTGACAATGATGTAGTCTCCCACATGGTATGCCACGTTGTTCACGTAGATGTATGCGGTTTTAGTGACCGTGGCAGGCAAGGAGCCTGATCAACAGTGCTGCACTTGCATCAACAGGCAGAGCATGTACAGGTACGCATCGTGTATCTGCAGTTTCAATAGTGCTACTCAGGCATGTTGTATCTGATTGCTCCCAGCATTGCCAAAATTTTTGTCGTCTGGCAAGAGTCTGTAATGTTTTTGAAGTTTCCAGTAACTCTGGCCAGCCTTTTAAAGTATTGGTGTTTTGCTTCAAAACGCATGGAATGATGTAACTGTAACTGCGATACGATAACTGTCTTGATGGAATGTGGACAGAAACTCTGTTATCTTCTCCACAAGATATGGGATCCAGGATCTTCTTATGGCAGGGGCAATGACAATATCCACTATCTCTCTAAGAAGTAGATAAAGTAGCCATAAAGTAATTTGCTGGAACTTGATCTGCAATCATGCATGGCAGTAACCAAACAAAAGTATAATTTTCCATGGTACTACCCCGAACAACCATTTTTGATAGCTCTGTCTGAGAGAGGTACAGGTTTCGATGGCCCATCGTTTTTGCCATAAGATAAGTTTACATCTCATAATTGATGACTCTTAGTGTAAAATGTTTGTCCTTCAGCCACTGTAAGAGGGTCAGACTAATAGTTCAGGCAAAGTAGCGTTTTACGACAGACTAATTAACTAAAGCTGAGATCATTTCTGAGATAGATACTTTATTGTCCTTTTCAGGAAATTTGTTTTTGCAGCCTGCACATGTCCTTCAGACATACAGTATATACTGTTACGGTGAAACACTTCACCATCTCATAATCTCATCAACAATAGAATTTAATTTTAAAGCAAAATGCAATTTATTCATAAAGACAAACAAACAAGGTGAAACTAATGTCTAAGGGTAATGTTTAAATGCGAGATAGAGGTTGTGTTTGAGTGGATGCAGTGAATGTGTCTGTATGTTAGATATGAGACTATAATAAGAGTGAGGATGAGGGGAAAGAATCAAAGACAAAGAAAGAACAAAGCAAAGTGCCCAAGTGAAAGAGTAACGTAATACAGTGCCTGCAACAACCGAAAAGAGTGCCTAACTGAAGGAGAGTGAAAACCTGCGTACCGTATACCCCGCCCATAAACCAAGGTGTGATCAATTATGTCATGATCACGAGACCTAGCCCTGCCATGGTAGTGGCAGCAAAAGACATAAAGGAGGTGCAGGGGGTCGTCACACCTCCCCCACTAAAGAGGTTTGTTAAAACCTCAAATAAACAAAACAAAAATAAAGACCACCTGAGTTCAGACCCACAACACTGTCTCTTCCCAGATCCTGGGCCCTAGGACTAGGAAAGGCAGTGAAACCCTGGAACTCTACATAGTCACAAGGTGGAGATAGAAGAAAACCAAAATAAGTAATTTTAAGCTCGGGACAACACATCAGCTACAATGTTGTCCTTGCCCCTGATGTGTTGGATTTTCAGCGGGTATTGTTGTAGAATTAAGCTCCAGTGCATAATGCGCTGATTCTGGTTCCGCATACGATCAATAAAGACCAGCGGGTTGTGGTCAGTAAAAATGTCTATTGGACTTGAAGATGAGCCCAAGTAGACCTCAAAGTGTTGTACAGCAAGAATTAAAGCAAGTGCTTCTCTCTCCACTGTGGAGTAGACTTGCTGATGGTGTTGTGGAAAAAACTCTTCCAACATTTAACACTTAACTTGACACAATAAGAGAGTTCGGGAGATCTGGAGCATGAAAGATAAAGACTTTATTTGTACTCAAGAGCAAGCACAAATATAGCCAGGTTTGTTTGACAAAGAACTGGTATTGTGATTCAGACTTCAGGTTATATAGGCTACCTTTGTGGTTTCCTCCTCCATGCATTAATCACCCAATCACAACAACCTATACATTGTTTACCTATTCAAACCTAAAGATTAGGCTCCTCCCCTGTGGCCCTTTCACAGCTCCACACCAGCTGGGCATACTATTACACTTCTGCAGCACATGTCCTTGTGAGATAAAATTAACTATAAACTAAATCACTGATTTGAGATAGTTTACATATAACAAATACCAATCTTGAGTAAAGTAATAATTCAAAGAAAACAATTTATGAGTTTAACAAAATATGAGTCAACATAAAGATGTATGACAACCTGTATAAGCACAATGAAAATCACACCTACCCAATACATATTCATTCAACCAATTGCTACAATTTATGATTGTAGAATCCACTCGGAGTATGCAATTATTAACTTTAAAGATAACTTTAACTTAATTAACCATATGTAAGTAGAATAGAGACAAAGAGACTAGAGTGTCTAGACAGGTCTACTTTCCACAGGGTTGTCAGTTGACCCCCCCTCTGACCGGGAGCCAAATGGGGTAAATACAGATGTGTGAGTATCTTGCTGCGTAATAGTGATGGGTCGTTCGCGAACGAACCAGTTCGAACGAACGACTCTTTAAAGTGAACGAACTGACCTTGTTCGCCACTCTCGTTCGCGTCGTTCGCTCGTTCGTCTCGTTCGCTGAGTCTCTCTGACGCGCTGATTCGCGGCGCCGCTGATTCGCGAGTCGTTCGCTGACTGATTGACTCGAGGACTGAGACGTCACTCACGACTCGTCATCACGAGAGCCAGCCAATGTATGTTGTTTGTCTGTCTGTGAGTCTAGGACGCTTTCGAATGGTTGACACATTAACAATACCACTTTCACATTTGAATATTGCCTTTTACATTTACATATCAGTGAAATGGTAAATACATGCTGTCTTTGTATTTTCTGTGTCATGCCAGATTAATAAAATATTTGAATGTCTCGTCAATCTGTCTCGTTCTTTCATGCTTCCTTCTCACGCACGCGACCCGGCCGGGACCCCCACCTTGGTGGATCTTGGTCTTGAGTGGGGTGGCCAATGGCCATCTTCACAATAGTAAATAAAATATGCCCAGAATAAACACAACTGTACATCATTAACTTTAAAACTCATCATTGCCAAATCAAGTCTATTATCTTGCTGATATACATCCAATAATCTACTACGCCCCCCCCCCCACACACACACACACACACACACACACACACATCCCGCTGCGTTTGGTTTGTCTAACTTTACCTTGAATTGGGGGAACGGGGCATTTTGATCCTGACATGTCATTATGCATACATTAAATAAATCTGTTGAACTCAAATTAAATACATATGTTAACATATTCAACCAGACACAATGTTGTATTTGCTATTAACACATTTATTAACACCATCATTTGCACCATTGCACGATTGTGAATCGTGATTTCGTGATTAGTTAGTAAATGAGAAGAACGAGGGAGTCCGAGACCGACTCAGCTGCATTGATTCGTGAACGAGGAGGAGCCGAGTCTGACCGACTCGGCTGGCATTCGCCGTTCGCCGAGTCGTTCGCGATTCGCGAACGAGGGAGGAGCTAAGTGAACGACTGAACGACTGAACGAGTCAGTGAATGATTCAGCGCTACCGGAAACACGAACGAACGAACGAACGAACGAACGACTCTCTGTGGCGAACTGAACGACGCGAACCGATTCGCGCAAACGAACGAGAAAATCCACCACTACTGCGTAATTAACAATTGTAAGGGGCCGCATTATCAACACAATAGACGGTTCATCCCAGACTAGGCAGGATGTTCACGTGAGGGTTTAGGCGATTCAGTCACCTTGATCAGTGACTCTGTTCTGGTCCTCTCAGGGCAACACCCTGAAAATCTAATTATATTGGGGGCACTGAGCATCAAAGGTTTATTTATATAAGAGTTTCCCCATCTGTGGTTCTCTGTATTTCTCCACACTTATTAGATTCATATAGCATAATGGCAAGACAATAATTATGTATTATCATTAAATGTAAGGGTAAATTTCTCCCACAATGGCGATTACATTTTTTCGAAAAATATCCTACCGGGTGCTCTACACACCATCGGATCCTAACTGTAACAAAACTGCACCAGCGCCACTCTCACTGGCATCAACAGCTACAATGAAAAGACAGTCAAAGTTTGAGGCAGACAGCACAGGGGAAGAAGCAAGCAAAAGCTTAACGTTCTCAAAAGCTTCTCGACATTTTGTAGACCAATCAAATAGAACTTTAGGGCTAAGGAGGTTGGTCAAAGGTGTAACGACAGAAGAAAAGTTCTTGCAAAAAGCCCTGTAGTAACCCGCCATACCAAGAAACCTCCAGAGCTCTCGGCGGGTTTCAGATATAGTAAAGTTACATATGGCTTTAATCTTTGCTCCTACAGGCCGAACTTGTCCTCCACCAACTATCTTACCAAGATAGGCAACACTAGCCTTACCAAATTCACATTTGGCAAGGTTTACCATAAGATTAGCGGCAGCAAGACGAGTAAAGAGTTTGTTGATCTGGTCTAAATGATGAGTCCAGTTGGTACTATATAGGACCACATCATCTAAGTATGCATCACAACCCCGCATACCTGCCAAGACCCGGTTGACGAGCCTCTGAAAAGTGGTGGGAGCATTTCTGACCCCAAATGGCATAACGTGGTACTGCAGGAAATTATCAGATGTAACAAAAGCAGATCATTTTTTAGCCTTGGCCATTAAAGGGACCTGCCAATACCCTTTAAGGAGGTCAAATTTGCTCAAAAAATGTGGCTGAGCCACCACGGTCTATACAATCTGGCATTTGGAACACAGACAAATCAGAAAGGAACGGAGGAGAAGCAGGTCACGTACTGGTGAGTTGGCTAGCTGCCAGCTAACAGCTGATCTGCCGGTGAACAACTGATCAAGCCGTCAGCTGACACCGATCAAACGGAGCATAATGGGGCCGAAAAAAATCCTGACCCTGACCACGGAGGAAGTCGATGACATAAAAAAATCACTCAACTTCCTATCGGAGGAAGTTTCTGCTGTGAGGGCGCAGCAGAAAAACATCTTGAAGTTGGTTGATGAGGTAAAGGTGCTCCGTTTGCAAAATGCAGAGAAGGACAAGCGGCTTGCCTATCTGGAAAATCGGGTCGAGGACCTCGAACAGTACACCAGGATGAATGATATTGTCATTACTGGAATACCAATAAGTCCACGGCCCTGTGCGAGGGCGGTGACTGCAAGCAGCGAAGGGGAACCCGGATGTGAGCTGGATGCGAGCTCAACCGAGCAACAGGTGGCTGCATTTCTGCAGTCAAAAGGGATTGCTCTGGTTTCCAACCAGGTTGAAGCATGCCATCCGCTACCCAGAAGAAACAATGACAAACCAGTTGTCATACTGAGATTCATTAACAGGAAGCACAAAGTAGCACTCCTGAAAAAGGGCAAGATGCTCAAAGGCACAGATGTGTACATCAATGAACATCTGACGAAGACCAACGCTGACATCGCTAAGAAAGCACGTGACCTGAGAAGAATGAAAAAAATCCAGAGCACATGGACGAGAAACTGCAGAATATTCATCAAGTTTAACGGATCACCAGAAGAGGCCAAGGTACTGATGGTGAGGAATATAGAGGAACTGGAAAAACTGGAATGAGTATCCCCATTGTAAAAATAGACTGGAGTGGTCTTGAGACGGAATGGAGGTAACAGCACAAACACAAACATAATGCTCAGTGACAGAGCTCAACCTACATTAAGTGACAATGGATACGTAATGCAGTGGATACAGGAACACGAACAACTGGAACTAACAACATTTGAATATAATGAAAGCAGTACATTGGACATAAAACAGGATATCGATCCAGACAATAACTTCTTCTCCACCATAAACAATACATGCTATTACTACAACAATGATCAGTATAATGATAATATTATGGCAAAGGATAAACTATCTATAATTCACTTCAATAGCCGAAGTTCATATACAAACTTTAACAGCATCAAGGATTATTTGCACACATTCCAACAGCCTTTTAACATAATTGCTATTTCTGAAACCTGGATTACTACTGAAAAGGGAATGAATTTTGAGATGGAGGGCTATGAATTTATATATAACAACGGACAGAGCAAAGGGGGCGGTGGTGTTGCAATATATGTTGATCTGAACTTGAATTTCAAGATTGTAGAGGCTATGACACAGGTGATTGACAGCCTTCTTGAATGTCTCACAATACAGATTTGTATTGAAAAGAAAAAAGATATCATTATCAGTTGTATATATAGAGCTCCGGGTTCTAGTATTGATAAGTTCAGGGAATGGATGGAAAGCATGGTAATAAAAATGGGTAACAAAAATATCTTCATTTGTGGGGATTATAATATTGATATACTAAACCCCAACAATCAGAAAAGTATTGAAGAGTTTTTAAACTCAATGCATAGTTTGAGTCTCTTTCCTACAATCACTAGACCCAGTAGAATAACGTCTCATAGTGCAACTCTGATAGATAACATAAGTAGTATATAAAGGCCACCTTTTTGCACGCGCATGGGGGGCGTGTCCGCACGCACGCGCTTGCGTGTGGACGGGGTGTTACGCGCGCGGGTCATAAATTTTATTTTTTTTCCTGAACATCAAAGCGCAATGCAAATTGCGACCTGCGCATGCGCATGGCGCGCACGTGTGGGGAAGTGATTCTTCCGCTCCATGAGACATCAAAGTAATTTCGATGTGTATTGGGATCGATCAAAGAATAATTTGCGAGACGGAAGCTTATGACGCAGTTTGATACCATTTGTTCGGTCGGTACCGCCAGGATGTCTACACCGTGTGTGTATTGGCCTGAGACGTCGCGACTCACGAGAACCAGCCAATCGTATGTTGTCTGTCTGTTGAGTCTAGGACGCTTTCGAATGGTCGACACATTAACAATACCGCTTTCACATTTGAATATTGCCTTTTACATTTAAATATCAGTGAAATGGTAAATGCATGCTGTCTTTGTATTTTCTGTGTCATGCCAGATTAATAAAATATTTGAATGTCTCGTCAATCTATCTCGTTGCACGCGACCCTGCTGGGACCCCCACCTTGGTGGATCTTGAGTGGGGGTGGCCAATGGCCATCTTCACAATAGTGAATAAAATATGCCCAGAATAAACACATCTGTACATAATTAACTTTTAAACTCATCATGGCTAAATCAAGTCTATTATCTTGCTGATATATTAAACATCCAATAATCTACTACCCCCCGCGCCCCGATGTGTGTGGTTTGTCTAACTTTACCATGAATTGGGGGAATAGGGTATTTTGACCCTGACATGTCATTATCGGACTGTGGCGACCGGTGCGGGGGGAATGAGACAGGAGCTCAGGTTTGCATGTTTACGCAACTCCCGTGCCCCATACACCGCACGACCCCGAGAGTTGCATTTGTTTTAGAATCTTGTAGCCTACTAATACTATAGCGATGTGTATTCTGTCTATTTGATTGTATGACTACATGTCCGAACATATACTGTATATTGGTCTCTCTTGAGAACACACACTCACTCTCCCACCTGGCTGATCTCCCAATAGCCGGTGAGCATGGAGCAGGTGTTCTTTGTTTTGCCGGTCAATAAGTGCAGTCAACAGAGCAAAATGATTGCTAATGATGAACAGTTAGATGTCTTGTTCAGGGACACCTTGACACTTAGCTTCAGAGGAGCCGGGAATTGAACCAGCAACCTTCCAGTTGCCAGACAACCTGCTCTCCCTCTTGAGCTACTCCCGGTAGCTTTTATAGTGCATTGTTACATGAAGTTCCAATGAGAGTGTGTATATAATGTTTATACAATACCCCTTCACTGTATATACCATACTTACTATGCAAACCAAGCATTAGTATGCATTCAAGAATGAATATTCATTGTGGGAAGTTAAAATGTAATATATTCTAGTTAGCTTCTTCTATTATAAACAAGCACATATATCTAAACGGCCTCTGCTGTGCTCATGAATGCAATACAAGGTTTTGCACTCATGTTAATCTGCTGAAACACATGGAACACATGGACTGCATTTGAAACTGAAGTGAAGTTAATAATTGAGATAGGCAGGAGGATATTTTGCCCTTCATAGTGAATTCATGTTTTTATAGTCTTACATAAACCTTTTAAACATAATTTGGTGCATCATTAAATATAAAGGAAAGGACCCCCTCTTGTCCCTAGTCTTCAGCGCTTAGATGAATAGAGAAATGCAATCTATCTTTGTCTCTCCTACATATTCTTTTACAGGATCCTATTGAGGATGTGAAACAAAAAGAAGTGCACACACACACATACACACACACACAAACACACACACAGAAGAAGAACAAGAGGTACACGCTCTGAATATCTTTGCAAGGCACCGGAGTCACTAGACCTATATCTCAATTCATGTGAAGTCACACGGAACACAAAGTAATGCATAACTTACAACGCAGGAAAATACATAGTTAGTTCTCTGGGATAACTTTGTTGTGTTACTGTGCAGCCTCTTTGTTGGCTAAAGCAGTAATCTCAGCATATCTCAGTGGCTTTCCCTTATTTTCTACATCAACAAAACAATGCATTGTTTCTTCTTTCTTCATGTTAGGGGTCTTTCAACAGGCTTAATGCTTAAGAGTGGAGGTTGTCGTAATCGTTTTATTTTAACGTTCCTATTTCAGCGGCAAGCGCGTTGTGTGTATGTGTATGTGCATGTCTATGCGTGTGTGTGTGTGTGTGTGTGTGTGGGTGCACATGCATGTGTGTGTGTGCGTGCATTGGTGTGCACGTGCATGCATGTGTGTGTGTGTTTGTGAGAGAGACAGGGTTAAGGCATGGGGATGGATCTGTGTGTATAGACATGATGTTGATGTTGTTTAGAGATGAACGTATGTGCACATGAGGGTTCTTATGAACATGGGTCATTTTCAATTTTGTGTTTGGAAATAATTTATGCACAAAGTAACTACACAATGACAATAATAATTTGATCATAAGATATAAGATTGTTAAGAAAAACAATATGTTGGTCATCACATGCTGGATTCTACTTTTCATTTCTGTTCTTTTTTTGTGAGACATCACTGTGATACATACGGCCCAAACCCTTCGGAGAGATTTTCCTCTACCTCATACGCAACAAACATGTTCCCATGATAATAATAATAATAATAATAATAATAATAATAATACATAGAATTTCTATTGCGCCTTTCAATGACCCAAGGACGCATACAAGAGGGCGAAGAGACAAACAGGGGGGGGGGGGGGGTGACAACAAGGGCAAGGGGGGTGGGGTGGAATACGGGGGGGGGGGGGGGGGGGGGACAGGACAGCAGTTATGGGTAGGAGAGATCGTAGGCTTGGGAGAAGAGGAAGGTTTTCAGACGGGATTTGAATGTGAGGAGTGAGGGTGAGTCGCGGACAGGTTGGGGGAGAGAGTTCCAGAGTCGGGGTGCTGTGCGGGAGAAGGCTCTGTCGCCGAAGGATTTGAGTTTAGATCTGGGTAGTGTGAGGGAGAGAGTGGAGGAGGATCGGAGGGCACGGGTGGGGCGGTGGGGGGACGAGGAGGTCAGACAGGTAGGGGGGGGCTAGGTGGTTGAGGGCTTTAAAGGTGAGGAGGAGTATCTTGAAAGTGATGCGCTGTTTGATGGGGAGCCAGTGGAGAGAGTGGAGAATGGGAGTGATGTGTTCACGGGACCGGGTGTGGGTAAGGAGGCGGGCAGCAGAGTTCTGGACCAGTTGTAGTCTATGGAGGGAATGAGAGGTGATGCCAGTGAGGAGGGAGTTGCAGTAGTCGAGACAGGAGGAGATGAAGGCGTGGATGAGGGATTCAGCAGCAGGGGGGGAGAGGCAGTGTCTGATTTTAGCGATGCGGCGGAGGTGGAAGTAAGAGGTCTTGACGATGGAGCTGACGCGGATTTCCCTTTCGTAAACGGTCGTTGCCATCTGAAAGGGTCGATGCCATTCAACGTCGCTCCTGACGTCACGACGTAAGGTCGGTCCTGTTATTAGGAAAAAATGGCGGAACATAGCGGTGCTAATGACTCTGCAGGTGCAAAAAAAAAATCCATTAAAAAGCCGACAGGATGGAATACATTTTTCCAGGCAGTTGCGGTAAAATTTAGCATTATATTTATATCGAACAGCTAAGGGGATTTATTATACAGTACAAAGCACAGACTCGAGTGGCTTATTGCTTTTCTTAAACGGTTACTACGTTGATCTAGCAAGATTTCATTAAACAAAGGTACAGCAACGAAAAATGTAACGATATATTCATAGATAATCATTCTTCCGCCAAGAAATATATTCCCTCCATATGAATGGTTACGGTCGTTGCCATCTGAAAGGGTCGTTGCCACTATGACGTATTGCGTCAAAACACACCGCGTACATCGCAGCGTGGTAACTATGGTTACTATGATGACACAAAGACTGGCTAAGATGGCAGACACAAACGGAATGAAAGAACTTATAGAGTCGGCAATTCAAGATATAAATACAAAATATTCGTACAATACAACAACTATTAACGATAATTATGTTCTTGCGTCACTACCAGAAGATTGTTTTTACGAAGTAAATTCCGTCAGTCCGTCAAACGTGTCCAATGTCTGCTTCATTTCCCCCGTTTCCAAGCTCTTTTATGACATCGGACTGTTAAACAGCAATGGCAAACGGTGTTACATGGCAACCATTCATATGGAGGGAATATATTTCTTGGCGGAAGAATGATTATCTATGAATATATCGTTACATTTTTCGTTGCTGTACCTTTGTTTAATGAAATCTTGCTAGATCAACGTAGTAACCGTTTAAGAAAAGCAATAAGCCACTCGAGTCTGTGCTTTGTACTGTATAATAAATCCCCTTAGCTGTTCGATATATAATAATACAATATAATGCTAAATTTTACCGCAACTGCCTGGAAAAATGTATTCCATCCTGTCGGCTTTTTAATGGATTTTTTTTTTGCACCTGCAGAGTCATTAGCACCGCTATGTTCCGCCATTTTTTCCTAATAACAGGACCGACCTTACGTCGTGACGTTGAATGGCATCGACCCTTTCAGATGGCAACGACCGTTTACGAAAGGGAAATCCACGGAGCTGACGTGGGGATCAAAGGATAGGGTGGGGTCCAGGATAACGCCGAGATTGCGTGCCAGGGGGGAGGGTGTGATGGTCGAGGTGCCGATGGTGAGTGAGATGGGTCCGGTTTTGTTGAGGGTGGATTTGGTGCCTATGAGGAGGAGCTCTGTTTTATCGCTGTTGAGTTGGAGGAAGTTGTGGGCCAGCCATGATTTTATTGTAGCGACGGAGGTTTCGATGTGGGTGAGGGGAGGGTTTTGGGTGGATTTGGTGCTGATGTATATCTGGGTGTCGTCGGCGTAACAGTGGAAGTCCAGGTTGAGTGAGCGGATGATGTGACCAAGGGGGAAGAGGTAACAGATGAAGAGGAGGGGTCCGAGGACTGAGCCTTGCGGGACCCCCTGCGTGACTGGGGAGAGGGTGGATGTGTGACCAGAGAGGGAGACGAACTGTTGCCTGTTGGTGAGGTAGGAGGTGAGCCAGTCGAGTGCAGTGCCCTCAACACCCTGTTGGCGCAGCCTGTGAAGGAGGATGGAGTGGTTCACAGTGTCAAAGGCTGCGCTGAGGTCGAGGAGTAACAGGATGTTGAGGGCACCGGAGTCAGCAGAGGTGAGGAGATCGTTTATGACTTTGACAAGGGCGGTTTCGGTGCTGTGGAGTGGGCGGAATCCAGACTGGAGGGGTTCGTAGAGGTTATTGGACTGGAGATGGGTGTGGAGTTGGGCGGCGACGATGCGTTCAAGGGTTTTGGAGAGGAACGGGAGGTTGGAGATGGGGGCGGTAGTTGGAGAGGTTGGCTGGGTCAAGGGTGGGCTTTTTGAGGATGGGGGTGATGGAGGCGAGTTTGTAGGCAGTGGGAAAGTGACCAAGGGATAGAGACTGGTTGAAGAGGGTGGTGAGGTGAGGGAGGAGGACAGGGAGGCAGGCCTTGGTTAGGGTTGTTGGGAGGGGGTCAAGAGAGCAGGTTGTTGTCTTGGATGTGGTGATGATGTCGAGGATGTGGGAGGAGTCGACAGGGGAGAAGTCAGTGAGAGGAGGGAAGGGGGGGAGGTCAGGGAAGGGGGGTAGGTATGGTGAGGGAGGAGAGGTGGGGGAGGAGGAGTTGCTGACGGTGGCAGTCAGGGAGCTGTTGATTTGGGAGATTTTGTTGTTGAAGGCGAGGAGGAAGGAGTTGCAGAGGTCGGGGGAGGAGGGTGGGATGATGGCCGGTGGCTGGAGCAGCTTGTTGACGGTGGAGAACAGGGTGCGGGGGTTCCGGTTGGTGCTGTTGATGAGGGATGAGTAGTGGGCGGATTTGGCAGCATGGAGAGCGTCACGGTAGGAGGAGATGTGTTGTTTGAAGGCTTCGGCGTGGACGGTGAGGTGGGTTTTTTTGTAGAGGCGTTCAAGTTGACGGCCAGTTTGTTTCATGGAGCGGAGTTCCGGGGTGTACCAAGGGGCAGAGTTGGTGAATGAGACAGATGAAGTTTTCCAGGGGGCAAGGGAGTCCAGGGCGTCAGAGAGGGTGGTGTTGAGCATGGTGGCGTAGTCATCAGGAGAAGATGGGGCGGAGTCAGGGGGAAAGGCGGAGGATATGAGCTGGGAGAGCGTGAGTGGGTTGACTGCCTTGATGTTGCGGTAGGAGAGTTTTTTGGGATTATGAGGCGAGGGGAGGGGGGCAGAGAAGAGGATGCAGAGATGATCAGATAGTGGGAAGGGGAGAGGATGGGGGTTTGTATATGGGTAGGAAGGAGGAACAGACTAAGTTGAGGGTGTGGCCTTTGGTGTGGGTGGGGAAGTTGATGTGTTGGGTTAGATGAAAACAGTCCAGGAGAGAGAGGAAATCAGAAGTCAGTGGGGCAGTGGGCTGATCGATGTGGATGTTGAAGTCACCGGTGAGTAGGAGGCGGGAGGAGAGAGAGGATGCAATGGTGAGGAGTTCCGAGAGTTCTGAGAGAAAAGAGGGGTGTGGCTTTGGGGGACAGTAAATGAGAACAGAGGTAATAGAGTTGGGGAGGGAGAAGGCGAGGTATTCGAAGGATGAGATAGATGGGAGGTTGAGATTCAATTCAGTGATGGGTAGAGATAGTTTATGGAGAGCGGCAACACCTCCCCCTCGCCCAGAGAGGCGGGGTTTGGCGATGTAGTTGTAGTTGGAGGGAGTGGCTTGATTGAGAGCGTAGAAGTCCAGGGGCTGTTGCCATGTTTCACAGAGGAGGAGTAGGTCAGTGTTATTGTCCAGTAGCAGCTCAGATATGATGGGTGATTTGTTGGTGAGGGAGCGACAATTTAGCAGTGCGAGGGAGATGGATGGGGGAGCAGGAGGGAGGGGGCGGAGGTTGTTGGGGTTGGCAGTGTGGGAGGTGGGGGTGAGGGGGGGGCGAGAAGCAGACCAGAGTGAGGGGATGGGTGAGCCCTCAGGGGAGCGTCGGTTGGGGGAGAGACCGGAGCCACGGTGGATGTAGCGGCGGCGGCGGAGGATCCCAGCTTTGGAGGCTGCGGTGGCAGCAGCAGGAGGAAGACGGTGGTTATTGTTGAGACAATGAAGTTCAGCTGCAGTGTAGTTGAGTGTGGGGGATGTTGGTGGAGTAGGAGCCTGGAGTAGTGGGAGTGATGGTCTGCAGAGGAGATGAAATGTAAGAGCAGCTGAGAGTAGTCCGGGTAGTATGCTGGCAGAGGCTAGGAGCTGTTTGGCTAAAAGCTGGTGGGCAGTGAGATGTGTGGAAGCAGCAATGGACCGGGTGGCGACGTTGGTGAGGTGGGTGGTATGGGCTTCCCCAGACCGAACCCGGGCGGCCGTAAAACCCCGCTGTTCCATGTCGGCGAACAGCTAGGCCACGGCCGACGAGCTAGCGGGGAGTGGAGGCTCCCCCGAGAACGCCGGCCGGTTAACCAAACAGCGGGGCTGGTGTTGTTGGTGCGGGACGCAGCGGGTCAGTCCGGGTTGACGCAATCACCACCACAGACACACAAGCGCACTCACCCGAGTCCGGAGCAAGCGGTAATCAAGGCCGGGAGACGGATAAGTCCAATGTGGTGAGGTAAGCTAGCTGTTAGCTAGCCGGCTAACGTAGCTAATAGTCCGTGCAGCGAGAGCAGATGAATGGGGCGGAGCGGTGCAAAAGCATGAATGAAGTGGAGACGCACGGAATCGAGAAAACAACAGAAAGACGAGGACACTGGGAACGGAAAATAAAACGGAAAAAATAAAAATAAAATAAACGGTGGACACGGTCCGGGACAGAAGCGGCAGTCAACAGACCAGACGCCGGCGTTGCTCTAACCCGGAAGGAAACGCGCATGCACACACGAACAACAACAAGGGGGAGGGAGAGCTGGTTACCAGTAAGCCACAGATAAGCACTTGGAATCATCAGCCGCCACCACCACCTCCTCCCACCTTCAACAGTGCTTCTGTTGAAAGTTTGAGCGCTAAGTAGATTTGAAAGTAACAACAAAACGACAGACAGCCTTTATCTGTCTAGGGAGAAATGAGCAGGGGAGAGAGAGTGGTCAGAGAAAAGATGGGGAGAAAAAAGGAAAAAAGGACACAAAGCAAACGGAGAGACAGAAAGACAAAGAGAGAGACAGAGAAAAGAATGGATTGCTCCGTTTACCCAAGGAGTGTTTGTGTCCTCACAGACCTTTTGCTGAATGTTTTTGTACATTAAATGATAATTTAATGTTTGTTTACCACATTTGTTTATTCCAGATAAGCAATAGTATAATCTCTCTTTTATTAATTCTCAGATGGCACTGGCCTCCACCTACGCATAAAGCTCCTCTTTAAAATATACAACCAAACACACACACAAATATACATATTCCTGCATCCATTGGACACCCTCTCCCTCCCCCACACACACATACAAACTCAGTCTCATACACACACTTAGTCTCACACACAGTGTATTAAAGTAATATATTCATGTGGGGTGGCAGCAGGACTTCTGCTTGAAGCAATATGATGGATGGATAGGTGGAGTGGTAGCTGGAGGAATATGGACAGATAAATAAAAGGATGGATGGCCATATGAAAGACAATGGATAATGTACAGATGGATGGATAGAGAGAGGATGGAGTGATAAATAATGTATTACAAAGAATGGGCATATCAGAAGCGACATGGCAGGATCTATATAGGAATGGATGAATATCAGATGAATCCATAAAACTAGACAAAGAAAGGTTTTATAAAAGCATCAATAGGAACGCTGAATGGGAAGATGGACAGATGTCAAAGATGGATCATACTTGTTTTGGTAACATAATATAATGAATCCTATAAACAAATGCACACCAATAGAATTGCACTAAATCCATATCCATAAGTGATTTTTGTATTCCATTTTTCAGATTCCTACACATCCATGTGTCATTATCACACACATAATGTGTATGTGTGTGTGTGTGTCTGCCTAACTAGGTACATTCTGTACAGTTTATCACACTATGGCAAGTAGCTTTTTGTTTATTATTTTCCTTACCCTAACATCCTTTTAATTGAAGTTGGGTCACGTCGTGGTCTGTTTATTACTGTTATGTTTACATTAAACTGTTAACACAACAAACCAAGTCAGTTGAGGATACCGATATGGAGTCCAATAGGAACGTACTTGTATCCGGCCCAAAAAAATGAGTTGCTTTTCCAACTTCTCTGTTTCAGATCTGCCATGAAGCAGAAACCAGGCTAGCCAGAGCTATTGATTTTGCATAGTAGTAAACAGATCCGATAAAAGAATGTGGGAGCACTGAAACAGTGAACCAAGGCATTATGGGTATTGTGACTTTTTAGGTATAGCTTCATCTCCATAGCACATGTCTATCTTTGTTTTGATCTTCTCCATTACTAGATTTGAGGTAATCAATACATCACTGTTCTTGTATCCAATATTACTATTCCATCTTCTGGGGATGAATGGTTGTCAGATGTAGAATGTTTTGCTCATATCATATGTTGTAAAATGGCATTTAGAGAGCATCTTATTCCCCAACAAATGTTAGCCAGTGGATTATGTGAACAACATGACAGCCCATTACAATCAAATGTAAAATAACTAACTTTGGCATATATAGTTGTGTATAATGTAAGAGTAAGAGTGAAACAAGACAGTGCTAAGAGTGTTAATTTCATGGTGAAACTACCTCAGCTTGATTAAATGAGTAAATATCAGGTTAAGCGCTGATTGGTTATTAGTTGTTCATCTCAACACAGGACTCTGTTCTGCCTGTCGAGGTGCAGAAACAATCCAACGCTATTCCAGGCACCTGCCGTCGCTTGCCTCCTAAACTATTTAACAGAGTGCACTCAAATTGTTGACCCCCCTTTTCCCCAACACACACACTTCATTTCTCTTCTACCTCCTCACTCATCTCTCCTCCTCACTCTCTTCCCCCCCCCTCTCTCTTTCCCCTACTTCTGCTTTTTTTCTTTTCTTTTTTCCTCCTTTTTGTCCTCAGGCAGGCCTGACATTCTTCACTTCCATATCCAACTTGATAAAATATATATTACCTTCGCCCCCCCCCCCCCCCCCCCCCCAACCCTCTTTGACTGCAGATTTCATCAATTTCTACGGCCTCTACGTGTCCCAGTGGAGCTCCATGATATTTCATCTTCATATCCTCTTAGTCTCGCAAGTCTCCAAGTCACCGGGTTTATCAGCAACAGAGAGGAAAAAGAAACAGCAACTGAACAAGAACAAAACAAAACATTGTTGCCTTCAGCAGAGGTAGACGACATCCATCCACGGATGGAAAATAAGAAATACATCAAGGTGTGAATAGCAAAAAGAAAACAATAAAAGCATGCAAACTGGAAACAGGGTGTGCACTGGGTTTAAGTTCCAAGTCCTTGACTTCCACTGCAGTAGGAAGGGTGATTCATTCTAGTAGTGAATCAATATTTGGTATCAAGTCAGAAGGCTGGTGATACTCACACTTGAGAAGAATGACAAAAGACAGGCATACAGAGACAGACAGACAAGCAGGCAGACAGACAGACAAGCAGAGAGACAGACAGACATGAAGACAGGCCGACAGGCAGGCAGAAAGACAGACAGGCAGGCAAACAGACAGGGAGACATACAGAACTCCTGACAGACAGCATGCAGACAAACAGATAGTACCTTACTACATCACCTGCTCCACAATTAACAATATCAGCAGGCTATCACGTTTGTTTGTTTTAATGCAGACTGTTCAATCACAGAGTGTTCGGCCAAGAGGAGAACAGTGAGAAATATTTTTTTTAAAACGGATTTCCTGAAAGCTGAGCTGAACAAAAAAAAGTGCACACTGTATCCTCCAGGACAAATCTACTGTTGTATTTCATTATCGCACTCTCCCCCTTTCTTTTCCCTCCAATCTCTCCCTCCCTCTCTCTCTCGCAATCTCTCCTTTTCAAGCACAGAGAGAGACACACACACCTGATCTATAGGACTAGTTGTTGATATTCCTTAATTTGCCAGAACATCTCAAAATGACAAATGCCGGTTTGCATAAAATCAAACCGGTTTAGGCTCGTACACCGGACCGGCAAAACTCATAGGAAGTCCTATGAGTACGAGTACAAGTCGAGTCCCAAGTCATATGAGCTCGATCTCGAGTCAATTTCCGAGTTTATTGGCGACTTAAATACGTCGCAAGTCTGAATCTGAAAATCGAGTCCCCAACTCTGTGTACACCTACATTGTTTTGCAGCAGCATGCTGCCTAGACTCAGCAGGGTGGTCAAGTGAGCGATGGCATCTTCTGTCAAGTGGGCGCCCTCTTTCCTCTGTGTTCCTTGTTCACCCCCTAGATGCCATCTGCTCACTTGGGGACCTAGGTGGGGTCCTTTCTCTTCATCCAGAGCCACTGACTGCCCTTCTCAGCAGCTCCGGAGAGATATTTGACTGCTTGCCGGTGAGCCTTGCCTCGCATCCCCATCTCCCGGAGTAGCATTGATGTTGATGTCGCTCTGAGGCTGCAGAGGTTTCCTCTGCAGCCTACCTCAACTGGCCTTTGCTTTCCAGCCGTGCTGTTTGGGTGTCAGCTGCAAGCCCAGCATTAGTAGGCCTCCTCCACTGCATCCTCCCAGGGCACTGTAAGCTCAATGATGTTAAAGAGATGGAGTGAGGCCGACGATAGCACAAGGTCTGGTCTGAGGTGGGTTGACATGATCTCAGCTGGGAAGCCTCTGGCCTAAGTCTGCCACCATCTACCATTTGCGTGACCTGCCCAGCTGCCCATTATCTGGCATTGATTTGACGAGTCTAGCTTGACCCTCACCTTCCTGGACAAATGCTGTTGTCAGACAGCGGGATGAAGGGGGAGGAATGGTGTTGATGCTCGTCTGCCGACTTTCCAGCGCTGCTGCAAAACAATATAGGTGTACACAGAGTTGGGGACTCGATTTTCAGATTCAGACTTGCGATGTATTTAAGTCGCCAATAAACTCGGAAATTGACTCGAGATCGAGCTCATATGACTTGGGACTCGACTTGTACTCGTACTCATAGGACTTCCTATGAGTTTTGCCGGTCCGGTGTACGAGCCTAAACCGGTTTGATTTTATGCAAACCGGCATTTGTCATTTTGAGATGTTCTGGCAAATAAAAAAGTAGCACAACTTTTATTGTGTTAAGCAATATGACAACGTGATTAACATAATATTATGTTTTGTTTATAAACAGACTAACAGAGCCACTAAGTAGTGCTGAGCCAGCAACATGAAAGACATCAAATTGGCTAAAGATTGCACAAGGCCGAAGTCTACTTTATTTAATCTTGAACATCATTTATTATTTTGATGTTTAAACTTACAAAGTTGAATGGTTGTTGTTAGAAATAAAAACGCGATGTGTCACTGAGTTGTTGATTATTGTTATTGTTATTGTATACTCTCTTCTTCTGCTTTAGTGTAGCACAGTGTAGTTGCATTACCGCTACCAACTCTAATTGTAAAATTCGGTATACCGAGCCGGTCTGGTGTTTGGCTTATTTCGAACTGGTTGGAATGTTTTTTCACCGACCCAACCCTAGTGAACTCTACGTCAAATATTTTGCGTCATTTAAGAAAAACAAGAGACAGTTTAGTAGTCAGTCAAAACTAGCCAACCAACGTTGGTTTGGGGCATTTATGATTATATTTTGGATTGTTTTTTAAACAAATTCAACATAGCTCTGAATTTTGAGCATGGTTTGTATACCCCAAAACAATTCCTGAACTTAGTTAGGCTCACAGAAATTAGTTTTTAGTTATAATGGAGCATGGCTTTAGTCAAAGAGAAATCTTTGCTTGCGGACCTTCATAATATTCAAAATTCAATCATTTTGGTTCATACTAAAACATGTTAATCATCATATGTTTCCCACTGTTTTTTCCTATCCCGCAGTGGAAACACTGTTCTTAAAAAGCCTTTCTCTCTCGCAGCGCCATTGCCCTGCGCCATACACTCAATAATACCATACTATACTATTACTATACTACTATATTACTACTACTATATACAGTATATTCAGTGTTGACAATTGCTAACAGCCTAAGAAGTCAGTCCATGCGGAGATGTTGACAAGCTTTCTGTTACTATTAGGATCAGAGGAATCTGAAGCAACAACCAAAAGTCATCAGTCAAGCCTCTGAACATCAAAATACTATAGGTTATCTAAATGCCATGTATCCACTCTTGTGTTTTGCAACCAAAACATTTTTCACAAAACTATGCTCAAATGTCATCTACCACCTGGTAATGTGGCTCTAAGATCTGTGATCGGTTGTTTCAAACCTCCTTTCCTTTGTTGCATTGACATGGACTGACATGGACTGAAAAATGCAGCTATTGCTGAAAGGGATGGCTATTGTTGTGAAAGGCGGTTTCAAAGCGATGATGATGGAAAAAAATGAAACCCCTACTCACGCGTGTTCGTTAATGAAGCGATAGAAGAAGTTGTTTAGCTTTAAGAAATAATCAGTTTTATTGTTAACACCAGTATAATGTGCAGAGTTTTACAGATATATCTGGGTCCGACTACATTTCCCTGACCGAACAACAAAGTATGTGTGTGTCAGTTCGCGAAGTCTGAGCACACATCTCTCTATCTCAGGATGTTATATACACAAAACAATGCAACCGTCATCACAAAAGGCTGGCTGTCTACGTTTCCCCATGTCATCCTCGTATTATCTGACTCCCACTGTTCTTTACATGTTCAAAGACAAGCCTGCCTGTTCTTTACTATCATATGTTTATCACCATGTATTCTGCACATGTCACCAACAATGTACTCGTTCTGATCATGTGGAGTTGCTTTTATAATTATATGCCTCTGCTTATATCTCATGATTCTGTCTTACTTCAGCAGAAAGGCACCGAGGTTAGTGTGACCCAATTCATTGGTCATCTGATAGATCTAACATATAACCATACCTTCACTATAGACATGATTTAGACTTGTACATATAGACTTGAGACTTGACTTGGACTAGTGCTTAAAAGACTTGACTTGGAATTACTTAATGACAATTACTTAATGACAAGTCTGGATGTATACAGCCAGGTGTCTCGGCCTTGAGTGAGGCTGGTTGCTGGTGTAGGGGAGAAGGAGCATGTGGGATCTTTTCCGTACGACTGGCTGAGATTCTTGGGAGATGACAGGACATCATAGGCAGCCTTGATGGTGAAGCTCGCTTTGAATGTCTCCATTTCCTACAGCTCTTTCCAGGAGATATTCTTCTTCTCTACTCCCTCCCATCTCATCCATTGCCCTTGCTTTGCCTGAGCCACGGCCTTTGCAAACCTTGTTGCTTCCTCCTGCCGAGGTATCTCTTCCACCACAAGCCTGGAATATCCTTGTTCCACACTGGTGCGCTGGTCCCAAGGCCTCAGCCACCCCTCCCTTGTTGCACTTGGCCCACAATGTCCCGATGTTTGAGTAACGCCTTTGCCTGCTGGGTTGCTTCTGATGGCGTCCATTTTCTACCAGTAGCCAGGGTGGGGGCAGCTTTGGCTACAAATAGATCACGTGATCATTGTACCACCCTCTTAGGCTCCTCACAGGTTTCTTGGAGACTGTTGGTATCTCATTGACAATATAGAAGCATTGGTCTGATAGCTTTCCTGTGACGATGGAGACTCTTCAGGACTTGTTTTGCTTGATCTTCATCCGAGCCAGCTTGATGTTCGCTTTCTCAACAGACGTACAGTACAGGCCTTGGTCGTGAGTCTTTTGAGGTCGTCCATGTATGGTCTGACAGGGAGCAGCTGTCCTCCAACCAGTCACCGAGATGACCTAATGATAATCTCCATGGCCATAATGAAGGTTAGCAGGGAGATGGTACAGACAGGTATAGCTGCACGTCCTGGAATTAGGCCTTGACGAGGCTTGTGAGGGACTGAGCCAAAGGCTTTGGCGAGGTCCAGGAATACCACATGAAGGTCTGTTCCCTTCCTTTTTGGCCACCTGGATCTGATGCCAGATGGTGCTAGCATGTTCCAGACAGCCGGAGAAGCCTGGGATGCCTGCTTTTTAGATGTTTCAATCATATGGTTTCTTGGCAGATATCCTGACAGCCTGTGAGCCACCACAATAAAGAAGATTTTTCCCTCAACGTTCCCCTCAAAGGAGGCTGATCTGACAGAATTGGTCAATTTCTGATGAGTCCTTTTCCTTTGGGATTAGATTGCCTCCTGCTCTCCGCCATAAGGT
The DNA here is from genome assembly GCA_030340625.1 of Merluccius polli. Lineage (NCBI taxonomy): Eukaryota > Metazoa > Chordata > Actinopteri > Gadiformes > Merlucciidae > Merluccius > Merluccius polli. The sequence goes on from JAOPHQ010002277.1 coordinate 384,563, forward strand.
TAGTATCTCCTGCTGACGCCATACCACCTTCATGAGCCTCCAGAGGAAACACAGTATGTCTTGTAGAGCCTGTATGGGACTCAATTGGGCCCTGGAGCTGATAAGTTCCATACTCTATGCACAGCTTTCTCCACTTCACTCTGTCTAGGCTGACAGACGTCTAGTCGTTCTGGTGGATGGATTGGTGGCATGTCAGGTGGGAGACTGATCTCTTTGTGGCGTTGGTTGTCAGTGCAGGATGTCTCCAGGTGTTTTTGTCTCAAGGTCTGCCTTTGACACTGAGAGACTTCTGCTCAGCTCAGCCGCATATGCAACTCTGGAGCTGTTGCAGCTGTTGAAGCCATAATAATAGCTATAATAATAGACAGACCATAAGAATGTATGATGAAATAACATCAGCTTTCCTTTGACTGCCACCCTGAAAGATCCTCACCAACCCTATACACATACACACACACAAACACACTTAAGTCATGGCAAACACATGTGTGCACGCAAGCACACACACACACACATAATAAGCAACCAAAGATCCATGGGCACACTATAGGCCCCTCTCTCAAAATTTGTAAATGACGTCACACCGGGTAAACTTTCTTCCAGCGAAGTCATTTCAGCTGTTCGCCGTCAGTGCTATCAACAGGAGACCACACAAAAATGCAGCGTTTCTTTGCAACTTCGCTGGTGGGTCTTCCAAGGATAACATTTGAAGATGTACACAAGATTGTGGAGTCACACTCACCAACACCACAGTCCAGGTTGAGGAAAGGGTACAAGTTCTTTGTGGAGGAGTTCATACACAATTGTCAAGGTAAGTTGTCTAACGTTTTTGTTTTTGTCAGTAGGCTAGCACTCAATAGCCTTGCTCATCCATGTTTTGTAATGATAAGCAAACCATATATGATCCATAGAAATCGTCTGAAATATCTGTGTGTGAAATGTGTGTAAAATGATCATATTTGTTATGTGTAGACTGTAATATTACTAATATAATTTGCCATGGTGGCTATGAAGTCTCCGTGTGTAGCGTTAGCATTTTAGTATTAGGTTAGCCAAGGATAGGTTAAGCTAGTTATCGCTATTTGCGGACGCGTTTTTGTCCGATCAGCGAGACTAATTTCATTGTATCTTCAACCAATGAATTAAAATATTTTTCTTCTAACAATTGTTTGTGAAAATAACATGTGTATGCTCAGTGTCAAGCTGAGCATACACAAGTAGCGTGCTTAAGACTTGGCCCACTTAGCTTGCTGCAATGTTATGGCTGTACAGACCTATGTATTTTCTTCCTCTTCATTAAGGCACAAGCCGTACGTAAAGGAAATCTGTTCAGTGCATTAAAAGGACAAACATCTAGGCTAATTCATGTTATAACATTGCTAAAACAACAGATGTAATGGGTGACCCAAGAGTTTTGCACAGAACTGTACATTGCTTTTCTGCCGTTGCAGACTCCTTGCCAGTTTCCAATGGCCTTATATCAAGGTCCTACCTTACATACAACATAGGCTATATGCAAGCAAACTTCCTAATCTAAGTTCAGTAACCCAATTCTTATGGTGTTCAAAGATCACCCTGGTGGCTGTTGGACAACTTGCTCTCTCAGAGCACAGCTGTAGCTGTGCTGCGGGCAAAGGCTTCTGTAGCCATGTAACCACTCTGCTCTTCCAGACAGCACATTATGTGCAGCTGGGCCTTCACGTGGTCCCACCTTCCCTTGCCTGTACCAGTCAACCACAGATGAGTCATCGACCTAGAACACAGGTGTGCTGTTGTGTCCTCTGTTCAAATCATACACTTTAGTATTTGTCTAGAGTATATGAACATTTCCTGTATGACTCAATTTTTGTTTTCATTTCAGGGAATCCATCCAGAGGCTGTGAGTGACCTTGTGGTGAAAAAACCCAAGTCGGTGGGGAAGACTGGAGTCAAGTCCACATTTGATGTTTCCTCTAGGGCCCCTACCAGAACCACACATCTTGGCGTCTGGAGCAAAGCTGAGTGAGATTCGCCCTCGCCCTTTGATCTCCCACATCCTGGAGGGAATATCCAGCTTGGAGTTGGTACCATCTCAGTTTGGACCTGTGCCTCGTGGTTGCACTCTGTCTTACCAGTGTCCACCTTTAACCCCAGATAAGCCAGTCATTGATTTCCCCCCACTCCCCCTGCCTGGATTTTCATTTATCTCTAATTTGGCCTTTGTCCCAAATCTCCATCAAGCACTACACTTAGTCACTAAAAGTTTCCCCAACTACAGTTTACGAAATTGAAATGGGTACCAGAGAGCAATCTAAATGTGCAGCTTGGGAACAAGTACGTCGGTCAAGGGTTACGGCAAGCAGATTCCGTGAGGTATGCCATGTGAGAGGGGAAACATCAGGGAAAGCATTAGCAACCAGAATAATCAGAGGCACAAAACAAACTCATGCTATGAGGCGAGGCCTGGAATTAGAGGAAAGTATTATCAAAAAATATACTGAATCGACCAACGTAATTGTCCTGCCTTGTGGTTTTGTGCTACATCCGGAGGCACCACATCTAGGCAAGGCAAGGCAAGGCAGCTTTATTTATATAGCGCATTTCATACACAATGGCAACTCAATGCGCTTTACATAGAACAATAAGAATTGAAATACAAATTAGAATAATAATAATAGTAATAAAAAGCAATAAAAAATACAAGAATAAAAGAATAGAAAGAAATAAAGTACTATAAGAGCAGCATAAAATCATGATTTAAAAGGACATAGTGCAATTAAATTTACAATTTAAAGTGCTTAGAACAAGCTCAATCATAAGCACAGGAGAAGAGAAGTGTTTTTAACTTGGATTTAAAAATGCTCACAGTTGGGGCTGATTTCAGTTCAGCTGGTAGTTTGTTCCAGTGTTGTGCAGCATAACAGCTAAAAGCTGCTTCACCATGTTTAGTTTGAACTCTGGGTTTCACTATCTGACCTAAGTCAGTAGATCTCAGAGCCCTACTGGGTTTGTATTCTACTAAGATGTCATTCATGTATTCTGGACCTAAACCATTCAGTGATTTGTAGACCAGTAGCAGAACTTTAAAGTCTATTCTGTAGCTGACTGGGAGCCAGTGTAAAGACTTTAGAACTGGAGTAATGTGCTCTGATCTCTTTGTTCTGGTTAAAACTCGAGCTGCAGCATTCTGAATGAGCTGCAGCTGTTTAATGCTTTTTTGTGAGAGTCCAGTCAGAAGACCGTTACAGTAGTCGAGTCTACTGGAGATAAAAGCATGAATCAACTTCTCCTGGTCTGTTTGAGACATAAAACCCTTCACTCTGGATATGTTCTTAAGATGATAGAAGGCTGTTTTGGTGATGGATTTGATATGACTGCTGAAGGTCAAATCTGAGTCTATCAGCACGCCAAGGTTTCTGACTTGGTCCCTAGTTTTTAGAGAGAGTGACTCGAGATGTTTACTGACGGCAGTCCTCTTCTCTTTATTGCCAAAAACAATTACCTCAGTTTTGTCCTGATTTAATTGAAGGAAATTTTGGTTCATCCAATTTGTTACTTGCTCTAAACAGTGACACAATGACTGTATTGGGCTGTAGTCATCTGAGGACAGTGCTATGTATATCTGCATGTCATCTGCATAACTGTGATAGTCTACATTAGAGTTCTGCAGAACTTGACCCAAAGGCAGCATATATAGACTGAACAGAAGGGGTCCAAGAACTGACCCCTGAGGAACTCCACATGTCATAGCCATTCGATTGGATTCATAACTTCCAATGGTCACAAAATAACTCCGCTCCTCCAAGTAGGACCTGAACCATTCTAGGACTGTTCCGCTGAGTCCTGCCCAATTTTCCAACCTGTTCAACAATATACTGTGATCCACAGTGTCAAATGCAGCACTGAGATCCAACAGGACCAGAACTGACACCTTGCCTGAGTCAGTGTTTAACCTAATATCATTTAACACTCTAATAAGAGCTGTTTCTGTGCTGTGGTGAGGTCGGAAGCCTGATTGAAATTTGTCGAAAAGGCCACTGGAATTCAAGAATTTGCTGAGTTGATTAAAAACCACTTTCTCAACGATCTTGGCTATAAAAGGAAGATTTGAGATAGGTCTGTAGTTGGTTAACATGGAAGCATCCAGCGATCTCTTTTTTAAGAGTGGCTTAATAGCAGCTACTTTTAGGGATTTAGGAAACGTGCCCGATTGGAGTGAGCTATTTAGTATTTGTCGCAAATCTATTTGGACAGAGTTCACAATAGTTTTAAAAAAGTCTGATGGCATTTTGTCAAGGCAGCATGTTGATGGTTTTAGATGCTGAACTGTTTCCTCTATGGTTTTTTGGTCAACTGTATTAAATTCTGACATCGCAGTTGAGTTATTCCTGGGAGGTCTTAGGGATTGCGTTATTTTATTGTTTAGTTGATTTGTGCTAATATTTAACCTTATGGACTGGATTTTTTCACTGAAAAAGCAAGCAAATTCATTGCATTTTACTGTGGAAAGGAGTTCTGGAGCTATCTGTTTAGGGGGGTTTGTCAGCTTATCAACCATAACAAATAGGGTGCGGGTGTTGTTGATGTTCTTATTAATAATTTCAGAAAGGTGTCGCTGTCTAGCCTTTACTAACTCATAGTTAAAATTACAAAGACTTATTTTGTAGAGGTCATGGTGAATTTGAAGTTTAGTTTTTCTCCACTTACACTCTGCTTTCCTGCATTCTGTTTTTAAAGCCTTTACCATCATAGTGTTCCTCCATGGTGTTTTCTTTCTGATCAAGGTCGTCTTAGTTTTAATAGGTGCAACAGCATCCATGACATTTGAGATTTTCCAGTTAAATTGATCTAGGAGTTCATCAACTGACTCTGCACTCACAGTTGGTGACATAGCTATAGCCTCCATAAACTTTGCACTGGTATTCTCATTTATGTACCTTCTCTTAACAGACACAGAGGTTAACTGAACATTTGGAATGATCTGTAAATCAAAGAACACACAGAAATGATCAGAAAGAGCCAAGTCCTTAACATCCACAGAAGAAATGTTAACACCTTTAGAGATAACCAGATCCAGAGTGTGGCCTCGAGTGTGTGTGGGCCCTTTCACATGTTGCAAGAGGCCAAAAGTGTCAAGTAGAGCAGAGAGGTCTTTGGCATTAGTGTCCATGTTATTGTCTACGTGAATGTTAAAATCCCCTGTTATGATAAAAAAGTTATAGTCAGTGCAGATAACTGACAGCAGTTCAGCAAACTCATCAATGAATTTCCCTGAGTATCTTGGAGGTCTATAAATGATTAAAAAAAGGACTTTTGGAACACCTTTTAGAAAAAAACAGAGATATTCAAAAGAGCTAAAATCACCTAACGTAATTTCCTTGCACTGAAATACAGATTTAAAGATGGCAGCAACTCCTCCGCCTTTCTTACCAGTTCGACACTTGTTCATAAAACTGAAATTTGTTGGTGCTGCCTCATTGAGAATAGCACAACAGCTACATTCAGTCACTAAGAAGTAAAAAATCTAGGTCATAGGTCATAATGACGTCATTAACTAACAGTGATTTGTTGACTAGTGATCTGATATTGAGTAGAGCTAATCTTGTGGAGATAGCAGGAGACACTGGTATATTTCGAGGTTGACATGCTATACTTAGGGACTGTAGGATATTTACCGGGGGGGGAGGGCCGGTCGTCAGGGGGGGAGGGCCTAGGATAATTTTTTTAAGCCTTAGGGGAGGGCCCAGGAGAATATTTTTGGCCTGGGGGGAGGGCCGAGGAAAATTATTTTATGGGGGGGCAATCGTCATGACTCATGCCGAGTTCGATGTTTAAATGAAAGATAGGATAGCCTGTAAGGAAGTGAACGTCTCCTTTACCATAACCATAACCCCTTTTGGAGTGAATTGTTTCACAGTAGACTGCGGACGCTGTAGACTCTGCTCTGCGAGCGGACGCTGTAGACTCTGCTCGTCTCTTACCACCGCGAACGGGTTTATGAGACCCCAGATCGTTTCACACAGACGCGGGAGGGTACCTTTGGCGTCAGTATCCAGGGCTTAATTTGGGCCGGAACACGCCGGAATATGTTCCGGCACCTCCAACGGTGGATCCGGCACCTTTTTTATTTTTTTATTCCCCCCCCCCCCCCCCCCCCCCCGCCGTCAGTGGTTACGATCGCGCAACCCCGTCATCAGTCCGCGGTCCCCCCCCCCCCCCCCCCTCCCGTTGACAATCACGAACACCCCCCCCCCCCACACCCACCCCCGGGCGTGACAAATCGTCGGTAGGCCTATATTACGAGTTGGGATGAGAACGGGTTGTCTGCCGAAACCGGCAAGTCTAAATCATGCGATAGGCGCGCACGATGACATCCTCACAGCATGCACACGGGCTGTGTGTGGACTCGGGTCTGCGGCTGAGTCCGCGGGTCCGGTGCTGGGTTCGCGGCTGGCGGGTCCGGTGCTCCCGTTGACAATCGCGCCCCCCCCCCCCCGTTGACAATCGCGCCGAATGTAGAGCATATTGTAATGCAGCGTTGAATGGATGAATAGCTTACATAAGGGTCCCCAGCACTTTTCAAACCACACTCAAGCTTATGGTTATTGTCCCCACCACTTCTAAAACCAAACTGACGCCACTGACCACATAGACCAAGAATCGCAGGGTGATCATTAGTCGCTCTTAGTCACAGTAGTTTGTGTTTTGTCTTATAATAGCCTATAAGGTACAATGTCATCAGCCAAGTTGTGAAATTATTGGGGGAGTCTCGTAACATTGATAAAAGCAGGCTTGTCCCCATTCTCAAGTTCAAGGCACAGCGTGGCATAAACCCCTGCTCTTGCTGCGTGTGTACCCGTGTGTGTGTATGTGTGCTTATGTGGCCGTTTTAACCTTGTAAACGTCATTTTCCGACCAATTTTATTTGATTCACGTAGCGGGGAGGGCCTAGGAGATTTTTTTTTGAGCCGGGGGGAGGGCCCCGGAAAAAAAAAAATTACCAGGGGGGAGGGCCAGGCAGAACAATTTTAACCCGATCGTCTGGCGACCGGCCCCCCCCCCCCGCTAAATATCGTACAGTCCCTTAATAAATTGGCAGATTTACCCTTTTTATTTCTCACCAGTTTAACCATTCTTCTGTTGCCTGTCATCACAGGGATTGAGAAGGCTATCTGAACTCCATAGGGCCCTGACTTTTCCTGGGGGAGAACATTATTGGTATCAGTATTGCAGCCTGGACCCGGCACGTATCAGTCCGACTCACAGATTATCTGAGTCAGAGGAGGTGAGGGGGCTCTGTGACGTGGGGCTGGACGAGGAGGGGGATTTGGGGGAGAAAAAATGGGATTTGGGCGTGGTGTGAGTTGGAAATCCAGAAAATGGGGGAATGGGGAATCCGGACTGCCTGGAGAGCTGGATGGGGTCCCGGTGGGTGAAAGTTGGGAGTCTCCTGGTGGGGCTGGGGGAGACTCCTCCTGTTGGGTTGGTGGGGCTGGGGGAGACTCCTCGTGTTGGGGTAGGGATGATGACGTTAAAGCCTCTCTCTCGGTGTGCTGTCCTTCATGTTCACTCCTTATCTCAGGCAGTAGTAGTTTTTGTCCAGAAGGCTGTCTTATCTGTTGTTTTGGATTGTCTCGCCTCTTGTCCTTGGCAGGGGCTGCTGCTGACCGACGCAAAAAATCAAAAATGTTGTAGCTTAACAGCTCTGCTCCTGACTTGTTAAGGCAAAATCCATCTGCCTCAAAGAGGTGTCTGCGTTCCCAAAAAATGTTGAAATTGTCAATAAAGTTCACTGATTGAGCAGCACACGTATCTTTGAGCCATCTGTTTAGCATCAACAGTGTTGCGAATTAATAACATGTATCATCAGGCTGTAAAATATCTGCACATAGCCAGGAGTAGAAATAAATATACAAGTTGTAGTAACTGCACCTCAACACATGATGGCGCCAAACAATATACTGGGGGCGGCGCTTAACGCTAGCCATTGTGCGTCATGGAGGCCACGCCTCCTGCCCAGAGGCATCCGGCGGAAACATCCGGTTAGGATCAGAATCGTCCAGGCAGACCTCCAGAGGGACGCGCGGACGATCTCTCCACGCGGCGTGACTCTTACATTGCCCCTCCATTGTTACGTAGGTTAGATATAACTTAAACCTAAACAAATAAAGTGAGTTATAAGCGTTCCTGTTGTCGGCAGCCTTCTTCCCCGGGACACAAACTCCACATTCTGGTGACCTCCCGACGTGATTCGGGGAAAGAGAGGCTTTATTTGGAACCTTGGAACTTTGGCCGCACTGCAACCGTACGACTCAACAGCTCTGCCACAAGGCGCCATAACAGGAGGTAAGCAGTGCCCATTGCTTAGGCTAAAACTGCACATAGATAGATATAGGATTATTAGGTGACAGAGCTGCTAGCGTACGTTGTGGTAGAGCTTTGGTTCTCCGGTCCATAGTCGTTACAGTTAAGCCGACGTAAAATGAACAGGCGCTGAATACTCAAATTGGGATTGATTAAATTATATTAGTCGCCATTTTACGGCAAATAAGAAGTAACAAATGGCCAGTAATGTATGAGTGTACGGGTTTGAGGCCCATTTAGTAGTAAATCGGTTTGAGGCCGAATTAGTTCAAGAGCCGGGTTTGAGGCCCACATATGGCTTAAAATAAAATAAAAAAGACAAAAAAGAGGCGGGTTTGAGGCCCACATATGGCTTAAAATAAAATAAAAAAGACAAAAAAGAGGCGGGTTTGAGGCCCGGTTAATGTTTTAAAATCGGTTTGAGGCCGTAGGGTTTGAGGCCCTTAAATTGTTTTATCTTGTTTAATTGGTCAAAGGTTGTGACCCATATGATAACGTGGTGAATTAGGAGTGGAAAACGGAGATCGATTGCTACTAACATCGCTACTAACATTGTTACTAACACTGCATTCACAAAGAGCTAAGCTAACTTGCATGAAACACAATAACCCACGTTTGTGTACATAATCCTGTATGTGCTAACGCTTGCTAACTTTGCTAGGGTGCATCTTAGCTTTGTCTGCAGAATATGGTACATGTAACTGGAGATCCCAACACGTGGGTTAGCCTTTTGTTCCTTTGTTGATGGTAGCATTTTTGTGCTACACAAGCTAACACGTGGGGCTAGCGGACATGCTAGGTATTTAGAACTGAAGATAGCCCACCACGGGGGGTGGTTTATGGCTCATTGTTCCAGGGGGGATGGAAACATTCCTGTGTTCCTAGCCATTTGGCCCAAGTGGAGGCTAATAGCTATGCTAGGTCTAGGGAGAGACAGTAAACTCATCTATCTAACCTATAGACATATACCTAACAGTGCCAGTGGATTTGGAGCCCTTCCACATATGGGCACACACATAGTAGGATATATACACAATATTAACGTGGAGGATATAAAGTGTGCGCATTTAAATAAGTTCTATGCTATGGTAACACAGCAGGGAGCATAGATTACAAATCCCTGTCAGCCATTTTGGGAGTCCCCAAAATGGCCCCCAAGACCCCCTACCCCTCGACCACCCCTACCCCCACCCAGACTTTCCCCCTCCCCCTCCCCCGACGACTGACCATGAAGAAGGGGACAAAGGAATGGCGTTTGCCAGTCCATTTACTTTGCGACGCCTTACTTGCGAGTGTGCTAAGTGTGAATGAAGTGTGAATGAAGTTGTGCACTCCTAGAATGCAAGGGGAGAAGGCAGAATGGAGCCCAATACAATAATTCGGTTTAATGTTATTATCTAGACGTATACATTTATAAATAACTATGTTAACAGATGTCATTACTGCGATAAAAAGTGTTGTAGTGTAAAAACTGATTATTCATAAGCATCAACTTGTCAGTAATATGAAGGCGTTCAAATTGACATTAACTCTTTGTTTTATTCTTTCCTTTATTTACTAAGAGCTAAGAACCTTAAGAGAAGGAGGGGACCTCCATGCCCCTTCCAAAGAAAGATCATGAACACCTCTTTTTGTTTTTATTAATGATAAGAAATTATAAGGTTAACAAAGGAGGAAAGGGAAGTTGGACAGGACACAATGAGATTGGGACAGTAAGTGGTAATTCTTAAAACAGGAGGATTTATTTAGAAAGACAGAGGGAAGTAGACAGAAGGATAGAAGAAGAGAAAGTGTAAGGAAAGTTAGAGAAAGTGGAAGAAGGGAAAGACTAACACTAGAAACAGCAGGAGGTCCTATAGATAAGGAGATCTAATGAAGGAGCCATAAATACAGAGTTATACAGGGGTTTACCCTATAATAGTAGTGTTAATAATAATAATAATAATAATAATATTAATAATGATAATAGACATAATGAAACATAATGAAGAAAGCGATGCGAACATTAGGACGGTTAAGGATCAGGTCAACTATGTATACATGTCTGTTATTTGTTTTTGTTTCCTGTTGATTTGTTTTCTTTGTGTATTTGTTTTATACTTTTAACTGTTTGTGAAGTGTTTTGTGCTTTATAGGACAAATAGCAGACCAACAGCTCAGTCACGTCACATGAAGCCCCGAACCCCTGGTACCCCCTCATGAGTCTTTGTACATAAGATGGTTGACGGGCATAATACGGCCCTATCTGATAGTTTCATTTAAATCAGAAGTTATCTCTTCTACCACTCGTCCACAGTAGTCCAGGGGTCAACCAGCGCTGGGGACTGGTAACAGTCTAGGGACTTTTCTCCCGCCTCAAGCGACGATATGGGAGTGTGGTAGAGTCATAACCTGATACACAGTGTAGGGGTGTAACAATTAATCCAGTCAATTTTTGGGTTGCTCAGTTTACCTCCATAATGTGGTGTCCATTGTCTTGTTTTTATGTACGATGTTTTGTTTTTGCTTAATGATGCTGACCGTTGTTGAGGCCATGATTCTTAGATGGACCAGAGGGTTTTCACCTGGGACACACACACAGGTGCCATTTGATTATTAGAGGTGACTTGGGCGATGACAATGAGGAAATTGAGGTTGGTTTATTTGAGCCATATCCATTTTTAGTAAGCAAAACTATTCAATGATTGTGTGTGGATATATATATATATTCAATTTTAACTTCACTCACCATATTTACCTATTGTTTGACTCACCATTGTATGCAAGTTTGTTTTGATATAACTTTCACATATGGTTTGAACTACTTAGATTAGTAATGATATAAGACCATATAGGATTAAGACATGCCTGATCTATAATTACATAATAGAAACCACTGTCTACATATTGTTGGTTGTATTGTGTTAGATGTTTTTCTGCAAAGATACTGGTTGGTTCTGGTCTCTCTTCCCCCAGGACAATGGAGGGGGGTCCATTAGAGAGAGGACAGTTGATCTGGGGTTCCTGCCCTAAATGGACTCAGAGACTCATATTTGGACATTGAAATGGACTGCATACACAAAATGAACAGCAGGAACATTGCTTCCTGTTACCAGCGGTTGATAAGTTTCCTATTAGGAGGCAACATGGTTGACGGTCTTATCTGAATGTGATGTGTTTTTACACTCTATATTTTCAATTTTCTTTTTGATTCTTTTAATGATTGATTATTCACAAGCGATTGATGTTGAAAGATGTTAACACTCTATAATTATGATTTGTTGTGCATTGGCAGTGACTGGATTGCAGAGAAGTGCTTCATCCTGATGGGGGGTGAGATCTTCTCTAGACTAAGAATCCGTCATGATTTTTTTCCATCTCCTAGAGGTGGTTATCGACTGGATGAAGGTAACCCAACCTGGACAGACCTCTCTTCAGCTGCTGAAAGGGTAACTGGGAAGAGTTCTTTCCGGTGGGGTGAGACTAGCTCATGAATTTGGCCTTATTAGAACAATTGAATAAGTTTCCCTAGTCTAAGAGTAAATAAAATAATGTGGGCATAAGATCCAAAGGTAACGCTAGAAAACTAAAATAGTTGTGCCAAAAAGCTTGATAAACTAGGACCCAGAATCACTGTCATGTACATATATTTTATGATATCAATATATAAAGGTCAATACAAGCGGGAAGAATGAATGCAACCACTTAACTTTGTGTTAATTTTACGTGACTTTTTCAAAGTCACGAGGAGGGAATAAGTAGTGTATTTTACTTCAAGGAGGGACTATTTTTGTATTTTATTCCAAGGAGGGAATATTTTTGTATCTTATTTGCAAGGATATTTTATTTCAAGGAGGGAAATATTTTTGCATTTTATTTACAAGGGGGGAATATTTGTGCATTTAGATTTTTTGTTTTTTTTCGTTTTATTTGTTTAAGTGTTGAATTTACATAAGTCAGACATATGGTCTTTGAACATTTGCAAGGACCAGGTTAAAGTAATCATTGGGAAATACTTCAGCAATCTGTTGGGAAAGGATCTAATACACAAGCTAGTTTATTGATATAGAAAATTGGGAATTACTTCGCCAACGCCTAATGCTGTTATGCTGTGTTTAACACCTTAACTTGTTAGCTTTTTCCACCGCCGTGTCAAAACTACAGCGCCAACACCGGGTGGTGCAGCAGTCACCCATCAAACAAGCGGTTATGTTACATTCACTGGGAATGGTGGAAAGAGTGAACGGGACACTCAAGAAACTGACATTTCCGAGAAACAGAGTGCAGAGCCAAAGGACGAACCACCAACCAGGGTGGAGAAAGGTGACCAGGTGTACCCGAGAGTGTGCAGGGGACAGTGGAGCGCCCCGATTTGATCAGGCTGTGGTACCTGATATCCTGGAGTTCGGCACCTGTGTCTAGGAGGACATGGCACCTGTTTTACTTGAATGTTGAATTATTAAATACACAATATGCTTCACGGTTGTCAATACAATGCATTATAAGTACGGAATGTGTTATGCTGTAGTCCCATGATTGCTTTAATAATGAAACGGATGAATCTTTTGACGCTGCTAAAATGTTCTGACTACTGGTGATGAGTGGATCCGTGGGGAAGGCACACATGGGTACGTGTTGGTAACCTTGGCGTGTGGGCCTTGCCTATGGATCACAAGATGGGCATTGAATTCATGAACTGTCCGACTTGAGGTTGGCTACAGATACGGGGGATAACACTGATGATCTTTGAGTAACCTGCGTGCATGGAAACCATCTGAGCAATTGCATGCTAGTCTACAGGGCGTTTTTTAGATCTATATAGGGTTAATGCTGCTAACACGATAATGTCTCTTCTGTGTTAGCCAGAGCTGCTAACACGGTAATGTCTGTTCTTATACCTGGAGGTATTCGATTTTGGTTATACATGCATATAAGTATTTGAAGGGATTTCATATGGGGAAATTACAATGCATTAACTACTATGCCTTTCTGTCCTCAGGATACTGTGATAATGGTATGACATATGGATTGTATGATGTGATGATAATTTGTCTACTGTTGGCTACGGCCCATGTATTCTTTGAGACACACCAAGGTGAATGCCATCCAATTTAGAGATGCGACAGGTTTTCCTACTGTCTAGAAGAGGTTTTCCCGAACTAAGTCGATTGGTGATGTTGATGTTTTTCTTTTCGCTTGAATTTATACTCACCATTTTTAGACCCTACATGATACATAGCATTATTAATTTATAGTATGGTCATCAGTGATGACCAAGGAGGGACTGTTGCGAATTAATAACATGTATCATCAGGCTGTAAAATATCTGCACATAGCCAGGAGTAGAAATAAATATACAAGTTGTAGTAACTGCACCTCAACACATGATGGCGCCAAACAATATACTGGGGGCGGCGCTTAACGCTAGCCATTGTGCGTCATGGAGGCCACGCCTCCTGCCCAGAGGCATCCGGCGGAAACATCCGGTTAGGATCAGAATCGTCCAGGCAGACCTCCAGAGGGACGCGCGGACGATCTCTCCACGCGGCGTGACTCTTACATTGCCCCTCCATTGTTACGTAGGTTAGATATAACTTAAACCTAAACAAATAAAGTGAGTTATAAGCGTTCCTGTTGTCGGCAGCCTTCTTCCCCGGGACACAAACCCCACAACAGCCTGCTGAATCTCTCGTCTCCTCGCCGAACTGTTGGTAGAGGTCCACTGATAGACACCTCAGTATTCAGACATCGAACTTTGTTCAGCAGATCAATAAAATCCTGTTTCAATACCTCTGATTGTTGCTTGACAACATCAAGTGCTCCTGTGTGAATGACGAGAGATTTCACTGTCGGATGCTCAGCAGTGATTTCCAGAATTTTCTGTGAGATATCGGACACCATATCATTGGTAAAACAAAGTACTTTGGTGTTTTTGCCGAAAAAGTGTTTTGTCTTATTCACAGCTCCGTCACCCACTATCAGCGTTTGAGGCCCAGTGGTTAGCTCTTTCTGCAGCCTTTTAGTATATGATTTAGCCTCGTACCTTTCTCCGGTGCTGGAAGATGACCTTTCTTTTGGGGAGTCAGGGTCTTGTAAAAGTGGAGCAAATCTGTTCTCTAGTAGAATCCCCGTGTCTTTGGTCGGTTTGCTCTTACTTTTTGTTTTAGCCACATTCCATGGCTGTTTTCTCCTTGGTACTGGGGTTGAAGAGACCCTCCTGTGTGACGGCAGTGCAGGCCACTCAGTATCATCACAAGTCTGCAGGTGCTGGGTTCTGCCTGTTAACCGTCTTCCCATATCTGAGGGAGGCGATTTATCTTTCCATGAATTATGCTTTGGCTTTGCACAAGGCATTTGTCTGTTAGCCTGCTCCTTTCCGCTGATTTGGGTCATCGGTAGAGTGGTTTCATTCCCATATTGACCATTTACCTCCACGTTGACTTCGAGTCGCAGAAATTTCGTCTCCAGTACTGCTATCTTCTGGAGAAGTTTGTGGTAGTCAGCCAAGGAAAAGGGAGGCATATCGTCGTAGCTAATTAGAGGCATCTTGTTGCTAATTAGCTTAGCTTAGCTGAGCTCCACAAACCCAGTCAGTATAGTGCAGGCTTATGCTGCTGATAGGCCACACTCACAAAGTAAAAAGGGTTTAAATAATAGTGGTAGCCTTCAGATACTTTCCTAAATTAAGCTCCCAGTGATTTAAAAGTATCCAGGACCCGCTTTCCATACATTTTGTAGCAAAAGGACAGGATTAAAATGGGAAAAAAAAGAAAAGTAAGAAAGTAAGAGCGGAGAGCGAAGAGCGAAGCGTCTACTAGCTGCAATGTCCTTGAAGCACTCGGGGGGGCCAGTCCTGACGGAAAAGTGTTTGATGAAACAGAGACCGACCTCTTTGGCCTGGTGGAAGTTAAAAGCACCTCAGCAGAAAATGTTGCCAGTGTCCCTTACATAAAAATCACGAACGGCCAGGCCAAACGTAAAGAAAGCCACAAATACTATTGGCAGGTTCAAGGCCAGCTTGCAGTTACCAGTTTACATTGGTGTGACTTTGTGACAGATACAGCAGAAGACTTAACTATTCAGAGAATTTGGCAAGATGATGAATTCATAGCATCCATGAAGGACAGACTAGATTTGTATTACCGCAATGTGTACATAGATGTTCCTTATGTGAACATCAATAACTACCACTTCTTAAAATCAATTCATATTTAATGGCTTATCTCACAAACTGACAGTTGTTGTTGTTGTTATTTATTGTTGCTGATATTTGTTATTGAATGTCTCTTGTCTCTACCAGTCTCCCTCTTTTCTTCGAAATCAGTCAAGTATGTGTGTCCTGTTCTACTGTAATTAGATCTACAGAAACAGCGATTTAGCTTTTTGAACATTCTTTACACAAATTATGATGGTTTGCAGAGGATGTAAAAACTGTTTGTGTGGTCAGAACAATTGTAGACATATCTTATTGATGTAAGGAAATAATGCCAAAATTCAGCACACTTAAAGTTAGTAATTAACCATGACGCAGCAGTTATGCCAGATCTGGTTGACGCTTCCAGACAGACTGAGTGGCACAACACTATCCCAGATGTGGTATTCCTTAACCCGATGGATGACCCTCTCCAGTAGAATCCTGAGCCGTGCAATTGCTTGCGTTTGGTCACAGTCACTTTTCTTGAACTGCGCTCCCCTTTTGAATGGTGGAATTACAAGGGCAGCGCCAACGCTGGACAGCAGATCGTCAATGGTAAAGCCCTTGTCCACCATGACTTCATCGCCAGGCTCAAGCAGGTTCAGGATGCCAGACTTCCTGGTGATCTTTGTCAGAAATTGACCCGGTGTAGAGGGGTGAGACGTATGTCACTGCTCCACATGGAGCAACACCAATAAGTCCCTTAAATGTTGTGGTGCTCCTGTTTCTCTGAGTACATTGGATTCTGCATAGACAACACCATCCCCCTAAAAAGGTCCACTGTTACCCAAACAACAAACCGTGGGTAACTAGTGACCTGAAGGCCCTTCTCAACCAGAAGAAGAGGGCCTTTAGATCAGGGGACTGTGCAGAACTCAAACGGGTACAAAGACAGCTCAAATGCAGCATCAGGGAGAGCAAGGACGTTTACAGGAGGACACTTGAGGACAAACTGGGGAACAGTGACACTAGGGACGTGTGGCGGGGGATGAGAGAAATCACAGGCTTTCAGAGGAAAGGAGGGGGTGCAGCTGGGGGGAACAAACAACGGGCAAACGAGTTGAACCAGTTCTCCAATAGGTTCAACTCCAACTCCCCCACCCCCGGTAGCCTCCCTTATGCTCCCCTGAACAACAACCCCAGGTCACTCACACAACCCCCCACCACCTCATGCCCCACACCACCTTTGTCACCCACATCCCCCACCCCCCTACTGCCATTCAACACACTCTTTCACACCTCCCACCCCCAGGTCATCCTCACAGCTCATTCAGCCCCACACCACCCCCTACCGCACACACCTCTCTGCACCCTTAACATCCCCACCCCCCAACCTAGTGATGACACCCACTACAGACCCTGTCACAGCACTCATGCCCCAATCTAGTCTCCATATCACATCAAGCCAGGTAAGGAGAGAGCTGGAGAGGCTCAAACCACGGAAAGCTGCTGGACCAGACTGCATCAGCCCGCGGGTGCTAAGGGAATGTTCCAGCCAGCTCTGTGGCGTTTTCCAGCACCTCTTCAACCTGAGCCTACAACTTCAGCGAGTACCAGTGCTCTGGAAAACAACCTGCCTGGTCCCAGTGCCCAAAAAAGTACATCCTGTGACACTGGAGGACTACAGGCCGGTAACACTGACCTCGCACATCATGAAGGTTATGGAGAGACTGGTCCTGGCACACCTCAGACCATTGGTGTGCTCATCACAAGACCCCCTTCAATTTGCATATCAGCCCCATGTTGGGGTTGATGATGCAATCATCTACCTGCTGCAGAAGGCCTACTCCTCACTAGACTGCCCCAACACCTCAGTCCGAGTCATGTTCTTCGATTTCTCCAGTGCCTTCAACACCATCCAGCCCAGACTGCTGAAGGCCAAACTGGAGAACATGCAGGTGGGTGCTCCCCTAGTCACTTGGGTTGATGACTGTGGCAGGGTTCCTCCTTACCACACGCCACCGAAGTGGCTTCCTTTGGGGCCCTCTGACACAGGACAAGGGTAGATGGTAGTTCAAGATGTTTAATGGAGATTAAGGCAGATGGTATTCGCCGAGCTGATGGTACAAACTGTCATGACTGTGGCTCCTCCTCGAGTGTGTGTTGATGGCTGGTTTATCCTGGGTGCCATGATTGCTCATGCACCACAGGTGTGCAGCCCCACCCAGCCAGAGTCCAATCAGTCTGACTCAGGCCAGGTGAGGCTGTAAACCAGCAATCAACAGCACACAATCCACATACACCCTCCACAATGACTATCTGACGGGCAGACCGCAGTTTGTGAGATTGAAAAACTGTGTGTCTGACCGTCTGATTAGTAACATCGGGGCCCCCCAGGGAACTGTACTGTCTCCTTTCCTCTTCACCACCGTCATCTTCAGAAATTCTCTGATGACACGGCTATCGTTGGGTGTGTTGAGGGTGGGAGGGAGTCTGAGTACAGGGACCTGGTCGACCGCTTTGTGAAGTGGTGTGGGGAGAACAACCTGCAGCTGAACGTGGCGAAGACGAGGGATATGGTGGTGGACTTCAGAAGGAACAAGACCTTGCCCTCTCCTGTCAGCATCGGTGGGACAGACATGGATATGGTGGATAAATACAAGTATCTGGGTGTCACTCTGGACAATAAACTGGACTGGTATGCTAACTCAGAGGCCATTTACAAGAAGGGCCTGAGCCAGCTTTACTTCCAGAGGAGGCTCAGGTCCTTCAATGTCTGCAACAGGATGTTGCAGATGTTCTATCAGTCTGTTGTGGCGAGCACCATCTTCTTTGCTGTGGTGTCCTGGGGTGCGGGCATCAGAACAAAGGACGCCAACAGACCAGAGCATGTGAGCGGAGCGGAAGTATTTTGTGTTGAGCGAGGAGCGGGAATTTTTTTAAAAGGTGGAGCGGAGCCTTATCTCCCGCTCCTGTTTCGCTCCGGTCGCTCATGCCCTACCCAGAATGCATCTTTGCACCTGCCCGCACACCCACACTATTTTCCCGCACTATTTTCTTTCAAAACTATGGAGTTTAATGTGTACTTCAGAAAACAAACTGAGAAGTCGTACAAGTGTACTATTCCAGTAAAAGTAAAAGATGGGGACAATGTGGAACAATTAAAAGAATGCAGCAACATTGTTGCAGTCGGTAAAGAGTCGTTTTGGAATCTTAAAAGACACATTTCTCGGAAACATGGCAGTCTACTACAGGAACACACAGCAAAATCAAAAGGTGAGCTAGTCACTAATGCTAGTTTAAAATATGCTTTGTATGTGTAGTAATGTCCGTTTAATTTAATTTGGACCTCCGTAAATTTGTATTTCATAGAGCGAGAGGCACATCAGCGGGAACAAGAGAAAGAGAGAGAAACGGGTGGGGAAATAGGCCGTTTCTTCACCCCACGCAAAGGCCCAACTGTGACAGCAGTGAGAAAAAGGGAGCTGGATGAAGCCTTTTTTTAAATGATTTACATGGACTACGAGCCACTAAGTAAAGGAGAACGAGAAGGGATGCCACACTTCGCGAGTGCTGCCCAACCAGGCTACACCCCCCCCTGCTACAATACTGTCCGGGACACACTGATGCCACATGCGCTAGAAGAGATGGAAGCCAAGCTGCAAGACCTACTGCAAAAGGGTGATGGGATTGTTCTGTCAGCTGACATTTGGACCAGTAGAAGAGGGCACAGCTTCCTTGGCATCGTGGCCAGTTTCATTGATGAGATGTTCCGGGGACACACGGTTTTGTTAAGCTGTGAGCACATACAGGGGCACCATACAGCAGATCGCATTTACCAAAAGTACGAAAGTGTACTGAAAAACTGGAACGTGCAACAACGCGTGACTCGGGTGGTGACTGACAGTGCCAGCAACATGGTTAAAGCATTTAACCTCCTCCCTGGCACTGAAGAGGAGGCGGATGACGTGACTGCGGGTGCCAGCTGCACCACTGAGCATGAGGAAGAGGAGGGACTACCTGAACTCTCACAGGTCCAAGTGGAAGAAATAACTACCAATGTAGAAAGTATGGTAAACAAGTATTTTACTGTGTCAAATTTACATCTGCGGTGCCCAATTCACATGCTTCAGCTGGCTATCAAAGATGCTGTTAACGAGCACGCCAGTGTTAACCGCCTGTTACTGAAAGTCGGGCAGCTAGTGACAAGTGTGCGCAAGAGCTGCTTGAACACCGAGGAAACCGACCGATTGGGAGTACGCCCCACGACTGCTTGCACAACGCGATGGAGCAGCCAACTGCGGATGATTGAGTCGGTCCTCTGGTTGTTCCAAAAAGACCCATTATGGCAAAGCAAGATCAAATCTACCGCCGCCAACATCACCCTAAACGAAGTGCGTCAGCTGACGCACCTTGTCAGCGTATTAGCACCGCTGGCGGACCTCACAGACAAAATGCAGAAGGAGCTGGGGAACCTAGGGATGATCCTCCCGGCTGTCAGTGAGATCAAATCCCTGTTAACCAACACTGCACTTCCCATGGGCATTTCTGCTTTTGCAGAAACACTGGCTAATAATGTGTCAACTCGCTACGGAAGGTACTACACTGATAAACACATCATTTTAGCCTCGGTGTTACATCCCAGTTTCAAGACAGAGTGGGTCATCCGAGATGAGGTAGTCTGCAACAAACTCAAAGAGATCCGCAACCTCCTTTTCGAAGAAGCCGAGGAAAACACTCCGGTAACCCTTCCTTTTACAGTCCGGTAATTACCAGCTAATTACCTGGTAATAAGATGTATTTACTAAGTAATAACATGTAATTACCTTGTAATTACCAAGTACTTACCAAGTAATTACCAAGTACTTACCAGGTAATTACCAAGTATTTACATTACATATTTACCTGGTAACTACCACTTATTTACCTGGTAGTTACCTGATATTTACCTGGTAACTACCACTTATTTACCTGGTAGTTACCTGATATTTACCTGGTAACTACCATTTATTTACCTGGTAGTTACCTGATATTTACCTGGTAAATACCAACAAGTTACCCAGTATTTACTTGATAACTTGCAACTATTTACTAAGTAATTACTTTCTAATTACCCAGTAGTTACAATTTACCCAATAACCCCCATGTATGTATGCAGATATTAACTGGTATTTACCCAGTAATTACAAATGTGTACCACGTACATTCCAAAACATTATCAGGTAAAACCCTGTGAATTACCCTGTAAGGAAGGTGGAACTGTACTGTAAAAGGAAGCGTGGTTTGTTTCAATGATATTACCATATACTTTCCTGGTAACTGTAGATTATAATCCTCTACCACCCATTAGGGTGTGTAGTTTTGAACATGGTATCTGGCAAAAACTCCCCTGATAATTATCGGGTAAATATCGGAGTTTTACAGAGTAGTTACCCTGTAAGAAAGGTGGAACTGTACTGTAAAAGGAAGCGTGGTTTGTTTCAATGATATTACCATATACTTTCCTGGTAATTAGTGCCACGGGGCCATCGCACCGAGCACTATTGTTATACTGTGGATTTTTTCTTATCTTTATTATTAGTGCCACGGGGCCATCGCCCCGAGCACTATTGTTATTGTGTGGATTTTTTCTTATTATTAAGACTTATACTTATTATTATTCCTCTTCCGGACACATTTCGATTCGCTACAAATTATATATCAAAATGTGCGTCTTCTTCGGGATCGGTGTGCTATTGATTTTCTTAAAATAATACGAATTTTAGAAAATTTCCCATAGAGAATGAATGGGAGGGGGTAAAAAAACCAAGACTTTTCGTACTGCCTACTTCTGTCTGCTGCTCCGGCATACTTTCACCTAGAAACTCAATTTGAACTTTAAACAGTAGACACAAGCCTTGTGTATTTGGTGTAGTATTCCACGTTTTGATAGGTCATATAGTTTTTAATCAATCACTGATCAATGACCATGATCATTTTTGGAGAAATTATGAGATTATAATGGGTGTGTATTGCGAGGAATGTTTGTGTCAGAGTGCAGGTTAGAGTGGGAGAGCGCCCACAATTAATCCAGATTTTTTCTCTTTCCACGCTGCTCCTGGCCACAATTTACACTTCACACACATGATTTTTTCCAGATTTGTAGACATACTTGTTCTGTCTCTCACAATGTGCTCAAAAAATCAGAGAGACTTACAGAATTTGAATTAGCAGCCTCTAAGTGCGGCCAGTCTGTCTCTTCTCCTCATTAACTCCAATACAAATATTTTCAGAGAGAAGCAGAACGGACCCCTGTTTTAAACTTGCAAGTGTGTCCACAATATTTACTGTAGAAACACTTTAGAAACACCAAATCGTTCACGAAGTCCTTACAATGATGATGGTCTCGTTTATTTTCGAATACGTGCTACCGTTTTGTCAGAATAAGCCCAAATGTGAGACCAGTGCAGAGGCAGAAAAGCGCTATTTTTCTCAACGTTTCTTTCAGCCTCAGCCTGGGGGCTATCGCGCGCAGGTGTGCGCGCGTGATCTAATTACGGTTGGTTAGTCCAGGGGTTCTCAACCTTTTTCAGGCTGGGCCCCCCCAAAACTGGTTCATTGCAGTCGGGCCCCCCCCCCCCCCCCCCCCGCGCGCGCGATCGTAACACTCCTCGGACCTATATGGGGGTATTATTGAGACAATATTATTTGTGTGTGCGTATCTCAATCTGTGTACCGGTATTCACATTTGTGTGTAAAAGATTTGTCTGTCTGTATTCACATTTGTGTGTCAGGGCTTTGAAAAACCGGACGTGTATTTGTCCTCCTTTTTCAACCCGCGCCCCCCCGGGAGAGAACCACTGGGTTAGTCAGTTTAACTGGCGCGAGGCTGTTGTCAGGCAAACCCGCCGTCTGATTGGACGGCGGATACAAGAGGACTCCTATTGGTCACCGCCGATCTGCTCTTCCGCGTTGATCACGGTACACAGGAAAACATTGCTTTATGATGGCCGCGGTACACGGGAAAGAGATGGCGGCGGGACACGGGAACTGGTAAGATTCGCCGTTTTGAATCTCAAATACAGGTCCACGGTGGTGTGTTAAAACCCACGCGCGCACACACACACGTTTTTTTCTTTCTTTTTCAATAGCCCCGCTGTATAGCGACCCGGCTGAAACACGGGAGGACACGCTATATTTATCAAAGCTTGGTCGCCGTGCTTAGGCTATAGCCACACCACTAGGTTTTGAATCTCAAATGGACCATTGGTTTATACACTGTTACACCAGTCAGCAAATACGGTACAGGTCCACTGTGGTGTGTTAAAACCCGCCGCACACACACACACACACATACGTGACGGGAGAACGCGCTGTTTTATCAAAGCATTTGTCGCCGTGCTTAGGCTTAGGGCTTTCTTAAGAACACACAATGAGAAGTAATACTCTTTGGATGAGACTGAAACTCTCCGTTTAATGGCGCATAATCACTCCTCGCTAGAACAACATTACCTCCTCACCGGAACCACACACACGTCGCCAATCACCATGGCAACTCCATAGACAAATCCACTGGAGTGTTACATTACTACGTTTTGAATCTCAAATGGACCATTGGTTTATACACTTTTACACCAGTCAGCAAATATGCTACAGGTCCACAGTGGTGTGTTAAAACCCGCTGCACACACACGTTTTTTTCCAATGTCCGCGCAATATATGGCTCGGCTGAAACACGGGAGGACACGCTGTATTTATCAAATTGATTGGGTCTTATTAGTCATACATACCATTTGTCATTTAATCCTTCTTGTGTGGGTACTCCTTTCCCATTGCCATGGCTTGCTCCGCGACGGATAATGCTCTGTGTACCGTTCCAATATGTCGCCGTATTTACTTTGCCATGACTCCCAATCTATGTTTTCAATGCCTTAAGGCCGCAGCATGCTCGCCGTTCCCAATCTGTCGCTTGACAATGACGTCACGTGAGCGCCGGAACTACTCCCTCTGGAGGCCGCGAGAGTAGTTGCAGTCTTCTCCTGAACAGAGGTGGCGCTACCAACTGTGCCATTACTACACACTAGAAGAAGAGATCTACTAATACTGGTATGGAGGACTAAACATGACTTAAAGGAGCTATATGTAAGAAATGTACTCAAAGTAATCATAAAATGACCCTAATATGTCAATAGACATTGAGGAATCATGTTAATTTCAAGTGTTTTTGTCAGACATAATAGTAGTCCAGCCAGAATATTTAATTTCAAACGCAATATTTCTGTGCCGTAAAACTGTTTTGTTTACATTTTGTGTTTTGGTCTGTTGCTCCACCTTCTGCCTAGCGTCCAATCGCGAAGTCAGTACTGTGTCGCCATCCGGGTTGCCAGATAGGCTGAGCTGCAGCCATTTACTGTATAAGGAAGGCGCCATTTACTACTGAGCTGCGTTTCGGATCAGACATGTCCGCCACTAAACCTAAACGTCCTCGTTATGATTCCCAAAAAAATTATGACAAAGCCAGAAACAAAACAAGGATCTGCCTAGGAGATGCCTTTGAAAGATGGAACCTGCTCAAACAGGAGAAGAATTTTAAAACCCATGCCGAAGTTGCTCGTTTTCTCCTGAACAGGTAAGCTTCAGCTAAGTTTGGCTAAGTAAATTATACTCTATGTATGTGCACTAATTTAGAATACTCTCTACTGTCGATTAACGTTATGGATTTGTGTTCGTAGTACTTTAGCACGTATGCAGGTAGGTAATCGAATTGACTAGGTAATACATTGTTTGAGAAATGAAAACTCGTGATTGCCAATGTCATTGCAATGCTAGTTGCAGCTAAAATCAGCTCAATCTTTTCTGATATAACTGAATACAACCCCTTTGAGAGCCGATCGTTTGTGATATTGAAACGCTGACATGACGTAATTTACATACAGTATTTATATACGATAGGCCTATATACTCTCAGAGGGAAATGTGTTGGTTGTTATAGATTTGTTACGTATGACAAAATGCTTGTGTCTTAGCTACGATGGTCCCATCACCTCAACCCCCAGTAAGACGCAGAGTCGGAAGAGGCGCCAATTCACTGCTCCATCACTTTCCAGTGTTGAATGTCCGTCGTGTGAAACACTTTCAAACCGGTTAGTAGTCAGTGTCACATTGTTTTCATTTCCATTATATTTGGAAACATGTCTAGTGGTCTATGTCTATTTTTCCTATGTTATTGAAACTTGATTGTCTTCCTCAATTGTAAGTCGCTTTGGATAAAAGCGTCTGCTAAATGTAATGTAATGTAGAACAACTACACTTAGAGAGGACCTGACGCCTTTTGAGGAAAGACGGGAAACCACCATGGATGCCTCCGAAGTTCTAGAGGAAAGGTATTTTGGTTGACAGCTTATATGTTGACTATTGGAACCATTTTAATGCTTTTTATGGACTAACTACATACTGCTTAGGCTGGATGAATTTCATATATTTTTACTATTGCCACTTTGCACATAAGTATGCGCAATTTATATCTGCCATCCTGTACACCAAGATGTTTTGTCTGCCTGTGTAAAATAAATGGAAGAAAAAGCTAATCCTCGGACTGGGCATTGGAATTGTTTGAAGTGCGTCACCCAAGTGAACCTCCCTAGTTTAGCCTCTCAGCGACATTCAGTTGTTGTTGCTACATAAAACCTTGTTCCTGATTGTCCAACCACCATCATGACTACGTCTGAAAATGTGTCTGTGGTACAAAATTACCATCATGTGACAGCCAAATTATTTTCTTTTAGTCTACAGAACATGAGCATCCAGGATGCAGAAACCCAGATACTGGATGAGCAGAGGGGTTACCAGGATGTCATGTTTGGGGGGGCATTTGGCTTGTTTGGGGTGGCAACATAAACAATTGATAAATCGGTCCAAAATTAAGCTCTCTATGTAGCCTATGATGAGCTGGGCCTGTGTGATGCGCACAAGTGTAAGGAATTTTGGTTTTGATCATTTAAAGGTTAGAAGTTTTTTCTTAAGACTTATTCACAAAGTCTCTCAGATAGGCTTATGTTTCTTGTTAATTATTCTTTATTATTATTATTATTATTATTATTATTATTATTATTAGGCTATTACTCTTTGCCCATCTATGCTCATCTGATATTATTGTTTGTGTTTTGTTTATGTAAAGCACATTGAATGACCTCTGTAAACTTGACTTGACTTGACTAGGCTTAGTAAGGAAAAGTGTCGACTCTTAAAATCAGCTTGAGTTTCCGTTGCTGTGGATGACGTCAATATTCATGCACGACCTCGCAATGTTCACGGTGATGAGGTAACTTGATGAGTGACAGGCCTGTGAGAAGACGAGAAGGCTACCGGGAAGGACGAGAGAGTTTTTTGACAAATGTGAAGTCAGTTTGGGTAAATCAATTTGTCTCTTCTTCTAAGCTGTCCCAGGCGTAGATGCTAGGCCTACTTTTAGATCTAAAATGCTTTGTAAATTAGCCCACAATGGTAGTATCAGTCTCTGCCCGGCGCTGATATTCCTGCCACGCAGACATGGCTCTGACGTGCGCTGTGCAGGATACATGTTTCTGGAAACCACTGTTTTTTATCAGCGCCTTTTTCCAGTTCGTGTAGCCAACTTTTGTGAATGCGTCCTCTCTGTCCGAATTGGAGACACCGAATTTGCGGCACGGAAAGCAAAAGCTGGCATCACGTAAAACAGAATATTCCAGCCATGGTCGAGACTGATACCAGCCCGCATTGAAACACCGGAGAGCCTGTCCAAACGGGCGCTTGGGATAACTACTTAGCTTGGGCTGAGATGGGCTATCCAAACTTAAGTCAGGGGGAATGGACACAGTGCTGGAGGAGGATTGGGTGTTTTGGGGAGGGCAGAGTGTTGGCGGCTCTGACACAGATGCAGAGCTGGAGGATGCATGTGAATTTTGTGGAGGACATTTTGTGGAGGATTTACCGTTGTGGGTGCAACAAGGCTCTGCTCGGTGTTGGAAGCAGAGGCAGCATGCTCAGTGTTGCTAGCACATACGCTGTCAGCGCTGAGCTCAACAGAAGCAGCTTGCAAGGAGTGTGAGGGTGCCTGTTTTTTAATGAGCCACTTATGCATGTTTTAAGTTCAATAAAAACTGGTATTATATTATAACGATTGTTGTTGTCTAATTATTACTTAGGCTATCCAAAAGTCCCCTTCAGTAGGCTACCACCTTCGGTGACTAGCGACTACTAGCAACTAAGCAGCCTGAAGTTGACCAACTTTGTTGAGCTACCCAACAAATTAATAGCCTGCTAAAATGACCAAAAACACAGCAACTTAACTGTTCAACTAAACTACTTTCAGGTAAAGCTTATAAGAACACACTAGTATAAAATGAGAGAATAACAAGGTTTTGAGCAGTGAGCGTTTAACGAGCTGCCGGCAGATTCAAGATCTATCGTCTGAGTGCACGTTGAACTCTGCCTGCTGCGGACTCTGGTTGTAGCGCCAGCAGACAGACACACCCCCACTCAAAACGACCAATAGAAAAGCAATACGTTTTTAAATGAACGTTCCGGTTATGAACCTCGATCTGAAGGAGAGCACACAATACATCACCTTAGGTTAGAATTAGCGGAAAAATAGCGAACATTTTTCTTATCTAAGTTATCATTAGATCATGGAGAGATAATTTCGCAGGGGAGGCAGGGCTTTTCCTAGGGGAGGCACTGCCTCCCCCAGCCTCCCCATAGACACGCCCCCGTGGATGAGCAGGAGAACAATGACCTAATGAACAGTGTGTAAGTTCCATTGGGTTTGACTGTATGGTGTGTAAGAAGATGTGCTGATGTGTATTATCCAACATTAATTTCTATCAAATTTTACAGAATAGACTGGTTTGATGGCGATGGTGTTAGTGATGATGAGGAGATCAACGCAGATGACAGTCAAGATGAGGATTATGTCCCTGGTCTTTGTATTCGGTATGTTGCCATATGGTATTATTTCACTGATTATTCCTCGGACATTCATTACATTGAAATACATACACACATAAAGAAAGAGCCTCAGATAACAGCCACTAAAGGCATCTGCATAGGTAGACTACTATCTACTTATCACCGCTGCAGCACCATGCACAATCATAAAAGATTTGTATTTATAGGTACTGTATTAATAGAAAAAGTATTGTTCATGTATGTAGGATGGGTGGAGCATTGAAGGCACCTCCATGCCTAGACAGTCTCCCAGTGATTGATGCGAGTGAGACAGTACATGACATCCCGGATATAGAGCCTCCATCTGTCGACCTACCTCCACATCAACAACCTTTGCACGATAAACTGACTGTCCTGACTGAAGATGACCTAATCGGGAAACGTGCCTCCATCACGTATGAGCACTGTTTGAAGCAGCTAGCAACATTCCTTGTGCTTCCAATCCAAAAGTGCCCATACATATGCAGTGTCAACCAAGTGGAGTGTCAGTGCATTCCCCCCTTTGAAGTTTCCATAACTCAGAGGGGTACTGCAAGCATCATGGAATGGGTAGGTGTTGTAATCACACTATATTGGAAAAAAGTGTGG
This sequence comes from Merluccius polli, assembly GCA_030340625.1. Taxonomy (NCBI): domain Eukaryota; kingdom Metazoa; phylum Chordata; class Actinopteri; order Gadiformes; family Merlucciidae; genus Merluccius; species Merluccius polli. Next base: position 412,572 of record JAOPHQ010002277.1, read on the forward strand.
ATTTGTCTTGGTGGCAATGCTAATGCATTGCCAATGGTTTTGTGACATTCAATTAAGCCAAAGTTGTTGATCTAGTTATTGGAAGCAATTCTATGTTTGTATTTGATAATGCAAACTAACTTGTGTCCTGTTTATTATCAGACCTGTCCTCTTGGCCATGCTGTGTATACATGGAGCTCACAGCCCTACTTGAAATACAGGATGCTGGCAGGGGACTTCATGCTGGCCAGCAACATCCTGCTCTCAGGGAGCAACTACGCCAGTCTCTCTGCTGTTTCACTTCATGAACATGGGGATGGTGGACCACAGTACCTTCTACACGATTCAGGACACGTATTGTGTAGAAGCTATTAAGGAATGTTGGGAGGAGAGGAGGGCTGAGGCTATACATCGGCTGAAAGACAGAGATGTGGTGATAGTAGGTAATGCACACATTTGTTCTTGTAGGTTACAGTAATATTTTGATACAGTATGTGAATTTGATGTTCTGTGAAAACAATTGATTGCTGTTATCTATTTAAATAGCGGATGGAAGAATGGACAGCCCTGGTCATTGTGCCCAGTACTGTACATACACTGCCATGGAGAATGAATCTAGGGAAATAATCTCAGTCATCACTGTGGACAAAAGGGAGACGGGACGAAATTCCGTGATCATGGAGAGAGAGGCATTTGTGCGGACAGTCGACAGTCTTCTGAATGAGGTGAAGCTAGTAGAGGTCTGCACTGATGCCCATGTCCAGATCTCTGCCCTAATGAGTAAGTTGCCACTGAAATTGTACGTTAGGATTATTACTGTTAGCGTTAATTTGAAGAAGGCATGTACTGTACGTAATGTACATTTAATTTTCCTGAATCAGACAAAGGAAAGTACAAAGACCTTGGCTTGCAGCACAGCCTGGATATGTGGCATGGGGCCAAGAACTTGGCGAAAAAGATTCACGCTGTAAGTGCAGTTGTCATTACTATGACTTGATTTTCTGCATGATAACCTACCCTAATTTGAGGTATGTAATGACGACTGTTGTGTCTATCCCAGGCTGCACAGGTGAAGGGTCAGTCCAGTTTGAGTTATTGGCTGAAAGATGTTGTCAACCACTTTTGGTGGTGCTGCAAAACGGCAGATTCATTCGAAGAGTTCCTTGTAAGTTGTCATGGTTTGGGACATATTTATTATGCTTTATGTCAACTCCATCAAAATAGGATAACGTCTGAAAGTAATGTTCAGTTTGATTACATAGCTTTTTGGCAAATTGGTAAAAGTACAGATGGGTTCTCGATGTTAGATATTACTTTGTTGATTAAAGGTTACCACAAGTAGCTACTCTGAAATGTCATTGTGGTCAATGAGGTGACCCACTAGTATCACAGCACTTCCAAACAGCATCAGCAGCACTGGATTATGTACAATCTGCATGCTTGTTTTTTGTCTTTCTAGGACCTGTGGTTTATACTTCTGCATCATGTCACAAATGAACACCAGTGGGTGCTGGGAGCCTGCCAGCATGCAGACTTGGTATCTGGTGGAAGTCAACAGTGGCTTGAGAGAGACTCCATGGCACACGAGGCCCTGAAGAGCATCGTTGGAAACAAGCGATGGCTTAATGTGGTCCACAAGTACCTTAACTTTAGGTAAGTTGATGAGGGTTTTCTAATGAGTATGTACATAATGTAGCTGTAAAGTGGTTTTTAAAATACTCAAAAATGTCTGTTCTCACCCACCACCTGCAGGTCCACTGCTGATCTGGAGTCCTTCCAGAGTCATATTTTAATGTATGCCAGCTATGTCTATGTCTGTCTATCAGTCCAGGATGCTACTAGCAGCGATGGACTATAATTTCCACAAAGACCGCCCAGAGTTGTGCAGATCTGATGGAAGCAAACAGTAAGTCACCAGCTCATTTCTACATGCTTTTGTTTGGGACATGTACCACATTACATCCTCATTAAAATACTACAAAATACGACCTTGGGAATGTAAATGTCTTCTCCGCTCTCCTCTCCGGATCTAACCATTTCAGGTACAGGAGACTGTTCAAGAAAAATGCTCGCAGGTACATGCTGTACACTGTAAAGACATCGAAGACCTATGGCTACATCCCAGAACTGCAAAGCTTTATTCTTCGGAAGAGATTGGCTGGCAAGGGGATGCCCAGACAGAGGACAGTCCGACCTGATGACCCCAGAAGGTACGGCCTGCTTCCCTCTGTGCTGGCACCAACCATCAAGGAACTCCTCCACACCCAAGTCAGGAGAGGTCTTGGTAGGTAGAATGCCATTTTATGTTTTTTCTCCCTTGGGCTACATGCCACATTCCAAGGTAAATGTAATGCATAACATAACTAAGGTTGAAATAGACTAATTTTGTTTTCTCATGTCATGTTGCTCTCCTCAGTTCCAGCATTCCAAACTGAAGACCAGTGAAGGCCAGTTTCCAGAGCCTTTTGTGTCACAAGCTCCTCCGCACCACTTTCAGACTATAATATATACTGTATATATAGAACAGGGTTTCCGCTACATGTAATTGATCGTGGCGCACCGCCACGGCAAAATAAAAGCCGCCACACTTTCAGAATAATGATTTTTTTTTAATGTTGTTTCATGTTTATATTAATGTAAATGATTGTATTAAATGTGATTTCGGCACAAAACATGGTGTTTTCCGTGAAATATGACGCTACGCTGCAAATAGCATACCCTTATTTTGAAAAACCAACACCGGAACACCGGAGTCACCACCTGCCTGTCTAGCTGCGGCGCGCGAAAGACGAAGAGAGTAGGAGAGACAATAGTCCGACGTGGAGGGAGAGAAAAGGGTGAAAGAAAGGTACCTAAGCTAGGTTATATTTGATACCGTTTTGTTAAAACCAGTGAAAAACAACCCTAATGTATAGTAGGGATGGGCAACGATCGTCGAATAGTCGAATAGTCGGAGTCACGTAGAATATCGAATAATAAATGTGACTATCGTTATTTATTACACGGCTCTTCTCAATGCTGTTGAACGCTCCGTTGACTTGCATGGGCCTTCACAACTTCCGGTGGTGAATAGCGTCCTCGGTTGCTAAGCGACGTCAACGTCTTTGGGGGACTATTTCTCTGCTGATCAACACTACGAATGCTAGTAACAAATAAATTGTAAAAAGACACACCGTGTGAAGTTATATTTTTGACGTGTCTAGTTCACCGTCATGCAGGCTGTGTTTAGTAAAACAATAAAAATAAATTGCGATCCGTTTTCGGCGCATGCAGGTCTATCTGCCTAACCCCACGTTGAAATAATTTTGATGTTGAATGTTGGCGCAGTTGTTGAAATAAACAGATTGATTTCATACACGTCATAAAAGCCTCTCCCTGTGTCATTGCACTTGCGTGTATCCGAGGTGCGTGTGTGCGTGGGGGTTCTTGATTGAGCGATTTTCGAATATTATTCGATTATTTCTCAGCGAATATAGAATAATATTTTTGCCAGAAATGCACATCCCTAATGTATAGATGGATTAGGTTACAGAAAAAATCCAGAGTCGGGAAAAATGTGTTATTGATTGGTTATACGCATTATTTCTATCATTTTTTAATAACGTTTACTGTTGTTGCCACAGCGCTAGGATAAAGCAAGGCACAAGCTCTGTGGCACTGGCAGTATCTGACAGATTGACGCCTCTTCTAGATGCTGCTTTAATTTGTTGTTGTTGTGTTTGTTGTTATGGCCTAGTGATTCTGCAAGATCCTCTTTTCGATTATTATTTTCAATTAATGTACCGGAAACCCTGTAGTAAATAATGTATTTAGAAAAACATTCAGTTTGAAATAGTCATAATTTCACATTTCAAAATTCATGTTGTTGTCGCCGTCGTCGTCACCCCCCCTCTTCCACTCGGGCAGACCTCCCCCACGGTTTAAAAAAATCCTGGAGGAAACCCTGTATAGAACACTAGCTGTCTCGTCCGCATTGCTGGCCAACGGAGTCGAACGTCCGCACATGGCGGCCATCTTATCACAGGCGGCTTGGTCACCCATAACGTGTTGCTAGTGGTACATGTACTTTTTAGATAGCGATAACTTGCTCAAATTTCATCCGATTTTTCAAATGGTTTGGTTTGCTATAAAAGTCAAATATGTAGTTATGACAGTGCATACTTAAAAAATAAAAACAAAAATAGGTAGATTACTATATTTCCTATTACAAATAGGCTATAAGAAAGGCTGCATGTTGAAATCCCCACCCTGTACAGAGATCTTGCATGTGGTAAGATGCCTATGGTCGGCCATCTTGCCTGTGGTAAGATGGCCATCTTGCCTGTGGTAAGATGGCCATCTTGCCTGTGGTAAGATGGCCATCTTGCCTGTGGTAAGATGGCCGACCTGTGAAGACTCCGCCGTAACACATCTAGTGTTCTATATATATCTATGGGTACAAACATAGATAACATAACTGGCCAAACAAGTATATCAGATTTAATAATGGACCTTCTTAGTGTGGTAAAATAAGGCTGTTGATAGAAATATTGTGCATGTTTATACATCACTACTAGCACATTTGCGGAAGTTAGGTGCACACATACACACACACACACACACACACACACACACACACACACACACACACACACACACACACACACACACACAGCATGAAAATTAAAGATGTCTAAGATGTGTTCATAATGCCTCTGGCTTGTTTATTTTTGCAGGTTCTCTTTGGTCGGAGATTTTCCAAGCGCATTTTGGAGATTGTTTATCGTCATCACTGAGGTTCCTGGATCATCATCTACCCATCACACACATCTTTCTCAACTCACCTCATCTCTACTCTATCCTTCCTGTTTACATATTAACGTAATAATATAACATATCTACATATTAACATAAGATTAGGTTACTTTAGATTAAATAGGTTAGGTCAGGGTTAGATTAGATTTAATTAGGGTTAGGGTTATGTTAGCAAGTTTCCAGCAGGATGCCGAGGAAGGGGAAGCGTGCACAGGCGGCGAAGCAGCGGTGGAGGAAGCCTGACCAGGAGCAGCTGACGGTCCAGACGGAGTCCCCCCCAGCCACCGGGTCCAGGACCATCGAGACCCAACCTCCATGCTCCCGAGCTCCAGTTAGCGTACATGTTCCCATTACAACTGAGTTGACACACACACATAAACTAGTTTTAAACAACGAACTGTCTGAACTGATACATAGCAAGACTGTCCACACTGTCTGAGGTTTAATGTGTTAATTATCTGTCCTCAGATCTTTGGAACGTCACTCCCAGTTCCACAGTTCTGTAGTTTGGATGATGTGTGTGCCAACTTCTGTGCACGTGAGTATGCAGCTGTTTTATCTAGTATTAAATAACTAAATTAATTAATCATCAATTCATATTCTGTTTGTTTAAAGCTTGATTTAAAGCTGCAGTTTTTTACTTTAAGAAAATGTGCATTTATTTTAGATATTTTAGATAATAATTCACTCATTATTTTTTACCTGTATTTGTTTATTTCTAAACAGGCCGCGGTACAGGTTACCGCCATAGAGTGCAGACATGGCCAGTTTCACCCTTCACTGGGTGTAGCCACAAACTGGTCATCCCACCAGAGTCTCCTGAAAAGAAGGTAATATTGTTGTCCAGTTTATAAAGAAAACGGTTGATGTGACTGATTGATTGATACATTTTATTTTCTTGAACATGTAGACATTAACAAATCAAATATTTAAGAATCAGCATAGACGTATATAAGAAAAATAAAAAAAAGTCCCATTTTGTTTAAAAAAAAGGAGTAGAGGGAAGCAAAAGCTTGTAGGTCCCTACCCCCATCTTTCAGTTAAATTAATCTTTTACACGATCAATGTTAAGTATTTACATATATATATATTTACAAACCTTTTTCTTATAATTGCGCATTTAACAGACATCACTCCTATGTTACACTCACAAATAATATATATTACATTGATTAAAATCACTACCTTCATACCTTCTTACATACATACATAGCCCTTAATGAGTACCAATTAAGATTAGTTGTCATTTCCATCAATTACTATTTTCTCACATCATATTTTCCTATTGTGTATAATTTAAGCTGCTTTTTATGCTGTGCAATATGTTTGCAATCTTTCATCTTATCTGGTAAGTTGTTACACAACTTCACCCCACAGACAGATATGCACATACTTTTGAGTGTAGAGTGTACCGTTGGTTGCCTCAGATTCAGTCTCACTCTTAAATTATAATATCCTAGTCTATCACTAAACCATCTTTGAATGTTTCCTGGAAGTAGGTTGTTTCTTGCTTCATATACAATTTGTGAAGTTTTAAAATCTTTTAAATACATAAACTTTAATGTGTTTAACTTGTGTTTAAAATAATTTGTTGGTGAAAATTGTGCATATTTTCTGTAGGGTGCTTTTGTAGGTATTACCCCACACTTCCACTTCCACAGTAACTCAAATAGGGGCAAAACAGTGTACAGTACAGTGTATGCAGTGATTTTATATTCATTATGTGTCTTACTTTGACTAGTATCCCTACACATCGTGCCAATTTTGAGTGTACATGAGTGACCTGAGGTTTCCAGCTGAGCTTGTGGTCTATTATTACACCCAGAAAGGAGTTCTCAAACACCCTTTTCGATTTTGATATTATCAATCATTAGTTCAATGTGTGTGTTTGCTTGTGTGTTACGTTTGCCAAAAACCATAAATTTGGTTTTCTTTACATTGAGTGATAATCTATTTATATCAAACCACAATTTCAACTTGGTTAGCTCATTAGAGACAACCTCCAACAACTGTTTGAGGTTCCCTCCTTCACAGAATACATTTGTGTCATCAGCAAAAATCATGTTTTTCAGGATCATAGAAGCATTACTTACATCATTTATATATATAATAAATAGTTTTGGTCCCAAAACTGTTGGTGATGGCTTTCATGCTAAATAAATTATGTTTGTTGTTGCAGTTTGTTCTGATTGTTGGAGACTCCGTTCTACAAGCCATTGTAGATGGTGTGGTCCAGATGCCAGAGGAACCCTTTACCTTTGGTGTCATGTCGACCCCAGGGGCTGCTGCCTCTGCACTGCGGACCGAGGTGCTGAACGCTGTGCTTCCTCGGATCCCTGACGCCGTTTGTCTTCTGGCGCCCAGCAACAACCTCACAGCCAGCAGGACCATCGACGAAGCTGCCGTCGACTACGTCAAGCTCCTGCTCACCATTCGCAGCCGCTGGCCCAACGTAAGCTTTTTTTCATGTCTTGCTTGCTTCTTCATTCTTAATAAAAGTAGTACATTAGCTAGTCTAATTAGTTTGAATGAGCTTTTAAATAATAATGCATGTATTGTAACCTGTGTGTGACTTGATGAAATGAACAACGTTTTTTGTTTTCTACAGGTTTTTGTTGTTGACTTCCCTCCTCGTCTGAACTGTGAGGTGTCTTACCAGGACCTCCTTCGTCAGGAATACCACCGCGTGTCTGCGCGTATGGGTACGTAAAAAAGTTCTTAGATAAAATGTAGTTACATTTTTAAAATGTTGTGTTCTCTGCAAGCTGTTTGAATAAAAATGTACCTGAATATGCATTGAGGTTTAGTAATGCATAAAAAGTGACGATTACATGTATGGAGATTATAATGGCTGATTTTTATTTTTTAGGTGTGAAGTACTTCTCAGCTGTGGAGTACTTCCCCCTTACCCAGCCTCAGCTGTGGAGCACAGATGGTGTAAGTAGAATATCCTTGTGTGAATCTGCAGCTGCTTTTTTGTGGGTAAAACTTTGTCCCTGTAAATGAATTTGGTTATGTCATTTCTGCAGGTCCATCTGAGCGATGACCAGGGGATGGGGATCCTCGTCCATTTTCTGTGGTCCGCCGCCATGTGGCAACTTGAGACACCACCACCAGCACCCCGGGTCTCTCCCAGGCCTTCATCGCCAGTTAGGAACTTCTCTCTAAGCTGGTTGTGACGGGAGAGGCCCCTGCTCCACGGTCACCTGACCCCTTTCAGTGGGAGCTGGCTAGTGATGACCGCAAGGTAATTGTTACAGTGTAATGTGTATTAGACTTTGTGAAAATTAGATTTTTTTTCTCAACTGGTTTACAGTTTGTTCACACACACAATTTTTCATTCCAGATGAGCCAGCCTCGTGAACGTTCCCAGTCCCTACCACAGACCAGGATGACTCAGCAGCAGGTTTGTTATTTTTCAAATACTTCTTTAGGATGTCTTAATTGGTTATTAATGTATACTTTGTGTATTTGATAAGACATATTGTCAGTGGATTTTGCTTTTTGTTTCACAGGCGGATGAGAGCTCCTTTCCACTGAACCCAGTCTGGTTCAGCAGTACAGCATTGGATGCTATGGAGGAAGTCTCTCCTTCGAATCTGTCTTCCCCAGTGGACTACCAGCCCTCTCCAAGGCACAAGAGGGTAATTTGAGTGATTTACATTTTATCTATTATTTTAGGGTTTGTTATAACTGTTACCTGATTCCCAACAGTCAATACTGCTTTTCAAAATAAGCATTGATGCTAATCAAATGGTAAAACAATGGCTAAACAATGGTAGTTGAACAAACTCAAGCTATTCTCAAACATATTTGTAATGTATATTCAGTGGGTGACTTGTGTAACTGTAATAATTAAAGCTTAATTGGTATGTTTTCTTTCATTGTGTAGGTGGCCTCCTCAGTGTCAGCCAGACAACCAGGGGCCACAGCTACATCCCCCCGCCGCCACCACGTATGCTACTTTTTCTCACAACTAACACAAACACCATACACTTCCGGAATACACACTAGACTGTCTACATTATCCACAGTCTGGAGTGTAATTTTTTTTCGTCATCTGTCAACAGCTGGTTGGATCACCCCCAACCAGGTTTTCCTTGAGTTCGGAAGCATCAACCCCATGCTGTTCACCGGTTACAAAGGTAAATTTCACTCCACCTGAATAACGTGTATTGTTTCAAGTCTTTAGTTTCACTGAATGTGTTGTAATGTGTTCTCAGATGGCCAAACTCAAGACACCTTCCCCAACCACACCAACCTGGACCATTACAGATGCAGGCTGTGACCCTCCCTCCCCAGCTAAGGTATTTTCTTCCCTCTCCAATCCACACACAAACTGTTGTACAGTACAATGAACTACATCTAAATGAAACTATGGCCCACGTTAAATCTCTGAAACCATTATCTTTCTCTGCATTTCACAAATGCAATTGAGTAATTCAAATTGATTTGGTAAACTTTTTTGTTTCACCATAGTCCATTATGTTGCCTTATCTGTAAAGATTCATTGGTATTATCTTGGGGTGCACGATAATTATCGGGCCGATAACATAAATTATTACGTCATTCCGATAAGTCCGATATCATGACGAATAGCCCCGATAACATTATAATATAACATTATATATAATGTCAGCACGGCAGCGCCCCGCTCCCACTGGGACACCTGAATGGCCTGCAGTGAATCATGCGTGGGCATAATCCGAAAAACTCTTTCTGCCTCATGTCGGAAAATAACTCGTTACTCGGTCATAATTTTGGTAGTTGCTGACTTGAATTGATATCCACCGTATTTCTACACGTTACACATACACAATAGAAACATGAACTTAAAAAGGCCGAAAGAACGACTAGCAAATGTGGGAACGGGGAATTTCTGTCACGCTGTGAATGAAGCACGGCATGCTTACGTTTGAAAACAGACAACATGGCGTCGATTGTGGGGATTTTTTTTTTTGAGAGGCTTGCCAATAGTTTTGCATTGGAAAAAATAAATATCTCCATTTAAAGAGTCAAAAGTGTTTTTGTACCACAACCGTTTTAGTATTGTTTAGGCTTAAAATTCTTACATAAATTGGGGCGTGGTTACGTTGAGTGACAGGTTCACAGACAGTTACCGTTAAGTACACTCCCACTAAAAGCCAAGATGGCGCAGTTCAAATGCCCGTAGTAGGATCACAAATCAGACTCCCCCAAACCAATGGGTGACGTCACGGGTGCTACGTCCATTCTTTTTAAACTCTATGGGTGCAGCGCGATGCAGCTGTGTTTCTACTGCAGACATTATACTTAATGGCCATTTGTACCTCCATATAACGCCACTTTGAAGAAAGCTGAACTGTCCCCCTAACTCTAACCCTAATCCTGCATTATTTATACTACTAGCACTACAATAATAATAATAATAATAATAATATGTGAAACATATCATAGTCAGAACGACAGGCGATACAAAAGATTCTCCAGAAATCACCAGTGCACCTGCATGTCCTTGACTTTCCTGGCTTACCAGAATGAGGGCAGTCAGTTCAACAGTACTGCCCTCGACAAAGTGATGGCACATGGAGACTCACTCTATGTTGGAATTAAACAGCAGCTAATTCTGGACAAAACATTCCAAGGAAACAACCTGACATTAGAGGAAATGCCAAAACAGGTGCTGACACAAACAAACATGTACGATATCAAAATGTCTTTTGCCAGACTAGGCCCCCTTAAAGCCCAAGCACCCAGCCCAGGAAGTGAGCAGTGGGGGCAGTCCCTTGCCACACAGCTAGAGTGTCTGTTGGCAGAAGTCAGCCAAGCTTTGATCGTGGTATCTCCAGAGTGCATTGCAGTTTTCCGTGACAAATCAGGGAGGTATGGAGTCTTTGATTCACACACAAGAAATGCAGCAGGCATACCACACCGCTACGGAACTGCAATCATGATGACCTTTTCTGAGCTCAGTGACCTGGCTGACCATCTGCACAAAGTATTTAAATGGCGCGGAGCTCATGCCACTTATGAGTTTGTGCCTGTTTCATTTGACGCTGTCAGTTCCAGTGAACATTGTCAACCATTAGCTGACTCAACCAAAGACACCCAGTCTGAAACTCTCCCCTGCACACCCCAAGCAGAGGTTCCGACAGCTGACATCAACTTTTCCTCAACCCCACAAGTTGTCCCACAAACAGCAAGTGTCTCCAAGCTGAATACACAGCGACGACAAAAAGCCAGATGGAAGGCAATTGCCAGCAAAGACCAACATGCACCATTGTCTTGTGAACTGAAGAGGAAAAGAAGCACTAAACACGATGGAAACAAGTATGCCAGCTGTCCAGAATTTAGAATGAAAAAGGTTCAGGTTGCAAAAACTACATATGCACAAAAAAGTCATCATCAACAGCGACTGTTGTCCTTTAAATGTTATTATTCAGATCCCCAAGTTCAAACCAAAAAGAAGGAAACAAACATCGGAAGATACAGGACAGATCCAACTTTCCAGAACAAACAAAAGAAAATTATAACTGACAGGTACAGGATGGATCCTGCTTTCCAAAGCAAACAGAAAAAACACGTAACTGACAGTTACAGGACAGATCCAGCTTTTCGGAACAAACAGAAAAAATACGTAACTGACAGTTACAGGACAGATCCAGCTTTTCGGAACAAACAGAAAAAATACGTAACTGACAGTTACAGGACAGATCCAGCTTTTCGGAACAAACAAAAGAAAAATATTACTGACAGTTACAGGACAGATCCAGCTTTTCGGAACAAACAAAAGAAAAATATAACTGACAGTTACAGGACAGATCCAGCTTTTCGGAACAAACAAAAGAAAAATATAACTGACAGATACAGGACGGATCCAGCTTTCCGGAGCAGACAGAAAATGTGCATGAAAACACATTATGCATCCAACCAGAGCTACAGGCAAAATAAACTGCAACGTTGTCTTAACTTAAGATATCATAATGACCCAGAGTTTAGACGACGTTGCATTCAACACGTTAGCCAGAAAAGACTAACCAATCTGGCCACTAATGCTGCCTTTTGCATTCATCACAAGATACAAAAAGCACTTAGAATTAGAAGAAAATACAGACGCATTGTTACCCACCACCAGGAATCTCCCCTGGCCCTGACGGAGCCTGTGATGGAAGCAGCCATAGCGTCCTTCCGTGAAACAATTAGACATGGACCCACATATGTTTGTACAGTCTGTAACAGAACAATGTTCCCCAATCAGATCAAGCTATGCAAGAGAGGCAAATATAGCAAATACAATAAAATGGCAGCCGCATGCTTGACAGGAAACTATGTTCATTTATGTGATGATGACTGCGCTTCCCCCTGCTCTGTTCCACAAGAAAGAGTTGTGGAGTGGATCTGCCACACGAGTGACAACCACCTGAGCAGAGGCAGAATGCCATCCACTGCAGTAGCAAACAATCTAGAGTTAGCACCCATCCCCCCAGAATTGGCTATACTTAATGTGCTTGAAAGGCAGCTCATTGCTAAAATCCTGCCTTTCGCTAAAATAATTGCTCTGCCAAAAGGACAACAGAGGGCTGTACACGGAGCTGTTGTGTGTGTTCCATCAGAGATGGAAACGGTCGTAAACAGTCTCCCAAGGCCCAACGCTGAAGCACAGCTACTGCAAGTAAAACTAAAAAGACGCATTAAATACAAAGGCCACCAGCACTTCTACACCGTCAACATGAAGAATGTGCTAGCTGGCCTGGCTAAACTCAAACAGCTACATTCTGAGTATAAAGATGTGTCTATTGATGACAGTGCCACTTATGAGAGTCTACAAGATGATTAAGAAGACTCACAGCACAACACTGCTGTTGTTGCGCAGCCAGAGCAGCACAGCGACACAGAGAAAAATATGGAGGCTGACATAGACCTAGAAGAGTTGTTCAATAGCCAAAATGAGCCAGACCAGTCCAATGTTGCAGCACAGACAGAGCAGAGTGACAAGGAAGCAGACAAAGAAAAAGAGGAGCTGAGACCTGGTCTGGCTCTGGACACCTGTATGCAGCCCCCAGACATTGCACAGGAAATCCTTTCGTATGGTGATGGAATTTTCAGTATTGCACCCGCCCAAGGCAACAAACCAGTAGGTTTCTTCACCATACCAAAATTAGAAGCCATGGCCTTTCCTGTGCAGTTTCCAACAGGACAGAACACTTTGGACGAAGCCAGAAAAGTCAAACTGTCCCCCAGCATGTACTTTAATGCTAGGCTATTTGCTGCAGATTCACGGTTTGCCAGTGACCAAAGCTACCTTTTCTTTGCGCAGTTTGTCACAGAGACACACATGGCCACAAGCAGTATGTCTATTCAAATGCGCAAAGGAAAATCCAAAAGCAAGGACGGCCGCAGAGTTAACAACTGGATGCTGCAAGACAAAGTAGAGCTGGAGAGACTTATTATGGACAAGGATGCAACACGATTCATGCAACCCCTCAGAGGCACTCCAGCTTATTGGGAGAAAACACTGAGATGTCCACGCAATGGTCAGGCAGATTGGCAAACCGACATTTTTCCTGACGTTCTCCGCTGCTGAGATGAGATGGCCTGAAATCGTGGAGGTCATTAAAGCTCAGCAGGGTGAACTAGGGGACTTTTCAGAGCTCGATTGGAACGCCAAATGTGACATTCTGCGCAGCAACCCCATCACAGTTATGCGCATGTTTGAAAAGAGAGTAGACGCTCTGATGACCAGCCTCATCCTCTCACCAGCAAAGCACATTGGTGAAGTAGAGGATTACTTTTACCGTGTGGAGTTTCAAGCCAGAGGAAGCCCACACATTCACATGCTGGTCTGGATCAAAGATGCACCCGAGTTTGAAGACGATCTTGACAGCGTCATCGTCAAATTCATCGACGAGTACATATCTTGCAAGATGCCTGACCCCGAGAGAGACCCAGAGCTTCACAAAATTGTATCTGAGGTTCAGGTGCACAGCAGGAAACATTCAAAATCATGCAAAAAAGGCAATGTTTCCTGCAGATTTGGCTTCCCTAAACTGCCCATGGAAAAAACAATTATCACCAGGCCACCCACTGTAGACAGCAATTCGGATGAAAACCCAGATCCAGCTGCACAATTGAAGGCACAGAAGAGACAGCTATTAAAGATGCAAAGGGAAGCCAAGTCAAAGCTTCAGCCACTAAGAGAGTTGCTCATGCAACCAGACGCCTCGTTCAGCAGCTTCTCAGACATGCTCCGCCAATGCAAGATGACAGAACAAGAGTACCTGATACACGTCACCAATCTGACAAGCCACTATGTAGTGATGCTGAAGCGTGATCCAAATGATTGTTGGATCAACGGCTACAATCCGGACCTGCTACGAGCCTGGAACGCCAACATGGACATCCAGTACGTTGTCGATGACTTCAGCTGCATAATGTACATGATGTCCTACGTTTCCAAGCCAGAGCACGAGATGACCGAATTCCTCAACTCGGTCATCAAAACCGTCAAAAAATCCAAGGTCAATGAGTGCGATGAGATGAAGCAGATCATGCAGGCCTACGCAAAGCACAGAGAGGTCAGCGCTCAAGAAGCTGCAGCTCGCACTTGCAGCTTACCCCTGAAAAAGTGCTCCCGTTCCGTTGTGTTCCTTCAGACTGATGAGGACGGTCTGAAAATGAGTCACCCCATCAACAGACTCAAAAACATGGAACCAGATTCGGAGGCGGTGTGGATGTCAGGAGTGCCTGAAAAGTACTTAGACCGACCTGTCGGGCGACCGTTCGAAGGTATGTGTCTGGCTGAGTTTGCATCAGAGTACAGGGTAGTGTATGGCCAGCAGGCTGAAAGCAAAAGTGCCATTCCTCTCCTCCATGACAAAGGGTTCATTCAGAAGAGAACTGTAGGCAAACCAGCCATCATCAGATTTGCTCGCTTCTCAGAAAAGAAAACGCCAGAAAAGTTCTATAGGCAGCTGCTAAAGCTTTATCTCTCACACAGATCTGATGGTGAGCTGACTGATGAACAATACCCCACTTATGAACTGTTTTACAAGTGCGCTAAAAGGGGTTATTGCGACATCAGATGTATCATAGACGCCAACAAGAAACGATACGAAGGAGGAGGCAAAAACATTGACGCAGCACTCCAACAGTTTCAGCAGTGTGGTCCAGTTCTTAATGCTTGGAACACCTTTGCACCCGAGGTGGAACTGGACCGCTTGGAGTGTCTTGCTGAGCGCGAACCCTTGGAGACGGAGCGTGAAGAGGACGAAGACATCCCCGACTATGAAGCCAACAACGATAGGAGGGGCTTCATGCCGATAATAGACGCACCAGAGTTGAGTCCAGACTACATGAGAAAGATGTATCAGAGTCTGAACGAGACACAGGCATCGATATTCTACAGTGTGCGTCAGTGGTGCTTTAAATGTGTCTGGGGCCACGATCCAGACCCATTTTATTATTTCATGATGGGAGGAGCTGGCTGTGGCAAATCCCATGTCATCAAGTGCATTCATCAGGAGGCAACAAGGATTCTGCGTGAGCTCCCGAGATTCCGGGACAGGGCCGACATGTCCCAGCCTGCAGTGCTGCTGACTGCATTCACTGGCACAGCAGCCTTCAACATCTCAGGCAAAACATTGCACTCCATCCTGAAGCTACCAAGGTCCTTGAAGCCACCATATCAGGGCCTTGGAAATGCACTCGACGAAGTCAGAGCGGCACTGTCCAATGCCGAGATTCTCATCATCGACGAGATATCGATGGTTTCCAAAGACCTGTTTGCCTACGTCCACTGGCGATTTCAGCAGATCAAAGGAAACAGGAAACCATTTGGAGGAATGTCTGTCCTCCTTGTGGGCGACTTTTACCAACTGCCACCCCTCGGCAGAGCCAAGCCACTGTGTGTGTATGAGGAGAATGAGTTTGATCTCTGGAAGGATTACTTCACAATGGTCAACCTGACAGAGATCATGAGACAGAAAGACGATCGAGCTTTTGCCGAACTCCTGAACCGCCTTCGAGTGAAGCTAAAGGGAGTTCGTCTGAGCGATGGAGACAGGCAGTTGCTCACACAGGCAGTGGCTGATGTCAAGGATTGTCCAGCAGGCGTGCTACACATCTACGCCACAAATAAAGAAGTGGACCATCACAATGTTGTTACTGTAGCCGCCCTCCACAAGAATGTTGTCAAGATTGCAGCCCAAGACTTCAGAAAAGACCCGAGAACAGGCTGCATGATGAACTTACCCGACAACTTCCAAGGAAGCAAAAGAGACTTGCCTGACAACATAATGGCTGCTCAAGGAGTACGCGTTATGTTGACCAGGAATCTCGACGTGGAGGATGGGATTGTTAATGGGACATTTGGAACAATCGAAAACATTGTGATGAGTGAACGTGGCCCAACAGCTGCGAGGCTGATTGGGCTGCGGCTGGACAATCCTACAGCAGGACAGAGGTTCCGTAAAAAGATCCTGGGTCCCTCAGACGACTCGGTGTACATCGAGAGATCTGAGGAGAGCACGAGCAAGAGGGGAGTCATTCGACGTCAGTTTCCGATGAAGTTGGCCTTTGCATGTACTGCCCACAAAGTGCAAGGCATGACCATGACGTCAGCGGTCGTGTGCCTCAAACGTGTTTTCGAACGAGGAATGGCTTATGTCGCTCTGAGCCGCACAACGTCCCTTCAAGGTCTCACCATTACAGACTTTGATGAGAAAAAGATATATGCTGACCCTGAAATCAAGACAGCTCTGGAAAGTATGAATCATGCATCTTTCCAGAGTGCCAGACCCCTGTTGACTCTTTTTAAATCAATGGACCAAACTCCAAAGACTTTGACAATCATCCACCACAACACACAAGGACTTCCATCTCATATTGTGGACCTGAAAGCACATCATGAACTCAGACTTGCAGATGTGTTGTGCCTCACAGAGACACATCTGTCTGGGTCCTCCGTGTCCTCAGTTTTCCAGCTGGAGGGATACGACATGTTCGCACGCAGTAGACAGGTGTCATACAACACCTGTGTGGACATGGCAAATAAAGATGGAGGTGGAGTTGCAGTGTACTGCAGAAGTGATGTTCAAGCAGAGCCTCGCAGATACATGCAAGATGTCATTGATTTAGAGTTTGTTAGTGTGATAATCGAGGCTCCAGTCAAAGTGCTATTGGTGACTGTTTACAAACCGCCAAATTTCAGTTTGGGAAAATTTCTACCAAACATGAAAAGCCTCTTGGACTCACTGGAATTAATTAATCACGGGACCATTGTTGTTTGTGGGGACTTTAATGAGGATCTCTTGTCAAAAGGAAAGAAAAGCATAAGAGATTTGTTCCAGTGCAGAGGTTACACTCAGTTGATCACAGACTCCACAACTGAGAAGAACACCCTGATTGATCACATTTATATTTCACATCCTGATAAATGTCTTCACTCAGGTGTTCTAGAAACATATTACAGTTATCACAGTCCAGTTTATTGTACTTTGACTGGCTAATAGCTTCTCCAGCCAACACATTCTGCCAAAAATGTGCTAATTATGTCTTGAATGAAATGTTAAATCATGACATTTTGTTTCACATAATGGTTGTATGTGTTCTATTTATAATATTTATTTATCTCAAATCTCAAATGTATCACAAATTATGCTGTGTGCTGTGTGCTTTATCACAACCATGCCAAGTGCTGGCTTTTATCTCACTACAAAAACATCACTGTCTCTGGGTGCAATTGTTATTTTAATGTTTTTTTTAATATACGTTTATTATTTATCACAAATCATGCTGTCATCATTCTGGGTGCATTTAGTCTGTGTGTAAAATCTAACCACTTGTATATATCTGGGTGCATTTTGTTTCATGGTTTGTGTAATTATTTTGTAATTATTATAATCATATACATGTGTCTAAGCATGTTCCCATCGAGCAGGCTCCATGGGTGCATGCTGTCTTCATTTTAATTGTTAAGTGTGTTAACCAAATTTAAGTTACTCTACACACTAATCATGGTGTTATGTGTTGACTGGAAATTGTCAGGTCATATGATGATGATCATTCTAATCAAGTTCAAGTCTGTATATATTAATGTATCTATTTATAGACATTGAGATGATGAGAAGGACAGTGCCAGTGTATTAAAATGTAAGACAGGGAGCTCAAGACGGGAAGCTGCAGCTGCACCAGCTTTCCTCACAGCTAGAAGAGGCAGACTGAATAGGGACAGCAGTGGAGGAGCGTCGAGGACCAGGTAAAGGGAAACACAAGATTAAGTTTGATGTGAAACATGAAGTTAATGTTTACCAACTTGCACTAGACCAATTGAATTTTTCTTTTTCTTTCAAGTGGATGATGTCAGTTCCCACTGTGAAGATGCAGACCAAGCTGCTGGTGCAACCTCCTCCATCACAAAGTAAGTCTCTTTCTCTCTCTCTTAAAACGATTAAAATGCAAAGTAACTCAACTTAATGATGTTTGTCTATCAAGGAACGATGACCACAGACCGAGAAGGAAGACCTCCAGAGGACCGCAGCTGAGAACAGTGCTACCCAGCAGACAAGTAAGTGGTCTTTACCACCGTGTGGCAAAACCACTGTAATAATGTCCAATGCAATATTGTCTGTTGTAATAACTTATTTTTGTCTTTATGAATACTCAGGTATTTTATGCCCTGTACTAATGCCACACCTCCTCCTGCCATGTATGCCTGCATGTCTGCCATAACAATGAAGCTGCAGATGCCGAAGATGACAGCTGATCCAGGAAGAAGACCTCCAGTGGACTGCAGGGGACTCTCACCAGTAACAACAACTCAACAACAACAACAAGGGAGGGGTATTTAATTATTTTGTTAATTCACTGCAATTTTATTTTTTCAGTTTGTGATCAAATGTTTACACAATGCTTTGAAATCTGTAACTTATTAATGCCTTTGCCTTTTATGTTCCTGTAAGATTGACAAAAGATCCAGGCAGAAGAATGCAAGAGGACCACAGCAGATTTCCAGAGGACTCCACAGAGGATAAAACATCCCATCAGATGATGAGTGAGAAACACTTTCCAATGTGTTTTACTGACTGTAGTGTGATCAAATGATCAAGCAAGATTTGATTTAACTGTAACTTGTGCTTTATTAATCCAGAGAGGATGACAAACATTACATTACATTACATTACATTTAGCAGACGCTTTTATCCAAAGCGACTTACAATTGAGGACATAGTCAAGTTTCAATATAATCAAGAGCAATAAAGACAAAGGCGATTCAACTTCAATAGTATAAGAGTGATCAACATAGCTTCAATAACAGTGAACAAAGTGAGCATCATGGCTTCATTATTCAACATGGTTTCAGGTGCTCTCGGAAGAGAAGGGTTTTTAAGAGCTTCTTGAAGACAGGGAGGGACGCCCCTGCTCTTGTAGCAACTGGTAGCTTGTTCCACCATTGGGGAACTGCAGATGCGAATGATCTCGACTGAGATCGCCTTGTGTTTAAGGAGGGCGAGGCCAGTCGGTGCTGTTGTGATGAGCGCAACGCCCGGGCGGGGGTGTAAGCCATTATGATTGAGTTTAGGTAGGTGGGCGCAGACCCTGAAATCACTCTGTAGGCAAGAGACAGTGACTTGTGTTTGATTCGGGCAGCCACCGGTAGCCAGTGTAGGTCAGTGAGCAGAGGCGTGACGTGTGCTCTTTTAGGTTGCTTAAAGACCGAACGCGCCGCCGCGTTCTGGACTTTTTGCAGTGGATTAATTGAGCAAGCTGGTAGGCCAGCTAGGAGGGCATTGCAGTAGTCGAGGCGGGATATGACCATGGCCTGTACCAGGAGTTGGGTAGCATGTTGGTTCAGGTACGGTCTGATTTTCCGTATGTTGTAGAGTGCAAAGCGGCACGACCTGGCAGTCGAGGCGATATGGTCCTTGAAGGATAGCTGATCGTCAATCATGACGCCCAGGTTTTTCACCATCCTGGTGGGAGCAACCGTGGTAGAGGCAAAGTTTAGGTTGATGTTGTGTTTGAGTGAGTGCTGGGCTGGGATAACCAGGAGTTCAGTCTTGGACAGGTTAAGTTGAAGGTGGTGATCCTTCATCCAGACAGATAGGTTGGAGAGGCATGGCGAGATTCGTGCTGAGACGGTAGGGTCATCTGGCTGAAATGACAGATACAGCTGCGTGTCATCTGCGTAGCAGTGGTACGAGAAGCCATGAGAGCGGATGATCTGGCCCAGTGAAGTAGTATACATGGCGAAGAGAAGAGGCCCCAGTACCGAGTCTTGGGGGACCCCTGTACCGAGGCTTTGGGACGAGGATGTATGTCCCTGCCATGACACCATGAAGGAGCGCTCAGAGAGGTAGGATCGGAACCAAGATAGTGATGTGCCCGAGATGCCCATGTTTGAGAGTATAGATAGTAAAATGCTGTGGTTGACCGTATCGAAGGCAGCTGATAGGTCTAGAAGGATCAGTACGGAGGACTGGCCCGCAGCTCTAGCTGTTCTTAGAGCTTCTGTTACGGATAGCAGAGCTGTTTCCGTGGAGTGGCCGCTTTTGAATCCCGACTGGTTCCTGTCGAGCAGCTCGTTCTGAGTGAGGAAGTCGGTGATTTGTTTTGAGACCGCCCTTTCTATGGTCTTAGATAGAAAGGGGAGGAGAGACACCGGTCTGTAATTCTCAACCTGGGCGGGGTTGAGTGAGGGTTTTTTAAGAAGCGGCATAACCCTTGCCTGTTTGAAAGTGGATGGAAAGATCCCAGAGGCAAGTGAAGCGTTTATCACACATGTGATTGATGGCACCACAGTGGGGGCTATGGCTTGTAGGAGTTTTGTAGGAATTGGGTCCAGTGGACAGGTAGTAGGACGGCTACCAGTGAGTAGTTTTGATACCTCGCTCTCAGTGAGAGGAGTAAATGAGGCGAGAGATACGCCATTGATCGGGGGAAGGGGCTAGGCTGGGCTGGGGTGGGTTTCGATGGGCTTCGATGGGCTGCGATGGGCTATGATGGCTGGGCGGGTCACAGAATGTTTTGCTGATCTTAGCTACTTTATCAGTAAAGAATGACGCAAAGTTGTCAGCTGAGAGGTTTGTAGCAGGCGGAGGCGGATTGAGCAGTGTTTTGAAGGCGGAAAATAATTTCCGTGAGTCAGTGGTACTGCTGATTTTGTCATTGTAGTAAGCAGTTTTTGCAGTAGTGATGGTAGTAGAGAAGGAGACAAGAAGAGCCTGGAGATCCTTGAGGTTTTCAGGATTACTGGTTTTTGTGCCATTTTCTTTCTGCAGCTCTGAGGGTGGAGCGCAACTTGCGGATGGTATCAGTCAGCCATGGGCGGGGCTGGGTAGAGCGTACAGGTTTGGTGGATAGAGGACACAGGCTATCCAAGCACAAGCTCAGTGTAGAGCTGAGGGACTCGGTAGCAGCATCAACCTCTAGTGATTCCAATGTGCTAAGAGGAGGCAGCACGGAGGCAACAGCGGAGGCAAACTGCTCGGGTAGCAGGTTCCTGAGATTGCGGGGGAATGAGATCATTGGTGTAGGAGCAGGGGGCTGTTCCGGGAGGCAGACAGAGAAGCGAATGAAGAAGTGGTCAGATGTGTGTAAAGGCGTGACCAGCAGACAGTCAGCTTTGCAGTCTCTGGTGAGAATTAAGTCAAGTTGTTTGCCACCTTTATGGGTCGGGGGGCTGCAGACCAGTTCTATGTTTAATGCTTTTATGAGAGACAGGAAGTCCTCGGAGCAGGATTTGTCCAGGTGGATGTTCATGTCACCTAGGACGAGTAGCGGGCAGTCTAGCTCGGGGAGGGAAGACAGAAGTGTGTCTAGCTCATCCACAAAGTCACCTAGCTGTCCTGGTGGACGGTAGATGACAACCACAGAGATTTTAATCGGGGCCGTAATCAAGATGGTGTGATACTCAAATGATACGTAGTTATGTTCAGTCGGAAGAGTCTTGAAGTTCCATTTGTTGGAGATGAGGATGCCCGTTCCACCTCCTCGCTTGGATGGGCGGGGGGTGTGAGAGAATGCGTGGTTTGAAGATAGCGCAGCCGGGGTAGGGGTGTTTTCAGGCTTTAGCCAAGTTTCAGTTAGAGCCAGAAGATCCAGACTTTGGTTAGTAGCGTATGCAGAGATGAAGTCAGCTTTGTTTACTGCAGACTGGCAGTTCCACAATCCAACGGAGAAGGAGGCACGTGGAGGTGTGGCTTGTTGAAGTGACTTGAGGTAGGATACATTTCTTTGTCGCGAGTGGTGATTGCGGACACCGGTGATCACAGAGATTGTCTTGAGGCACATCTTAGTGTAGAGGTTGATGTGCTATGGCAAGAGCACAGGTTGCCTTGTTGGTGGCCTAGCTCGGTGGACTCGCACAGGTAGACTCGCTTGTCTTTACACGAGTGGGTCTTCACAGGAGGGGGCTATACAGGAGGGCTGACGCTTCCGCTGACGCTCCAGCTGAAGGGTCAGGTGATAACGATGCCTATGCAATACGATGAGTACCGCCTCCCGTTTAGTAAGACAAAAGAGTGTAGTTTCTGGGGCGTGGCTAAGTCACACGTCCCTCAATTGCCCAGGAAGCAGCAGATTACCAATACTTACTGTGGATAGTGGACAGGTTCAAAGTGCAAGGTATAGCAACACAGAGTAAATGTCAATCAGAGAGGCACTTGCAGTACTTCTGGAGTCTCCACACGCCCTATATACAAACAGATCCAGGAAGAAGACCTCCAGAGGACCACAGCTAAAGACAGCAACCCCAACAGACGACAAGTATGAAACATTTACCCCTGAATTATCGTTGATTTCCTGTCAATGGTGAAAGTACGTGTGTCTGCACCTGTGTGAATAAATGCGTAGTTACTGAACGATATCTTAAATATTTTAGGGAGGATGACCACAGATCCAGGAAGAAGACCTCCAGAGGACCACAGCTAAAGATAGCAACCCAACAGACAAGTAAGAGATATTTACCCGTGCATTGTCATTGCTTTCATGACAATGCTCAATGTAGGTTGTGTCTGTGTATCTCTGTGAATAAATGCTTAAACACTTTGATAACTGTAACTGAACAATGTGTTAAATATTTTAGGGAGGATGACAACCGACCTTGGAAGACGAGGACCAAATATCAAGACAGCAAGTCAGCAGAAGAAAAGCAGAAGAAAAGTAAGAGACATTTACCCATGAGTACAAAACTGTACTGTATCTTGATTACTTTAACATGACTTGATTCATGGTGGTGTCTTACAGATGTTTTTTTTTTGTGTGTGTGTATTTGCAGACAACATGGAAGATCATTACTGCCCTCTCGCTTAACTCTACTCTCTGGGTTGGCTTCACTGGTGTTGTTATCAGGTGTCTAAAATCCTACCTACTGGACAGGAGCTTCTCTGTTAAAATTGGAATCTGTTCTTCAGTATCAACATCTTTGACCTGTGGAGTTCCCCAGTTCAATTTCATTGTGCCAAAGTATTTTTATACTACAGTGCAATGACAATAAAGACTATCTTACATTGTTTTTATGTGTTTATTTTCTCATCTACTTTTAAACTGCCTCTTTGCTGTTGGTGTTCCATGTATATATATGTTTTTCATCTTACATTTATTATTGCTAAAATTGTGTATGCTTCCATATTTTCATTTTCATTGTTTTTGTGTGAAGCACATTGAATTGCCATGTGTATGAAATGCGTTATACAAATAAATATGCCTTGCCTTGCCTTACTCTGCCTGCAACCCTTTTCATCATTTTTTTTGTAACTGTCTCCCACATAATGAGGTTGAAAGGGCACATGTTGCTGTATAAATAAGTACTTCAAAAAGGAAAGTTTGTTGTAGGTGTGCTCCTTGTATATAGTATCATAATGTCACTGGCCCCTACAGCTAAAGCTGTGGGGACCACTATTGTTATTGTGTGGATTTCTTTCTTATTATTCCTCTTCCGGACGCTTTTCGATTCGCTACTAGTCCTACAACTGGAAGAGTTGTAGGACACATTATATATCAAAATGTGCGTCTTCTTCGGGATCGGTGTGCTATTGATTTTCTAAGAATAATACGAATTTTTCGCGACGTAAGTCGCGAAAAATACCGGAAAATTTCCCATAGAGAATGAATGGGAGGGGGTAAAAAAACAAAGACTTTTCGTACTGTCTGCTGCTCCGGCATACTTTCACCTAGAAACTCAATTTAAACTTTAAACTGTAGACACAAGTCTTGTGTATTTGGTGTAGTATTCCACGTTTTGATAGGTCATATAGTTTTTAATCAATCACTGATCAATGACCATGATCATTTTTGGAGAAATTATGAGATTATAATGGGTGTGTATTGCGAGGAATGTTCGTGTCAGAGTGCAGGTTAGAGTGGGAGGGAGCCCAAAATTTATCCAGATTTTGTCTCTTTCCACGCTGCTCCTGGCCACAGTTTACATTTTACACACATGATTTTTTCCAATTTTGTAGACATACTTGTTCTGTCTCTCACAATGTGCTCAAAACATCAGAGAGGCTTACAGAATTTGAATTAGCAGCCTCTAAGTGCGGCCAGTCTGTCTCTTCTCCTCATTGACTGCAATACAAATATTTTCAAATATTTTCAGAGAGAAGCAGAACGGACCCCTGTTTTAAACTTGCAAGTGTGTCTTGCAAGTGTAAGCTACACAGACATATTATATATCAAACTGTTCGCCTGAATCCCGGGATTCCTACGGTGTAAATATCTAAGCTGTGACATGTATACTTTTTGAGTTAGACCGTTTGAAGCCAGCCCTGCTTTCCTCATAGAGAATAGTGGCAGTTTGGAGAGAAGCAGAGTGAGGGACAAAGTGGCAGTTGGCAATCAATACACACGCGCAGCCTCCCCTCCCCTCCCCCCACTGGAGTAGTGGGGGGAGGGGCGGCTGTGTAACCCGTTTCTATGACTACTGTATTAGTAGAAGTAGCATGTATTCATATATTCATACAAGAGGACTCCTATTGGTCAACGCCGATCTGCTCTTCCGCGTTTATCAAGCTTTTTTTTATTTTTTATTAATTAATTAATTAATTACATTTTTTTTTTTTTTTTTTTTTTTTTTTTTTTTTGCGTTTATCAAGCTACACACTGATTGGATGGCGGATACAAGAGGACTCCTATTGGTCAGCGCCGATCTGCTCTTCCGCGTTTATCAAGCTTATTTTTTATTTATTTATTTATTTTTTATTAATTAATTTATTATTATTCTTTTTTTTTTTCTTTTTTTTTTTTAATATTATTTTTTAAATTAATGACATTTTTATTATTATTTTTTTTTTTTGCGTTTATCAAACTACACACTGATTGGACGGCGGTCAACGCCGATCTGCTCTTCCGCGTTTATCAAGCTCTCTTTTTTTTTTTGGAAATTTATTTTATTAATTAATTAATTGATTAAATTTTATTAATTTTTTTTTGCGTTTATCAAGCTACACAGGAAAACAACAGCTTTATGATGGCGGCGGTGAACGGGAACTGCTTCTGGTAAGATTCGCCGTTTTGAATCTCAAATACAGGTCCACGGTGGTGTGTGAAAACCCATGCGCGCGCGCGCACACACACACACACACACACGAGAACGCGCTGTTTCATCCGCGCGCACACACACACACACACAGGAGAACGCGCTGTTTCATCCGCGCGCACACACACACACATAAAACTGTACTGTATCTTGATTACTTGACTTGATTTGTGTGTGTGTGTGTGTGTGTGTGTGCAGACAACATGCAAGATCATCACGTGTGTGTGTGTGTGTGTGTGTGCAGACAACATGCAAGATCATCACGTGTGTGTGTGTGTGTGTGTGTGTGCAGACAACATTGAAGATCATTACTGCCCTCTCGCTTAACTCTACTCTACACCAGCACCTGCTTGATTTTCTTGCATGACTTACATGACTTCCTCAATAATATATGGGGACGACTGGGCCAGAGCCAGGCACACTCAAAATTTCTTTAGAAATTTTCTAGTTATTCTTACGTTTCTTACGCAATTTTTCGGTCGACTTCTCCTCCCGCAGTTTTGGTCACACATACACAAAAAAGGTATCAAAACGTGCGGCTCTGCCGGGGCAAGTGTGCTAAGACTTTTCTTAAAATAATACGAATTTTTCGCGACGTAAGTTGCGAAAAACAGCGAAAAAAGTCCCATAGAGATAGGTCATATAGTTTTTAATCAATCCCTGATCAATGACCATGATCATTTTGGGATAAATTATGAGATTATAATGGGTGTGTATTGCGAGGAATGTTCCCGCCAGAGTGCAGGTTAGAGTGGGAGAGAGCCCAAAATTAATCCAGTTTTTTTCTCTTTCCACGCTGCTCCTGGCCACAGTTTACACTTTACACATGATTTTTTCCAGTTTTGTAGACATACTTGTTCTGTCTCTCACAATGTGCTCAAAAAATCAGAGAGACTTACAGAATTTGAATTAGCAGCCTCTAAGTGCGGCCAGTCTGTCTCTTCTCCTCATTGACTGCAATACAAATATTTTCAAATATTTTCAGAGAGAAGCAGAACGGACCCCTGTTTTAAACTTGCAAGTGTGTCTTGCAAGTGTAAGCTACACAGACATATTATATATCAATCTGTTGGCCTGAATCCCGGGATTCCTACGTTGTAAATATCTAAGCTGTGACATGTATACTTTTTGAGTTAGACCGTTTGAAGCCAGCCCTGCTTTCCTCATAGAGAATAGTGGCAGTTTGGAGAGAAGCAGAGTGAGGGACAAAGTGGCAGTTGGCAATCAATACACACGCGCAGCCGCCCCCTCCCCCCACTGGAGTAGTGGGGGGAGGGGCGGCTGTGTAACCCGTTTCTTTGACTACTGTCAAAGGTGTTTCCACTTGATCTAATTAAGGTTGGTTAGTCAGTGGCCCGAGGCTGTTGTCAGGCAAACTCTACAGATATCCGTCGTCTGATTGGACGGCGGATACAAGGACTCCTATTGGTCAACGCCGATCTGCTTTTCCGCGTTTATAAAGTATTTTTTTTATTTATTTATTAATTAATTATTTTTTAATTAATAAATGTATTTATTTAAAAAAACTTTTTTTTTTTTTTTTTTTTTTTTTTTTTTGCGTTTATCAAGCTACACAGG
Organism: Merluccius polli; assembly: GCA_030340625.1. Lineage (NCBI taxonomy): Eukaryota > Metazoa > Chordata > Actinopteri > Gadiformes > Merlucciidae > Merluccius > Merluccius polli. Next base: position 439,435 of record JAOPHQ010002277.1, read on the forward strand.
AAAACAACAGCTTTATGATGGCGGCGGTGAACGGGAACTGCTTCTGGTAAGATTCGCCGTTTTGTATGTGCGGACAACATGGAAGATCATTACTGCCCTCTCGCTTAACTCTACTCTGCCTGCAACCCTTTTCATCATTTTTTTTCTAACTTTGTTTCCCACATAATGAGGTTGAAAGGGCATAGGTTACTGTATGAATAAGTACTTCAAAAAAGAACGTGTGTTGTAGGTGTGCTCCTTGTATATAATATCATAATGTTACTACATAATGTACACACTCCCGTGGCACTTTCAAAATTTCCCTGAGGGAATTTTCTAGTTATTATTCCTCTTCCGGACGCTTTTCGATTCGCTACTAGTCCTACAACTCGAAGAGTTGTAGGACAAATTATATATCAAAATGTGCGTCTTCTTCGGAATCGGTGTGCTCTTGATTTTCTAAGAATAATACGAATTTTTCGCGACGTGAGTCGTGAAAAATACCCGAACATTTCCCATAGAGAATGAATGGGAGGGGGTAAAAAAAAGAAGACTTTTCGTACTGCCTACTGCTGTCTGCTGCTCCCGCATACTTTCACCTAGAAACTCAATTTAACCTTTAAACAGTAGACACAAGTCTTGTGTATTTGGTGTACTATTCCACGTTTTAATACGTCATATCGTTTTTAATCAATCACTGATCAATGACCATGATCATTTTGGGATAAATTATGAGATTATAATGGGTGTGTATTGCGAGGAATGTTCGTGTCAGAGTGCAGGTTAGAGTGGGAGAGAGCTCAAAATTAATCCAGATTTTGTCTCTTTCCACGCTGCTCCTGGCCACAATTTACACTTTACACACATGATTTTTCCCAAATTTGTAGACATACTTGTTCTGTCTCTCACAATGTGCTCAAATAATCAGAGAGACTTACAGAATTTGAATTAGCAGCCTCTAAGTGCGGCCAGTCTGTCTCTTCTCCTCATTAACTCCAATACAAATATTTTCAGAGAGAAGCAGAACGGACCCCTGTTTTAAACTTGCAAGTGTGTCCACAATATTTACTGTAGAAACACTTTAGAAACACCAAATCATTCAGGAAGTCCTTACAGTGATGATGGTCTCGTTTTTTTTCTGATACGTGCTACCGTTTTGTCAGAATAAGCCCAAATGTGAGACCAGTGCAGAGGCAGAAAAGCGCTATTTTTCTCAACGTTTCTTTTAGCCTCAGCCTGGGGGTTATCGCGCGCAGGTGTGTGCGCGTGATCTAATTGCGGTTGATGACGTCAGTTTCACTGGCTCGAATATTCTCGCGCTGTTGTCAGGCAAACCCTACAGATATCCCTCGTCTGATTGGACGGCGGATATAAGAGGACTCCTATTGGTCACTGGCGTGATATTTTTGTTTGGCCAGTTGGGTCATGTAAAAACCCCCTTTGCGGATCTGCTCTTCCCCGTTGATCGTATCAGAGGTAAGAAATATGCTCACGCATTTTTTTCCAATGTCCACGCAGTATATGACTCGGCTGAAATACGGGAGGACACGGTGTATTTATCAAAGCTTGGTTGCCGTGCTTAGGGTACATTCACATTACGTTTTGAATCTCAAATGGACCATTGGTTTATACACTTTTACACCAGTCAGCAAATATGCTACAGGTCCACAGTGGTGTGTTAAAACCCGCCGCACACACACGTTTTTTTTTTCTTTTTCCCAATAGCCCCGCAGTATATAGACCCGGCTGAAACACGGGAGGGAGGACACGCTATATTTATCAAATTGATTGGGTCTTATTAGTCATATATACCTTTTGTCATTTAATCCTTCTTGTGTGGGTACTCCTTTCCCATTGCCATGGCTTGCTCCGCGACGGATAATGCTCTCGGTACCGCTCCACAGTGGTGTGTTAAAACCCGCCGCACACACACGTTTTTTTTTATTGTTTTTTTTTCCAATAGCCCCGCAGTATATAGACCCGGCTGATACACGGGAGGACACGCTATATTTTTCAAATTGATTGGGTCTTATTAGTCATACCTTTTGTCATTTAATCCTTCTTGTGTGGGTACTCCTTTCCCATTGCCATGGCTTGCTCCGCGATGGATAATGCGCTCGGTACCGCTACAATCAGTGGCGGTTCTACGGGGGGGGCCAGCGGGGGCCAGTGCCCCCTTAACTCTGAGTCCGGACCCCCCTATGTCGCCGTATTACTGTGAATCATTTTTTAAATGTATTTATTTTTTTTATTTTTTTTTATTTCATTTTTTTAATTTCAATTATTACACACACACAGACACACAGACAGCCAGACACACACGCACACACGGACAAACACACCAACACCTGCTTTATTTTCTTGCATGACTTCCTCCTCAATAATATATGGGGACGACGGGGCCAGAGTCAGGCACACTCAAAATTTCTTTAGAAATTTTCTAGTTATTCTTACGTTTCTTACGCGTTTTTTCGGTCGACTTCTCCTCCCGCAGTTTTGGTCACACATACACAAAAAAGGTATCAAAACGTGCGGCTCTGCCGGGGCAAGTGTGCTAAGACTTTTCTTAAAATAATACGGATTAAAAAAGTCCCATAGAGAATGAATGGGAGGAGGTAAAAAAAAACAAGACTTTTCGTACTGCCTACTGCTGTCTGCTGCTCCGGCATACTTTCACCTAGAAACTCAATTTAACCTTTAAACAGTAGACACAAGTCTTGTGTATTTGGTGTACTATTCCACGTTTTGATACGTCATATCGTTTTTAATCAATCACTGATCAATGACCATGATCATTTTGGGATAAATTATGAGATTATAATGGGTGTGTATTGCGAGGAATGTTCCCGCCAGAGTCAGGTTAGAGTGGGAGAGAGCCCAAAATTAATCCAGATTTTGTCTCTTTCCACGCTGCTCCTGGCCACAGTTTACACTTTACACACATGATGTTTTCCAGTTTTGTAGACATGTCTCTCACAATGTGCTCAAAACATCAGAGAGACTTACAGAATTTGAATTAGCAGCCTCTAAGTGCGGCCAGTCTGTCTCTTCTCCTCATTGACTGCAATACAAATATTTTCAAATATTTTCAGAGAGAAGCAGAACGGACCCCTGTTTTAAACTTGCAACTTTCACCTAGAAACTCAATTTGAACATTAAACAGTAGACACAAGTCTTGTGTATTTGGTGTATCGTTCCACGTTTTGATAGGTCATATAGTTTTTAATCAATCACTGATCAATGACCATGATCATTTTGGGATAAATTATGAGATTATAATGGGTGTGTATTGCGAGGAATGTTCCCGCCAGAGTCAGGTTAGAGTGGGAGAGAGCCCAAAATTAATCCAGATTTTGTCTCTTTCCACGCTGCTCCTGGCCACAGTTTACACTTTACACACATGATTTTTTCCAGTTTTGTAGACATACTTGTTCTGTCTCTCACAATGTGCTCAAAACATCAGAGAGACTTACAGAATTTGAATTAGCAGCCTCTAAGTGCGGCCAGTCTGTCTCTTCTCCTCATTGACTGCAATACAAATATTTTCAAATATTTTCAGAGAGAAGCAGAACGGACCCCTGTTTTAGGTGTGCGCGCGTGATCTAATTACGGTTGGTTAGTCAGTTTAACTGGCGCGAGGCTGTTGTCAGGCAAACCCTACAGATATCCGCCGTCTGATTGGACGGCGGATACAAGAGGACTCCTATTGGTCACCGCCGATCTGCTCTTCCGCATTGATCACGGTACACAGGAAAACATTGCTTTATGATGGCCGCGGTACACGGGAAAGAGATGGCGGCGGTAGACGGGAACTGCTTCTGGTAAGATTCGCCGTTTTGAATCTCAAATACAGGTCCACGGTGGTGTGTTAAAACCCACGTGCGCAAACACACACGCGTTTTTTGTTTTTTTTCCAATAGACCCACTGTATATCGACCCTGCTGAAACACGGGAGGACACGCTATATTCATCAAAGCTTGGTCGCCGTGCTTAGGCTATAGCCACACTACTAGGTTTTGTATCTCAAATGGACGATTTGTTTATACACTTTTACACCAGTCAGCAAATACGGTACAGGTCCACCGTGGTGTGTTAAAACCCGCCGTACACACGCGCGCACACACACACACACACACACACACGCGTTTTTTTCCAATAACCCCGCAGTATATGGACTCAACTGAAACACGGGAGGACGCGCTGTTTTATCAAAGCTTGGTCGCCGTGCTTAGGCTTAGGGCTTTCTTAAGAACACACAATGAGAAGTAATACTCTTTGGATGAGACTGAAACTCTCCATTTAATGGCGCATAATCACTCCTCGCTAGAACAACATTACCTCCTCACCGGAACCACACACACACATCGCCAATCACCATGGCAACTCCATAAACAAATCCCATTTACACTAGTCCCCACTGGAGTGTTACATTACTACGTTTTGAATCTCAAATGGACCATTGGTTTATACACTTTTACACCAGTCAGCAAATATGCTACAGGTCCACAGTGGTGTGTTAAAACCCGCCGCACACACGCACGCGTTTTTTTCCAATAGCCCCGCAGTATATGACTCGGCTGAAACGAGGGAGGACGCGCTGTATTTATGAAAGCTTGGTCGCCGTGCTTAGGGTACGTTCACACTACGTTTTGAATGTCAAATGGACCATTGGTTTATACACTTTTACACCAGTCAGCAAATATGCTACAGGTCCACAGTGGTGTGTTAAAACCCGCCGCACACACGCACACACACGTTTGTTTGTTTTTTTCCAATAGCCCCGCTGTATGTCGACCCGGCTGAAACACTGGAGGACACGCTGTATTTATCAAATTGATTGGGTCTTATTAGTCATATATACCTTTTGTCATTTAATCCTTCTTGTGTGGGTACTCCTTTCCCATTGCCATGGCTTGCTCCGCGACGGATAATGCGCTCTGTACCGCTCCAATCAGTGGCGGTTGTAGGGGGGGGGGGGCCAGTGCCCCCGTAACTCTGAGTCCGGACCCCAGAGTTATTAAAATAAATTTAATCGGTATTTTATTGAATTAATTACACATTTAAGTATGTAATTCCAATTTTAATTAATTAATGGCACATTTAAGTCATTATTTAATGGTGTATTTATTTATTTTTGGCACTTTTAGTCCTCCATAAAACTGTACTGTATCTTGATTACTTGACTTGATTAATGTTGGTGTCTTACAGGTGTGTGTGTGTGTGTGTGTGTGTGTACTTCAAAAATACTTCAAAAAAGAACGTTTGTTGTAGGTGTGCTCCTTGTATATAATATCATAATGTTACTACATATTACATAATGTACACACTCGGGCAGTAGTCCCCGTGGCACTTTCAAAATTTCCCCCGAGGGAATTTTCTAGTTGTAGATTATAATCATCTACCACCCATTAGGGTGTGTAGTTTTGAACATGGTATCTGGCAAAAACTCCCATATCTCCCTGATAATTATCGGGGTGATTTCAGAGTTTTACAGAGTAGTTACCCTGTAAGAAAGGTGGAACTGTACTGTAAAAGGAAGCGTTTGTTTCAATGATATTACTGTAGCTCCCAAGTAGTACACACGAGGCCAAAGGTCTTTGTTAGAAAACAGGGTTTATTTTCCAGGTGGAACCAACACGTGAGAACTGGGTTTAAAGAGAAAAATAATTCAAATCAATAAATACAATTGACAATATGCAAATGTCCGTTTTTTCAGCAGCACAACAGGCGTTACATTTACACCAAAAACCACTACACACACCTCACATACAGTCCACAACTCAATATTAACTTGTAAATTGACAAACTTAACTTACATATACATATTCACCACTTTACATCGTATGCAAATCACCATCACGCACCAACCATGCAATGGAATGCAACACAATCGTTCACATTCTTCATAGACGTAAATAAAAGATAAACATGCCTCGTCCACTGCTAACTATTTAAGGAGGGAATTTTCTTGTATGCTTCTTCCTTGTCCTTGTTTGTAAATTTACAAGTTAATATTGAGTAAATAAGTGGTAGTTACCAGGTAAATATGTAATGTAAATACTTGGTAATTACCGGGTAAGTACTTGGTAATTACAAGGTAATTACATTTAATTACCTGGTTATTACTTAGTAAATACATCTTATTACCAGGTAATTAGCTGGTAATTACCGGACTGTAAAAGGAAGGGTTACCAACACTCCTCCTGCGGTGTCACAAACTGTGGCTGACAGACAAGAGCTCGCCTGTTTGGGTCATACTTCAGTGAGCAGCAGCAGTGCGCACCTGGAGAGGCCAAAAGTGAAGTTGAAAAGTACCTCAACTCTCTGAGAGAGAACCCAGACGCAGATGTTCTTGACTTTTGGAAAGAAAACTCCAGGTCCTTTCCGCGCCTGGCTAAAGTAGCTCGCACAGTGTTCAGCATCCCAAGCGGCTCTGCAAGTGCCGAAAGGGTGTTCTCCGCTGCGGGTTTGCTATCCAGAAACCACCGCATGAGTCTGAAGCCTCAGACTTTAGCCAAACTTGTGTTCTTGAAGGTGAACTCAAAAGAGCTGTAGATAGCAAACAAGAGACTCCTCTTTTTATTTTGCTTTAAATTGCACTTGCAGCTAATTTAATTTTATACAATATGCTCAATTACGCATGGCGCAAGCAGTATAGGCATATCATTTAATTAAGGCAAGTACATTTTATTTACAAGTCAACATTATAGGATTGGCCTAACAGTTTTGGTTTTACAACTGGGATGACTTGCATTTTGTAGCCTATATTTTTATTTAACGATGCCTATGATTCATTTAGTTTTATGATTACTTTTTCATTATGATGTTGGCCAGCCATAGTCTGAGAGAAATCATTTCCAAATGTTTGTAAAATGTGTATTTTCATTTTGTTTTAAATTACACTTGACAGTGAATATAAGATAATTTAAGTTTATAAAACCACCCATATGCACAATTACGCATGGCGCAAGCAATAGGCATACAATTTATTTAAGGCAAGTACGTTTTGTTTACAAGTCAAAATTATAGGCTTGGCCTAACAGTTTATTTACTTTTAAAACTGGGATGACTTGCATTTTGTGGCCTATTTATTTGAGTTAAATATGCCTATTGATTCATATAACCCCTGATCCTATTGGTTTAAAAATAAAACATTTTAAATTAATAACTTGTGGTCTCACTGTTTTTGTCGGCTTAAAAACGAAACATTACCCTTAAGTCTTAGTTGAGTTGGGTTGTGGTATTTTTTAAATGAAATGAAAATACGTAGCCTGGGGAAAAACGGCCAAGCTCATGTTTTATTTGTGAATATAAGAGGTTTTTTTTTTAGCGGAGTGGCGAGCGAGTGGAGCGGGATCAAATTTATGATGGAGCGGAGAATGCGCAGAACCAGGCGGAGCGGACGAGCGGCGCAAATTGACAGGTCTGTGAGCGAGGAGTGGACATTTTCACCCGGTCCGCTCCGCTCACATGCTCTGCAACAGACTGAACAAACTTATTAAGAAGGCCGAGTCTGTTGTTGGCTCTCAGCTTGTCACCCTGGGGGAGGTGGTGGAGGAGAGGATGCTGGCAAAATTGCTGGCAACTATGGCCAATCCCTCCCACCCCCTCCATACTACACTGGACCAGCTAAGGAGCAGCTTCAGCAACAGACTCATTCAACCCCCGCTGCAAGAAGGAACGATACAGAAAATCATTCCTCCCAACTGCAATAAGACTTTAAAACACATCTGCCTCTGTCAGATCCACAATTACACATATGGACTAAAATGGACTATACCACTTGCACACACCCCTACCCCCACCCCCCTACGTTCACACCTACCACCCCCAGGTCATCCTCACAGCCCACTCAGCCCCCTTCTACCCCCCGCCGCACACACCCCTCTGCATCACCTTATCATCCCCTCCCCCTGACACCCACTACCCCTTACACACCCTCTGTCACACCCCCCATGCCCCTATCTGGTCTCCACACTGCACTACTCCATTTATATTTCCGTTTCTGTGGTTTCAAATTCACAATTCATTTGCACTACTGTTAGTTTTATTGATATTTATTTATAAAACCATTTTGCACAGTTTCATCTATCACCACTGCATCCCTGCATTTTAGATTCACTTTGTATTTATTTTTGTACATATTTTATCTTATTTTTTTTTAATTTCTTGATATTTTTATTTTCATTTACTCTGTTTAGGTAATTGCACTATATGTACCATTGCTGCTATGACAACTGAATTTCCCTTCGGGGATCAATAATGTTCATATCTATCCATCTATCTATCTATATCTATCTAATTGGAGAAGATCTCCGAGTGCAGTGTCATAGAAGTTGGACTCTCACAGCGTATTTCAGTGCAGTCAAGGATCACTCTCAGCTTTGGACTGTGCAGTGTGTACTTTTTGGGCATTGACAATGCTACTTGTTGCCTAGACATCCAAATGGGTATTGAGCCCAACACCAGAAACAAGTAATTTGCCCATGTAATAATGACACGACTCACTGTGGAAGTGCTGACCTGGAAGATGTCAGCAATGACCTGTTCTTTAAGGCCAGCCGCTACTCTACAACAGTAGATGAAAAACTCATCAATGACTGGAATCTTCCTTGAAGGGCTTGGTGTTGGAATCGCCTCTGGTCCAATCCTCTGTGCTTTTGTCCAATAAACTATAACTGTGTCGAGGGGGGCAAAACAGACTCCCAAAACATTCAAAACACTTCTTGAGATGGAAATCGAGTGTAATATTTCATGGTCTGATCAGACACACAAAATAGGTTGAGGACTGTTTGTGGCCCCATGGACATTTCCTGCAGCCTTGCCTCCAGCTCTGCGATATACTCCAGGGCCTCATCCAGTGCACCTACAAAAAAAAAGAAACCAAGACAAAAATCAGTCTTCATTAATATGCAACCCCTGTGGCACTGTTTGTAGTAACCTATTATAACGCATTTATTTTAAGTCATAAGTTTAAGTGGTCACAGTTCAATGGTGAATTCTGAGTAGCCTACAACAACAACAACAACCTTGAGATTTTCATTCATGTAAAGGGTGCCGCGACTGAAAAAAGTTTGAGAAACGCTGTACTAGGCTATTGGGCAGCAGCAGCAAAGTTCTGAAACAAGACTGAACTTTAACAGTACGTCTGATGTTGATTGAATGTTTTAACGTTAACCATGCCATGTTCGGCAAAAGTATACAATAGCCCAACAAGTGTTAACAGACAAATTACAGACATAACAGCCAGCTAGTTATCTAGTTAGCACACATCTACTTACCGACAGGGGGGCTTGTCGTGTAGTCATGTTCTCTGGTTCCTCTCCGGTCTGTTTGTGTTTTGTCCTTTACTTCAGCTTTTCAAGCTGACACCCGTTCAAACACTGTTTTTTTTTTCGGAGCTGTGGTGTAGCTGTTGTCATACTGTCATGGTCTGCCTCTATTCCCCGTGTTTCTGTTTATGGTTTCCTGTTTTATGTTAGTAGTTCACCCCCTTGTGTAATGTTTTGAGTTCACTTCCTGTCTTTGTGTTTTTCCCACCCTTGTAATTTCCCTGATTAGTTCACCTGCTCCTTAGTTCACCTGCACCTCGTTCCCTCGTCAGCAACTCCCTTTATATACTGTTCACGTTTTGTCCTTTGTCGGTTCGTTCCCCATTTACACGGTTTTCTGTTCCTGTGTTTCCTGCTGTTTGTTTCTTTGTTTACCTGCCTGTCTACCAGTACCCGTAAGTCCCTTTATTAAATTCCCTTGAAGTTCATCCTGCCTCCTTCTCCGTCTCTGCATTTGGGTCCTTCTCCAGTGTTCCTTGCTACCGTTGTAACAGCTGTTCCAGTCAAAACGACTGGGAACAGCTCCAGTATTCAGCCTACTACTCCCGTTTTTATAATCAGCCACTGAGAAATGCCGACTACAGACCAGTGTACTCCCCTTACGAATGACAAAATTCACTCCATCCCGTTTGATCGCCCTTACCCACTGTTTTCTTTGGTCTTCATTCGTTGGGAAGTCATGAAAATGTAAGTAAGGTTGTTTTTGTTTAGAATTGGCGCATAGAGGGACGCAGCAGAAGCTCTTGTTTTTTGACTGCACCATTTTACTATCATAGAATACTCGACCGGAAGACGCTTTACCCGGTGGAGGCAAAATCGAACGCCGAACCAGGAAGTTGTGAGATAGGCCTATTTTTCTCTGTTTACATGGTGTGTTTGAAATAAATGTTGGCAGCAAGCCAAACGCCACTCAAATAAAACAAAGCCTTTGATGCTCCATAGTTTATTGAGTCTGTACAGCTTCATACATACCCAGTGGTTCAGGTTGCGGCCTCAAATGCAGACACAAAGATGGTTTAAACAAAAAAGGTATTTCTTAATGCTCCAAGACAAAAGATGAACACAGGCAGCAAGCCAAAAAAAAACTGCCAGTTATCTAAAGATTAACAAAATAGGTAATCAATAACTAAGACACTGAACTGGGTTTAGCGACCAGACAGGACGATCAGATCAGGTTGGCATAGTGCTTGAGTGAACGAGGCTGTAAGGGATTCAAACGGGTGCCGGAACTGCCCCCCCCCCCACACACACACACACACGTTTCTCTCCTTCTCCAAACTTTTTAAGTCGCAAATCACTGTATCGCCGCAAATGCCCCTATATTGTAATACTTATGGTAAAAGAAACATCAATCATTCCCATCCAGGCTATATATAGAGTTATAGGCTACTGTTTACATAGCCTACGCCTTTACCCAAATGAAGTGTATTCAGTTTTTTCATTTATTCTTGTTTATATTCTCTTTTTCTCTCTCTCAAAATCCTACCTTGGTCAGTGGCCGGATTAATGCATACGGAATTAAGATGACAAGGGATGACTATTACACATTGATTACCTGTTGAGCAAGCCCATCGTCAGTGGAGGTGAATATTTTCAGTGAAAAACTTAATATAGCCTAAGATTCAAACTCTTGTACTACACTTGCCAGGGTAGCTTTAACAGAAAGACTAGTTGTGTATGAAAAAGAGGCATGACATGGTCTAGTCTATTCTACAAACAGTAATTTACTACTTTTACTACTACATCGTGGCCTCGCTTACTTTTTTACCACAAATCTTAAATGTTTGCAAAATAAACAGATTATTTTCCTTAATTCTCTGAATCTGATCTATCTCACTGTGGTCAGTGTCATGGCATGATAAATATGAATGCTGAAGGTATGGTTATATTTTATATCTATCATATGACCCATAATTAGGGTCACACTAATCTTGGTGCCTTTCTGCTAAAGTATAACAGAATCATGAGATACAAGCAGAGGCATATAATCATAAAGGCAACTCCGCATGATTAGAATGAGTACGTTGTTGATGACGTGTAGAATAGATAATGTGAGATCAGTTTGTTGCAAAGTGCAGGTCATGATGGTAAAGAACAGGCAGGCTGGCCTCTGTACATGCTGGGAGTCAGATACCACGAGGACGAGGTGGGAAGGTGTCAACAGAAGGCTTTTGTTATGACATTTTCACTGTTTGTGTATATAACATCCTGGGTCAGGGATAGTTGGTGCTCAGACTTCGTGAACTGACACACACTTTGTTGTTCTGTCAGGGAAACATAGTTGGACCCAGATTTCTGTAAAACTCACTTTGCACATTATACTGGTGTTAACAATAAAACTGATTACCAGTATTTCTTAAAGCTAAAACTTCTTCTATTGCTTCATTAAAGAACACGCGTGTGTAAGGGTTTAATTTTTTTGAAACTGCTTTTCACAACAATGCATACGAAGTTCAGATGACAATAATATTACACGTTGGTTTAGCCTAACTTTGAGAATGACAATATGGAGAGATCATCTTGAAATGTTGGTGATGATTTTTATTTAAATCATTACACTGAAACAACTTAAAATAAGATTTAAGCTCGAGTAGAACAAACTCGTGGGTAGGTAGTAGTGCTTATATAGGCTAGCTCAATGCTTTAAATAGAGAGGCAGACAAAAGAGGAAAAACATTTACATTTTGGCCCCTGTGTCAGGTACGAGACGGAGGAACCAAGTGCGTTCGAACCCAGAAGGGTATTTATTGAATTTAGGGAAAGGGGAGTGGGAAGGAGAAGTGTTCAGAGTTCTGGGCGTCCAAGGGTTCCAGGGGGTCCCAGGTGCTGTGTGTGTGTGTGTGCCTCCCCAGGGAAGTGGGAAGCAAATCCTGGAGCTGGAGAATCCGGGAGGTCCTGGGGAAAACACACACACAACAACAGCAGGTGAAAGCAAGGCAGTGGCACAGTTCAGGGCAAATCCAAGTCAAAAGAGTCAAGCAGAAGGCAGGTCGAAATTACCGGGGCAGAAGAGAGATCGGAGTCGAAGACAAAGGCAGGTCGGGTTTCCGGGATGGGAGAACAGGGCAGGAGTCCAGGCAGGTCCGGGTACAGGAGTCAGAGAAAGTAGGAGCAGACTGGTAACACGAGTGAGCTTGCAGACGATCTGACAAGAACTGACTGCAACACAGGACCTTAAATGCAGAGCATGGTTACTGGCAAATGCAGTGCAGCTGGAGAGTTAACGAGGCTAAGGGAGACAGAGCAGAGTGGGACAGGTGAAGGTGATTAGGGCCAATCGAGTGTAGTTACCAGGCTGGCAGAGGGAATCCATGACACCCTGGCTTCAAGTGGTATCAAAAAGATGAATGGGACAGTCTGCTTTCCTTATCAGTTGTCAGCAGATGCTATTGATTGGGTTGTTTAAATATGTGGCTAGGTAGCCATCATGCCATATTATGAGTCACCAATTTCACTATGGTATTAGGGACCAAGTTCCCTCTGTCAAGTTTAGTTTTGCGAGATGTGGACTCACCGAAAGAGCACATACATTATTATTTTTTAATTAAAAAGTGTGCATCGGAGCCTCAGGGACTTGCTAATTCTAGAAGCAGGACAGTCTGGAGCCATTGTGGTCCTAGCAGGGACATATATCAAAAGGCTCTGAGTCTGGTGTAATTGCTTGCGTTTTACTGGTAAAGGGAATAGTAGTCACTTAGCTCTCTATTCAGGGAAGAAACAAAAAGGGTTAAGTCACTACCAGGGCTAACATTAATAGTTGTAGTCTCTCACTCACACTGGTTTCCCAAAAACTCAACAGTGACAGTTGACATTTTCACAGCAGGTAGCATAGCTGTCTTTTCCTTTTTTCCCACCCGAGCTATATCCAAAATGATTATATTCAGCCAACCAATGCAGCAAAAAAATCAGCATGTTGCATATTACATTTGTATTACACAGTCAATATGTGTGCCCCTTTGCTATGCAAATGAGAGTTGACACGGTGTGCATAACTTGAATTCATGTCTTTTGCCTTTAATCTTTTCTTCTCTGCCCTCCCCCCCATGCTCTCTCGCTCTTGTTCGCTTTTTTTGCTTGCACTCATTCTACTCCCCTTCACACTTAGACACACGCATGGACCTTGTAGCCATTTCTCATTGTTAGGGTCTGCCAGATTGTGCTGTCTGTGCTTTTTGTGTGTCTGCATGCATTTGTCTGTGTGTGTGCGAGTGTCTGCGTGCGTGCGTGCTTGTGTGTGTGTGTATGGATGCAAGGCGAGATGGTGTGTGCTAAAAATAGCAAGCTATCATTTGTATGCTGACTGCTTTTCTACTGTCTTTTGAGATGAAAACCTTCTGGCTAGCTTCAGTTGTCTCGCTGCTGGTTTACTTGGTCAGGTATTTTTAATAGTGAGTTAACATTCAACAATTCAACAGGAAAGAAAGAGTTGTTGCAGTAAAAATGTATCATACTGTATTGATTAAATGCATAATTCCCATCCGTCCATACATTACATCTACATTACATCTCGACTAGGTGTGCTGCAAGACATTTTGAGGAAGATTTCAATGGAGATTTTCTGGAAATGTGATGAATACATATTTGTGTAGAGGAAGATTAGAATTCCCAACATCAAAATGTGGGAGCACCAAAGTGAATACAATTTAAGAATATACTTTAAACTCAGACTGTTGTGTTTAGTAGTGATTCATTAGCACATATCACCGTATAACAGTCACCATGAGGTTTGAGCTCCAAAGGAAAGAGGATTATGGCTAGCCACTCACCCAATGCTTACTACAATCGCGGGAGAGATGCAATCAAGGGAGAAATTATATACAATTTCCCACAATATAGTGGCTCCTTCTCTACAGTTCTTCAGGTTCTTTAGCCAGAGAACATGGTGCTCAGATCAGACGGCCTCAGCCCAATGAGCTGAACTACCTTTACCTCATTTGCAACATGCAAGTAGATGTTAAATGATTTTACGGTGGCCCTGAGAGCTCAACACTCAACATCTTCATCAAATTGACAACACGTGCAGCATTTAGAAAGTGCTACAAATTAAGAAAACATCTTCATCTATGTGACAACACACGAGCAGCATTTAGAAAACACGCTGCAAATTCAGACAACACATTACAAAAATGTGCTGCAAATACAGATAGCACAACACATTACAGACAATACAACACATTACAGAAATGCACTGCAATTACACTAAACTAACAGAAGTCTGTTTCCAGAGGACACAAAAGTGGTAAACACATCTGGACACGCTTTTTGTTGCCACGGTTTGTAACTCATAATGTTACTGAAGTCAACTATCTGTGGAAAATTAAAATGTGTTTGGTTCATCTTAACATTGTAATCGCATGATTCAGGTATTAGATATCTGCTGACATGTCCAGACGTGTTTATCACTTTTGTGTCCTCCGGAAACAATGACTTCCGTTGTCATTTGGTGTAATTGCAGCAAGTTTCTGTAATGTGTTGTGTTGTCTGTAATGTGTTGGGTTGTATCTGCAGCGCGTTTCTGTAATGTGTTGTTGTCTGTAATGTGTTGTGTTGTCTGTATTTGCAGCACATTTTATAAATGCTGCGCATGTGTTGTCAAATTGATGAAGATTTTTTCTTGATTTGTGTTTTGTCGATTTGCATGTGTTTTCGTAAGTTGCAGTGCGTTGAGCTCTCAGGGCCAGTATGATATGCATTTATATAGCACTTTTCCAGCCATCATGATTACTCAAAGTTCTTTGCAGTTAATACCTTGTCGCATCCCCCCCCCCGCACACACGCACATGGTGTGAACCGTTTCGACCAGCTTATCAGGAGGGCTTTAGGGAACAAGGGTTTTTTTGTTTTGTTTTTTTGCTCAAGGACATTGTGGCACCTTTTTCGCTAGCAGCAGCCGATGGATTGGTCCAGCAACCGTCCAGGTAAAGGCAGACGCCTACAGTTCTCACTGCGAGCTACGAGCTAATGCTTTTGGCATTCTGATACCACCACCTTGGTAGAGAAATATACTAGCTTATATGATGCAATCCCGATGCAATCCTACCTGATGTGGGGGGTCATTTGACATTAGTCCCATCCAAGGACATAAGGGACACCCTGTTGTGGTGTACATTTAAACTTTTTTTTATTTATTTAGGGGACATTTTGAGGTGACAGATTCTGTTGCCTCATCCCATCTGACCTGTATTCTAGAATAGGTGTTTCAAAGCTCATGTAGGATAGATTTGTTCATCCTCCTTTTAGAATATGGCATGATTCACAGATTCAGCATTACATCATCAGCAGATTATAAAATATGCATTTATTTTCCACACAGAAACATGCCTGGGAAACTCAAAGGATAGGGTCTCACTAAGGAATACTGTATTTTCTAATCTGTCCAATCATGTCTACATCAATCAGCCACATTCATGCCAATATTCATAATCAATGCTACACGGATCCATAGTCATGTATCACTATAATAATATTACTATTAATAATACACTACACAACAGTGTAGTTATGATGTTCTCAGTATTTATATATTTTGTACATAAAGTGTACATTAGGGGTTCTCTTCAAGCCAGGGACCCCTTATAATGGATACATATTTACAATACCCCTACCATTGTTATAGTTTGCAACCTGAATCTTACCCATTGAACATGTACCCAAACAAAAATATTGTCCTTGTATTACTTGCCAGGAAATTAATTATTAATAACATGCATTGGGAAATCTTGTGCTCCCCCTACTGGCTCAATGAACTTTCAAGTTATGCAATAATCAATGAACCTTGTTATCTCCACATAAAAAAATTACGCTGTGAGTAAATATCTCAAAGGTATGCTTGTTTTATTTGTACATTTTTTTATTTTTGATAAATTATGTAGGAGTTTTATTTTTATTATTTTTTATTTTGCGGACATCTTGGCCATATGCCACAGACCCCCGGGTATCCCCGGTCCCAACTTTGAGAACCACTGGTGTACATCACTGCCTCTGGATTTGTGCCTGTTAAGTGCCATGCCTTTGCCACTTGTTTGTGACCGTTCTTTCTTCTTTTGTTTTAGAGAAGTCAAGTTCTTAAAGTGATGGACAACATAATTTACTTTTAGTTATGTTATTAGGGGTTATCAAGGTGTGCATTAAGCATCAGAAAATGATGTTCCATGAAATCTATTACAACCTAATATAATTTAATCAATTTTCCTTCTATTCCAAAGAGTTAAAGTGAACACTTATGGGTGCAAACTGGTAAGGACCCAAAAAGGTGACAAAATGTGTTTTTGCTTGAAAACTAAGAAAATCTGCATGCAGCGCACTTCAAATCAATCAGGTTATATTTTTCTATAGGTGCTCTGCCCAAGTGGCACACATAAGCCTGTCAGCGATATTCAGACCCATATATAGTTTTACTCAAATTTGCTTCACTGACTCCTGTCTTTAATTAGAGCAGCATTGAGCCTCATCCTCAAAACCCCTCATTTTGAAAATAACTAAACTAACTTCATTGTCTGTCAAGTCAAAGGTTACAATAATAGTTTAGAGGTCTATGTATCACTATGATATCCACTAGGGGTATAATGATTTACCGATGCGCATCGGTCCCCGATTTGAATGTTTACGATAGGAGTGCATTGGTAGGTGGGATCCATATGTAACACGCATCGGTCAGAAAATCAATTCAAATGTCTTTTGTCTCTTTCTTGTTCCTACCTTCCAAAATGTGTCTCATCTACCTTCCAAAATGCATCTCATGACTGCACTGTAACTAACCGTTCAACTGCAATGCAGCAACTGATCTACAAATCATTCTCGCATCCTCACTAGCCCGGCACCTTTGCGTTCTCTTCCAGAAGTAAAGACATGTCTTAAAACACAATTAAAAAAGGTAGCTCCAACAGTTTTCAATAATATGTTATGTGGTCGTCCATGTTAGGCATAGTTCACAACTTGACATGTCTTACATATTGAAAAGTGCTTATTTTCTCATGTACCAATGGCGCTGTGTCTGGACAGCAGAAGGTACCATGTTTCGGTTCTGTACGGCCGGTGTCACTGTTAAGTTCAACAATGGCAGCAAACATATCCGTGTTCATGCGTGGTTGCTTTCTGGACATTTATCATACTACGCTATTACTGTAGCACTGCTGTACTTATTATTCCTCACCACATGCCAATTACCATTGCCCGTTTGTAGGGGTGTTCCCAGGGGAATGTACCATTTTGGTGGGGGATTCTTAGTGAATACTTTAAATATATATTGAAAGTTTTTATTTTCAGGATAAAATGCCTCGAGATGTACCATCTCATTTTGGAGGGGGTCCTGACAAAATACCAAAAATATATGCAACATGAGATACAACACAATATGCAACAAATAGCAGACATAGGAACAGTTACAATTAGACTAATTATAAAAGGACAAAAACAAACACACACCAAGACAATCTAGACACCCACACCCCTGTTATAACAGCAGTAAATAGTGACATTTAACAGGAGCAGTCTGCTGTGAGGTGAGTGATAAGATTTAAATAAATCTAAATACCGCAGAGATTTCAAAGAAGTTGGTAGGTTGTTCCAGTCTCTAGGAGCCTTATAATTAAAAGCGTCTTCTTTTTTTTCAAGTGACATTTTTGGGCCCTTTGGGACATTTGTGGGATGAGTAGTAAATAGACAGGATAGTTGAAATTAATACATTTGAGAAGAAACTGGTACTAGTGCAGCTGTCGCTTATTTTTGGGAGAAAGCCATTGCAGTTGATTGTACATTATACAGTGGTGAGTTAAAAGTGACAATTGATAATTAATATGCATACATGATCAAATATGACTACATTTGCCAAATCAGTTTTTGAAGCATTTTGATATACGTCTCCATAATCAAGAACAGGCAATAATAAGTGGGATACCAGTTTCTTTTTTACACTCATGGTAAAACGGTAGTTATTTGATCAGCAAATCTTTTTACATAGATAAGCAATGTGCTTTTTGTATGATAATTTAGACTCAATCTATCGCCACAGATATTTTACACAGTCACCCTTAC
This sequence comes from Merluccius polli, assembly GCA_030340625.1. Classification (NCBI taxonomy): domain Eukaryota; kingdom Metazoa; phylum Chordata; class Actinopteri; order Gadiformes; family Merlucciidae; genus Merluccius; species Merluccius polli. The sequence goes on from JAOPHQ010002277.1 coordinate 457,779, forward strand.
CTTAGTGAGTAGTTCACCATCAGATTTAAAAATAGAAAAATTATCAGTAGCAGATTTAAGCCTTTGCCTTGTACCAAAGAGCACGATGCAAGACTTTTGTATCACATCAAAGTCTGACTGGATATTTGAGGTTTTGCATAATAATGGGATTAAAAATTCATTACAAATTGAAAAGAGAAGGGGACCCAAAATAGAGCCTTGAGAAACTCCTTTATTAATATCACGAAGATCTGACTGATGCGCGTCGAAAACACACACTGCTTCCTACCACTAAGATATGCATTGAACCAGGTCAGAGCATTCTCAGCAAGTCCATTGTTTTGACATTTTTTAATTAATATATGATGATTCATCAAGTCGAAAGCCTTGGATAAATCAAGAACAATTGCACCTGTTAATTTGCCTTGGTCAGAGGAGGAGATTATGTCATTAGTAATTTTCAATAGTGCTCAAGTAGTGGAATGATCTAAAACCAGATTGGAAAAATGATAACATATCATATTCTGTAAGGTAATTGAATCATTTTGTATATATTAACTTTTCAAAAATAGACAGCACTTCAGTTCGGTTTGATTTTCCTGAAGCTGAAGTTATCTATGGTCTGGTGTTGAATATAATTAGAAGTGTGGTGGTTAATTTCCCAAGAAGTCTGCATAGAAGTGATAGGAGTGAAATGTTGATTAAAGACATCAGCAACATCTGAATGTTCTTGAATGATGCGATCTTTGAACATTACCTGATTAATTGACTGGTTGCCAGATTTATTGAAAAGGTTATTTGCTTTTCTCCAGGGGCCGTATTCACAAAGCATTTTATCTTACCACTAGGAGTGCTCCTAACTCGCGCTGAAACATTTTACGTAGGAGTTTTTTCTTAAAAGTTATTCACAAAGCCGCTGAGACCTACTCATACTAAGGATAAATCACTAAGAGTGAACGAAGAGTGACGCGCCGTTGCTATGGATTACGTCGATTCTCGTGCACAAGTTTAGAAGCGGTCAGTACGGTGATTGGTTGTTCAGAGCAGGCGGTCTCTGTGAAACTCATTTGCAACATCCCACAAACAAGCTCACTAAATCACCGAAAAACAAGGAAATAGCCTAGGCTAGAAATTAATTCCTATCAAATAGTTATGGACAGTGCAGTTAGCAGAATACACGCATGATGACAAGTTTGTGCAGACCACGATAATGACGTTGTAGCCTATATGCATGTTAAAGAGAGAGAGAAAAAGCAAACAATAAAAATATGTAAATTGCATTAAATCAAGGAGGCAATTAAAAGCACCCTGCAAACTATTATCCAATCACTTCAACACTTTAAATAACAGCCCAAACCGCTGTTTAAGTCCCCCTATCATGATGAATGAAAGTGAAGATAAAGTAAAGTCCCAGGACCAATTGTTACTGGGAATAATAAAAGGGAAATTTGGCTCTGGAGTGACCAGTAAGAAGAAGCGGGAGGCATGGGAAGAAATATGCTTTAACATTAATGCTTCCTTCCCTGCGGTGTGTCGCTCTACCGACGACTGTGAAAAGAGGTGGTATGCGCTGCAATCACAGTGTAGGTTGGAGATTGCCGACTATAAAAGAGCCGTCGCGGCTACAGGTAATTCCTTTATTAACATTGCTGGCATTCATTTGGGAAATGCATTTGCATGACTTAAATTTACAATTAACAACGGCTAGAGTGATATGAAACGTTGTGAATGAAATTTAATTTGTTGGAGGAGGATCTGCACCAAAGCCATTGTCTCCAGTTGCATCAGTGGTGTACGCCGTCCTAGGCTCTGACAGCAGCATAACTGGCCTTGAGGGTGCAGCTGATCCTGCATTGGAGTTGCTAAAGGAGATTGAGGGGTATGCATGCAATAATTGCAATAGGCTACATGAAAAACCTTTCAGACAGCTCTTCCTCTTCTCCCCCTCCTAACTCTTCCTCTGCCAGCTGCACCTCCTCTCCCAGCTCTTCCTCTTCCGGCTGCACCTCTTCTCCCAGCTCTTCCTCTCCCTGCTCTTCCTCTTCCAACTCGCCCTGTTTGTGCACCCCCTGCCTCTCCTCTCCCTCCTGCTGCTGGTGCCAGTTCACTAGTGGAGAAGAAATTGAGGATGGAAATGGGGGTTTTAAAAAGGCAAAACATGGTCCTAAAAGCGAAAGAGCGGCTATTACAACTCAATACAGAATATTACAGTCTTAAGATAGAAAAAATGAAAGAAAACATATTAATGTGAATAAATAAATGTTATCAACTACACAAATGTGTGTTAACTGATTTGTGCCAAGGTGTTTACCTAAAGTGTGTATTCACAAAGTGATCCCTAAATGCCAGTCCACTCTGTTCCACACGCCCAAATTCATTATCATGTTCATCGCCATTATCGTCATCGTCATCTTCATCATCATCATCATCTGGCTGTGGAATGTTCCTCCGCTTGCAGAGGTTGTGGAGAATGGCACATACAATGATCACTGTACTTGCCCTCTCTAGGCTGAGGTGTATTTCGCCGTGCAGGACATGAAATCGACGTTTCATCTGCCCAATTCCTCTCTCCACAACATTTCATGTATTTTTGTGTACTCTAACATATATGGAGGAAAACAGTAAACAATAATAAATATGGATTCAACAAATAAAAGGCGACAAAGAGCTAATACGATGTTTTTTACGCATAGGACTAAGCGTAATCTGCGTAATCACTTACATGTTATACTTTAACTGTGCTCCCGGTTGTGGATTGAGATAGGGTGTCAAGAGCCACGTCTTGCAGGGATAGCCACTGTCACCCAGCAAGTGACACCCAACTGGTACATGGTGCCTCTCAAAAAGCTGCCTCAGACCACTCTCATTCCGCACTAATTCCACAACAAGTTTTATACCCTCACAATTTAGCCTATATCTCTTGATCAATTCACAGTCTTTCATTGTCTCCAAAACATTTTGTCTTGCAGCCATTTTCTGATTCTTTGTGAATAGGTCTTACTGAGTTAGGAGTCCTCTCGAGGACCTTTAAGCTCTCCTAGACTTAGGTGCTACTTTTAGGCCTAAGATCCTTTGTGAATTGCTCTTACTGAAAAAAATTAGGAGTCCTAAATTTAAGACTGACATGCCCATTATTTTTAGGAGTTTCTCCTAAATTCGCCAGTTAGGAGCTACTTTTAGCCCTAAGATCCTTTGTGAATACGGCCCCAGGTGTGTTGATATGTGGGGGGGATTTGAATATCTGTCTACACCCCTCCTTGGATTCCTCAAATAGAACTAAAAAGATAAAACCTGAAGCATTACACGTTTAAACACTGCTTAAAGAAATAGGCATGATAGATGTATGGAGGGAATTACACCCACTTGATAAACTTTTTTTCCTATCCTCACTCTGTGTACTCAAGAATTGATTACTTTTTTATGTGTAATTTGGATAGACATAATTATAAATTGTGACATAAGGGTAAGGGACATTTCTGATATATGATGTATATTTAACATTACATTTAGACAAGGAGACTTTATGGAGACTTAACACTTGCCTTCTGAATGACCCTCAATGTTAACAATATAACAGGAAATTGAAGATTATATGACTCATAATAATAATGGAATGGTGTCTCCCAGCACATTGTGGGATGCTGCAAAGCCTGTTGTTAGAGGTAAACTAATAATGGGGTCAGCTTGGAAGAAAAGAATGAGAAACAAATTGAGGACTTGATTGGATAATAAACATATGGAGTATAACAACATCAATGTTATAAATCAGATACACAATACAAAACAAACTCTAACCTATATTAAAGTCAAATAGAGGGGAGCTAAACTAATTAAACAAAACTTCTACGAGAATGGCCCTAAATCTGAAAAATTACTTGCGTGGAGAATACGCAAACAACAAGCTGAGGGATTTATACATAAAGTAAAAGACCCCCAGACTAATAAGATGTATCACAAATTGGAAGACATACAACATTCCTTTGAAAAGTACTACACAAAGTTATATGCTCAACCCCAGGCAGCTGAGTCAGCAGTCGTATCAAATGTTTTAACATCATTAGATGTACCATCTGTAGGAACAGAGCAGAATAAAATATTAGCCCAGAAGATAATGGAAGAACAAAGCTATATCAAGATTGAAAGCAAATAAAATGCAAGGTGCATATGGCTACACATCAGAATGGTATAAAACCTAAAAGATAATACCAATACTCAAGGAATGTTTTAACTATGTTCTTGGAGGTGGGGAGACTCCTGTCTTCGCTCTAGGTTAGACAAGCAGTAATTTCAGTAATCCCTAATGGGTAAGGACAAGACAGAATGTACTAGTTCTTATAAACCTATATCTGTTTTAAACATGGATTATAAACTATGCGTCGATACAAAAAAAAGCAAAACAACTGGAAAATATAATCCCGGATCTGATAGACACAGACCAAACAGGTTTTGTAAAAAACAGGCAAACCCAGGACGGTGTGAGGCGGACTTTCCACCTCATTGACCATATGAGAATTAGTAATATAGAATCCATAGTTATTAGTCTTGATGCCAAGAAGGCTTTTGATTTGGTCCGATGGGAATATTTATATAGTTAGTTTTGAAACGTTTTGGCTTTGATGACAAGGTAGTTGGATGTCTGAAGTCTCTATATTGCTCTCCAACAGCCAGAATTAAAATAAATGTGAATTTATCCAAAACAGTATGTCTTGAAAGAGGATGTGGACAGAGATGCCCCCTTTGCCCAGCGCTTTTCGCTCTCTTTGTTGAACTTCTGGGAAAGGCAATTAGAGAAGACGAAGATATAACAGGTGTGTTGATTGAAGATACACAATATAAGATTTGTTTGTGCAGGGACAACATTCTTGTGACCCTTACCAATCCAAATACAAGTTTGCCTAAATTGTTGTATCTGCTTAAATAATTTGGTTCATACTCTGGCTATAAATTAAATTTACATAAAATTCAAACTCTTATCTTTAACTATGAACCACAGGTGTATCTGCTACCTATGAACACAATTATACTTCCATAACAGCTGATATTAAAGCAGACCTGGACTAGATGGTAGATTTAAACTAGGGCTGTCAAACGATTAAACATTTTAATCTAGTTAATCACAAGGTTTCTTGAATTGATTTCAATTAATCACAATCCTAAATATGACTGTTCTCAGAACAGAAAGATAAAAGAAGCGGATATTACATTTGTTTTTATTAACGACAAATCCAGAAAAAATAATTTAATTCTAAACAATTTTGGCAACAACTGAATGGAATGTTTTTCTTTTTGAACAAACAACTCTCTCACTTTCACACAATTACATGTGGCCCTTTTACTTAGGCTACATCCACACTACTACGTTTTCGTTTTAAACCGCATCACTTTTGCCACGTTTACGCCTAGCGTACACACTACTACGGCGACAGAACAGTGTCAATAATCACGTGACTCGCAAGCTTGCGCCCGTGTGGTCAAATCTCTGAAAAGTCAGTGCTGAAAATTAAGTTCTGAAAAAATACATTGCAATGGTGTAAATTTACACCTTTACAAGTTTTTAAAAATAAATATTCAACCTTTCAAAACGTATTTCTCAATGTTTGAACAGCTGTTTGCAGAATCCCATTTACAAGGTTTCAAAACCGGGAAACAAAGTAATACACTGTTAGAACAGTGTCAGATTTGAAACTCTGCAAATGCGCTGGTGAACATTTTTAAACTTTGAAAATGTGTTTGTGAAAACATTTTAGCTTTGAAAATGTGTTGGTGAAAATGATGAAGAAGATAAAATAGAACACAAAATCATGTTTGCAGATGTTTGACTTTTTTTTCAGGCTATAATCTCTTTTTTCAGTGGTGCAAAACCTTTTTTACAAGGTGTTGAGTTTTCAAACACAGACTTACAAGCCTTTGAAACCTTTTTTTTCAGGTTTGAATTATGACATGATTCTGGCTCCATACGTTCGCTTCCTGATTGGGTCTTATCAGTCATGACGTGTCCTTCCCTGATTCGTCATGCCCCTATCATGTGACCCTTTTCCGGAAGAAAACAAACCTCACCGTATTTGCTTTGCGAAGACTCCCAGTTTTCTGCCGCCTTCAACGCCTTAAGTCCAAAACACACTGCCGCAGCGGTGCGTCTATGACACAAGTGCCGCCCCTAGCACACATAGGAAGCGTCGCGCTGTGGTGCGTCAACAGGAATATAGTCGTCTCTGGAGCAGAAGAAAAAAAAATAGAGAAGAAAAAAGCGCCTTTTCGGCGGCACTTGACGCTGTGAAATAGGACAGTGGCGTGAAGTGTAGCAGGGCGGCGGCAGTAGTGGGGCGGCGGCATGTACATAGATGATAGGTCTATATACATGTCCAGAAATTAATCATCTCGCGTTAATTTTGACAGCCCTAATTTAAACAATGGAAAAATATGGGTATCACTTCATGTTGTATAAAATCCTCCAATAAAGATTTAGATACCTTTCAAAAACTTGTAAACTTATAATTTAGGGAAACTTCTTCAGATACCTTTAATTGAGACATTACTTTGATGAACATATTAAAACTAATGAAGAGAGGGGAATGAACCTGATTAGGATATTCATTGATGCATATAAAGTAATACTAACAGAAAACTGATTTCCAGGATTTATTCATCTTTACAAATAGAAAGGGGTCTTTCCACAATGTACGTTAAATCCAGGTAGGAGAAAGAAAACCTTTGGTTAAAGTTAACTGAAGACGACTGGTTAAACATATGCAGGACACATTCTACCACATCAAGCTCAGATATGTGGAGTGAATTCACCTGGGAAAACACATTTGAGGTTTTTCATAACTCCAAAAATAAAAAAGTCACAAAACAACACACCTGAACATGGTCAGTGTTGGAGAATGTGTGGCAATATGTTTGTTGGCCATTTTCATATTTTTGGGGGGTATTATTTCTTCTTACTAAGTAGACGTGGTAACAGCAATCAGGGGCCGTATTCACAAAGCATTTTATCTTACCGCTAGGAGTGCTCCTAACTCGCGCTAAAACATTTTACGTAGGAGTTTTTTCTTAAAAGTTATTCACAAAGCCGCTGAGACCTACTCATACTAAGGATAAATCACTAAGAGTGAACTAGGAGTGACGCGCCGTTGCTATGGATTACGTCGATTCTCGTGCACGAGTTTGGAAGCGGTCAGTACGGTGATTGGTTGTTCAGAGCAGGCGGTCTCTGTGGAAACGAGCCCACTGAATCACCGAAGAACAAGGAAATAGCCTAGGCTAGACATTCCTATCAAATAGTTATGGACAGTGCAGTTAGCAGAATACACGCATGATGACAAGTTTGTGCAGACCACGATAATGATAATGCACGTTAAAGAGAGACAAAAAGTAAACAATAAAAATACGTAAATTGCATTAATTCAAGGAGGCAATTAAAAGCACCCTGCAAACTATTATCCAATGAGCATATCTCCACTATTCAACACTTTAAATAACAGCCCATACCGGTTGTGGAGAATGGCGCATGCAGTGATCACTGTGATCACATCCTCTCTCCACAACATTTCGTGTATTTTTGTGTGCTCTAACATATATGGAGGAAAACAGTAAACAATAATAAATATGGATTCAACAAATAAAAGGCGACAAAGAGCTAATACGATGTTTTTTACGCATAGGACTAAGCGTAATCTGCGTAATCACTTAGGCCTACATGTTATACTTTAACTGTGCTCCCGGTTGTGGACTGAGATAGGGTGTCAAGACGTCTTGCAGGGATAGCTGCTGTCACCCAGCAAGACACCCAACTGGTAGCCTACACGGTGCCTCTCAAAAAGCTGCCTCAGACCGCTCCCCATTAAAATACGCGAATCATGGGTAGACCCAGGCCACTTTGCAACAACATCAAGAATGTTAAAAGTTGCATCAAAAACAATCTGCGTGTTGATGTATGTACTTTCTTTCTATTGACGAACACGTCCTCATCTTTTGATGGCGCAATTATTTTTATGTGCGTCCCGTCAGTAGCACCGACCACACCGGGCATACCTGCATGCCATGAAGTTGGCTTTGATCATGTGTAGTTGTTGATTGTCCAAAGGAAACAGGATAAACTGTTGGATGATATTAATGGTATTATTTCAGCCTTAACCAACTTTGAACTGAGCTCTGTCAGCTCTTCTAGCCTGTATGTAAATATAGGATCATTGTGGAATCGTGTGTGTGTTTGTGTGTGTGTGTGTTGTGTGTGTGTGTGTGTGTGTGTGTGTGTGTATATTTACATATATGTATGTAGGCTATATATATATATATATATATATATATATATATATATATATATATATATATATATATACTGTATATATAATGTCTGTGTGTGTGTGTGTATATATAGGCCCTATGTGTGTGTGTCTGTATGTATTTTTTATTCTATTTGTATTATTTTATTATTGTTGTGTTGGTGTTATGGACCTTTCATGAGATGTGTCCTTAATAAAGTTTGAATTTAATTGAATTGATATGTGGTCTACAGAGCGTGTTGATGGTTTGGTTTATGGCTGACTGATGGTTGCGATATTCCTAAATCGTCGGCATTGCAAAGTTGCATTTTCCCTGTTGCTAAATATCGTGTTGCCAAACATTGTATTTCCTAATCGAGTTATTCCTGTTAGTCGGGGGTGTTATTGCATCCCGCACTAATTCCACAATAAGTTTTATACCCTCAAGATTTAGCCGATATCTCTTGATCAATTCAGTCTTCCATTGTCTCCAAAACATTTCGTCTCGCAGCTATTTTCCGATTCTTTGTGAATAGGTCTTAGTGAGTTAGGAGTCCTCTCGAGGACTTTTAGGCTCTCCTAGACTTAGGTGTTACTTTTAGGCCTAAAATACTTTGTGAATTGCTCTTAGTGAAAATAATTAGGAGTCCTAAATTTAAGACTGACACGCCCATTATTTTTAGGAGTTTCTCCTAAATTCGCCAGTTAGGAGCTACTTTTAGCGCAAGATCCTTTGTGAATACGGCCCCAGATCAATAATCAGCTCAGGGCTTGATTTTAATTTTAAGTGTTATATACTTGGAAACGTGCCAACTGAACTAAATAAGCAGGGCAGATATTTACTATAAATACTACCAGCAGGTAGTAAAAAAGCAATAACCAGGCTGAGTAAAGACTCTCCATGAATGGAAAGAAATAGTTCAGGAAATGTATATGATGGAGCGATTAACTTTTTTTCTGAGACATGCCACTGAAAAAGGTGAAAAATACAGGACAAACTGGAAATCTTGAATCTTATTTTTATCTTATCTTATTTTCTAATCTTATTATATTTTTGTTTGGAGAACTTTGTTTTATTCCCTTCTGTTCTAAGACCTACAGAATGGACTAGGTTATACATGAGGGGAAGAGGAGCATGGACATAAAGGCCCCACAAACCTTGATACTGCACTGTAACTTAATTTCTTTTCATTTAACTTAAAAACTTAACTGACGGGACATGACAAATTGGTATACATTTCAAATAATACCAGCTGCGCAGGATGCTTGGGACTATCTGTCTTCTGAATTCATAAATATCTGCAACAAACATGCACCCTGGAAAACAATTAAAGTTAAATATCTACCGTGGGTTAATTTTGATTTGATAAGTCTGTTCAGAATTTAGCCTGGGCTCAATTTAGGAAAATTAAAGACCCATTAGATTAGCAAGTTTACAGACAGCTAAGAAACACAAGCAAAACTAACTAGAAATGCAAAAGACATTTATAATGCCGACAGTCTTTCCAAACATTTTAAAAATCCTAGACAGTTCTGGGGCCGTATTCACAAAGGATCTTAGGGCTAAAAGTAGCTCCTAACTGGCAAATTTAGGAGAAACTCCTAAAAATAATGGGCGTGTCAGTCTTAAATTTAGGACTCCTAATTTTTTTCACTAAGACCAATTCACAAAGTATTTTAGGCCTAAAAGTAGCACATAAGTCTAGGAGAGCTTAAAAGTCCTCGAGAGGACTCCTAACTCAGTAAGACCTATTCACAAAGAATCGGAAAATGGCTGCAAGACGAAATGTTTTGGAGACAATGAAAGACTGTGAATTGGGATGTAATAACATCCCCGACTAACAGGAATAACCCGATTAGTCCGGAAATAAAATGTTTGGCAACATTACGATATTTAGCAACAGGGAAAATGCAACTTTGCAATGCCGACGATTTAGGAATATCGCAAACATCAGTCAGCCGTGCCATAAACCAAACCAGCAATGCGCTCTGTAGACCACATATCATCCAGCAGTTTATCCGGTTTCCTTTGGACAATCAACAACTACACAGGAAACACATCAAAGCCAACTTCATGGCAATTGCAGGTATGCCCGGTGTGGTCGGTGCTATTGACGGGACACTAGGGGTGTCCCCGACTAAGAATTTACATAGTCGAATCTGATTCATCAAGTCTTGCCTATAGTCGACTGATTGTCGAATCATGTTGTTTTCTTTTTTTTTGCTCATTGATCCACATGGACGTCGATAGCAATTGAAATGATCCGGTGCTGTAGCAATTTTCTCCGACGGGGGGGTGCGCAATCGTCACACACCCCGGACCGGCGACCGACGCGCGCGCGCGGGGGGGTGCGCGATCACAATACAGCCCGGCCGACGACCGACGGGGGGGGGGGGAGTGGGGGTTAATTTTTTATTTCACGGCACAGAGATCCGGGGCTATAGCCTCGAATGCCCAGGTCATCCATATTCTCATTTGCGACATTGGCGGTGTGTTTTGGACACCGCCGCCGAACAGCATGCGTCAAAACAGCCGCCCCTATTATTTTCTATGTACACCCCCACCCCGGCGGCGGCAGCGACACGCCACCCCGCTATACTTCACGCCACTGTCCTATTACACGGCGTCGCCGCGCATCAAGTGCCGCCGAAAAGGCGCTTTTTTCTTTTCTTTTTTTTTTCTTCTGCTCCGGAGACGACTATATGGGCCTTTCTCACGTAAAGATGGCGGACGTTCGATTTAAAACTAGTACGGGTAACTTGACTTCCGGTCCGCCATCTTGCCTTTTATTGTCTACTACTTAAGCATCATAGACATCTTATACATAGACGGAGCATCGAGCGCTACTGCCTACTGGCGCTGACGAGACGCGGGGCCGCCATCTTGGAGTGGTGATCCGCTCCACTCAGTGTCATTCGTCAGCGCATATAATTAATCATACCTCACTGAATACCACTGATTTTCACGCGGTTTTTTGTCATACGTGTAGCTATGATAAAGGACACATGTTTTGGCGTGTAATATTATTTTCACAAAATATAACCAATAGTACGGTATAATGTTAAATCTTACTTGTGAAATGTAATCCTGTGATTTCTATTTTCGACCGTCCGCTCATTTGAGCAGGAATACGCTGAACAGCAGCTCGGCATCCTTGTTTTCTTCTCCTGGCCATACGTGTCAACTGTCAATCTATGCTGCTCCCCTCCCCCATCACCACTCCAAGATGGCCACCGAATTTCTCGCGCCACAGCAGCCAATGCTCCGTCTATGTATAAGATGTCTATGTTAAGCATGGCTTCAAGATCCAAGGCATGGTGTTGCGTACCTCAGTGTACCAACAGCAAACAAAAACAGCCGTATTTGACTTTTCATAAATTTCCCCGCGATGATGACCGCAGGAGGGCATGGATTTGGGCAATCAAGAGAGAGGAAGGTCCACAGTTTAATGCTGATGGAGCCCAAGTGTGTAGCATTGACTTTAGCAGCGGCGACATGCTAACAACAGCAGGTGGTCTTACGAAGATCAAGCAAGGTGCAGCGCCTTCTGTTTTTCCGTGGGTCACTGCCAGACCTTCAGCTCGGAGATCAGTGTACGAGAGGTCGGCGGAAAGATTGGGATTTGATGTGTGTAGTAGTGAAGGCGGGTCTTGTGGTCGAGACGACGGTGCGGTTGTTGGTGTTAGCGTTGGCTTGGACCACGACTATCTGCAGCAAACCCCAGGTAAGTGTATTTCTTATGTAGACGATACAATCTGTAGCTGTGGTAGATAAGCTAAGTGTACATGTATGTGTATTACTCAGATGTGTTATTCCGGTGTTCCGTTAGACACGAATAAGCTTTAGATTTTGGAAGATGCAGAGCTAGCATATTAGCAGCGAACTTTATCGTCACAAGTATGCGGTGTGCTAAAGTAATTGTTGGTGATGGCTTGGACCATGACTATGTGCGGCCAACCCCAAGTAAGTTTGTTGCTTATGTATACAATGAACTGTGTGTAGCTGTCGAAAATAAGCTAAGTGTACATGTATATGTATTACTCAGTTCTGTTATTCCGGTGTTCCGGCAGAGCTAGCTTGTTAGCAGCGAACTTTATGGTAACTAGTATGCGGTGTGTTAAACTAGCAGATCTGGGACGAGCTAATGTACAAACATTTCTATGCATAGCCAAGGGAATCAGTTTTGTTTTGAAAGTGCCGGGGACAATAACCATAAGCTTGAGTGTGGTTTGAAGAGTGGTAGGCACAATTACAGGGCTTATAGTATTCAGGCACCTAGCCTGATTTCAGGCCTGGCAGTGTTTGGCTGCGAGGAAAACATCGTCTTGCTATGCATCACAAAATCAGCGCCCAGAAGAGAATTTAAAAAGAAAATACACACGGAATTTTAAGATACCAAACTAGTCTAACGTAACACCTACACGCCACTAAATTGGCATAATAACGCCACGGTGTGTAGCTGAAACGCTACTCAGTTATTGGTGTATATGTCCGGTCGAAATGCAATGATTTTATTTGCTTACTTGATAACATGCAATTGTCTTTGTGTTCTGTGTTCCCATCAGGTGCATTGGATGTAGCTTTGGCTAGGATAGAAGAATTCGAGGCCCAAGTCAGGAGACTTACACTTGTGCAGGAGTTGCAGCTCTCCAGATATTGTGTATCAGACGGTGATTTCCGTTTTTATACCAGATTCCCTTCAGAGAGCATCTTTAGGAAATTCTGGCAGGCTATTGAACCTTCAGCAAGCGTGTTAGTGTACTGGAGTAAAGCACAGAGGATGGGCTTAGAAGCAATGGCTGAGACAGGGCCTAGTCCGCAAAGAAAGCTGCCTTTAATTGATGAGTTCTTTCTTTACTGCTTACATACAGCTGTTGGTCTTAAAGAGAAGGTTTTAGCGGATATGTTTGGTGTGTCCATTTCAACTGTTAGTCGCACTGTCATTACATGGGCAAACTATCTGTTCCAGATTTTGGGTCAAATGCCTCTCTGGCTTACCCGAGGAGAGGTGAGGAGACGACAGCCACAAAAGTTCAGGGAGTTTTGTCCAGATGTAAGGGTTATTCTCGACTGTACAGAGTTGCGCTGTGAAACACCAAGTGCACTTACCTTGCACTCTAGCACATACAGTACATACAAGAGTCACACCACATTCAAGGGTCTTATTGGCGTATCCCCTTCAGGAACTGTGACGTTTGTGTCAAAGCTGTACTCTGGTGGAATCTCTGACAAGGAGATCACAAGAAAGTCAGGTATCCTCGGTTTGTTGGAGAATGGAGATGCTGTTATGGCAGACAAGGGTTTCTTGATTGAGAATATGCTTAGCACTGTGGGAGCAAAACTCATCATTCCCCCTTTCAAGCACAAGGCTCAGTTCTCAAGGCAGGATACAGAGCAAACGCAAGCTATAGCCCGCCTTAGGGTCCTTGTGGAACGAGTCATCAGAAGGGTGAAAGAATTCCATATCTTTGATACAGTTATTCCACTTACAGTTGCTGGCAGTATTAATCAGATCTGGACCAATTGCTGTGTTTTGGTAAATTTCCAAGGGCCTATGGAGTTGGACCACGCTGCAGAGGTGGCAACACCTTCTGTACTGTAAGAGGCCTGGACAGTTTGCGTAGTGTGCCGTCTCACCAGTTAGTTTGTGTTTGTTTCCAGTTAATTTGTTGGGCTATAACATGTTGACCAGTGAGGTGGGCTCACATCACAGACTGTTTACAGAACTGTTTGCTATGCTTAGAGCCTGCATCTACGAAGCATCTACGAAGCATAGGCACTAGCAGGCAGTTCTGCGCTGTAAATGTTTGTCTCACTTCATACACTGGCTGTCTGTTTTGGTGTGTCTTGCTGTTTTGGTCGGTGCTTTGACTTGTGTGTTTTAACAGGGTTAGGGACGCAGGCAGGCAGTGTACGTGCTGGACTTCGTCAGGAGTGCCTTTATGGCTCCGGGAGATCATGCGCGCAGCTGCCTGTTTTGGTGCGTCTTACTGCACTAAGTTTAAGTCTGCAATGCCTATGCATTCACAGCCACAACCACGGTGCAAGATTAAACACCTGTCCCTTTAAAAACAGGTTACAAGTATGTAGGTAAGCCATACAGCCTCTGGGTTTTCAAGAAGTGATTTTTTTTATTGTTATCAGCACATGTTAACATTAAAAGCATTATTTTTAATGTCACTACTATGTCAGTAGTCTGCTTATGGGGACTGGGGACTGAATATTCAAGATTGTAAATGGAATGAATGGAACTCCTGCATTCTGACCTGTCCCTCTCTTGAGTGTAAGACTTCTCCACTAGTAGATCCTACCACTGAGAACTTCCCGTCCCTGGGATCTGTGCCAGACCAAAGGTTAGTTGTAACACACACACACACACACTTGAAAGACAATAAAACACATTGTTTTTGAAAACAATTGATTGGATGATTGATGAACAATTGATTGGATGATTGATTGGATGATTGAGGAATTATTGAATTATTAACAGAATTACACTGAACAATACACAGAAAGCAAGCAAACAAACAAGTATGCAACAGCACACAACAGTACACACACAAACTATTTTAAAAAAAAAGCATCAATAAAAACCGTGAAATAAAACAAATCCTTTTTTTTTTTTAGGTCGTCAATAAAGACGTCATCCCGCCAGATCCTCTCTACAGTGATGTCTCCTGCTGTGTCGGTGACAAAATCACACCACCTCAGGCCAGTCACCGCCAGTTGACCCTGGACCTGGGTGTAATATTTATGCCCCCTCCTCAGCTTTGGCTTCCCACCCACAAGCTTAATGTGGGTGGCCTCAAAGATGGTGTCAACTGTGGGACACTTCACCTCGACGAGGCCAAAGGGCGGAACTTCAGTGGGGTCCACCACTCTCCCGTCTGGGCTGGCCCCCAAATGAGGTGCGTCCGCGTGGACCACAAAGCCACAGGAGAACACGTTCACTTGAGCGACCTCGCCATATGCCCTCAACACCTCCGGCTCCAGCTGCAGCCCCCTCTTCATGGCAGCGGTTTGGCGGGTGCCTTTTAAAATGCGGACAGCCAGCCGCTGCATTGAGTCCTCACTTCTGCAGTGTAGGACCTCATGAAAGCGGCTGGCTGTCAACCGGCTCTCGCGAGCCGCGCTCCACAGGGGACACCTGCTCTGTCCCCTTGTCTCACTCTCCAGCGCCACAGACAGGCCAGGTGTCAGAGCGAGGCAGTCGATGTGGAAAGTGTGGTGTAGCATTGGCACGAAGAAAAAGGCCAATGGGAACCTATATCCTGTCAGGGGAAGGTTTGGAAATGGTGGAGCATCCTGGTGATGGCAGATGTCCTGGGTTGCTGACACTGGGGGGCACTGATAGGACAGCGGTGAGCCATAGGGGACTGGCCCATACTTGCTGTCCACAAAGGACAATGTGGCCAAACCAGACAGGGTCTGGCACATGAGGGGCTCTGGGCTCTCCTGAAGTAGCCCTTTATGGAGGGTCCTCAGGTTTTCAACTGGAAATTGGCCTGAAAATGTTGATGTTGTAAATAGTTTATTGGTATGGTGTGCTCAATGTGTTTTCCTCTGTTTGTGTGTATGTATATGATTTTTGTTTATTACATTTTGTTTATTAAATAATGCTTTAATTTCCTAACATTTTCATTCATTTCCTTCGGGATAAATAACTCTACTCTACTACCACTAGTTAATTCAAGTGCAGCAAGCTGAATAATACATTTTGTTTCACCTACACTAATAGTGCATCCATGGTATACTGGGAAGTTTCTGATGTTTAAGTTTATAAGTTTACACCTGATCTACAAACCTTTGTAGGGCATATACTCTGTGGACTTGACTCCTGCACTTCCAGATGTTTTAGGCTTTTTGATGACCAGCTGATCGATCGCTTCAGATACGATCCCCTTGAAAGTAGGTGGTAAGTTGTAAAGTGCATTGAAAAAGACATATTTTGCATAACTTTTCTTGTTGATTCGATAAAAGTGTGCTATTCCGGTGGAAATGTTTACCTGGGTGCGTGGTTTGTGCCATTCTTGAGGCCTGCTGGTACATGCCAAGGGGAGAGGGACAGAGGAGTTGCCCATGCTGCCGTAATGCGCTGTCTGGTAAAGGAGTGCAACAACGTGGTTGCACATTCCTTTACCAGCAGCGCACGAACATTTATGTCCCTCCAGTGTCGCCTTAACAGTGTGAAGGGTCACCTACAGTAGTTATTTATGGTGTTAGTCAAGGCGGGGTACGACTTGGTTAAAAAAACGAGAATTTGTGAACTGCAAGGGTATGCATCCACCCTGTAGCCTGACAGCTCATTCACTATATAGTTCAGCTATATATATCCGTGGTGAATATTACCATAACATGTGCACACATGTATAGCATAATAAACAAATGAACATTTTTGAGAAGTTTTATTTCTATAATCACTACACCTCAAGTTTGTGGGGCTCCTCGTTCTTGCGCAGTGACCGGTAGCACCGCGCTCTAATGGTGAGGCAACGCTCTACCACATTGGACACTGCCAAAACAAATTGAAGGAAGGAACACAAATATACAGTGAGTATTACTACATTATAAAAGTGACTATAACAGTGACTAGTTTGTCACTGAATTGCAAATTCATAACTGCAAAAGTGAACGTGATATAGCGATTTGAGCATGCTTGCTTGCTAGTGCTACATTTCTGAAGCTAATTAAGCTAAAGAATAGATAATTAATAACTGAATATGAACTGCTCGTGGAAGAGCTTATATCCCCGATCAAGCTTGGACCCTTTAGTGACACACTCTCTCTGTACAATAGAACAAACATCACCAAAGCTAAGTTTAGGGAGGTTTATTAATGACCCAGAGAAAAAAACGCTGTAATTCACGTTAGACGCCATTGTTGACATTGATAGCCGGAAGTGAGAATACCCGTACTCGAGAAAAAAAATGGCGCCGTGAGAAAGGCCTATTCCTGTTGATGCACCGCAGTGCGACGCTTCCTGTGAGTGCTAGGGGCGGCACTTGTGTCATAGACGCGCCGCGCCACTGCGTTGGCAGTGTTTTGTACTTGATATTTATACAAAAATAGGCTATATATGAAGAGTTCAGATGCAAAAGCCTCTAAACGCCACCTCCGTCAAAAATGAGATAAATATATTGAGTGACTGCTCTCCGCATGTAGTATATGGTAATCAAATCATTTTGTGTCAAAACCCGCAAAATACCACTCTTTTTCTGGTCTGAAATCTCGATTTGTAGGCATAAACCTCTAAACGCCACTTCCCCATGTCAGCAAAAGCCTCTACGTTCCGAGAACCAATTACAACGCAACACGGAATCATGTGACTTCACCCAGTTTCAACATGGCGGCGCGCTGAGGAGCCGGCTTAGATCGCTTCTAAGATAGATTATAGATATAGATAGACTCTTTATTATTTATTTATATGCTTTATCTTTATTATAGATTATAGATATATCCTTCCTCAGATCGCAGATGCGCGATCTATGCGGATGCATAGATGCGCGATCTGAGGAAGGCCAGACGGCCGAAACATCGCCTTAATAAACTACCTACATTGTTCTCAACTCGGAGTCTGCGGCACCTCTCTCCTTTTACTGATCTTCTCTCTCAGTTGCCAGCACCTCACATTTGGTATGTGTTTGCACCTCTCCTTTCAAGCATGGGGAATATTGTCAGTTCAGAGGTCTCACTTCTTTTGGCCTTTTTAAAAAAATCAGATTTACGTCTTTTCTCTTATATACATACTTGATTATATGCCAAATGTTTTTGAACGTAATAAGCTTTTTTATTTAATGTAATGAGCTTTTTTATAGTTGAATCTGATGCCCAAACATAAGAAATTAACTTACTTGACCACTTTTCACTTTTTTTTCATGTTTTATTTTTTTATATAATTTATTGTTGGAAAATGTATTTTATGTTTTGTTTTATTTATTCCATCATTTACATTAATTTCTACCTCATTTTTTATTATAATTTATAATATATAATATATAAGTGATTTTACTACTTTTGACTATGTCTTGTCCAAATATGTGGATTTAGAGGTTTTTGCCAAAAAAGTACCGGTGGATTTAGCTGTTTTTGATGCAAAAAAAAATGTATTTGGTAAAAACACATAAAAAGACTAAAGTGACATTTTTGAAAAAAAAAAGAGTTATTCATTAAGTAATAACCTTATCATTGCCATTAAAATAAAATGACTGAACTTGAACATAGAAGCCTGATAAAAAATGGTAATTTAGAAGAAAAGTGGTCAAATGGATTTAGAGGCATTTGCCTCTAAACTCTTCATATCATGATTTATTGGGAGAAAGAAACTATATGTAAAATCAGACATTCAGCACCGCCTATAGCCCGAATGGAATGATCCTGTGTTTTGCCGACGATTCGACTGAGATTGGCAGTCGAATCAGGCTCCTTCGATCGAATCGTCGAATAGTCAACTATTCGGGGTCACCCCTACGGGACGCACATAAAATGATTGCGCCATCAAAAGATGTGGACGTGTTCGCCAATAGAAAGAATCAGAATCAGAATCAAGTTTATTGCCAAGTAGGATTGTACATACAAGGAATTGACTTGGTGTAATTGGTGCATAATAATTAATTAAAATATAAACAATATAAATATCTATACAATATCTAAAAACAAGGAGCGGCAAAGGCGTGGGATGGGGGTAGTGGGGGGGTGATTGCATATTTGTATATATGTATGTATGTATGTATGTATGTGTATGTATAGTCTGAGTGTGAAGACCTGGAGAGTCGCCTCGCCTGGCACCACAATCTCGGTGTCATGGAGACGATCAGGTCCCAGATAGAGTCAACAACAACAGGTGTCTGTGGGGAGTGGGGGGAGGGAATGCAAGAGCGTCTCACAGCATCGTTCTCCAGGGGGATTGTTGTGTTCCAGCAGTGGCCTTGGCCGAGGCAAGTGCCGGATGGGGGGGGGGGGGTGAAAGATAAGACTGCGGGTGTTTGGTCTTGGGGCGAGTAGAAGGACTAATATGCTACGTTAGTTAGTGTAGCATTTAGGTCTGGGCCATGTTGATCAGGCTAGTGGCGGATGGGAAAAAACTGTTCTTGTGGCGTGAGGTTTTGGTCCTGATGGACCGCAGCCTCCTACCAGAGGGGAGTGTCTCAAAGAGTTTGTGTCCGGGGTGGGAGGGATCAGCCACAATCTTTCCTGTACGCCTCAGGGTCCTGGAGGTGTACAGGTCCTGGAGCGATGGCAGATTGCAGCCAATCACCTTCTCTGCAGACCGGATGACACGCTGCAGTCTGCCCTTGTCCTTGGCGGTGGCAGCAGCGTACCAGATGGTGATGGAGGAGGTGAGGATGGACTCAATGATGGAGGAGTAGAAGTGCACCATCATTGTCCTTGGCAGGTAGAATTTCTTCAGCTGCCGCAGGAAGTACATCCTCTGCTGGGCTTTCTTGATGAGGGAGCTGATGTTTAGCTCCCACTTGAGGTCCTGGGAGATGATGATTCCCAGAAAGCGGAAGGACTCCACAGTGTCAATTGTGTTGTCACAGAGGGTGATGGGGGTAGGTGAGGCTGAGTTCTTCCTGAAATCCACAACCATCTCCACAGTCTTTAGAGCGCTGAGCTCTAGGTTATTTCGGTGGCACCATGTCACCAGATGGTCAGCCTCCCACCTGTAGGCAGACTCGTCGCCATCAGAAATGAGTCCAATGAGGGTGGTGTCATTCGCAAACTTCAGAAGCTTGACGGACTGGTGACTGGAGGTGCAGCTGTTCGTGTACAGGGAGAAGAGCAGAGGGGAAAGAACGCAGCCCTGGGGGGAACCGGTACTGATTGACTGGGAGTCGGAGACATGTTTTCCCAGCTTCACATGCTGCTTCCTGTCAGACAGGAAGTCAGTGATCCACCTGCAGGTGGAGTCAGGCACACTCAGCTGGGGGAGCTTCTCCTGAAGCAGAGCCGGGATGATGGTGTTAAAGGCAGAGCTGAAATCCACACACAGGATCCTGGCGTAGGTTCCTGCGGAGTCCAGGTGCTGGAGGATGTAATGGAGGGCCAAGTTGACTGCATCGTCTACAGACCTGTTGGCTCTGTAGGCGAACTGCAGGGGGTCCAGGAAGGGGTCGGTGATGTCTTTCAGGTGTGACAGCACAAGGCGCTCAAAGGACTTCATGACCACAGAGGTCAGGGCGACGGGTCTGAAGTCGTTAAGTCCTGTGGTCCTTGGCTTCTTGGGAACAGGGATGATTGTAGAGGTCTTGAAGCAGGCTGGCATGTGACATGTCTCCAGTGAGGTGTTGAAAATGTCTGTGAACACTGGAGACAGCTGATCAGCGCAGTGCTTCAAGGTGGATGGGGAGACAGAATCCGGTCCAGCTGCTTTCCGGGGGTTCTGTCTCCTGAAGAGTTTGTTGACGTCCCTCTCATGGATGGTAAGAGTCGTCACTGAGGTGGGTGGGGGACCTTTAAGGTGGGCATTGGTGGAGGTGCCCAGGCCCCTGCTGAGGAGGGGGAGGTGGAGGTGATACACTGGAGCTGGAGTTGTTGGGAGGAGTCGTGGGGGATGGTTGCAGGACTGTCCCTTTGTCTCTCAAAGCGGCAGTAGAACTTGTTCAGGTCGTTGGCTAGGCATTGGTCGTTGATGGAGTGGGGGGCTTTAGGCTTGTAGTTGGTGATCTGCCTGAGCCCCTTCCAGACAGACACAGAGTCATTGGCTGAGAATTGATGTTGGAGCTTCTCAGAGTACAGTCGTTTAGCCTCTTTCACCGCCTTGCTAAACTTGTACTTTGCCTCTTTGAATCTGTCTTTGTCCCCACTCCTGAAGGTCTCTTCCTTATCCAACCTTAACCTTCGGAGTTTGGCTGTGAACCAGGGTTTGTCGTTGTTGTAACTCACCCTGGTGCGTGATGTTACACAGCAGTCCTCACAGAAGCTGATGTATGACGTCACAGCCTCTGTGTACTCATCCAGACTGTTGGTAGCAGTCCTGAACACATCCCAGTCAGTAGAGTCCAAACACGCCTGGAGAACCTCCACCGCCTCACTGGTCCACTTCCTTGAAGTCCTCACTACAGTTTTGCAGAGCTTTAGTTTCTGCCTGTACGCAGGAATCAGGTGGACCATGACATGGTCAGAGTGGCCCAGTACAGCACGGGGGACGGCGTGATAAGCATCCCTGACTGTGGTGTAACAGTGATCCAGAATGTTCTCCCCCCTGGTCGGGCATTTAATAACCTGTCTGTAGGGAGATCGTGAGTGAGATTCCCTTTGTTAAAGTCACCAAGGAAGATAACTAAATAGTAGAGTTGAGCCGGATACTCGGCTGAAACGTGTATCCGGTACGGACAAAGCACTTTTGCCGAGTATGAGTATTATACGAGTAATACGAGTCAATATCTGTGCTTGGATTGAATGAAAATCCTCATTGGGTAGCTCAGCTGACTGTGTCAGCGTTCTGTGATAGGCTACAGCGCCTCTCCCCTACACAATGCAGATGTGTTGTTGTGTCCCGCTCTGATCACTCAGTCACTCAGGTTTGCGGGTCGTTTTCCGCTAATGTTTAGGGTTTCTTCAGCTTCAGGTTTGTTATTACTTAGGTTGGTACTTACTTATGAACCAGTAGAGTTCTGGTAAACGTGGGTTCGTTCAGACGTGGTGCCGACTCGCGTTGCGTCTCTGCCTGTCGGAGATTTCTTTTTCTTTTTCTTTTTTTAACCGTCATCTGGCTGCCTGGCTCTAACCAGTTTTTTTTTACTTCACGCCGACACTTTCTTGCTGTATTTCGTGAAAAAGTTAGTAGTGGTATAAATATTGGAAATCAAGCTACACACACACATACACACACTCTCTCTCTCCCTCTCGTTTTTTTTTTTTTTTTAAATCGTCAGCTGGCTCTACTTCACGCCCTGTGTCTGACACTTTCTTGCTGTATTGGATGAAAAAATAAAGCTAGTAGTGGTATAAATATCACAATGAAGCTAGTATACACACACACACACACACTCTCTCTCCCTCTCCCTCTCCCTCTCTCTGTCTCTGTCACTCTCTTATTTATTCACACACACACACACACCTGATGTGGAAAAAACAAACAAAAAACAAACAAAAAATATATTTAAAAAAAAATCACACTGATCATAAAAAAAAAATTAAAGTTAAAAGAAGAAAGTTATTGAGTATGAAAACTCTTGTTCATTACATTTTACTTGATAATTGCAACCGCATGTGTTGTATTCATTTTTGCAAAACTTGTTCTGTAAATAGTTCGTTTGCTATTGTGATCAAAACCATTGATCTGAAGCTCAATGCTGATGCTGTCCTGTAAATAGTTTTCTAATCAGCAATAAATAACAATTTCTGATCAACCCAATTGCATGCTTAAAATAACATACCGGTTAAAACCTTGCTCATTTCAAGACAACCCGACCCACTTCCGGGTTAGGCCCCGCCCACTCCGAGTACAATACAGATAATTCATATGGTTAACAGATACAGATAATGCTGTACTCGCTCATCCCTACTAAATAGTCTGGGTTGGTCCACTCCACACACAGGATCTGGTCAGCCAGCATGCGCTGTGCGTCCTGCGCTTTGGCCTGCGGAATGAATGAAGCAAACTCACAGGGTGAATAAAAAGGCTTACAGTTTATGATGAAAGATTCCAGATCAGGAGAACAGTGCTGCTGGATCACTGTCACGTCGTTGCACCAACCGCTGTTGATGTAGAAACAGATTCCTCCACGCAAAGAAATGAGCACCTTTAACCAGAATGACCAACATTTCCAGTGTAGGGAGAAGAAAAGTAGGAAATAAATCATCTGGGCCCAGTATTTCAAAAGGGATTGACAGGATTATCCTGGTCGGATTGGATTAAATCTAGATCTGATCTGAAAACTGGGTATTTCAACACAGATCCAGATAATCCTGATCCTGAAGATCAGGATTCTGCTTTGGTAAACCAATCCTCCCCTGAATCCAGATTAAAGGCTAGATTTGGGTGTTTCAAAAGTTAAGGCAGATCTCTGGATCAACTTGATTAGGCCTACCAAAATGTCAGGATCATTTGGATCCCACCTCAGAGGTGGATTTCACTTGGATTAAATCATTTAGATTAAGTCTCAGCTCCACTTCTCCTAGATATTGTTACTCAAGATGTTCATTACACTTAATCTAAAGTGTTAGTGTTTTACTTTTAACAAATAATAAATATTTAAAAAATATATATTTAAAAATAATAAAGCAGCCTAATTGTAAGAAATGTATAGTATAGTACAATATTTGACCTCACTTTCTGAAACTGCTGTAAATAAGAGTAACAATTACAGACAATTTTACAAACTTTAATTCCAACAAAACAAAGACATTTTAAATAATGTGGCCAGTGGCCACTAACTAAAACAGGACCTAACCCAGCTCAGAGGTCAGAAGTGAGCTGTTTTTCTAACAGCTTTATTTTCAGTTCTGTTTCTTTGCATCAGCTTTATTTGTTCATTGGCCAGTTCAATTTGTTTGACTGCCCTCTTGGGCTCCATTTTGAGGAGCTTTTGATAAGCATCCTCATCACCGGCATGCCTCTTCCGACACTCTGGCCCACGAACCTCTTGTGGTGGATCGGGTGGAGCAATGCTGGTGCTGGTGCTGGAGCCTCCACAGGTGTGAGGAACACACATTCAGATGTGTGCATTTTTTCAGTGTCACAGTTTATATCATGCTGCACATTGAAGCACTTTCCAAGCATTTTCAAGGTATATTTTCATGCTTCTGATTAAATGAAGACAAATTTGACTTCAGTCAGAAGCTTAAAAATGCACTTTTAAAATGTTTGGAAATGGCTTGAATGTGATTTTAAAACATGCAGCAATGTATTTCAATGTTTGTGTACAGACTGATTATTTTACTTAATCAAATCAGATGCTATTTTGCTATAAATGACCATAATTATGTTTAGTGAGAGCCTTCTATATAAGGGAGACACATTAGGATGAAAAACTGTTTCCAATTGTGTCACTGACCAAGCTATATACCATGAAAGTAATGCAATTAAATTTCAAGCAGTTTCAAGCACTTCATTCAGAATCCAATAACTTGAAAACCTTGAATGTATCAATACAATTAAAGGGTTTCCAAGGATTTCCAGCACTCATACGGTTGTCTTTAATAGCCGAGTGGTCCGTGGCTGTGAGTGGACTCTGAAAGTAGAAGAAAGAGAAGGTGTATGAGTATCTTTGTTTATGTACACAAAAGCATTATATCACCACCAGCATTACTATAACATCCTGACACTAGTGGTGGATTTCATGATTCGTTTGCGCGAATCAGTTCGCGTCGTTCAGTTCGCCACAAAGAGTCGTTTGTTCGTTCGTTTGTTCGTTCGTTCAGTCGTGTTTCCAGTAGCGGTGAATCATTCACTGAGTCGTTCAGACTCAGCTCCTCCCTTCGTCGGCTGTCATTCGCGAACGGCGAATGATAGCCTGTCGTTCGCGAATGGCGAATGACAGCCGAGTCGGTCAGACTCGGCTCCTCCCTCGTTCACAACATTCAAACGAATCACGAATGCAGCTGAGTCGGTCTCGGTCAGACTCCCTCGTTCTCATTTACTAACTAATCACGAAATCACGATTCACAATCGTGCAATGGTGCAAATGGTTATCAATCAACACAACATTAACTAAGTTCCTTTCAGCTGAGGAGCGCTTCGTGTTCGGAATGGGGATATTGTTGCCCGGGCGCCGCACGTCAGCTCGAGCTCACTTTATCCTGAAAGGTGGGAGGAGGGGGGTTGATGGTGTTAATAAATGTGTGAATAATAGCAAATACAACATTGTGTCTGTCTGGTTGAATATGTTAACATATGTATTTAATTTGA
Source organism: Merluccius polli (assembly GCA_030340625.1). Classification (NCBI taxonomy): domain Eukaryota; kingdom Metazoa; phylum Chordata; class Actinopteri; order Gadiformes; family Merlucciidae; genus Merluccius; species Merluccius polli. The sequence goes on from JAOPHQ010002277.1 coordinate 482,878, forward strand.
GTTCAACAGATTTATTTAATGTATGCATAATGACATGTCAGGATCAAAATGCCCCATTCCCCCAATTCAAGGTAAAGTTAGACAAACCAAACGCAGCGGGATGCGGGGGGGGCGTAGTAGATTATTGGATGTTTAATATATCAGCAAGATAATAGACTTGATTTAGCAATGATGAGTTTAAAAGTTAATGATGTACAGTTATGTTTATTCTGGGCATATTTTATTTACTATTGTGAAGATGGCCATTGGCCACCCCCACTCAAGATCAAGATCCACCAAGGTGGGGGTCCCGGCCGGGTCGCGTGCAACGAGACAGATTGACGAGACATTCAAATATTTTATTAATCTGGCATGACACAGAAAATACAAAGACAGCATGCATTTACCATTTCACTGATATTTAAATACGATTGGCTGGCTCTCGTGAGTCGTGACGTCTCAGTCCTCGAGTCAATCACAGTCAGGGAACGACTCGGGAATCAGCGCCGCGAATCAGCAGCGCGTCAGAGACTCAGCGAACGAGACGAACGACGATGAACGAGTCGAACGAGAACGGCGAATGAGGTCAGTTCGTTCACTTTAAAGAGTCGTTTGTTCGAACTGATTCGTTCGTGAACGAGCCATCACTACCTGACACTTCTGAATGAACTGTATAGTTAATAGACTCTGTGCACAAAATGGCGTCTGTTTACGTTCGGATCAGACTGTGCGGCTAAGAACTTCCGGTCGAACACTTCCGGTATGTCAGTGTTTGACAGCTCGATACCGGTAACCGGCTTTTACGATTTGAGAAAGTAAACAATGAGTGCGTTCACAATAAAAGAAAGACGACTGACCTTTCAAAGGGTGAGGACCTCGGCACTGCACTGTTGTGTACCTCAGTGTACGAATTCATCACGGTACAATAAGATTATATCATTTCATTCATTTCCCGTTGACCCGGCGGTACGGGCCGAGTGGCTGAGGAGAATCCGAAGGGATAATTTCAGTCCTACGAAAAACACAAGGGTCTGCGGTAGGCACTTTAAAAATACAGATTTCGTCGTGACAGCCGGGGGATTCAGACGACTGCAAAAGGGATCAGTCCCCGTTCTGTTTTCCTGGAACGGGTTTGAGCTACCCGCACCTAGACCGAGTGTTTGGGAGAGGCGCCCGCGGCCTGAGAGTCCCGATGTCTCTGACAACGAGATGGAAATCGCGGGGGTAGCCACTGACCACGATTACTCGGTGTTGCCACAGACGGGGATAAGAGCAAGTGACTTGGCTGAGGACAACGAAGCCTTGCGTCGGAGGATTTTGGAGCTGGAACAGCAGATCAAGGGGCTACAGCTGCAGCAGAGGTTTGGGATACATCATCTGACAGCGTCAGATGACAGCATTCGGTTCTACACCAGATTTGCGTCCTACCAGCATTTCCAGGCATTTTGGAGCCTTGTGGAGCCTGCCGTGAACAGCAAGATGGTGAGAATTACCAGCTCGAAAACCGCCTCAAACAGCAGTAGCAGTTCCCATCAAACGGTAAGTGCAAGTGATAACTTGTCAAAGCAGTTGTGGATCTAATATAATACAATTTGTCATTGTATTACTGTTTAGGCCTATATCAGAAAACCAATGTAATCAATTAACTTAGCCTACTGTAGGAACAATGTTACTTACTTATTATGGTTACAATGTTAATGTTCAAGACAATGGCAAGTAAATATATATTTACATTTTTCAACAGAAACTTCCAGCTGTTGACGAGCTGCTGCTTTTCCTCATGCATCTGGCAGTGGGTTTACCTCTCAATGACCTTGCTGAGAGATTCAATATCCATCGCAGCACTGCAAGTCGGATTGTGTCTACTTGGACACAGTTCTTGTACACATTACTAGGAAGCAAGCGTCTTTGGCTCCCATCCGAAGTTGTCAGAGCTTACCTACCGCCTGAATTTGATGCCTTTGCCGACACACAGGCAGTGTTTGACTGCACTGAGATTCACTGCCAAACACCATCCTCTCTTCTCCTACAGTCTGAGGTGTTTTCTACCTACAAATCACATGCAACATTCAAAGCGATGATTGGTATGGCACCACATGGTGCCATTACCTTTGTGTCAGGACTGTACGCAGGGTCCATAAGTGACCGAGAGATCTTCAAGCTTTCGGGGATCTCAAAGCTGTTGAAGCCAGACATGGCAATAATGGTCGACAAAGGCTTCCGCGTGGATGATCTTGTTCCATGTAAAGTGTACCGACCAGCCTTCCTCTCCAAAAACAAACAAATGAGTCGGGAGAATGTCAGGCAGACCCAGTCGATTGCACGTCTGAGAGTGCACGTGGAGAGGTGTATAAGGAGGGTAAAGGAAAATAAACTGTTTGACACCGAAATACCACTATCTGTATGTGGAAACATTGAGCAGTTGTTCAGTGTGGCCTGCTTTCTGGTAAATTACCAGAACGGGCCACTAGTGAAGGCGTGGGCAACTTGACCATTATATTAAATATTTGTCCTGCTTGTCTGTCATTGTACTTTGCACTACATTTTTCTTTTTTACAAATGAACACACACAAGGGGTAACAAAATACTTAATTTAATAAGGAAATACTGCACATGAACAATACAGTATGGTCTCAGGTAATTTAAAGACAAAGTAGCAATACATTAGTTGTTAAAATGAACAATGAAACCAGAACGAAAAAACTGATCTGTGTTTTTGTAAAGATTTGTAAAAGTGAACAATAAGATCCAAACAAAAACATGCAACAACTGATTGAATGAACCACAGAACATCAGCCCAAGTAAAAATAAAAAAAGAAATAATCCCCCCTCTCCCTTATAACCCTAGCCACCTCGGGATCCCTATGGATACGCTGTATAAGAATGTCCTCCTCAGCAAAAACAATGAAATCGCACCATTCCATCCCAGTGAGTAACAGTTGACCTTGTACCTGCCAGTAGTAGCTGTGGCTATGTTTTACTTTTAATCTGCCGCTCTGCATTTGCATATAGCTACAGTCCACATAACTTTTAACGTTAGGGCACTTGATCTCGACCAATCCAAATGGTGGGCTCTCAGTTGGATCGAACACCACACCATCGGGAGAGGATCCGAGCCAGGGTGCATCTGGGTGTATTATAAAGCCACATGGCCAGTAACTCACATTCTGTATTCTGCTGTACTCCTGGATAGCAACTGGCTCCAGCGCCAGCCCCCTCTTCATTAAAGCGGTCTGAACCCCACCTTTACGAATCCTCTCTGCCAGGTTCTCAGCAGAACTGTGCCCTCTCACATGGCACACCTCCCTGAACCTGGAAGATGTAAGCCTTGGTTTCCTGACATGGTACCACTCCACACTGTTGCTCTGCTCCCTCGTTGCAACTTCTACTTTCCTTGCCATATCCAAGGTTATGGCAAGTGACATCAGCTGGTTCTGTTGTTGGTGGCTGCAAACAAAGTTACAGGTGGTTGGATCCAGCCTGTATCCATCCAAAGGCAGAGCTGGTGGAGTAGGGGTGTCCTGGTGACGAACTACTACCCGACTCAGTGGCACTGGATGTTGATAGGAGATGGGGCTACCTTCCTGGACTGGTCCGTACGCCGAATCAACAAGGGGAACATCGCTGCTTATTGCCATGGTGGTGATGAGTGGAGCAATGTCTGCAGTGAAGTCCTTGTATGCCTCATCTACCTTCAGGACATCTGGGTCTGGCAAGTCCCCTCGCACAGCCTTGTAGCGCTTACTCCTTTGGAAAATAAAGTTCATAGTTAAGAGGAGAAGAAACAAATAATGCGCTGAAAACAAAACAAAAGGAAACATAGACAGCAGTAAACAAAGTAGGAGGATATCCAAGAAAAACCTCACTTCCAAACGTCACACCTCACTCCCACTCATTTTATGTTGCTTAAACATATGACAGTAGATACTACCTTACACCATCTGCTACCGTGTACTGCCTGGACTTTGGCCGTGTTGAAATTATGACCATGTCACCCACTCTGCCTGGTTTCACACCCTGAGTACAATAAAAATATTTAATTTAAGTAATTAAAACATAATAAACAAATATCATAGATTAACAATGAAGGCTATCAATTTATGATTAGGTTCTAAGCATACCATTGTTCTTGGTTTGTGCCATTGCTGCTCCGTTTCTGTGCAGCTAAGGACAGGAGGCACTGCCTTAAGATTGAGTGTGGAGTAGTGCGCCGTTTGATATAACAGCGCCACATTATGGTTGCAGAGTGCTGTTCCGGCCACACAGGAACACTCTGCCACAGCAATCTGAACAGGTGAGCTGTTCTCAAAAGTCATCTATAAATCAAAAGAAAATGGCTTTAATGTCACATTTAAATAATTAAACTTAAATGTCTACTGTATAACAAAACCAAAAATGAGAAAGATGAGGGCAGGCTGACTTTTAAGGCTAGAGTAGGTCTGCAAAAAGTGCAACCTTTTTTAGTGTATTACAGTACCTAAATTAAACACTTTAACGCAACGATTAACATTTGGTTATGTGAAGTGTGTCATACTGTGAGCACATTCAAACAAGTAAGCCTGTCTCACGAATCTCTTAGATGGTTTTCCTTAAACTATACTATTAAATCAACGGTCTTAACATAGAACAGGTAAGTATAGCCTAGGTTTACAGGTACAGAATCAGCTCTTACCTCATACTGACTAATGTACCCACCGTAGGTCTACACTTAAACGCTCCAAAGAACAGGAGCAACAACAACCCGTTTCTGGGGTGGTCATGAAAGCTACGTATGGGTTTGTGTCTTTAACTACACTTATCGTCTACAAAGTACTATTTCGTCTACATACAGCTTACCAAATCTAGCCACATGAATACCCCAGAATCGGACATGAACAGATGAGTTAAGACACTTTTCATCCCTACTCTGAGGTCGTGAGGCTTCTCGTGTTTCCTCATAGACCTGTAACAAACAGCCCTGACGCTCACTCTCCCTGCTGGATCTTTATTTGAAACTGGGAATTCAACATCATACATGTTATTTTATACAAAACAATAACCTTATATCTTTCTAACATTGAAAAGTCGAGCAAAGACCAAGTTAAATTATCGAAGTAAGTTAAGCTATAGCGCTAATGTTAGCTATGTAGCTACAATAGTGTTTCCTCATAGACCTGTAACAAACAGCCCTGACGCTCACTCTCCCTGCTGGATCTTTATTTGAAACTGGGAATTCAACATCATACATGTTATTTTATACAAAACAATAACCTTATATCTTTCTAACATTGAAAAGTCGAGCAAAGACCAAGTTAAATTATCAAAGTAAGTTAAGCTATTAAGCGCTAATGTTAGCTATGTAGCTACAATAGTATTGTGCCATAGTTACAACTTACCTTCATAATTGTCGATGTAACTGGATAGGTACATTTTGTATCCCTTCTCCCGTTTGCTCTTGGGTGTTGAACTGCCCATCCGAACAAGTCGGTGGACATCAGAGATTGACATTTTGGGGAGATCCTGCAGGCATCTGGTGTAGAAACTTGCCATGTTTTACGTTCACCGGGCTAATATCACACCGGAAGTTTAGACGCGCACACAGTTAACAGCGGAAGTAGGATTTACGGTTGCCGTGCAACGAGCCTATACTCGTACCGCGTAACATTACGTTTCCAAAGTACTGCAGCAGTCTGGTCTGTACACATGTAGCCTATTTTCCTAAGTCTGCTGTGTTGCCAATGACGTAACACTAATAAACTCTGAACAGGTTGGCGTTAGTTTAAAAAGTTACGGTATGATGTACGCCCAATTAATTCCCTTTTAAGTTAAACAATAGACCGCAAAATTCATCAACAAAGCCGCTTCCTCGCTATCCCGCTGGCTGCTTAACACACAAGTCAATGGAGCCAAGTTAGCTCCCATTAGCTCCCGCGGCTCAATTAGGGATCGTTACGGCCTGGTTTTAATTAGGGGACGATTCAAGAAGTTGGCTTGCATGACATGTTGGTTGGAATTCGTATGGTCTTAAAACCGCTACACATTAGACGACAGTAAACTTACATTTTTGACGTGGAAGTCGCTCTCCCAGCTGCTCCTTTCGTGAGGTAGTTCGCCATGTTTCGATCCAGAGGCGACGTCACGAGATTTGGAAATCCGTCTCCGCCCAGATCGGGATCACGGTGATCCACCCTGCCAGTGTTTTGAAATACTCGGATAAAGTTAGCAGGATCACCTTGATCCAGGACTGAGAAAAGAAGGATTTCAGGTAACACTCCATAATAAGGGTACTTAATAAATAGCAAACTAGTCATTAACTAACCCTTTGTTAATTGTTACTAAAATATCTATTTGCCACAAGTTAATGGTTTTTTAATCATTAATTAAATATTAGTTATTTGTGTATAATCTGTTTGTTAATGTTTTAACAAACAAAAAACAATCTATTAACAAATACTGTATTAATAGTGTTTTAATAGTTAACTAAATGTATTCTTGGCACTAATTAACAGTTATTTATTACATAATTAGAATGTTAAATGCTTATTTATAAACTATATGTTAATATAGAAGTTAATGACATATTACCTGTCGGAATCCTGCAGTAGTAAAGCAGCGATCTTCTTACTTATTTCAGACTGTTAATCACGCAAAGGTCATATGGGATCCAAAACTTAAACCCAAAGGACTCTTTGGCGGACACTTGAACGCCAGAAGTGTTGTTTCCAAGACTGAACAGCTGACTCACTTATTATCAAACTCCAATCTGGACTATTTATGCTTGTCTGAGACGTGGCTACAACACTCAACCCCTGTAAATATCTTCTCTGTACCGGGATATCAATGTTTCAGACGAGACCGAGTTGGGGGGAGAGGAGGTGGGGTTATGATATACTGTATGTCAAAGACGGCATTAAATGGGAGCGCATATTTTTTCATGCAGCAGGCACATTAGAATATGTTGCCTTAAAAATTGTATTATCCCAACAGATGTCTTTCACTTTTAGTATTTTACAGACCTCCATCTGCAAATGACTCTTTTTACAATGAACTCACTGATATGTTAAAAGAGTGTAACCAAAACAAAGAGCTTGTTCTTATGGGTGATTTCAATTTAAACTGGGAAGAAAAGGGGAAGAGGAGAAAATTAAAAACAATTACAGATAAATTTAACCTACAGCAAATGATCAAAGGGCCAACAAGGATCGCAAAAAACTCAAGTACAACGCTAGATCTTGTCTTCTCTAATAAATCAGAGAGGATAACAAAATGTTACAATTTGATCACTGGGCTGTCTGATCACAATCTAACATTAGTAGCAAGAAAATTAACTAAAAACAGATTTCAGAACACATCACACCACACAAAAACTATGTCTCACATACCTAAAAATAAACAACCTGCTTTTGAAAGTGAGATAAATAGTTTGGATTGGGAAAATGTACTGTCCACAAACAATCTAGAACATGGCTGTGAATTGTTCACTGCAAAAATTAAAACTGTTAAAGATAAGTTCATTGTAGAGGCCAAGAGAAAACACAGAAAGAGAGCAAATCTGCCCTGGTTTAGTGATCACTTGTGGCAGCTAATGAAACGTAGAGATCTAGCCTTAAAGACAGCACTTAAATCTAGAAGGGATACAGATATCTTAATTTTTAAAGGTTTGAGGAATAAAGTGGTTAATGAACTGAGAATAGCAAAATCACGCTTTTATCTTCAGGTAATAACTGAGGCTAAAGGAAATAGTAAAGAAATTTGGAATAACCTCATAGGACGAGAGCAACATCACACAGGAGACATACAGCTCAGATCTGAGGGCAAGATAAGCAATGATAATATTGCCATTGCAACTATTTTTAATTCATTTTTTATTGAGTCGGTCCATGAGTTAGGAAATCAATTTAAGAAAAGGGACGTTACACTCCACACAGGAGATGACCAAGATCTTAATCTGACAACACTTAATACAGCACATGCACACACGGGAGCTGACCAGGGCTTCAATCTGGCTACAGTAAATGAAGCACATGTTAAAAAGATTATTAGTTGCTTAAAAAAATCTAAAAGTAGAGATGCTTTTCATATGGACAGCATGTTCATTGAGAAACATCTTGACACACTAACTCCTCCAATCACACATTTAATCAATCTTTCAATTATGCATAGTTCATTTCCTGACCATTGGAAGCGTGCAGTTATTTCACCCATTTTCAAGTTTGGAGATCACTGTGAGGCAAATAACTATAGACCAATAAGTATATTACCATTACTCTCAAAGGTTGCTGAGAAAGTTGTCATAGAGCAGCTAACAACACATCTAAATAACTGCAACCCTGGCTTACATTTAATGCAATTTGGCTTTAGAAAGAACTACAGTACAGAAACAGCTGTTTTGTACCTCACAGAAAAAGTTAGAGCACAGCTTGAAAAGGGAGGAGTTGTTGCAGCCGTTTTCTTGGACTTAAGCAAAGCCTTCGATACAGTGAATCATGATGTCCTCCTCTCCAAGCTCTCTTTTTTTTATTTTTCAACACATACATTAGCATGGTTGTCATCATATCTGTTGAATAGGATGCAGTGTGTCAGGATTAAAGATGCTTTCTCTAGCTATATGAAGAACACTATGGGCGTACCTCAGGGATCTGTGTTAGGCCCTTTTCTTTTTAGTTTATACATTAATGATCTTCCACAACACTGTCCTGGAGTGAACATACAGTTATATGCAGATGATACTGTCTTGTATGTACATGGTAAAAATGCTCAGATAGCAGCTGAGAAATTAACTCTTGCCATGCAAGGTGTGGCTGAGTGGCTTGAGCAATCCTGCCTTACTCTAAATATCAGTAAGACAAAGGGTATGTTCTTTTGTAAAACTAGGGGTCAGATTCCAACTGCAGACATTCAAATTAGAAATGAGTCTATTGATATAGTCACTGAATTTAAGTATCTGGGTGTCATCATAGATTCAAATCTAAACTTTAAGAAACATATTAAAAAAAATGACAAAAACTATTAAATATCACCTGGCAAATTTTAGACAAATAAGATCGTCACTCCCTATGGATGTAGCCAAAATATTTATGCATGCTTAAATTTTCTCACATATATCATACTGTATCACCTGTTGGGGGCAGGCCAGTGTATCTACCATTAGACCTCTAGAATCTTTGTATAAACAAGCTGTAAAGATTCTTGATAAAAAACCATCTCAGTACCATCACTGCAATATCCTAGAGAAACACAAATTGTTAAGTTTAGAAAACTTCAGACTGTTTTCAAATTTGTGTCTAGTGTATAAGATCCTACATGGCCTGGCCCCAGCATGTTTATTGGATTTCGTCTGCTACCGCCCTACCAATTCTATAAGATCCACTAGAATAGCTTCTGTGTATGACTGTAATAAGCCCTTCTACCGCACAACCTTTGGACAATCCTCTTTTTCCTTTACAGCCATCACACAGTGGAATGCAATAACACGCGATATAAGGAGCTGCAATTCCATCAGCAACTTTAAAACACAATTGAAATGCTCCTTGAAAACTACTCAAACCTGCAATCACTGATTTCTTTTTTCTTTTCTTTTTTCCATGGTGCTGACAAAATGTGTTTTTGGCGTGTGTGTTTGTATGAGTGTGAGTGTGGGTGTGTGTGTGTGTGTGTGTGGGAGAGAGAGTGTAGGTGTAATAGGGGGTTGGACTTTTGTATGTATGTATGTTTTTATATTACTTTTATTATGTCCTGCCAGGGACTGCAGATGTGAATTAGCCCCAGGCTAACTCTGGTACAATACATGAAATGGCAACATTTATGTTTGAAATTGTACATGGTCCCTAATAAAAACTAAATAAATAAAAATAAATTAGTATTTAACTAATTGTTACTAAACTGTTTCTGCCTATCGCAATTGTTATTAAACTGTGTTTCTGCCCATCCCAATATGAACCACTTCTCATAGGACCCTTATAATAAAGTTGGTTACGCTTAATTAATATATTAGTAATATATAACTATCAGTGTGGGGCCCCATTCACAAAGCTCCTTGATCAAGCCAAACAAGCAAAGCTGAAGGATGTGGCAGTTGTTTGCCAAAACTACATCAACGGTGATGCCCAGATTCAGTCAAAAGTGGGAGACTTAAAAAGTCAATGCAAATTAATTCCATATGGAAAGAGAGCATAATTGTTTTTTTTGTTTTTGTTTTTTCTACCTGTTTGTGGGGGTTTTTTTTGTTTGTTTTGCTTCAAGTGTTGTAAAACAGAATGTAGAAATATTGCCTGTTTTTCATTTTCATACATTCTGTTTAAGTGGTCGGTGTTCCAGGAGGCCATCAGCTTAACCTTAAGGTGTCAGTTGTAAAATAAAAAGAAAATAAAAAGCTATTGGAGTGTTTATAAATAAAGTGTGTTCATCCCCCTTTCCAACAGTGTTACCTTTAGTGGTCAGCTTTCCAGAAAATAAAAAGCTATTGGAGAGTTCTTTAACTTTATAAATAAAGTGTGTTCATCCCCCTTCCCAACAGTGTGTGCTGAGATCATTCATTTCCAGTGTGAGAGACCCAGTGTAAAATATTTTCTATCTTCAATACATGTTATAAGAAATATTTGTAAATAATTAATGATTACTGTTCCAACTTTATTATAAGGGTCCCCCCATACTGATAGTTATAAATTACTAATGCATTAATAATGGTTAACCATCTTTATTATAAGGGTCCCAATACTGATAGTTATATATTACTAATATATTAATTATGGTTAACCAACTTTATTATAAGGGTCCCCAATACTGATGGTTATATATTACTAATGTATTAATTATGGTTAACCAACTTTATTATAAGGGTCCCCATACTGATAGTTATATATTACTAATATATTAATTATGGTTAACCAACTTTATTATAAGGGTCCCCAATACTGATAGTTATATATTACTAATATATGAATAACTCTTAACCAACTTTATTATAAGGGGCCCCACACTGATAGTTATATATTACTAATATATTAATTAAGCGTAACCAACTTTATTATAAGGGTCCTATGAGAAGTGGTTCATATTGGGATGGGCAGAAACACAGTTTAATAACAATTGGGATAGGCAGAAACAGTTTACTAACAATTAGTTAAATACTAATATGTCATTAACTTCTATATTAACATATAGTTTGTAAATAAGCATTTAACATTCTAATTATGTAATAAATAACTGTTAATTAGTGCCAAGAATACATTTAGTTAACTATTAAAACACTATTAATCAGGGCTTGAAAACGAAATTATTTTTCAATCGTTCCGCTCCGAACGGAACCGGTATATTTAACGTTTTCGTTCTTGCGTTCCGCCACCAACATATCGTTCCTGAACCGGTTCGGAACGTAAAATAACGTTCGTTCTTAACGTTCCGGCAGTGTTATTGGGCCTCCGCGGTGTGTTACTATTGCGGCCCCCCCGCCGCAAGCCGTAGGTCCGTGGTGTGTTACTATTGCGCACCCCCCGTCGGCCGTTACTATTGCGCGCCCCCCCCCCCCCCCCCCCGTGGTGTGTTACTATTGCGCGCCCCCCCCCGTCGGCCCGCGGTGTGTTTGTGTTACTATTGCGGGCATAGACATATATACATAGTATACATGTATATATGTCTATGATTGCGGGCACCCCCGCCGGCCGTAGGTCCGCGGTGACGCTCGAACGTGAACGTCGTTTTACGGCAGCGGAAGATTTACGACAGCCAGCATACAGACAGTAAACAGACAGTGAGCAACGGACTTCACATGATATTATTCACAACTCGGATTAATTTAATGAAACCCATTGATTCTTTTGACCGGTGGACCCTTACGGACTTAAGGAATATAAACAATGCAGGAACGGACACACACCGTACGGACTTTATGATCGCTTCAAAAGTTGGAAGTCAGACCTTTTCCCCGTCTCTCTTGTTTACCGGTAAGTCTGGATGAATTATGCGTTGGTGTTCATAGTTTGTGTTAAATGAACTGAATGATTTATCTGTGGAGAATCTAACTGATCTAACGATGTGCGTTATGTCCATATGGACAGACGTTTAAACGGTTACCGTATCTTTGTGTAGGTGATCTAAACGGCTTAAGTCGTTCAAGAAATAATTTAGATAAAATCCAGATCCGGCCTCAATTGGAGACCTGCGTTTATTTGTCAAAACGTGTCGCCACACCCCTGCGTCTATTAGGGACCCCGCTTTTATTGGAAGTTTTACGGTATATAGAGAACGAAAAAAAACCGTTATTAACCGGTTTTGGGGATTTCAGAATAACGTTTCTGTTCCGGAACAGTTGAAGACCATTTGGTTTTCGTTTCCATTTCCGTTCCTCGTAAAATTCCGTTTGTTTTCGGTTTTCGTTTTCGTTCCTTGAACCGGTTCGGAGCCCTGCTCTTGATGAAACACTTCAGTCAATAGAAAAGCTTTTACCTAAATATTTAAATATACCCAGATGGCCTGAACAAAAGAACTTCTGTCTGTGAAACAAAATTAAACTTAACAAATAAACCCGCATACCTATCATAAGTGACTTGCATCTCTGAAGTGTGAACTCAACTTCTAAATTAGGAGGGGAGGCCCTTAACCCCGAAGGTGCCCGTCCTGGTGCGAACTGACATCCCTGACTAGTTCAAATCAGACCAGTGCACATAGAAAAAAACAAAAAACGAACATCAATTCCCAGATGTGTGGTCAATTTCAATGGCCTAGACTTACAACAGGAAAAATCGACTGGTTTCTTTTATATCCTACAAAACAGTCTGATCTGGTATTACGATACAATCTTACCGGCCTCTTTGAAAGTTACTCAGTCATTTATAATACAGGGGGGATTCTCATGTAGTGTCTTCGCTGTGTTGGAACCCCTTTAGCTTATCCTGGATGTGTTTTAGGGTGTAGCATCTGGAAACAAAGCACCTTGGGCCTCATGTACGAAGGTTGCGTACGCACAAAAACGTGGCGTACGCAAAAAGAAATGGCATTCCACGCTCACGTTCAGATGTATGAAACGTGAAATGACCGTGGAAATGTGCGGTGCCTCACGTCAACTTCATAGCTGGCGTACGCACGTTTCTACAGCTATTGTTCCTTTGGCGACACTTAGAGGTGACGCTGGGAAACTGTTAATAATGTCAAAAACAATTAGTCATCAGAGTGATGTGCACGTCAGAGACACACTTATGAACAATTAACACACCCACCGTGTTTGCAATTATACGGGTGGATATAAACGCATGCGCAATGTGATGAAGAAAATGGTATTACCGATGGCAGCGTTAGCGTTGTTAGAGGACCTTGCAAATGGTGCAATCCGATGTGAGCGAGTATTTAGGGAACGCGAGGATTTACTTGCAAACGATGACAATTGGCTCATCAGCCGATTTCGAATGTGCGACAAAGTATGCGAAGTATGCGGGAGTTATTAGCGTTACGGAATTTGCTGAAAAACAGCGCCACCTAGTGGTCTTCCAAGTGTGCGGCATGAAAGTGACGCATAGAATATATTCCTCCGCTTCACCTCCACCTTCAGATCCGACCACTTCTTCTTCACCTGTGTGTGTGTGTGTGTGCGCGCTGCTCGGGCCCCACGGCATGTACCGCCTCACACACACACTCCCACTCATTTCTTGTTCTCTTCATATTGATCCCTGCTGACGGGACCAGAGAGAATCTCCCTCCGCGGCTCCACTTCAGTCACCACAATCTCCAACTCGGACTCTGTGAAATGTCTTTTCTTTCCTTTGTTCATGCTTGTGTTACACCCATAGAGTTCAAGCTGACTCAAGGGTTGGCATATTTTAGAAAAGATGTTATTCTGAAAGAATCAATTAAACAAAAAGACAAGTGAGTCGGCTGGTCTTCAGTGGCTTTACTGGTCCCGGTCCACAGTTTATATAGCCGCGGGTGGTCTCGTGCCTTTAATAATAATAATAACAATAACAATAATAATAATAATAATAATAATAATAATAATAATAATGCTTAAAATTGAATGGGGGGTGTCTGTAAAAATGCCAAATAAAGTCCATACATATAAAATAACACATTTAAGTAAGTGGCAATAATATATAAATATCCTCTGTGCCACACTTGCTTGTTTTATCTGATCGGATAGAGGTGAATCTCAGGTCCAGGGCCTATTTACATAGATTTGCATATTTAAATGGGGGCGTGGACAGGGAGGAGTTTGCCACATCTGCACGTGCGCTCAGTTCCACGTTGATCGGGATGTACAAAAGAAACGCGCTCGGATCCATGCGTACGCACACTTTCATACATCTGAATTTATTTGTGCGTACGACATTTTCGGGGTTTTGGCGTACGCCAAAATCCACGCAAGAATCCACGCAAGTCTTCGTACATGAGGCCCCTTGTCTTTAAGCGACTTTCTGATGGTGGAGATAGTGGAGTTATTTCGGTAGGGTAGTCTTGCTCAAAAAATACTCTTCTCCTGTCTTAGCGGATCTTTCTTTTTCCAAGTGAGCGAAGCACCAGTTTTATACTCCAGAAAAAAGACGATCATAGACCTTGGGTTGGAGCCTTGCGGTGGTTTGAATCCATGGATCTGTGACAGCATTGTATACCGAGGGCAGTCTCGGACAGGGACAGCTCTGTTTTAATAAACTTTTCTAGGACTTCCTGTACATTATTTCTTTAAAATCAGTAACGATAGCATTTAGTTTCTGATTTACTTCTCTAAAGTCCACCAGTTCCCTCTTTAGTAGTCCCATATTTTCTGTAAATTCTTTCTTCACGTCCGAGTGAACCTCCTTTATATAGGCAATGATGTTAACTTGAATAGCTTCCATAGCCTTGTGCTCAGCTTGATTGCTAGTGCTGTCGCCAGTGTCTTCACTTTCACTCAGTGATTAATCGTTTTTTCCTCTTGTTTTTCTTTTGTTTCCCCCTGTCATGATACAAAAAACAACTTTCTATCACGATATTTAGTATTTATTTAATTCAGATCTGTCTTTCAAGGAGGATTTGTCCAACCAGTTTTTGTTAAGTCACCAAGGATTATCCATTCATTTGACCATTCAATAGAATTTATAGTGGTTATGATTAGGGTTGGGTACGGAGAACCGTGTGGTACCAGTGGCAACATGGTCGGTTCTACCCGGACCGAATGACCGAATGATGAAATCTTTCTCGATGCCTCATTTCGGTTACGCAACAATCCTCTCGCCATCTTGTTGTGGGAAAAGCTGCAGAGAACTTTCCTCTCTACTAGTGATGGGTCGTTCGCGAACGAACTAGTTCGAACGAACGACTCTTTAAAGTGAACGAACTGACCTAGTTCGCCACCGTCGTTCGTCTGGTTCGCTGAGTCTCTCTGACGCGCTGATTCGCGGCGCCGCTGATTCGCGAGTCGTTCGCTGACTGATTGACTCGAGGACTGAGACGTCACTCACGACTCGTCATCACGAGAGCCAGCCAATGTATGTTGTTTGTCTGTCTGTGACAGTCTAGGACGCTTTCGAATGGTTGACACATTAACAATACCACTTTCACATTTGAATATTGCCTTTTACATTTACATATCAGTGAAATGGTAAATACATGCTGTCTTTGTATTTTCTGTGTCATGCCAGATTAATAAAATATTTGAATGTCTCGTCAATCTGTCTTCGTTCGTTTCATGCTTCCTTCTCACGCACGCAACCCGGCCGGGACCCGCAATATAAAATATGCCCAGAATAAACACAACTGTACATCATTAACTTTAAAACTCATCATTGCTAAATCAAGTCTATTATCTTGCTGATATACATCCAATAATCTACTACGCCCCCCCCCCCCCCCCCCCCCCCCACACACACACACACACATCGCGCTGTGTTTGGTGTGTCTAACTTTACCAAGTCTATTATCTTGCTGATATATTAAACATCCAATAATCTACTACGCCCCCCCCCCCACACACACACACACACACACACACACATCGCGCTGCGTTTGGTTTGTCTAACGTTACGTTGAATTGGGGGAACGGGGCATTTTGATCCTGACATGTCATTATGCATACATTAAATAAATCTGTTGAACTCAAATGAAATACATATGTTAACATTTTCAACCAGACACAATGTTGTATTTGCTATTAACACATTTATTAACACCATCAAGCACCATTGCACGATTGTGAATCGTGATTTCATGATTAGTTAGTAAATGAGAAGAACGAGGGAGTCCGAGACCGACTCAGCTGCATTCGTGATTCGTTTGAATGTTGTGTGAACGAGGAGGAACGGAGTCTGACCGACTCGGCTGGCATTCGCCGTTCGCGAATGACAGCCCTGAGCCGAGTCGTTCGTGATTCGCGAACGAGGGAGGAGCTAAGTGAACGACTGAACGAGTCAGTGAATGATTCAGCGCTACCGGAAACACGAACGAACGAACGAACGAACGACTCTTCATGGCGAACTGAACGACGCAAACTAGTTCGCGCAAACGAACGAGGAAATCCACCACTACTCTCTACTGCTGCCAAATGGAAAGAGTAACTGAAACTATAAAAAAACACACTATTTTTTTATAACCTACGGTGACAATTGTATTGGTTAAAATAGGTCTATACTTTTTCGCAAAGCCTAAGATGCTCATGTCTTACCAAATAAGTTACCAATAAAAATGGAAGAATTTCAACAATAGAATCAGTTTGGTCTTTATATTAAAGGTGTCATATTGGTTCTGGCACTGTTAGGAACTGGTACCTTTTCGAAGAATCAGTGTTGGCATGGCATTTCTATAAAAAAAATCAAAAAGTATTGATTTCGGAACCATTTAGGAACCAGCATCATTTTACAAGAATCGAAAGCAAACCGGAATCGAAATATTTTAATACCCAACCATAGTTATGATACAATTGATTGAATCTGCAGGTGCACTTTGGGGCCTGTAAATATCTCCAATCATAATGGATTTATTTTCATTTAGAATAATCTTAACAAATAATAATAATAATAATACATTCCATTTAATTAGTGCTTAAAAAATACAGCCTCAAAATGCAATGGTTCAATCTGAGGCAAAATATGTTGAGACAGCAAGGTATCAACAACATAAACACCACCTCTGGAGCCTCTATCGTTGCTGAACAAAACCTAATTTTGTAGCACTATTTCTTTGTCCGAGATTTAATTAATTAACCATGTTTCAGAGTGTAATGATATTTGATTTATGGTCCTCTACCCACACTCTGAATAAGTCTATTTTTGGAAGCAAGCTCCTAATATTGGCATGTACAAACTTTAGACCTTTACAATTACTCAAATCTTGCAAAGCATAGGAGTCAAGCATTTGTGGTTCAACAGACATAAATTTGAACACGTTTCTCACAACATGGTTCATGACAAAGCGAAGAACAGACAAAACACACAAGCATTCACTTCAGTAATTCATCTCCCCACCATTCACAGACTCCCCACCCCCCTGATGAAATAATTGAAATGTCAACATAAAGTAGGGGAGAGAGAGAAACAGCTATGAAAGCAAACAAACCAAAAGACTTGTACAAATATTTGAGAACAAATAAAAGAAACAGAGCACATGAGCAATTAGATGTATGTATTTGAATGATAAACAATGTGCACATACAAGGATTAGGTTAGGTATGTCAGTAAATTAAATCCAATATGGACCATTAGTCAAAGTACTTTTATCAGTGCACAGTATCGGCAAGTACCCAATGGTGAATACTTGGTACTCTGTCTGGGAAAAGTGGTTTTCTGCATCCCTAAATCTAACAAATATAAGTGTATTGAATTTTCAAATCTATTTGCACCAAATCGTTTCAAACTAAAAGTATCGTTGCTGTATCATATCATTGCCCATGTATCGACATGTGGGGAGCGTACCTATGTTCCCCGGGTCCTATGTTCCCCGTTTTTCCTAAAAAGGGTCCTATGTTCCCCGCTTTGTATGTGACTGGGGAACAAAGGACCCAAGAGGTGAACCAAGGACCCAGGGAACATAGGACCCTTTTTCAAAAGAAGGGTCCTATGTTCCCCGGTCTGTTATTTTTTCCACCATTCGTTACAGGCCGTTTGACGTGCATATCCAAATAGGACTAGATGAGGAGAGATTAGGCTGTAAATTGGCTTTTGTTTTTGTCACGTTTGGACAGTTTAAATAAACAAAACTAAATAAACAATAAATACTAATATTAAATACACTAAATACTAATAATAAATAAACAATAAATAAATAAATACTAATAATAAACACACGGGCCCTATCTTGCACCCAGCCAACCCAGTCGCCAAAAGCATATGTTAACAGTGTACGTTTTTGTGAACACTGGATTACGTCGCATTTCAACGTAAAATAGCGTGTTGTACCAACAGTATCCGTGCGTGGCGCTGTGGAGGCGCCTGAAGAAAGCACAACCAACAAGGACATTTCATGGTTATAAAATACATAAATTGCTGGTTATAAAATACATAAATTAGAATTAAGGTGATGCAGGGTTGCCAGCTTCACGGTGTTCTCGCCAAATTGGGTTGCGCGTGTAAACCTCAAAGACGCGGGTCACAGTTTTCTTGGGTGCTTTCAAAACCCACCACAGAAACAGTTGGGGTGTAATATGTATTGCATAATCTTTATGAAAACTCAGTCAGAACAACACAGTTTCACTCCCAGAACATCAAATAGCGACTGTCGGTAAGGGCACTTTAGCGTTAGTCACTGACGGAGATCGTCTCCGGCGATATTTGACGTTCAGAGCGGGTGCTCCAGCAGCCCATTCACTCCTGTATTAACCCGACCACGGCTCTAATGGACGATGTGGGCATCCGTCCTATTGGTTATTTATTACTCCTGTATCAGAGCTATAGAGTAAACAACTCTATAAACAACTCTATGTTTACTCTATAGCTCTGATTCCTGCACCATGTTTCAATGATGTCAGGTTGCTAGGGGCTACGGCTGAAAGACGCCGTGACCACCAGTCCCATTGGGAGGACCGATCAGCCGGAAGTACTGTCCTTAGTGTACTATTGTTTATGTTGTAATGTCATATTGTTGACAATAAAGTTTGTTAAAAAAACAACAACTATTATTGTCCCACACCACAATGTATGTCCCACAATGTGAACTCCAAACAATTCATGTTTGTCCAATTCATGGACAAACAAAGCAGCTGGAAACACGTCTAAAAAAAACACTTGAAATGAAACGTAGCCTATATTTATATTTTTACAACATCAATCTCCCTATAATATGAACAAAATATGTTCAGGTTATACTTTCTCTCTTGAAAAACGGGCAAAACGCTAACCCTAACCCGGAAAATGAATTAAAAAAAACTACAAATGTTCAGAAAATGCAATACACTTAAATGTGCGGCGCCATGTTTTTTCGCCATGTTTTTTGTAGTTCTAAAGCCCCTTGCATGTTACTATGGCACAGGCCTACTTTCCTTCAAAAGCTCATATCTTGGTCAATTAAAAACGACTGTGTGTAAAAATGTAACTGCACACAGACATACATTTGCATTACCATATTATATACTATTGGTTCATCCAGGGCAATCCTGTCAGCCCTGGGGAAGGGAACACAATGGCTATAAATGGTCATATTAAGTAATATGGAAATATTTATATGAAACATTAAGTAGTTTAAGGGGTAAATGGGGTCTAAACTGCTCCAAATTGAAAAGCATGACAAAGGATAAGGTCACCATCAATATGTTGAACACATTTTGCCACTAAATATCCCTTAACATATGTTTTAGTGCTTTTATCCATCTTGGCTCTATATAGGCTGTGAGAAAGTACACATCAGTAAGTGCCTTGGCAGTGAGCAAGATAAAAATGAAACTTTGTCGTAGGATGACAATGAAGACATCGTTGGAAAGGTCTTGATCTGCAGAGTACAGATATGCCACGGTGAACATTCTGGGTGGTTCCTGCTCCTCAGGAATGCCCTTTGAACCTTGAACCTAAGGCTCTTTTAAAGGCTTACAGAAAAGACATCACAATGTGATACAAACATGGGGAAAACATTTTTGGAAAGCTCTTGACTTCTTCTATCATGGCCTTTGTGGCCTTTGCCAAATCAACAGGGGGCGGTACTGGGTACGGTCAAAACCAGATTTCACCCAATTAACAATAGCAAAAATGAAATCTGACCAAATAAATGTGCTCCCCAGTCCATAAAACATATAATACACTGGCGAAGTTCCTTGACACATTTTCACATAATAGGGAAAACTTTAACTAAACACTTTAGAACTACAAAAAACATGACGGAAAAAACATGGCGCCGCACACTTAAGTGTATTGCATTTTCCGAACGTTTGTAGTTTTTTTGATTCATTTTCCGGGTTAGGGTTAGGGTTAGCGATTTGCCCATTTCAAGAGAGAACCTGAACATATTTTGTTCATATTATAGGGAGATTGATGTTGTAAAACTATAAATATAGGCTACGTTTCATTTCAAGTGTTTTTTTTAGACGTGTTTCCAGCTGCTTTGTTTGTCCATCAATTGGACAAACATGAATTGTTTGGAGTTCACATTGTGGGACATACATTGTGGTGTGGGACAATAGTAGTTGTTGTTGTTTTTTTAACAAACTTTATTGTCAACAATATTATGACATTACAACATAAACAATAGTACAGTAAGGACAGTACATCCGGCTGATAGGTCCTCCCAATGGTACAGGTGGTCACGGCGTCTTTCAGCCATAGCCCCTAGCAACCTGACGTCATTGAAACATGGTGCAGGAATCAGAGCTATAGAGTAAACATAGAGTTGTTTATAGAGTTGTTTACTCTATAGCTCTGATACAGGAGTAATAACTAACCAATAGGACGGATGCCCACATCGTCCATTAGAGCCGTGGTCGGGTTAATACATGAGTGAATGGGCTGCTGGAGCACCCGCTCTGAACGTCAAATATCGCCGGAGACGATCTCCGTCAGTGACTGACGCTAAAGTGTCCTTACCGACAGTCGCTATTTGACGTTCTGGGAGTGAAACTGTGTTGTTCTGACTGAGTTTTCACAAAGATTATGCAATACATATTACACCCCAACTGTTTTTGAAAGCACCCAAGAAAACCGTGACCCGCGTCTTTGAGGTTTACACCCGCGACTCCGTTTTCAAAACAACCCAATTTGGCGAGAACACCGTGAAGCTGGCAACCCTGCATCACCATAATTCTAATTTATGTATTTTATAACCAGCAATTTATGTTTTTTATAACCATGAAATGTCCTTGTTGGTTGTGCTTTCTTCAGGCGCCTCCACAGCGCCACGCGCGGATACTGTTGGTACAACACACTATTTTACGTTGTAATGCGACGTAATCCAGTGTTCACGAAGACGTACACTGTCAACGTATGCTTTTGGCGACTGGGTTGACCCAGCGCAATTGACTTTCTACACCGACGTATCGTTGCTAGTTTCACACATATGAAAGATTGTTCATGTGTGAAACTGCATAGAAATAGCATGTGGATTGTGGAAACATTTTTTTCATATGGGGGCTGCATGAATGAACACTGTAGTAGGCTATGGCATGCCTTAAAATAATAATAATAACAATAATAAACTCGAGCAAAGAATATCCCACTTTTAAATCAATGAATCTGCAAACACCGTACAGCAAACATGTATTTTCTTGACACAGACATCATGTACAAGCCCATAACTTTTAGGATTGATGAGTATTTGATCGTGAGAAAACATAGTTTTACCGCGAGTGAGTGTTTAAAGAATGAATGAATGAATGCAGGTGATGCTTGGCGCGCGTGTGTGTGTGCGCACACCCATCTGTTTAAACACACGCAAACTAAACACGTAACGCATAATACAGTCCATGGCTATGTATTTTAACGGGGGGACACATAGTTGATAAGTTGATAACGATAATGTATACAATACTGGTAACAAACGATGTCTGTTAGTGTATTGCCGCATATCATTAAATAGACCCACAGTTGCGGCCACAGGACCGCATATAGGCCTATGTGTTGAAGTTGTCTTCAACACAAGCTGTCTTTGCCGCAATTTACATGACGACTCAGTGTTTCTGAAGTTGTAGAAGAAAACGCTATTCCATGTTTGAATTAGGCTTATTATTTGGCCATAAACTGAGCCATTCGAAGTTTGAAATTCATGTTGTCATGATCTGTCTCAGCGGCAGAGCCGGCGGTATAGGCAAATGCTAAGGGCGCCGCACATCCAGGGGGCACCAAAAAAACAGGAAAAAAAAAAAAAAACTTCCACTATTCTAAAAACGCAGGGCCGGCTCTAGGCATAGGCGACATAGGCGACTAGGGCGCCATCTGCTGGAGGGGCGCCGTGAGGCACCCTTGGGCGCCCGTAGGTCCGACGGCCCCGACAATCGCGCACTACCACCCCCCCCCCCCCCCCCCGTTGACAATCGCGCACTACCACCCCCCCCCCCCCCCCCCCGTTGACAATCGCGCACTACCACCCCCCCCCCCCCGTTGACAATCGCGCACTACAACCCCCCCCCCCCCCCCCGGTTGACAAACTCGCCTAGGGCGCAAACTTAGCTAGAGCCGGTCCTGCTCAGCGGAAGCAAATCTGTACCATAATTCAAATTAAAGTGGATTAACAGAAATGCTTTGTCATTTTCAGAATATAGCTGCATTTTTTGACACATAAATAAAATGAATAATAAATCATCCAAACTGCATTTTCATTTTCTTCTTCAATATTGCTCATTTTGTAACGTAATTAAAATGAAAAAGAAAACATTTAACACATTTAAGATTTCATTTTCAAAATATGCCCCGGCAAATAGTTACCAAAATTCAATTTGAAATGTCAAATTTGAAAATTAAAATGCATTAACAGAAAGGCATTTTCATTTAAGGTCATTGCTGCATTATTTGACTCATAAATAAAATGAATAATAGATCACCCAAACTGCATTTTCATTTTCTTCTTCAAGACTGCTCATTTTATGACACAACTAAAAAGAAAACAAAGAGGACATTGCTTTTTCGTTTTCATGCCCGCCCCCGCAAAAAAGAGTCCATAATTCAATTTGAATTCGCAATCCCAAGCGGCGCAGGAGAGTGACGTCAGTGGCCTCTATTCTTCTTCAGTTCAGAGTCTGACCGTGATACGCGACTAATACGTTAGGGGGCGGTGTGCATATTTGACGCGGGGGCGCGAAGTAGAGTGTACTAGTGGTGGATTTCCTCGTTCGTTTGCGCGAACTAGTTCGCGTCGTTCAGTTCGCCATGAAGAGTCGTTCGTTCGTTCGTTCGTTCGTTCGTGTTTCCGGTAGCGCTGAATCATTCACTGACTCGTTCAGTCGTTCAGTCGTTCACTTAGCTCCTCCCTCGTTCGCGAATCACGAACGACTCGGCTCAGGGCTGTCATTCGCGAACGGCGAATGCCAGCCGAGTCGGTCAGACTCGGCTCCTCCTCGTTCACACAACATTCAAACGAATCACGAATGCAGCTGAGTCGGTCTCGGACTCCCTCGTTCTTCTCATTTACTAACTAATCATGAAATCACGATTCACAATCGTGCAATGGTGCTTGATGGCGTTAATAAATGTGTTAATAGCAAATACAACATTGTGTCTGGTTGAATATGTTAACATATGTATTTCATTTGAGTTCAACAGATTTATTTAATGTATGCATAATGACATGTCAGGATCAAAATGCCCCGTTCCCCCAATTCAACGTAACGTTAGACAAACCAAACGCAGCGGGATGTGTGTGTGTGTGTGTGTGTGTGTGTGTGTGTGGGGGGGGGGGCGTAGTAGATTATTGGATGTATATCAGCAAGATAATAGACTTGATTTAGCAATGATGAGTTTAAAGTTAATGATGTACAGTTGTGTTTATTCTGGGCATATTTGATTTACTATTGTGAACCCCCACTCAAGACCAAGATCCTCCAAGGCGGGGGTCCCGGCCGGGTTGCGTGCGTGAGAAGGAAGCATGAAAGAACGAGACAGATTGACGAGACATTCAAATATTTTATTAATCTGGCATGACACAGAAAATACAAAGACAGCATGTATTTACCATTTCACTGATATGTAAATGTAAAAGGCAATATTCAAATGTGAAAGTGGTATTGTTAATGTGTCAACCATTCGAAAGCGTCCTAGACTGTCACAGACAGACAAACAACATACATTGGCTGGCTCTCGTGATGACGAGTCGTGAGTGACGTCTCAGTCCTCGAGTCAATCAGTCAGCGAACGAGTCACGACTCGCGAATCAGCGGCGCCGCGAATCAGCGGCGCCGCGAATCAGCGCGTCAGAGAGACTCAGCGAACGAGACGAACGAGACGAACGACGCGAACGACAGTGGCGAACGAGGTCAGTTCGTTCACTTTAAAGAGTCGTTCGTTCGAACTAGTTCGTTCGCGAACGACCCATCACTAGCTGGTACAGGCAGGCCGCTTCGTTCACCGGATCGTTCATACGGATCGGTCTCTCGTTCATTTGTCACGTGACAGGCAGCTCAGGCTGAAGAGAGCAGTAAGCCAAACAGTTTGTTCACTGGATCGTTCATACGGATCGGTCTCTCGTTCATTTGTCACGTGACAGATACCCAGTCACTGTCGTGTCGTGCTGTCAAACAACAATGGCAGGGAGGATACAGGACACAAGTCACTTTATTGTGATGTGTATTTTCTTTCCTAGGTTTTCACATGGTTTGAATTTTGTGTAAACTTTATCAGCTGAAGTAAACCATGTTGCCTTCATTGTTAAGTGTTTGAGAACCGCGGTCTTTTTTACAACGCTCACAAGAGGGCTACAGCGCCACCTGCTGTAAAAATGAATGAAATTACTAAAAAAAAGATTAGCTCAATTTACTGTCCGCGAGTAAAAGATCCGAGTCAGTAAAAAGAGTCGAACTTCCCAACACTAGTGTACAGGGCCGTGTTCCGTGTTCTTCCATGAGTACACTTAAACATAGTACACTATCCGCACTCAATAGGTACGCAGATCTTCAGATCTTAGTGCTGTTCCAAATGCAGTACTCTGTGGTGCACTTAACGGAAATGACCATCAGCTGCGCGGCCGCGTCACCCGCCAAACCAACCCGGAAAGAGAAGAACGGCCACTGACGTCACTCTCCTGCGCCGCTTCAGGATTGCGAATTCAAATTGAATTATGGACTCTTTTTTGCGGGGGGGTGGGCATGAAAACGAAAAAGCAATGTCCTCTTTGTTTTCTTTTTAGTTGTGTCATAAAATGAGCAGTCTTGAAGAAGAAAATGAAAATGCAGTTTGGATGATCTATTATTCATTTTATTTATGAGTCAAATAATGCAGCAATGACCTTGAAATGAAAATGCCTTTCTGTTAATGCATTTTAATTTTCAAATTTGCAATTTCAAATTGAATTTTGGTAACTATTTGCCAGGGCATCTTTTGAAAATTAAATCTTAAATGTCCTTTTCTTTTTAATTTTAATAAAGTTACAAAATGAGCAATATTGAAGAAGAAAATGAAAATGCAGTTTGGATGATTTATTATTGCAGCTATATTCTGAAAATGAAAAAGCATTTCTGTTAATCCACTTTAATTTGAATTATGGTACAGATTCGCTTCCATACTGTCAAAATATCAACTCGTCAAATTCAAATGCACTGGCTCTTAAAGGGGATGGGAGATGGAACTCTCATTGGTTTATTGCACGTTACGCCCAAAACACCTACGGATAGATTTGCGTCGGGCGCAAGAGTAATTTATCCGCCGTCATAATAGCAACATCGCCATAGAACCACCCACAACTATTGATTCTCTGATCTATTGAATAATCACTTGGCACACTTTCTTTTCAAAACATTAATTTAATTGTGAACTTGTATTGGACCTCAGGAACACAGGACCAACACAACAGAGGTAGCTCAAGCAGGCAGATGGGGCTCCTACTCCATAGGCAAAGCAACCCATCCAGAACAAGGTCACTCTGAACAATGACCACACCGCAAAATAACAAGAAAATAATAAAAGGCTAATATTATTAAATAATAATAATAATAATAATAATAATAGCTTGCCTGGCAGTGGCGGCGCTAGAGTGGTGCTTGCTGGTGCTATAGCACCATCAGAAATTACAATAGCACCACCATAGCACCACCAAGAAACAATCAACAATCCTGCCCGCCTGCAAACTCGTACCCCCCCCTGTCAACAATCCTTAGCACCATCACTGAATAATTCCGACCCATCGTAGCACCAGCAAGAAAAAAATCTCTTGCGCCGCCACTGTTGCCTGGTTGAATAAACGTTACATTCAAAATATATATAAAATAAGATTCTGAATCCGGCAGTATTCCTGACCAATTAATCCAATCCAATCCAACTTTATTTGTTAAGCCCTTTAAAAACAACCACTGTCGACCAAAGTGCTTTACAGAAAATAAGTGAAAGCATCACAAATACAAGGCAATAAAACAGCTCAAAAGGACAACATAATTAGAAGGTGAAATACAATAAAATACAATAACAAAAAACAATAAAATAAGAAAATAAGAAAAGATAAAAGGTAAGATACAAAGATAAGATAAAAATAAACGATAAAATGGAAGTGCCAATGTCTTCCTAAGTGTTAAAAGCCAAGGAAAAAAGATGGGTTTTGACGAGGGATTTAAATCCAGACAGAGAAGAGGCCTCTCTGATGTGCTGGGGCAGATTGTTCCAGAGTTTAGGTGCAACAGCAGCAAAAGCACGATCCCCTCTGAGCGTTCGTGTTCTGGGCACGTTCAGGAGCAGCTGATCAGCTGACCTAAAAGAACGTGCGGGTGTGTAGGGGAGTAGAAGCTCAGAGAGGTACGGCGGGGCAAGGGCGTTAAGAGATTTGAAAGTAAATAAAAGAATTTTAAACTGAATCCTAAAATTTATGGGCAGCCAGTGGAGTGAGGCTAAGATGGGGGAAATGTGATCAAATTTGCGAGTGCCGGTAAGAAGGCGTGCAGCAGCATTCTGTACCATCTGGAGACGGGAGATGGATGACGCACTGACCCCTACATAAAGTGCGTTACAGTAATCCAGCCGAGTGGTGACAAAGGCATGAATTACAGTCTCAAACTGTCGCCTTGATAAAATCGGCTTTATTTTGGCCAGCTGCCTTAAATGATAAAAACTTGATCTGACCACCGCCTTGATCTGGCTGTCGAACTTGAGGTCCACATCCATTTTTACACCTAAGTTGGTAATGATGGGTTTAATATGCTGGGCCCAGATCCAGAAGTGGAGTTTCAGAAGAGCCACCAAAAATCATCACTTCAGTTTTTTTCTCATTAAAATTTAAAAAGTTCAGGGCCATCCAGGCCTTTATGTCATCAAGACATTTAACTAAGGCAGTGGTTGAGTAGCATTTCTTTTTCTTCAGAGGGATGTAGATTTGGCTGTCATCTGCATAAAAATGGTACTGAATCCCATGCTTCCCTAAGTATGGTGCCAAGCGGGAGCAAGTAGAGAGAGAAGAGAAGAGGGCCTAGGACAGAGCCCTGCGGGACCCCACACGAGAGAGGAGCAGAGGAGGACACAGCATCACCAAGACTGACAGAGAATGTTCTATCTGCCAAGTACGACCTGAACCACTCCAGTGCTGTGCCCCTGATGCCAACCCACTGTTCCATGCGGGAGATCAGGACCCCATGGTCCACTGTATCAAATGCAGCAGTTAAGTCTAAAAGTACAAGAATAACATGGTCACCAGAATCTGTAGCTAAGAATATGTCATTGAAGACTCTTAAAAGAGCTGATTCTGTGCTGTGCAGAGATTTAAAACCAGATTGGAAAACCTCCAGAATACTATAATTTTCCAAAAAGGACATTAACTGAGAGTGAACTATCTTCTCAAGGATTTTTGAGAGAAATGGGAGTTTAGAGATAGGCCTGAAATTTGCGAGAGCTGCAGGATCTAGTCCAGGTTTTTTAATTAATGGTTGCACCACTGCATGTTTGAAATTCTCAGGGACCACACCTGTACGCAGACTGGCATTAATAATTGTGAGAAGAGGAATTCCAACAGTGGCGAAAACCTCTTTGAACAGTCGAGGGGGGACTGGATCATTTGGAGAACCTGAAGGCCTCGACTGGCCAACAGTCTCCTGTAAACAGGACAAAGTCACAGGCTCAAACTGGTGAAAGACAGCAGAGCAGGTGAAGGAGATTGAGGGGTCATAGGCAGATGGTGAGATGAGGGCTCTAGCAGAAGAAACCTTGTCAATGAAAAAGTGCAGAAAGTTTTCACAGACAGCAGGGGAGGCCTCCGTACAGACATTTTTGGCATTGAGAACTGAGTCAATGGTTTTAAACAAAACACGTGGTTTATGACAATTTGACAGGATAATACTAGCCAAATATTCCCTTTTAGCATTCTTCATAGTTGTCTGATACTGACGCCAGCAGTCCCTTAGGATTTGAAAAGACACTTGTAGTTTGTCTTTTTTCCACTTGCGCTCGGCTTTACGGCATTCACGTCTGACAGCGCGAGTAGTATCATTTAGCCAGGGCTCAGATTTAGTTTTTGGTTGCTTGGTTTTTAAAGGAGCCACCATATCTAAAGCAGTCTGGCAGGCGGAGTGAAACCATGAGCTAAGCTCCTCAGTACTGCACTCAGACTCGGGAATGACGGAGTTGAGATCGAAGGCGGCCGAAAACCGAGCAGCAGTGGAAGGGTTAATGACGCGACAGCGCCGAGCAGCAACGGCAGCATTAACAGTGTTACAGGCAAGAGCAACTTCAAATAATACAGGCATATGATCCGAAATCACTGCGTCACAAATCTCTAGGTTAAGGACAGGTAGCCCATATGATAAGACAAGATCAAGTGTGTGTCCATGTTCTTGTGTGGGTCCAGATACATACTGCACAAGATTAAAAGAGTCAATGAGATCAAGAAAGGCCTTTGCCATTGGTTTATCACGACAACACACATGAACATTAAAGTCACCCACAATAAGGACACGATCATATTTAGGCATGATTTCAGCCAGTAATTCAGAAAATTCATTCAAAAAGTATTTGTTGTATTTAGGAGGACGATAGACCACAGTGCACAATACAGTGGGAGAGCAACCCAGTTCAAATAAACTCAGTTCAAAGCTGGTGAACGTGGATGACGGAGATAACTGTCTACATTTATAATGACCCTTGTAGACAGTGGCTATTCCTCCTCCCCGGCCAGACACCCGCAGGGAGTTTAAAAAGCAGCAGTCAAGGGGTAAAAGTTCTGAGAAAGCGCTGGACTCACCACCACTCAACCATGTCTCCGTTACGCAAAGAAAGTCCAATCCTCGGGATGTGAACAAATCCTTAAGGATGAAGGTCTTGTTTGTTAGTGATCTAGCATTCACCAGGGCAATCCTGGTATTACTAGGGCCAGACGGGTTTCGGGTGACATAGGGAGTCAAGTGAACCGGAATGTTTTCAACACGCCCATGGGCTCGATGTGCTCGGGTTGACCTATTTGTTTGCAGTACAGGAATGGGACAGCAGGGGGCGTTAGCAGCTGCATGCTGCGGTGGGCTCGTAGACTCGACCGGAAGTGGACAGGTGACTGAGGGAGGTACTAGTCATTCCCGGGAACGTACACCACGTTGGCTGCACGTCGCCGTGTAGTGAATGTTAGCCGCTAGCACGCGTGAGCCTTTAGCGTTTGGATGCAATCCATCCCTCGAATAAAGCGATTCTCTGTTCCAGAACGCATCGAAATTGTCAATAAAGCCCACATTGTTTTTCTCGCAAGTTGCCCGAAGCCAAGTGTTAAGGCTCAGAAGTCTACTAAAACGCTCGCACCCACGCCCTATCGTAGGAAGCGGACCAGAGATAAAAACAGATTTCCCACACTGCATGAGGTAGCTAATGAGGGCATTAAAATCAGTTTTTATGAGCTCTGATTGACAGTGGGCAGAGTCAACTGACCCGGCATGGACAATAACCCTCGAAATTGATGACGGGAGAGTAGGGAGCATCTCCTGGAGCTTAACCAGGACATCAGTTACCAAGGCGCCCGGGATAGAATGCAAGATAACGTTGACATAGAGCAAATGCCTGGTAATAGAGTCGCCGATTATCAGAGTGGATGGTGGAAATAACGGTGCCGGCTGAGAGCCCACGCCCGAGGGGGAAAGCCCACTGCCCCCACTCGACGAGGCACCCGACAGAGAGGGCACAGCCAGCTGCCGGATGGTAGGCTGGTGGTGCCCCTGGAGCATCGGCGCTGACCAACAGGTGGGGGACGGCCAGCTGCTGGATGGAGGGCTGCATGGCTGTTGGTGTAGCCTGCAGAAGCGGTTCCTCAATAGCGCCGTGGGGGGGGCTGTCTGAGCGTCGGCCAACTGCATCCTTCAGCAGCTGCCGCCGGCGAGCGGAAGATGTTCCCCGCCGCCCGATACTCAGCAGCAGACCCAGAGAAGCCCCCAACAACGCCGGCAGAAGACACGTTCACATGGAGAGGAGTCTGAGCCTGAGTCGGAGCCTGGAGAGGAGCCTGGGGAGGAGGCTGAAGAGGAGCCCGGAGAGGAGCCCGAGTCCGAAGTGGAGCTGAAGCCTGGAGAGGGGCCCGGGGTGAGGCGTCGTCGGCTAGGTGGTGAAGCAAGGCCAGTGGAAGATCCGAAGTTCGCGGATCTGCCGTCGCCCTGCCGTTCGACCGATGGAAGTCCGGGTCGGGAGAGTGACCATTCGTGGAGCCGACAGCCCGGAGAGAGGCCGGCGTCGGAGGATTATCAGTTGCTAGTGACGAAAAGCGGTTCGAGATTTCCAGGCTAGGTGGTGACGCCTTACTCGTCCCCGCTATTTGCTTTGGTTGGCCACGGATCCGCACTACGGACCATGGCGCCTGCGGTGTCGAACAGGACTGGCGACAGTGGGGGTCCCAGTGGACTGTGTCCTGCAGGGCAGCCGCGAAGGAGGGCAGCCGCTTAGATTGCCCGGCAGATACGTCCATGAAGTGGGACAGGAGCGCTTCTTTAAGTCGCAGCTTATCGGTGAGTCTTTGCAGCTTGGCTAAGTAGCAAAGAGTCCTCAGATGTTGTTGCCATACTGTAGTTATCCTTTTTGGGGTTCGGCAACAGGGTTCAGCAACAGGCGGGTAGTCCGGCAGGCAGGGGTCGGCAACAGGCGGGTAGTCCGGCAGGCGATGGGTCGGCAACAGGCGGGTAGTCCGGCAGGCGACGTGATCTTGTCTGTCAATCACGGTATCCCTACCGAGTCGGTGCGTCCGCACACCAATAAAGACCAATATGTGTGCTTAAAAGCTAGTTAATGGTGAATATGTGGTCCCTAATCTAAAGTGTTACCAGAATCAAATATATTCATACCCCTCCATCTTTTATGCAGCAAGGGCGTTTGGCAAATAGTCTCAGTGAAAACAAAACTAATTAAAGAGTTAAATGATGGGCCCTAAACGGTAAAGGGGGAAAACGTCCATTCCCCACCAAAAAAAGAAAAGAGGGGCTAAACCCTTCACTTAGCCTATAGGAAAATGCTGCGGCAGCCTTCCAGTAGGATGGCAGATGTCTGCGACCTGCAATGTACTGCTCCCTGAGCCTCTGGAGACGGGCCTCCAACTCCCTCCACTTGCGTCTTCTTTTTGGGGGAGCATCACCCCGGTCTGCCATCTCCAGCTTCTCCTCAGCAAGCTGCTGCTGGTCTTTCAGGTGGTGAAGAAACATCCACAGTGATGGATGGCGCACTTCAACAGCATCGTTCAGAGTGCGATGATAAGCTACAAAAAAACAAAATCAAAACTTTTTATCCTGTATATTGGTTATGCATGAAAATGTTGACAGTGGCTTAGGCCTACACATCAAAAATAATGTGTGCTCAGCGATTATTTAATTAATCAGAAAATCAGTTTTAATCACTTACATTCAACATGGTTGTTGGTCCTTTGCTCCATGTTTCGCTGGAATACATTCCACATTGCAGGTGGGAAGGCTGCTCCAGGGTGGACGTAGGTGTTGCGGACATATAGAAAGAAGTCCTGCAGCTCTGGGTGGTCCCGCTGGGCGCGCCTGGTGTTCCGGTGGTGAAGCAGCAGGTCAAAGTTATTTTGGACCACGGGCAGTGGCAGGTGGCCTAGTGCCATCACCTTACGGATGATTGCTGCCAATTGATCGTCATGCCGGAATGCAGCAGCCAGTCCAAGTCCCTGCACCCTCTTCCACAAGGCCTGGTTGAAGTGGAAGTAGCATCCACACACTTGTGTCCTTGGAAGCTCTGTTTCCAGCGCAGTCATCAGTGCCTGTTCAAAGTCACAGATGACTTTTAGAGGTCTCCAATGGTGGTGCGTGATTCTCCTTGTTGCACTTTTGAGACATTGGAACACCTGGCGATAGTGTCCAATTGTGCGTTGGCCCATCAGGACATGGACAAGTGGAACAACGAAGCCATGCACGTCCCCCAGCACTGTAAACACCTGATTGTAGGGGCGTGGGCAGGACTTAAATGTTCCATCCATGTAAACGGTCCCATAGCGTCGCAGCTTCCGCAAGTTGTCCTCAGTGGCAAAGACTGCGACACCCCACTCCTCGTCTTGGTGCAACAGGAATTGGTCCCTGCCCCATGTCTCCGCCCATGTAACTTCAATCCCTACGTCCTCAATGGTAGCTGGGATGGGAGGCATCACAGCTGCACGTGCTCTGGCCATAACTGACCTCACTGACAGGAAGCCTTGTGGTGGTTCTCTGTCTCCTCCACCCTGGAGTTGACGTTGCTGCTGCAGAGCTACTCGCCGGGCATTGTAGACCCTTCTGATGGGTACTGTGGGTTCCCTCTTGAGTTCTCCAGTTACCGCTTGGCGGAAATCTGCATTGTGCACCCTTACTCTGTCAGGGGGATGCAAATGTTCACCGACCTCGTGCACAATGATGTTAGGATCCTCTTCCTCAACATCAAAGATGTTGGTCCGCAGTACTGCCCTGCAGTTCTTGCTCCAGCATCTCCACCTAATATTTTCTTGGTTGTTGCGGTGCCTGTGGTATCTGAAGTTGTCCAGAACCAACACTTTTCCTCCTCTGTCTCCAGTCATTAGCTTTGCCATTGTCTCCTCCTTGGTGATAAGCTAGCTAGGGCTTATGACAATTAGTTATGTCACCGATTTATATGTCACCGAATTTTTTATTATATCTCCATTTTATTATTTAGATTGAGATTTAGATATTAAGGGCCCTATTTTAACAGTGTGAACACATAGGCCTATATGACATGCGGACGCGGTCCTGTGGCCGCAACTGTGGGTCTATTTAACGATATGTGGCAATACATTAACAAAGTTTAGTTTGTGTGTGTTTAAACAGATGGGTGTGCGCACACACACGCGCGACAAGCAGCACCTGCATTCATTCATTCATTCTTTAAACACTGACTCGCGGTAAAACTATGTTTTCTCACGATCAAATACTCATCAATCCTAAAAGTTATGGGCTTGTACACGATTTCTCTGTCAAGAAAATACATGTTTGCTGTTCGGTGTTTGCAGATGCATTGATTTAAAAGGACAACTAACTAACTGGGATATTCTTTGCTTGAGTTTATAATTGTTATTATTATTTTAAGGCTGTAATGTTTAGTAATAACTGACGCAAAGCTGTGTGTACTAGCAGCTTGAACTTTATGTAGAGCCACGAACAGGTTACACGTTATTATAATCATTGCAGTACGTCACTGAACTAACGTCATACAAAACCCAAACCCCAGAACCCACAGTCCAACCTGATTGGCTGACAGGACGCAGCATGGTCATGGGCTGCCTAGCCCACTATACTACATCCCCCTTCTTAGCTAGATCATACTGACAAAACAGCTTCAGCACCTTAAAGCACGGGTAAACATTGAATGCATCATTTAACACAATAATAACATGAAACATTCCATTAAAGAAATAACAATTGTTGTCAAGCCACTTTTAAAGCACATAGTCCTGAAGTCGAGCTGGCAATTTTACGCTTCTCCCAACCCTGGATCTGAGGCCTATGTCAGTCTCCACTTCGGGCTGTGGTTCTGATGTGTCTTGTGTCTCTGTCTCCCTTTTCTCAATCTCCTGGTCGGCATCAGAGTCTGGGCAGGTGATTTCATCATTGTCCCTATGTCCTGCGACCCGATCAGGTCTGAGATGCCTGCGATTCCTCCTGTACTGTGCCCCTGCTGGTGTGATGATGTCATAGGATCTAGGCTCATCCCTGACTCTCTCTACTGTAGCTGGCTGCCATCCTTTTGTTGTCTTCATGCACACTCTCTCACCCTCTCTGAATGGAGAAAGAGGGGACGCCCCCTTGTCGTAGCTGTGTTTTTGCAGCAGCTGACGTCGTCTCAGGCCTTGCTGGACGTTCACTGGTGTTGCTGGCTGAAGGATTGCCGTGCTTGCAGGGAGATCAGAGCGGAGAACACGTCCCATCAGCAGCTGTGCAGGAGAGTATTTTAGCCCTGTGATTGGAGTGTTTCTCAAGTGCAGGAGGGCCAGGTGAGGGTCAATACCTGTCTGCGTCGTGGCTTTAAGCATGTTCTTCACTGACTGGATGGTTCGCTCAGCCAACCCGTTTGACTGAGGGTAGGCTGGGCTGGAGTGTGTCATCTTGAAGCCCCACTCTGTTGCAAACTGGGCCATCTCAGCACTAGCAAAGGGTACATGATCTGCCATCAGCTCAGTCGGTATACCGTGCCTTGCAAAGACACCCTTCAGCTTGGCTATGACAGTACCAGACGTCTTGTCAGGCATCCTCAGAACCTCTGGATATTTGGAAAAGTAATCCACTACAAGCAAAAAGGAGCGTCCTTGGAACTCAAAAATGTCAGCTGCTATTTTAGTCCATGGTGTGCCAGGCACTGCGTGGGGAAGGAGGGGCTCCTTCTGGTTGTCAGGTAGCTTTTCTTGACAAGGTGGGCATGAATCAACCATCATCTTGACATCCTCAGTGAGGCCTGGCCAGTACATTAGGGCTCTGGCGTGTGCCAGGGAGCGCTGGATGCCCTGGTGTGCAGTGTGCAGCCGCCTTAGCATCTCACCCCTGAGGCCCCTGGGAATTATCATGCGTTGGTTGACCATAAGCAGTCCATCATTGACGTAAATGTCATTCTTGGCATGCCAATATGGTTGTGCTTCTGATGGCAAGCTTTTCTTCCTGTCCGGCCACCCATGTTTATGCAGGCTCATCACCATCTGCATCTCACTGTCTTTCTCTGTTGCGGCCTTCAGTTGTTCCATGATAGACCCATCCACCGCCTTTGTCTGGCTGATGTCGTATACCACCTTCTCTTCCCACAGATCAGCGTCCTCCTGTGCAGCCATTGGTTGGACAGCTCTGGAAAGTGTGTCAGCCACTGCCATCTGCTTGCCAGGTGTATAGGTGATAGCAATGTCGTACTTCTGTATCTGGAGGAGCATTCTTTGCAGGCGTGCAGGTGCCCGGCCGATAGGCTTGGTAATTATAGCCTCGAGGGGCTTGTGATCAGACTGGACTTTAACTCTGGTGCCATACACATATTGATGAAACTTCGTCAATGCAAACACTATGGCCAAGAGTTCCTTTTCAATCTGAGCATAGTTCTGTTCAGCTGCAGATAGGGCCCTGGACGCAAAAGCCACCGGCCGTTTGTTTTGCATCAGCACCGCTCCAAGGCCATCTTTGGACGAGTCAGCCTGTATTTCAATCTCCTCCTGTGGATTGAAGAACTGAAGTAGTGGCGCGCTGGAGATCGCCGCTTTCAGCCTGTCCAGCGCTGCTTGGTGCTCTGGTTGCCATTGCCACATAATGTCCTTTCTGAGCAACGTTCTGAGAGGTGCAGTGAGAGTGGCTTCATGTGGTATGTACTGGGCGAGAAATCGAGTCATGCCCAGCAGCCTCTGTAGGCCCTTTTTGTCTGCAGGTGGGGGCATCTCTGTGATAGCAGTCACTTTGGACACGTCCGCTCTGACCCTGTCTGCACTGATGATGTGTCCCATGTATTTCACCTCGCTCACCATGTACTGAATTTTGTCTGCATTGAACTTCACATTCAGTGTGGTAGCTCTGTCCATCACTTGCTGTAAGATGCAATCATGTTCTTCTTTCGTGGCTGCTGCTATTATCATGTCATCTGCGATAATGTGAACTCCAGCGATGTCGCCAAAACTCTCTGTATTGATCCGCTGAAATACCTCACTGGCGCTATTGATCCCAAAAGGTAGCCTTGTAAATTGGTACCGCCCCCATGGTGTGTTGAATGTGCAAAGATCAGCTGACTCATCATCCAGTTTTATCTGCCAATAGCCGTCTTTTTCGTCAAGAATCGTGAATACACGTTTGCCTGCTAGCTGGCATTGCACATCTTCTGGTGTGGGTATGGAATAGTGTTGCCTGCGCACTGCTTTATTGAGGTCCTTCGGGTCCAAACACACCCGTAGGGTTCCATTTTTCTTTTCAGTTATGACCAAACTGCTTACCCATGGTGTTGGCTTGGTCACTTTACGACACACACCCCTCTGCTCTTGAATATCTAAAGTCTCTTTCAGTCTGTCCAAAACTGCAAATGGAATCTTCCTGCATCCATGTACAACAGCCGGAACTGTGGGATCGATATGGATGTGGTGTACACCTGGAAATTCACCTAATCCCTTGAACACATCAGCATAGCACTGGAGCAGGTCCTCTTTGGTACGAGGTGGATCTTGCCGTGCCAGCGTCTCCACCTTCCTCACGAGATTAAGTCGCACACATGCTTCTCTGCCCAGTAGCTGTGTGTCAGACGTGTCAGTCACATAGAACCGTAGGAAGGCCTGCTTGTGTTTGGAGTGCACATGTAGACTCAGAACACCCTTGGGCTTGATGCGTGCGCCACCATATGCCACAAGTACAGTGTCCGTCTTCATCAGCCTGTGCTTTTTGGGCATTTTAGCAGCTATTGCTTGAGGCAGCACATTTGCTTCAGCCCCTGTGTCGAGCTTGAAATTCACCATTTGACCCCCCACTCGTAGCGCCGTGCGCCAGCCAGTGTCTTTTGGGTTATAGCGCCTATGAACAGTGCATCTACACCCATGGTCTCACATTTCCTACAGTCCACGTTGAACGCGGGGCAGTTCCTGGGTTTGTGCATTTTCCCACATCTGTCGCAGGGTATCTCCTGCTGCCCGGTGGTGGCGCGAAAGCTTGATCTCGGTGGGGGTGCCTGGCGTTGGCGCACATGTCTGTCTACTGCTAGCACTGCATGCTCTGTGACTCCACTGGCAGACATGAGTTTAGACTGAGCTGTTGTAACTTCCTTTGCACGGCATATGTCAATTGTCTTGGTAAGAGATAAATCCGAAACAGCCAGTAGTTTTTCTCTGAGTCTTGCATCTAACACACTGAAAACAATTTTGTCTCTTATCATCAGATCTTCAGTCTCTTTGAACTCACATGTTCGTGCTCTCTGCCTCAGTTCCGTGACGAACTTATCAATGCCCGTTTGATCATTAAACTGATGTGTCCAGAACTGATGTCTTTCAAAAACAGTGTTACGTCGTGGTGCACAGTAGTTTTCAAAAGCTTTTATTACCTCTTCCATTTTTTTGTTCTCCGCATCTTCGTAGGGAATAGCCAACGTGTTGTAGATCTCCAAGGCATCCTCGCCAATGCAGTGTAGCAGCACTGCTATTTTCCGATCTTCTGACTTATCTTGGAGTCCGCTAGCCAGGAGGTATAAGTGAAATCTTTGCTCCCATTTTCTCCAATTTTCCGCGAGGTTTCCAGTCAAAGTTAGAGACGACGGCGGAGTGAAGGACTGCATAGTTTCAAGGCAAGTGCTATTTGCTTCAACTCACAGTTCTGCTAGCACGAGCTAACGGCGTTGGATATGCGTGGGCTACTCGCAGGGTAAACTCCAAAACCTGTCAACGACTTTTGTCGTATTGCCACTTCTGCCACCATGTAATGTTTAGTAATAACTGACGCAAAGCCGTGTGTACTAGCAGCTTGAACTTTATGTAGAGCCACGAATAGGTTACACGTTATTAGAATCACTGCAGTACGTCACTGAACTAACGTCATACAAAACCCAAACCCCAGAACCCACAGTCCAACCTGATTGGCTGACAGGACGCAGCATGGTCATGGGCTGCCTAGCCCACTATACTACAAAGGCATGCCATAGCCTACTACAGTGTTCATCCATGCAGCCCCCATGGAAAAAAATGTTTCCACAATCCACATGCTATTTCTATGCAGTTTCACACATATGAACAATCTTTCATGTGTGAAACTAGCAACGATACGTTTGTGTAGAAAGTCAGTTGCGCTGGGTGCAAGATAGGGCCCTTAGTGTGTTTAGTATTTGTTTGTTTATTTATTTATTTAGTTTTGTTTATTTAAACTATTTAAACAAAAGCCAATTTACAGCCTAATCTCTCCTCATCTAGGCCTATTTGGATATGCGCGTCAAACGGCCTGTAATGGATGGTGGAAAAAATAACAGACCGGGGAATATAGGACCCTTCTTCGGAAAAAGGGTCCTATGTTCCCCGGGTCCTATGTTCACCTCTCGGGGAACAAAGGACCCTTTTTTTAAAAAAGGGTCCTATGTTCCCCAGTCACATAGAAAGCGGGGAACATAGGACCCTGTTTGGGAAAAGCGGGGAACATAGGACCCGGGGAACATAGGGATGACCCCGACATGTGTATCGTAACGTGCTTGAAAGGAGAGATGCCCAGCCCTATTTAATATGTATGTACAATCGGCATTATAGATCAAATGCATTACATAAATACAAATTGTATCATTTGTAATTTATTCAGAACTGGTTGGGGAAGAAAATCACGTCCACAGGTACAGCACCAATGTAGCTCGTAGGTCCCAGTTGGATACATCATTGTCGTTAAAAAACAATAAGACGGACGATGGTAAAAAAGAGAAGAGGCCAATACAACGAAGGAGGTTTCACCTATGTGTCTGGATTTATTCAACAATTACAAATTACAACATCTGATCAAAATGAGCACAGAGTGTGAGGGGCACTTAACCGATTAGTACTAAAAGTTCGCAAGAGAACTAAGGCACCCCTGCTCAGGGCCTGTCTCCGGATAAGCGCAATGCAGGAAGTTCAGGTCTTTCTTTTTATAATCAGCAGTTTTACTGCCTGTGTTGACCCCCCCCCTTCTTCTCTATCATGAGGGGTCGGTTCCCTATTGGTGCTCCAGATGGAGGTTATCGGGGTGAAGTTTTTATCACTGGCCTTCTCTGCTGTCTGGTTTCAGTTCCTAGTTTTACAGGGGGGTCAAATTCACTTTGTCCGCTATATATGTGCAATTTGGGTTAGTTTATCTCAAACAGGTGTGTTGTTTGCCACATGTACTGCTTATGTCACCTGTTTTGTACATTAAAATACGTGTACTTTGTCCATCATGTGTGTGTAAGTTCTTTTGTCATCAGTGACAGTCCATGTGTCCACTATGTGAGTGTATTTTAATAGTCCATTGGTTCCTCTTTCTATAACAATAAAGCAACAATTCTTTCAGGGGGCCAATTTTCCAACAACATCATCAACCACCTTCCTACGTAAAATCTGTTGGGCTGTATGAAGCTAAACCGGCTCAAACTGATGATGTCACCTGCACCAACTGCTGTCAGTATTTAGAACACAGTCATCAGAATCAGAATCTTTAATATCGCTAGCTTCTGTACACTCTTTTGATAGTCAGGCTGAGCTGTGAAATGGCCAGTGTTGTGCTAGTTACTGAAAAATAGTAACTAGTTACAGTTACTAGTTACTTTGTAAAAAAGTAACTCTAACTCAGTTACTTAAACCAAAAAGTAATGCGTTACTGAGAAAGTAACTTTTTAGTTACTGTAAAACGTTCTTCCAATGCTCCCATTAAATAAAAGTTGATTGATTGAGTTCCCCTCTCACCGTCATTTCAGTTCTGTACTGATGCTGAATAATACAAACTGCTGATTAAAACAACTGTTTCAATTCATTTGCATCCACATCACTGAATCTAATCATCCAAGCAATATGATCCGTTGTGCACCAACACAAACCTTAACACAAACACCAAAGTATTGCACCAAAGGGGGAGGGGCGCGCCTCGGACCTACGGCCGACGGGGGGGGGGGGAGGCGCGCGCAATCGTAACACACCTCGGACCTACGGCCGACGGAGGGGGGGGGGGGGGGGGGGGGTGCGCGCAATAGTAACACCCCGCGGACCTACGACCAGCGGGGGGGGGGGCGCGCAATAGTAACACACCGCGGACCTACGACCGGCGGGGGGGGGCGCGCAATAGTAACACACCACGGACCTACGAATATGGCTTTACACGCACAAATACACACACACAAAAGCACACACTCTTTCTCAAGGCCCAGGCAGACAGAGCATTAATCCTACAAACAAACTGTGTGTATCACACAAACCTACAAGACATACAAAAATCTCTCTCACTCTCCCGCTCTGTCTCTCCCCCTTTCTCACTCCCTCTTGCTCTGTTACAGGCTTGGGTGATTTCCCAAAGCCCGGAGACAGGGAAGAAATGCTGAGCATGACGAAAGCAGTAGTGTCACTGCCTTTTGCTGTTTGTCTGTGTTCATACAAGCGTGTGAATGTGTGTAAGGGGGAGGGTTAGAGAGAGGCTGGAAGGAACAGAGAGAAAAAGAAACATAGGTGTATGAAAGTATGTTGATTTTGCAGTTTTGACAGTATGTGTGTATGTTTGTTGTTTAGTGTCAGTTACTACAGGAACTGTTGTTTAATTGGCTCTATGTAGCTGGGTCTTAGTTTGCACATATGTGTGTGTGTCCAAAAGATCAACCTCAAGGACAGTGATACCATCACACCTAACTTTACATGTATTGTTTGTGACTGCAGACTGGATACATAATTCAACAGGAAAGGATAATCTGGAAAAGGCTAAAACACTTCAGGGCAGTGAAGCCTTGAAATGCGTGCTAGCTGCACACTATCTTATAATTTTAAGTACCATTCAATTTGGGATGGATAGGTTGCACCAAAAGTTGTTCATTTGCACATAAGGGTCAAGTCTGTAAATAGTTCTGGTTTTGCGTGGTGGTGGTGGTGGTGAGGGGCGTGGGGGAGAAAACATAGCTGAGGACACAAACAATAATGAACAGACAACCTAGAGAGGGATAGAAATGAAATTAAGTCCCCTCCTGTTGGAGCCACCAGCAGGAGCAGCCCAAAGTGTTCCAACAATGTGTCAGCATAATAAAGTTCAGGATTCAGTCCTTTCATGTGCCATGCAAATCCACAATGACACCGGGTGTTATGGAAGATTTAATTATGAGATAATACACATTTTAAAATAATAATAAAGTAACACAATATTGGGATCAGACAAGCACACAGACGGAACCGTTATTATGATTTTCAATAGATTCATACTGTGAAGTTCCACGTATTGAGTATTTAGAGGAGGGAGGAGGGAAGTGCCAGAGGCTGTTAGTCAGCACGGTGTTCAGCACTACCAACTTTATTGTCATGGTGTATTAGCAGTTAATCTTTCCCTTGATCGAGCGCCAACATATTATATCCATGCAATCTAATGTTGGATTATACACAGTCGCAGTAAAAAAATATATAGAAAATAAAAAAGAGCCCTGACCTAGATCTGAATACATGTCTGTAAAATTTAGATAAAAATAAGATGCTTTTATTTTTCTGTATTCTCTTGCTTGAAAAGTAAATATACTTAGAATGTAAAAGAAAATACATACAAGTAGCTTTTCTTGAAGCCACAGTTTACAATGTCAGATTAAGATCTAAAAATTAAGGTTAAAGTGATGGACAACAGGATCCAAAAAACGAAAATAGCAATAACATATCACAAAGGGATGTATCCAGATCCCCACAGGGTCGGAATCCCCCCCTCCCTTGCCGTTTTGTGTAAGTGGTCTCCAAGTCCTAAATGCTGTAGCCTCATTCAGCTGCACCGTTGCTGTAATTGTGAGTGGCCTGGTTTGGCCATCTGAGTGTCCGGTAACTGGGAGGGAAAATAGACCCAAAAAATCGTCTTAAAGAAATAGAAGAAAACTGAAAAACTGAAACAAAACCACCGCAGCGGCGGTGGTTTTGTTAATTTCCAAACTTTTTGAAACAAATAAAATAAAAATGTACAGTGTGTGTGTGTGTGTGTGTGGAGGGGGGGGGGGGGGGGGTAGTTTAAACAAATTAAATTGCAAAATGAAACAATAGGCCTATAGCATATTTAACTGGTGACAGTGTTAATAAATGAAACAAAATGAAACTGATCGACATTGCCTGTTGACATGAAAATGTGCTTTTAATTACGGACAGTTGAATTATATCAAATTTATTTATTTAGGTCAAACCCAGGGTCTTTTCGTTTACAAAAACAAGGCAGCATAGGTAGAATAGAATGAACCCTTTATTAACAATTATTTCAGAACAAAGATTTAACATTTCCAAATGTTTTGGAATAAATCCAATAAATGAAATGTTTATTTTTACAGTGAACAAAATAATCTGTCAAAATGAAATAAAACAGACGCCATTGCCTTTCCGACTGCAACGGTTGAATCAAGTCAAATAAAATTAAATAGCGTTTCTTAAAGGAGCTATATGTAAGAAATGTACTCAAAGTAATCATAAAATGACCCTAATATGTCAATA
Organism: Merluccius polli; assembly: GCA_030340625.1. NCBI lineage: Eukaryota > Metazoa > Chordata > Actinopteri > Gadiformes > Merlucciidae > Merluccius > Merluccius polli. The sequence goes on from JAOPHQ010002277.1 coordinate 525,418, forward strand.
GACATTGAGGAATCATGTTAATTTCAAGTATTTTTGTCAGACATAATAGTAGTCCAGCCAGAATATTTAATTTCAAACGCAATATTTCTGTACCAGGAAAACTGTTTTGTTTACATTTTGTGTTTTGGTCTGTTGCTCCACCTTCTGCCTAGCGTCCAATCGCGAAGTCAGTACTGTGTCGCCATCCGGGTTGCCAGATAGGCTGAGCTGCAGCCATTTACTCTATAAGGAAGGCTGCAGCTACAAATGTTTCGGGTCAGAAATGTCTGACGTTACTAAATACATTCGTGAACATGTTTACATTGCACTATTAGCCTACCAAATATATTTTAGTTGGGTAATGAAAATGGTCCATGTTTCCACTGGAGTCTATTGCAGTATATCTTTAGAATTATATTTGGCTTATCGCCATTATTCAGTTTTTGCTAGAAAAACATGTTTGAAGCGAATCATTGCGTCGTTGCCTCATGGGCGTTTTCACGAAGTCAGTATCGTTTGCTCAATGACTGTATGTAAGGATTTCACACCATTGAGGGGCCATTTACTGCACACCGACTGCAGTGTGGATGATAATAAAACAGCGGTCAGAGCTGGCGTGTGTGTCCGTTGGGGGCTGCTCTATTCGGACACATTACTATGAAGCCCCGGTGACGGTGTGGGAGTGTGGATGATAATAAAACAGCGGTCAGAGCTGGCGTGTGTGTCCGACAGGGCTGCTCTATTCGGACACATTACTATGAAGCCCCGGTGACGGTGTGGGAGTGTGGATGCTAATAAAACAGCGGTAACAGCATGTGTGTGTGTCCGAGAGGGCTGCTCTCCTCGGACACATTACTATGAAGCCCCGGTGATGGTCTGGAAGTGTGGATGCTAATAAAACAGCGGTAACAGCATGTGTGTGTGTCCGAGAGGGCTGCTCTATTCGGACACATTACTATGAAGCCCCGGTGACGGTGATGCAGTTGGTCAATATTATCAGGGATCTATGCAAGGCAAGTGTATTTGTATAGCACACTTCATACACAGAGGCAATTCTATGTTCTTTACCTAAATAAAAGCAAAGAACAGTATGTAAAACACTTGTCATGGTTGCTCCTTCTAGTAGACGCAGTGTTGTGTTGAGTAATCCGGGAACGGGGAATCTGGCAACCGCTACTCTGGGGGGGGAGGGGGAGGGAGTACCACGCTGTACAGTATTTACAACCTGGTTGCAATAACAGTTTTGGCCAGAGAGGGAGCAATCCTACATATAGGTCCTTTAACTGAAAGGATTAGGCCAAAATGCGCTTTTCTGAGACAGCTCCAGTTTTGTCCCCGTTATATAAACAAACAAGCAAACAAACAAACAATAACATAATATGTCTGGCCTGTTTGATTTTCAGTTGACCTTGTTGAGGTTCCGTGCCATGAAGACAAGCATGTTCCCCTTCTCTGGTTTGAGGCACGAGCGAAGGGGTGTGACTACGTTTTCAGCGGTGCTAAAAACCTGTTCGGATGCACAGCTCGGTGCACAGATGCACATGTATTGCTGCCGGGCGAAAACATGTGAATAAAGTCAGCTGGTGATTGTTTACATCTGTTGCATGTATTCGTTCTGTCAGAGTATATCTTAGTTAATCTTGCGTTGGTTAAATAGACCCTATGTAAATTCTTGCACTGCAGCATATTGTGCCTTGCACATATAGAGTAGGTGTGTACAAGGTCTAATACATGTGACAGCAGCTGGTGTTTTGGTCCCCAAGTAGAGCAAGTTTGGTCCCCAACAAGACATTTTTCAGTTTATGAAAAATGAAAGTGCAGATTGTAACCTTTCAAATTATGTCATACATCTGAAAATCGGAAAATAGTTGAAGATATGCTTATTTGAATGTTGGTACACCTAACTAGCAGAGAAAATCCCCCTCAAAGTTATTTCACACTTCTCACAGGCTGGTTAACTCCACCCCAACCACTCCCCCACTAGACTACCTGTCATTATCAGTCAGTGGGGTAGTCAGCTAACCCCCAGGAAACAATATTGCAGGGCTGACATGTTTTCTAAAATCAAGGTGTTGTTCTGAGGTGCTATGGACTTTGGTGGAGGGAATGTGATGATAAAACATAAAATGTTTTGAGATTTGAGATGAGTTTGAAAAGTATGAGATTACTAAGCTTTACCAAGCTTTTCACAGCATCTTTGTCGGCGATTTTTTATCAAAATTCTTCATATCAATTTTAATAAAACATCCATAGAGCATGTGTACCATATTTGCTGTCATTTTGACTTTTGGTTTCTGAAGTTTTTCCAATTTATAGCCAATCCCCACGTCTGTCGATGCCACGCAAACATTATTGGATGAATCAATGTAATTTTCTTAGGATCACTTGGGGGCGATGAGATAAATGTCCCCAAGTGATATGTAGTAAATCCAAGTCATGGTTTAAAGGACAATTCCGGCGCAAAATGGGGCCATATGCTCATAACACATGTCCACCGAGTTCGACCGTTCTCTGGGATCAGTTTTCATACTAGTCGAATGTAACCAAAGTTCTCGAAAGCCGCTAATTAGCTTAATGCTAGCTGTGGGGGCAGACGTTCATGTAAAATAAATCACAATTCTATACCACTAACAATGCTGAAAATTGCACCACACAATCAGAAGGTGTGCAATCCGCCATCTCTTCAGTGTGTATCCTGTAGAAGCACTAGTCTCTTAGGTTCACCTTCTACTAGATTGCACACCTTCTGATTCATTGACATCTCATGTGTACGCCTCTTCCGGCTCATTATGTTGCACGGCGTTCGTTGCTCGACTGGTCGTGTTTTCCAAAGATGGCGCCCGCTTGTTTTCGTGAAGGTACTGGCTTTCTAAACTTTCTTTTTAAAAGGTGTACTTCACCGGTAAACCGTTTTTACTTGCTCCTTTTGGAATATGATAGGTCACTCCTAGTTGCATATGCATGCTGCACGTGGAAAACATTCTTCTACCCCCATTGCATGCATTAGCCAATGTAAGAACATAGACGGACGAGGAAGTCAGAAACGAGGAAGTGAGAAAAAGCCCAACACTCTGACATATGAATGTGTATGAATATTCATGACCTCGCCTACCTTGGCTTGAGACCGCCCTCAGGAAAACAGTATACGGCATTTCAGAATGTTTGTAAACAATAGGCGTCAAGATACTTCCGGGTGGCAGGAAGAGAGCAGCTTCCACTGAAGCGATCCAGCCGGCTACTGTAAACAGTGTTACATTGTTAAAAACATTGTTGTTGATCTGAAGTTGTAAGTTCTAAATGCTGCATCTCTCGGTTTTATTTTAAAAAAGTATTACGTCGGTATCATCTTCCATTCCGGAGATAGACGCGATAGATTTACGACTTTATTCTCGTAATTTAATGAAAAAGAAATTCTTAATGTGGCCCTAATACTCCGTCGTAATATGTTAATGAGACTTCCCATACCCGTATGAATTAATGAGACGTCACGTAGCCAGTGGCGGATTAAGGTGGTCATGGGCCCCTAGGCTACTGTTTGTTTGGGCCCTCCACATTATTAGTCATGCTTTATCAGAAAAAAAAACACGCTTGGAACTTTGGCCGCGCTTACACACGTGCGCACACGTTGACACAGCCACCGGGGACGTGAGCGTCGCGGTCACCGCTGCTGATCGCTGCCACTCTAGTCAATGAAAGCATTTCCACCGGGCGCGCTGCGGAACATCTCAGCTGTGTCCCAGGAGCGGCGCGCTGCAGCCGCAACGCTATCATTACGCAGCGTTCTATTTTTGACGCGAGCCGCTGCTGAACTGCGTCAATTTAAACAGAGCAGACCGACCGGGCAGGAAGTGAAATAGTAAAAGCCATAGAGCATCCGGTCAATTTTCAAAATAAAACCACCCTCCCGATCGAACACGGCCACAAATCGTTGTCGTTTATAATTGACTTTGTCTATAGGCTACAGCACAACACATTAGGACATAACAACAATAAACAACACTAAACACAATTAAACCAGACAAAAAAGTAAACATTTACTATATAGCCTACCAACTCATGGTAGAAGCACACAAATCTAGGAAAAACGACCAAATCAACTTCTGACAGACAAAGCAACTGCAAGTCAACTTCGGAAAGGCAAAGTAACCTTTTATTTGTTTGTTCTATTTTGACATCCACAAATTATCGCGTGGTCTCCTGATTCTCGCGTGGTCTTGTAGTTCTCGCGTGATCCCGCGAATCCAGCCGCCTCGCAGCGCTACCCTGCCATCGCGTCCGGTGGAAATTGACACAGGGCAGAGGACGCAGCCGTTCCGCGGCGCTGCCCTAACGTGATGCTCATGTCCCCGGTGGAATGCCATATCTATCCAATCAGCGACTTGTTTCTAAGGGCCCCAATAGGAGGCAAGTTATTTTCCCCAGTGTAGTAAATTAAAAAAAATAAAAATAGTCTGGCCAATCTGGGGCCCCTGCACATGTGGGGCCCCTAGGCTACAGCCTAGGCCAGCCTGTGCATTAATCCGCCCTTGCACGTAGCGCCCCGCAAGAAGAAAATCATTCATTCAAGCCATGTACTGTTTTCTCGATCGCTCTGCCCTGTCAAATGATATGGAGGGGTTTGTTTACTAGTTCTGCCATCGGAGAACGCTTTGTCTTTTGCCACCCGGAAGAACGTATATTGTTGTTGTGACGTCGTGGTGATTTGTCGTGTTGATAACATAGACATCTTATATCATGAATGTATCTAATGGATGTATATAGTAACATATGTATAAGATGTCTATGGTTGATAACACACTAGAGGGATCACTCGCCTCTGATTGGCTAACATCACTGTGACGGACAGTGCCCAGAGAACGGTCGAACTCGTGGACATGTGTTATGATCATATGGTCTCATTTTGCGCCGGAATTGTCCTTTAAGAGGAGGTGGCGGAGGTTTATGTGTGAATTTGAGCATTAGCACTTAGCTTAGCATTTATTGAAATTGACACTATGACATCATTTCTTAAGCTATTGACACACAACTTGGCACACAAGAGGATGGCCTCTATGTGCCTACCTAGTTTCAAGGCCCTGGACCATTCTCAAGTGGACTGATGGATTGAATATTGCAAATTTTTGATTTTTGCATAAGTCGGCCATTCTTCAACCTATCAAAATTCTTTATATCATTTTAATCAGAAATGTCCAAAGAGCATATGTACCAAATGTGGTGTCATTTGGACCAGTGGTTATGTAGAAGAAGATTTTTGAAGTTTTCCCAAAACTGTACTGTACAGAAAAATCGATCCAGATGGACCTTATGGGTACAAAAGGCGAAAATGTTCAGCATGTAAAATAAGGCCTAACAATTATGTAAACACAATAATCGAGATTAAATGATTATTGTGCCGCATTCTGTTTTGCAGTGATGCTCTCGTTTTGTCTTGTGTTATAAAGCCAGCGCACCCCTTCCCGCTTTCGCTCCTCTCTAGTTTCTGCTTGTGGAAGTTTACAACGTCATTGATGAAAGTCCACCAATACTCACTGAATGTCTGCACTACAAGCTAATTTGCATAACGTTAACAAAAAAATAATGTTTTGCTATGTGTTTTAAACCCTACCTAGCGACGCGTATGTTGTCCGCATCCTTTGCATCACACAATATTGCGTCCAATACAAAGGAATGGAAGGCGTTGCCAAACGCGAGCCAGGCTGTGGCATGTTTAGTTCAGCTCAAGCCAAGATGACGGAAAGTAACAGTAACTTACATGGAAAATGATGTAATAATGATGACAATCATGAGAAAGCCCCTCTGTAATAACAATCAATCTATATATACACCATGATTGAACCTACTCATTACTTGTGTTAACTTAGAGGGTCACAGGGAAACCCCTGCAATCTGCAATCACATGACACACAATCTGCAATCACATGACACAGCAGTCTGGCCTGCTGACCACAAGAGGGTATCGACATATAGATATTCCTTAGATATAAGGGTCTGTCTGCCGAGACAGGAAGAGGAGGTGTCGCTCACATGTTTTGGAAAGTATATATTCTCTGTGTTAAATCCTGGCTTCATGAACCTACTCCGAGTCCTACCTTTAAAAAAAAAAACATCTTCACTACAACGGCGAGCTGAGAAATAACATTGGCTAAAAACCTTTTAGAGATTACATTAACAAAATCGAGCAGCCCTACTAGCATTTGCCATGTTGGCCTAAATCATTTTTATTTACTCTTAAGTTGTATTACATTTATTTTCCATTACTTCTGGACCATGACTGTGGGCCAGCCTTTAATTGGACTGAGTTACTGACTGGAATATTTTGAATTTAGCTGTTCACCAAAATATACACTCACCGGCCACTTTATTAGGTACACCTGTCCAACTGCTCGTTAACGCAAATTTCTAATCAGCCAATCACATGGCAGCAACTCAATGCATTTAGGCATGTAGACATGGTCAGGACGATCTGCTGCAGTTCAAACCGAGCATCAGAATGGGGAAGAAAGGTGATTTAAGTGACTTTGAACGTGGCATGGTTGTTGGTGCCAGACGGGCTGGTCTGAGTATTTCAGAGACTGCTGATCTACTGGGATTTTCACGCACAACCATCTCTAGGGTTTACAGAGAATGGTCAGAAAAAGAGAAAATATCCAGTGAGCGGCAGTTCTGTGGGCGCAAATGCCTTGTTGATGCTAGAGGTCAGAGGAGAATGGCCAGACTGGTTCGAGCTGATAGAAAGGCAACTGTAACTCAAATAACCACTCGTTACAACAGAGGTATGCAGAAGAGCATCTCTGAACGCACAACACGTCGAACCTTGAGGCGGATGGGCTACAGCAGCAGAAGACCACACCGGGTGCCACTCCTGTCAGCTAAGAACAGGAAACTGAGGCTACAATTCGCACAGGCTCACCAAAATTGGACAATCGAAGATTGGAAAAACGTTGCCTGGTCTGATGAGTCTCGATTTCTGCTGCGACATTCGGATGGTAGGGTCAGAATTTGGCGTCAACAACATGAAAGCATGGATCCATCCTGCCTTGTATCAACGGTTCAGGCTGGTGGTGGTGGTGTAATGGTGTGGGGGATATTTTCCTGGCACACTTTGGGCTTATTAGTACCAATTGAGCATCGTGTCAAAGCCACAGACTACCTGAGTATTGTTGCTGACCATGTCCATCCCTTTATGACCACAGTGTACCCATCTTCTGATGGCTACTTCCAGCAGGATAACGCGCCATGTCATAAAGCGCGAATCATCTCAGACTGGTTTCTTGAACATGACAATGAGTTCACTGTACTCAAATGGCCTCCACAGTCACCAGATCTCAATCCAATAGAGCACCTTTGGGATGTGGTGGAACGGGAGATTCGCATCATGGATGTGCAGCCGACAAATCTGCAGCAACTGCGTGATGCTATCATGTCAATATGGACCAAACTCTCTGAGGAATGTTTCCAGTACCTTGTTGAATCTGTGCCACGAAGGATTAAGGCAGTTCTGAAGGCAAAAGGGGGTCCAACCGGGTACTAGCAAGGTGTACCTAATAAAGTGGCCGGTGAGTGTATGTTCAGGATGTTTTAGAAGATGGATGGATATATACAGTATATATCAGGGGTCGCGTTAACCGAATATTTTCCGTCATTGACTGTATTTTTAAAACGGTGACGGAAAAATCTGAGGGCCGTCCGTCATTTTGACAGATTGCATTTCACACCCTGACCACTTGGTGGCGATGAACATATTAATTGGCTCTTGTAGAAGAAGAAAAGTAGAAAAGAAGGAAGAAACAACAAACCCACTTGAAACATTTGATTACACGCAAGCGGGCACGCGAGGAACCTAGAAGCCCCACTATACGCGAATTATCGCGCCACGCACCACGCGACATCGCGCCACCTTGAAAACTCGTTTGCTTGGGGGCGTGTTGACTAGTGGATCAACTAGCTCCCGTGTGTCGACTAGTGGATCAACTAGCTCCCGCCCGCATTGTGGTGATGAATCACCGTCAAGCCCCACTATACGCGAAATATCCGCGTGATGACAGTCAAGCCCCACTATACGCGAATATTAATATTAATTAAAAATGAATTAAAATTAAATACTATTGAACATGTCATTATTATCATTTAAAAAATTAAAGTGACCGGTAAAAATAGATTATGACGGGATTTTTATGACCCTGTCAGTCAAAATGACGGACAACGAAAAAGTCTAGCGCAACCTCTGATGTATATATATATATATATATTATTTAATGTATTAATTTATCTTTTTTTACTTGTTTTTCAGTTGAATTATATTTAAAGTTCAAGAAAATCCACTCTTAAAATATCAATAAATAAATGTTTCCTGAGTCGATGAGTATTCCCGTTAAATAATCGGAATCTCAATATCAATCAAAATAATCATGATTATATCATCCTTGGGAGCACAGTCCTTAGTATGCTTTGCAGATTTAGATGTAATTGCTTTGTCTTAAGCTACTTGAATGTTTTGTAACGAAGTTACACAAAGTTAGAGAGAAAATTGTAGCGTTTAAAGAATAATTGTTTAAAAGTGTGGGAATGGTAGGTAAACGTAAACGATTCCTCTTCTATCATTACCAGAAGTCAGTAAAATGGGACAACATGCAGGCTTGTTATTCCAAACAATAATAACAGCAGTTGATTAAATCGTCCTTGGTTGAAGGTGAAATGAATCAGCACAGCAGCAGCAGGTATATTAAATGGTTGAAATTAAAGCTTTCATATTGTTGTCTATACCTGCAGTGTGCACTCACCATCTGCAGTAAAAGCTATGAGCATATCTCTTTCATTGTTTAGCTAATACAAACATGTACATATGGAAACATTTGTCCTCACATTTATATGTCCATCTATAAATGTGTCCAGCCCTCCATCCCTCCCACGTGTTTCCATGTGCTAGTAAATATGAGGATGCATATTTTATGGAAGTAAATGTTAGTGTGCAATGCATTACATGTAGAAAACTGTGACAAATGTATAACCGCACATATGTATCAACAGACTGTAATATCCTCACATAGCCACAAGGGAACTGAAATAAATATATAAGTTGTATTAACCGCACCTGGCCACCAGATGGCGGCACACATAATACACTGGGGGCGGGCGCTAAACACTAGCCAATCAGAGCATAGTATGCATCATAGAGGCCACGCCTGCTCAGGTACTACCAAACCACACATCCGGGGGAAGGCAGAAACCCCCAGGCAGCGTATCTGTTAAGATATCCAGCTAAGGGTAGCTCCACGCGCGTGAATTTTACAATTCCTCTCCATTTGCTTCATAGATAATATACCTAAAGTAAACAAATAAAGTGAGTTAAAAGCGATCCTGTGTCGGCAGCCTTCTTCCTCAAAGAACACACTACAAAACACATAATTTAAGAATCCACATTGTATGTATTTTCTGGTATAGAAAAAGATGCCATCTGTGTTTCTTGCAGTTGTTTTGTGATTCATTGATCTGTCTGTCCGTCCATCTATTCATTAATCACTTCATTCATCCATCCATTATTTCACCTATCCATTATTTCACCTATTAGTTCATCCATCTGTCTCCATCCATCTGTCCATTCATCCATGTGCTGTATAAGCAGGAGGCAGTGTGTCTAATCTGAGCTCATAAACAGGATGATCTGTGACAATCCCTGCAGCCTCCGCCGGCACGCTCCCCATTACCACCTTTTTAGAATTTATGTCACAGGCATAAATCCCTCCATTATTCACATAATAAATCACTTGTTCCTGTATCTGTTTCTCTCTTGAGGCCTTGAGCACACACACATTTATCTTCCTCTAGTGTTTTTTCTTTGTACACCACCCACACACTTTATTCATACTAATTTCAATTGCCTTAGACCCCCCCCCCCCCCCCCCCCCCCCACCATCACACTCCAATTGACACACACACTTTTTCCCCATAATGTCAAGAGTACCTGGCTGCGGACAAGATCATCATCATCATGTGACCTCAGCAGCGGAAAGTTAAGTCTTTTAAAAGTCGCCAATTCTTTTAAAAGTTTTATGTAATGTTTAAATCAAATTTAGTTTTTAAACAATTTCTTATAAACAATTTATTAAACAATGTGAATAGGCTATGCCTAACTGGTAGACCCTATGAGCTACTGATAAAATACAGTGACCCTTCCATCCTCTCCTTAATAATTGTCTGGTATGGGCCTGCCACACTCAACAGGACCTCTATACTTTCAGGTTGAGAAGAATGGCGAAAAAGATTATCAGTGACCCTTGTCAGGGAAGAATCCCCTCAGTAACCTGGATTGATGTGTTGTTTCAGATGTCTGTGAATAAGTCTTTATTCATTTGTATGTCCTCCATGGAGAGAGGACTTTACATGAGAATCATGCAGTGGTAGAGAAGCCTCTCTGGAAAGAGGATCTTAAAACTTTCTTTTATATACTGTGACAAACAAGTCTAACAGCGTGTGCAGGTGTACTATTTGTATCTGTAAAACAATGTCTCTTCTTTTTACGAGCTGCCTCTTTCCATTTGGGAGTAAGCACACCATGTAATTCTGAAAAATTTAAAGTTAGAATTAAATTAATAATTTAAAGTATGACCAAAACTAATGCCTATTCTCACATGAAAGTACCTTGTACATTGATCCAGAAAAACAAATTGAACTTTCCCAACCCTATTCTAACTAATAAAACAAACTAAAGCTGGGTTCTAGCCAGTCTTGGTGCAGGTACTGGCAGGGGGTACTTATGCACTAGTTCCATCAGTGTTAAAATGCCCCAGGAAAACCAGAGACACTTCAACCAGAAGAAGTGCTCCCAAGGCAACATAACCTCCACCCACAGTCTCTGCCACACTAAGAAACAAACACCTGACTGCTCTCCTAATGAAAACAGCCACAATAGCATACTTAACAAAATGTCCCAACTAGTGGAACACAAAGTAATAGGTCCAAAACTTCAGTAGACAGATACAAAACTGGGGACAACAAGCTCTCTTCCATGTTGGCAAACCAAACCAAAACTAAAAAGAAACAAAGAAATCATGTATGGACTTCACAAACAAATGAAGTCAACTAAGTCAAATCAAATCAACCAAATAACTACCAAACTACGAAACAAACTATGGACCAAACTAACTGACACTCACTGAGTATCAGTTAGTTGAACTAAATGTTTTGACAAAACATTACCAATTTGTTAGGGCAACCCTCTACTAAAACAGGCAAACCAACTTTTAGACGAGCCCCAATTTTGTTACAACCAGGCTCAGTGAGAGCAACAAAAATGGAAGTCCACACATGATTAAAGGATAAAGTAAGATATTCATTAGAAATAAGAGAATAATAATATAAGAACTTAACATGGAATCTGTATAATCAGTGGTGAGTGTAGTGTATAGATGATTGGAAAGTGTGCTGTGGGGATGTTGTAGGTTGTAAACACAACATAGAACTACCAAATAAACAAAAGGCACAACCAAAATTAAAGTACAAAACCAAAAAGCACAAAAACAAACCAAAAGCAAACCTGCCTGTGTGAGAGAGAGTGGCTGATATGGTCCACCTTATGAAGCCTGCAGGCTTGAACCACCAGCCACAAAAAATAGCTACATCCCACATGTAACAAAGCTCCGAAATGGATATTAACTACTGCACTGACCCCCCCCCTCCCACTCCCACACATCACCACAACTCACTGTTATCTATTTATGAATTTTTGTTCTTCGGCCTCCAGGAATTTGATGGTAATCTCAAAAAGAGTTAGCAAATGATCCAATCATTCCTTGTGCTGTCCTAGATAGTGCGCTTTTTTCCAGAGGAAAGATTTGCCACACTAACCCTATAATAACCTATTTTCTCAGTAAAATTCTTGAAAAGATTATTTTAAAAAGATTATTATATTTCATGAGCCAATCAGGATGGGTGCATCTGAAAGTTTATTTTTTTATTTGGGGTCACTCATGATTGTTATTAAGTGACTTTAACTTGTAACATACACATAGCCTACATTATGAGCTGGTTTCCCGGACAGTGATTGAGACAGGCCCTATACTACAGATGGTTAGTTGTGGTAATAGTCAGACTAACCTCAACTGCGTGCTACACTGCAAGCTCTAACGTTAGGCATTAGCCAGCCTGAGCATCTGAGCAGCTTACCCCTGCTGCCCATTCACAAGCTAATGTAACGTGATTCAAACAGTTTGTACTCAACAGTGCGGCATCCATTTTAAACTCAGGATTCATTTACACAAGTGCTTACATGACCTGCAACAACGAGACAAGAATTGCTAATGTTAAATGCTTGGAGACACTTGGCATTTCTAAATGTATTTTCTCCATATAGGTACACCTACACTGACTAGATTCCTCGATATCTTGAAGTTTGATAAACAACATGAATAAAACCTTAGAAAAGCTAATCCTTAATACACTATCTTGCCACTGTAAAGTCTTCTCGCCTTTTCTACCACAAGTGGACTACGCACACGTGCAAGGCAGATGTTGCAAAAACGACACGAGGAAGACCAGAGGTCACATGATTTACTCTCTCTCTCTCTCTCTCTCCCTCTCTCTCTGGTTCTGAGGAGAAGAGTGGCTAACCTTTGACCCCTTTACTGATTTCACACCACAGCCAATGAGCTCCCGGGCTAACAAGATCACTGGTGGCAGTGCACTGACAAAGGCCAAAGGTTTTTTTAGCACCGGAACATGGGTAACCACGTGTGCGTGCACACACACACACACATACACAGCTAAGCTTGTGGGCAGTGTTTGCAGTGAGTTGCTTTGTTTTTAGTGTTTTTGTGCTAGCCTTGTGAGCTCCACTCCAGTTGTGCCTCAAAAAATTTGTCTGAAACCAGCGGGAATGGGCATTTAGGCTGATGTAAATGATGACGACACCGGACAATGGCATTTTTGGAGATTTCACCAATAGTGTTCTTATTTGAACGCAAACATTTTTGAAAATGGTAACTGTAACGTTCGCTAATGGTGTTTACTTTGGAAATTCAGTACTCGGGATCCGACTGGCTGACGCTAATCCAATCGTCTGCAAAGTAAGGTTGATAATGACGCCCCTCAATAAACATTGCCCACGGCAGACTTTCCAGACCTAATGAGCGAAGCAAATATGGTCTGGCTGTGCAAGGCTTTTGAATGTGTTTTTGAATGTCAAGTAGTCTTTTTTGAGCACACATCTGTTTTTTTATCATTATTATTATTATTATTATTATTATTTGATTGAGGCTTTTATAAATAACAGCTTATGCCCATACAGTGCTGCCATTTAGACTTGTAGATAAAAACTGTGCAGCGAGATGTCACACTTGAGGCACACATTGCACTGAAAGTGACTCAGGATTGTTCAGAGGATGCGTTGATCAAAGGGAGGTGCAAATTGGAATCTTTAAGTGTCGAACGAGCATACGCACATCTTATAGACACTGCATCCCTGCATCTCAGCGTGTGTATAGATGGATGAAGTGTATTTTACTCTGTTGTCATGGTAACAGCACCCTTTGTCTGTACTTTAGTCTGCCCCCGTCCCCCTCTTTCCCCATCTCTCTTTTTGTACATTTTTATAAAACACATGACCATTGTGCATTGCAGCATCACACTGATGTCTATGGGGGTATTATTGAGACAATATTATTTGTGTGTGCGTATCTCAATCTGTGTGTGTGTAATAAGATTTGTGTGTATTCACATTTGTGTATATTCACATTTGTGTGTGCATAATAAGATTTGTCTGTCTGTATTCACATTTGTGTGTGTGTAAACAAATCTGTGTGTCTGTATTCACATTTGTGTGTGTGTGTAAACAAATCGGTGTGTCTGTATTCACATGTGTGTGTTTGTGATAAGATTTGTGTGTCCGTATTCACATTTGTGTGTGTAAAAAAAATGCGTACTGAGATCTGTAAATGTCTGTCATCAGTTATAACTCAGGCGGGAGCTCTGATTGGCCGTCTTTTTACACGTGGATTTTGGCACACTTCTGCCGTGCAGATCTGCAAATGCGATCCGTGTGTAAAAACAATTTGTCTGTAACTTCACGCAATACAGTCCACGCACCACTAGTCGGCGCGTAGCACCCAGTGATGTTAAGCGTGTCATTGTCATGGGTAAGATGGCTGCCTTTAATGACACTGGCCGGTCGTCGGAAACTTCGAACAACTCATGAGTAAGTTAACGTTTGTTTTCCTCATAAATGAACGCATTGTAAAGCCCATGAGTTGTTCGAAGTTTCCGACGACCGGCCAGTCTCATTAACGGCAGCCATACCCATGACAATGACACGCTTAACATCACTGGGTGCTACGCGCCGACTAGTGGTGTGTAGACTGTATTGCGTGAAGTTACAGACAAATCGTTTTTACACACGGATCGCATTTGCAGATCTGCACGGCAGAAGTGTGCCAAAATCCACGTGTAAAAAGACGGCCAATCAGAGCTCCCGCCTGAGTTATAACTGATCACAGACATTTACAGATCTCAGTACGCATTTTTTACACACACACAAATGTGAATACAGACACACAAATCTTATCACAAACACACAAATGTGAATACAGACACACAGATTCTTTTACACACACACAAATGTGAATACAGACAGACAAATCTTACTACGCACACACAGATTGAGATACGCACACACAAATAATATTGTCTCAATAATACCCCCATAGAGGTCAGAGAAACATTTAAAACATCTAGAAGACCACTTAACGTGTACACCAGGGCTATTCAATTACTTTCTTATGAGGGCCAGATTATTGAAATTGAAAATGAAGGTGAGACAGTAAAAGATGAAGAGTAATTATCGCATTTAAGCTATTGTGAACATAAAATGAATGAATGAATGAATTTATTTATTTATTCACACTACCACTTCAAACATTACAATAATACTGTTGGGGTGCAACATCAATTGGGTAGAGTGAATGGGTCCCCCAAGGAAGCTAGAAAAGCTTATAGGTGGGGGCCCAAGGTTCATGAAAAAGGTAATGGTACCAACAATGGTAAACCCAGACTACATCATTGAACATAAATGAGTGCATTTCTCTGCATGCATTCCCTCATCACCACTTGTAACCAGATGATGATGAGTAAATGCACTCAAGAGCGCACCAAGACATTGTTGTGAGAGGCGGTTTCAAAGCGGTGATGATGGAAAAAATGAAACCCCTACTCACGCGTGTTCGTTAATGAAGCGATAGAAGAAGTTGTTTAGCATTAAGCAATAATCAGTTTTATTGTTAACACCAGTATAATGTGCAGAGTTTTACAGATATATCTGGGTCCGACTACATTTCCCTGACCGAACAACAAAGTATGTGTGTGTCAGTTCGCGAAGTCTGAGCACACATCTCTCTATCTCAGGATGTTATATACACAAACAATGCGTCATCACAAAAAGGCTGGCTGTGTTGCGGATTAATAATAAGCATATGTATCAGCAGCTACACATAGCCACACAAGGAGTAGAAATAAATGTATTTACCCGACCTGACCACTAGATGGCAGCAAACAATACACTGGGGGCTGGCGCTCAACACTAGCGTCATAGAGGCCACGCCTCCTGCCCAGTGACTTCTGGCGGAAGTCGCCGGCTCGAGTCAGAACACCCCAGGTAGCGCATCGGGACAGATGCAAAGCGAGGGGGGCTCTCCACGCGGCGTGACTTTTACATTACCCCTCCATTGTTACGTAGGATAGATATAACTTAAACCTAAACAAATAAAGTGAGTTATAAGCGTTCCTGTTGTCGGCAGCCTTCTTCCCCGGGACACAAACCCCACATTCTGGTGACTTCCCGACGTGATTCGGGGAAAGAGAGGCTTTATTTGGAACTTTGGAACTTTGGCCGCACTGCAACCGTACGACTCAACAGCTCTGCCACAGGCGCCAAAAACAGGAGGTAAGCAGTGCCCATTGCTCAGGCTAAAACTGCACATAGATAGATATAGGATTATTAGGTGACAGAGCTGCTAGCGTACGTTGTGGTAGAGCTTTGGTTCTCCGGTCCATAGTCGTTACAGTTAAGCCGACGTAAAATGAACAGGCGCTGAATACTCAAATTGGGATTGATTAAATTATATTAGTCGCCATTGTACGGCAAATAAGAAGTAACAAATGGCCAGTAATGTATGAGTGTACGGGTTTGAGGCCCATTTAGTAGTAAAATCGGTTTGAGGCCGAATTAGTTTAAGAGCCGGGTTTGAGGCCCACATATGGCTTAAAATAAAATAAAAAAGACAAAAAAGAGGCGGGTTTGAGGCCCGATTAATGTTTTAAAATCGGTTTGAGGCCGTAGGGTTTGAGGCCCTTAAATTGTTTTATCTTGTTTAATTGGTCAAAGGTTGTGACCTAATATGATAACGTGGTGAATTAGGAGGTGGAGTGAGGAGATCGAGTGGTCACAGAACGCTACTAACATTGCTACTAACATTGCATGCACAAAGAAGGTTACATGCCGCTATTCCGACATGCCGCTACTTAGACATTGACGTCTAGTGGTCGGAGTGGCGGCATTAATATTATTTTCCAAGCGTCCCACTACTGCGACATTTTTTTCCCCCCATTGTCTGAGTAGCGGCACTTTACTTTTTTTCAAACGTTCTGCCATTCCGACATGAGGCCATTAATATTTGTCATTATCATTGTACTTTAAATTAATTAATTAATGTGATTATACCCATATGTTCTGGACTTAGCATACACGCAGCTTATGCATGGGTGTGACAAATACATGGGAAAACAATTTCTAAAAAGAGCCAATCATCCAACTTCGAGGTTGCCCCTAGTTGGTAATATACAGTTACAGTTGAACAGCGTATTTTTCGTTTTTAGCAAGAAGAGCTAATCAAAAGTTGATTAGAGAGTCACATTTGAAATGTCGGGTAGCCTAAATTATAGCCGCGTGCATCTCAGAGGAAGAGATTTTGGAGAGAGAGAGCATATAACCTAGGTGATGATTATTTGTGTCTGGTGGTAATTAGACTTGAGTATGGATAGCCTAACTAATTGTTTTGAATAAAAAAAGACAAAGTCAAGGAATGAAATGTAAAGTAGGTTATTTGCTCTACAATGATCATCATGGGGTTCATTTAACCATACCGACACAAAAATATGTAATTTCTTTCAGTCAATTCAAGAGGGGGCGGCGGCATCATGAGTGCTTGTATAAAATTCCACCAAAAATATGAAAGGCAATTCGGAAAATACAAGTATTTATTTAAAACAGCCATGCAAATCAAGCATACACACAAAAAACTACTAAAGACAACCCACAAATTATAGCAATTATATACATAGCCGTAACAGTAATTAGCCTACACTAAAAATAACACTAACCACTAATTACACTACTATATACACACACTAACACAACTAACCACACTAACTAGGCCTATATAGAACACCTCAACATGAAACAAACACAGCAAACATGATTCAGGTTGGTCTTTGTTCACTCGAAGTGGACAATGCAGCACTGGACAGCGTCCCAGTACTGCTCCAGTGTCCTGGCTCCTCGTTGATATTGTCGCCGCAGCCGCTGAAGCCTCTCCTCCAGCCTCCTCCATTTCCTCCGCTGTCCTGGTGCAGGATCCCCACGTTCGGCTATCCCACACTGGGCCTCCACCAGCCGCTGCTCATCCTTGAGCCGGCGGATGAAGAACCACAGTGACGGGTGGCGCCGCTCCACTCCAGCGTTCCATCTGTGATGGAAGGCTAAAATAATAACACAATTTGTGTTAGAAAGTCGGGTTGCGTAGGCCTAGGTCTGATCTGGATGGTCTGGTCTCACAAGGTCACTCACAAATTGTTTTTGAATCTGTAATATTTTGACTGCTAAAGACTTAAGGAAAGTGAAATATAGGCTCCAGTATAATAAATGTAAGTTGTTACCTTCGACGCGGTTGTTGGTCCTATTGTCAGACCCACGGCCAAACACATTCCAGACAGCTGGGGGGAAGAGGGCGTTCTCCCCCACATATGTGTGCTCCATGTACTGGATAAAATCCCTTATCTCTGGATGCACGCGTAAAAGCCGCGTGGTCTGTCGGGAGGCGGCCATCAAACGGAAGTTTTGCCGCACTATGGCTAGTGGAAGGTAGCCCACCGCCATGGCATTCCTAATCCACTTCTTTACCTGCCTGTCAGTCCGGTGCGGAGCTGTAAAAGTTAAGGAAACAACACATGGAAATGACTAACTGACAATTGGCAGAAATCAGAAAGTGAAAAACTGAATTTTATAATCTTAAAATACACAATAATATACATTAATGGCAAATTATAACTAAATTATTATTATTGGTATGCCTAACATTAGTCCTATACTACTAGGCCAACTACTAGGCCTACAACTTTCTTCTTCTTCTTCTTCTTCTTCTTCTTCTTCTTCTTCTTATTATTATTATAATAATGATGGACTAGGCCTACATCACATTTGTATAGACTTCGTTAAGCAAAACATCTTTTAATTAAAAATGATGACCTCATTTTTACCTCATTTTTATCATCACGTTCAAGGATATGCTATAAAAAAATCCTTAAGTAGCCCAGCAAACACGGACGGACCCGGACGTGTCCGAGAGAGCCCAATTAGGTCGTGATGACGTCCAATCACAACTAGTCCGATCAGGCCCAGAATATGACCATATCACAACCAATTACTTACGCACAAACGAGAAGTAAAGTCTGATCACGACCCCACTGGGCTCTCTTGAACGTACTTGTCCGTCCGCGCACAAGTAAATGTTGTGATATGGTCATATTCTCGGCCTGATCGGACTAGTTGTGATTGGACGTCATCACGACCAAATCGGGCTCTCAGGCATCCAAAACCTTTTTTGCGTTTATTTAAATGTTTTATTTTTATTTTATACACAGACACACACATACATAGACACAATGAATAGACAAACAACCATCCAAAAATGATATAGGCCGACGTATAAGAAAGTGGGCGTGACCTGATCTATCTACGACCCAGCACGTGACGCATTTGTCCAACACGCACGCGCACCAGAACAGGTCAGGACGCAGCGGTGGAAGCGTGTTAGCACGTAAAGTAAGTAACCTTTTCATGTTCTCGGAGTTTGGTTGTAGTAAAATACTGTCACTGCCAGGCACACCGTACGTAGAGAGGCTGCACGTTCCTAAATGTTGGTGTTTTTCTTTTGTTGAATCAAACCTAGCTGCTACACGCGAACTATCGTATTTTCTCAACTAGCTGCTAGCTGCTAACAGCATTTCAGCGCACTCGGTATAACGTTAGAGCCGGGAGGAATTATTGCAGTTCAATTGGGTCCCTCTCGGGCTCAACTTTGTATGAGCCCGAGATATGTATGTTTTCAAAGTCTGAGAGTCTGATTGATTTTGTATTACAGACGCTGTCAAACGATGGGACAGAACAGCGACCGAAACTGCCATCAGTGCCGTGCGGCAGATGACCTGAAACACGTGCGCACCCGGGAGGTCTGGTGGAGGGGGTTAGAAGACGAAGCCCGCCTTTGCATAATGCCAAGTGAAAAGTTGTTGTTCATTTCTTGTTTCAATATATTTTTTAAAAGTTAATATTTCAATACGGTTCTAATGTCAGTGTTTTTAGTTTTTCCAGATTCTTATTGTTAATTTCTACAAAATAAAGTGTTCTGTTTTAATACGTTTGGTGTTTGATTTGTGTCTTCAAAATATACTTTTTTATAAACACCATCTTGTAAAGGCAATGTCTATTTGCAATCACATGTTGGCTGCTTTAATTGATAAGTGAATCGGGGGACATTTGGACGTCATTTCCAGGACACGGTCAAGACGTCCTCTCGACGACATGAACTGGACGGGTATGTGGTCGGCTTAGGGTCATTAAAAAGCCGTCGACTTGACGTCTTGGTTATGACGTCCAAAACATTGCCAATTTGGCCTAGTCCGGAACGTCCCAAAATGACGTCAAGACGACGTCAACCTGACGTCATTTGGCTTGCTGGGAGCCTATCATAATAAATAGGACTCAATTGTAGATAGAGAAATAAATTATTTTATTCATGGCCTACCATTTATCACACCAAACAATACTTTTTCCTGTTAATAAATAACCACTCACCTGACAGGCCAAGCTCCTGGACTTTGCGCCACAGACTTTGGCAGAAATGGAAATAACAGCCCGAGGTGTGGACCGTTGGCAGCTCTGCCCGCAGTGCCGTCATCATTGCCATCTCGAAGTCAGTAATGACTCGATCCGGCATCCATCTAGAAAGACAGACAGGCAGGAAATAAAAAGGTTATTGTTAGTTTGTACAGAAGCCAGAAGTGGGCGTGCAAACGCACACAGACAGACAGACGGACAGACAGATTAGGCCTCTACACACAGAAGCGCACACAAACGTACCGTTGTCCGTTTAGACGCTGAATACGCCGTTTAATATGCCTCAGCACAGCCCGGTACATATTCTCTGTTTTTCCAGACATGAGGACCATCACGAATGGAATTGTCCTTTCAAAGTAAAGGCCGTGGATGGTGACAAACTGATAAAACGGCCTAGGGCAGGTTTTAAATGTCCCATCCATGTATATCTAAAACAGAATACAAATCAAAATATTTCCATAAATTAGAGGGCTATTTCATTTGACTGGCAAAAAGTGTAATGGGGGATGGACTCGAACCTGACGACACTGGGCAAGCTTCCTAATGTTGTCCTCTGTGGCGAACACCAGAAAACCGTGGATCTCATGGTGCTTGGACAGGAAATCCTCGCCACTCCACGTCAAAGCCCATTCCCCCTCCACAGCCACCTCCTGCAGATTGTTGGGGATGGGGGGCATGAGGCTGGCCCTTTTCCGCTCCAGCCTTGACCGCACAGCCAGAAATGGGGGCATATCTGCCACATCAGCTGCCTGGGCCAGGACCTGGTTTAATAAAGTTATGGTTTGTGTCTTGTTTAAAGTGACTTGGAGCAGTATGAAACAATGTAGCATGTTATTTGCCCACCTAAAGCCCTTTGAATAACCACTATATGACACTGTGCTATACCATTGTATATACCATAAAACACTATATATGATATTGTGGTTGATTTTGACTTTACCTGGTCATACACCCTCTTGGATGGGCGGGATGGGTTGGCAGCCACCTGCACAAGCATTTGCTCTGTCAGAGCAGTGGTTGCCACCAAATCAGCCTCTGCCTGATGGCCATGTTGCCCTGGCTGGATGAGCACATTGATGTGCGGATCGTCCCCGTGCACATCAAAGGCATTGGTTTTTAAATAAACGTTACACCCAGTTTGAGCGCAACGCCAGTATATTGTCTCATTTCGGGTCTTATTTCGGACATACCGATAGTCGTCTAATATAAGACATTTACCCCCGCGCCGATTCGCTACTTGAATGTATGCCATCCTGTCTTCTAGTCAGATAGGCTAATGGCACTTAAGCTAACTTCTTAGGCCTAGTTCACTTATCACGTGATAGGTCTATGATATAGAATAGAATAAATGATACAAGGCTTTTTCGTCACATAATTTATTGAAATCAGAAAAAAGTTAGAAACAAGTAGAAAATTAAATGATACTAAATAGTTCAATTTTTTGGTAGATCTGTTTCGTCTTGAGAAAGCTGGTGGATGTGGATCGTGTGTGATGTGCTGGTAGGGTGTCAGGAGGTCTGCATCGGGGTGGTGCGTTGGGTCCACATACGTGGGGGTAGTTGGGGTAGCAGACACGCAGGGCCCCCACCTCCCTCATGGACGCTTCCTCCAAATCTCTCCATCCTCATCCCATCAGCTCCGGTCCACAACTCCGCAGAATTGGGAGCAGCCTTGATGGATCGCATAGCTTTCCTTGAACGACTCCCTTGAGGATCGGATGCAGGGCTATCAGACAAGATCGAAATTCAATCAATTTGCAATGACCACTTGGCTGAAGAGTTTAATATTTTAATATTCATTAGGCCTATTTAGCCCAACTTGTGCGGCCTTTATATGCGGGAAATTATGTATTAATATAAATAATGGCCGATTGGGAAAAACATTGTTTGGAGTAGAGGTCTGCACTCGCGATGCAAATGGAAGCTCATTGCGGGTGCGGGCGGGATGATAGAGGTAGGCCTACATTTATTCTATATTAATAACTATTATTATTATTCTATTGCACTTTCTATGAAAAGTAGGCCTAATTGTCATATTAATAACTATTATTATTATTCTATTGCACTTTATATGAAAAGTAGGCCTAATTGTCGTAATAGCGGTAATTGTCGTAATAGCGGTAGGCTACCAAATTGTCGTAATAGCGGTACCAAAAAAGATCGGATTAGGGGCATGTCTAAATAGAGGGATGTCGTAATGACGGGATGTCGTAATGGAGGGTTGTCGTAATAACGGGCTGTCGTAATAAAGGGCGGACCCCCACAAAGAACTACGCTAATTTGCATGAAACACAATTACCCGCATTCGTGTAGCTAATCCTGCATGTGCTAACGCTTGCTAACTTTGCTAGGGTGCATCTTAGCTTTGTCTGCAGAATGTAACTGGAGATCCCAACACGTGGGTTAGCCTTTTGTTCCTCACAGAAGCATTCTTGTGCTATTAGCCACACAAGCTAACACGTGGGGATAGCGGACATGCTAGGTATTTAGAACTGAAGATAGCCCACCACGGGGGGTGGTTTATGGCTCATTGTTCTCCAGGGGGGATGGTAACATTCCTGTGTTCTTAGCCATTTGGCCCACGTGGAGGCTAATGGCTATGCTAGGTCTAGGGAGAGACGGTAAACTCATCTATCTAACCTATAGACATATACCTAACAGTGCAAGTGGAGTTGGAGCACTTGTACATATGGGCACACACATAGTTGGGCATATACACAATATTAACTGGTAGGCCTAGTAACACAGCAGGGAGCATAGATTACAAATCCCTGTCAGCCATTTTGGGAGTCCCCAAAATGGCCCCCAAGACCCCCTACCCCTCGACCACCCCTACCCCCACCCAGACTACCCAGACTTCCCCTACCCCTCCCCCGACGACTGACCATGAAGAAGGGGACAAAGGAATGGCGTTTGCCAGTCCATTTACTTCGCGAGACACCATTACATTGCGTGAGTGTGCTAAGTGTGAATGAAGTGTGAATGAAGTTGTGCACTCCTAGAATGCAAGGGGAGAAGGCAGAATGGAGCCCAATACAATAATTTGGTTTAATGTTATTTTCTAGACTTTTAAATTCATAAATAACTGTTAGCAGATGTCATTACTGCGATAAAAAGTGTTGTTGTGTAAAAACTGATTATTCATAAGCATCAACTTGTCAGTAATATGAAGGTGTTAAAATTGACATTAACTTTTTGTTTTATTCTTTCCTTTAACCTTAAGAGAAGGAGGGGACCTCCATGCCCCTTCCAAAGAAAGATCATGAACATCTCTTTTTGTTTTTACTAATGATAAGAAATTATAAGGTTAACAAAGGAGGAAAGGGAAGTTGGACAGGACACAATGAGATGGGGACAGTAAGTGGTAATTCTTAAAACAGGAGGATTTATTTAGAAAGACAGAGGGAAGTAGACAGAAGGATAGAAGAAGGGAAAGTGTAAGAAAGTTAAAGAAGGTAAAGAGAGAAATGTGGTCTAGAGAGAGAGGGACAGAGCAGAGATAAAGCAGGGTGGCACTAGAGCCGCAGGAGGTAATTTAGATAAGGAGATCTAACAAAGGAGGGAGGCATTATAGAGTTATGCAGGGGTTTACCCTATAATAGTAGTGGTAATAATAATAATGATGTTAATGATTATAATAATAATAATAGACATAATGAAACATAATGAAGAAAGCGATGCGAACATTAGGACGGTTAAAGATCAGGTCAACTATGTATATATGTCTGTTATTTGTTTTTGTTTCCTGTTGATTTGTTTTCTTTGTGTATTTGTTTTATACTTTTAACTGTTTGTGTGAGTGTTTTGTGCTTTTATAGGACAAATAGCAGACCAACAGCTCAGTCACGTCACATGAAGCCCCGAACCCCTGGTACCCCCTCATGAGTCTTTGTACATAAGATGGTTGATGGGCATAATACGGCCCTATCTGATAGTTTCATGTAAATCAGAAGTTATCTCCTCTAACACTCGTCCTAGTCCAGGGGTCAACCAGCGCTGGGGGCCGTTATGGTCCAGGGACTTCTCTCCCGCCTCAAGCGACGATATGGGAGTGTGGTAGAGTCATAACCTGATACACAGTGTAGGGGTGTAACAATTAATCCAGTCAATTTTTGGGTTGCTCAGTTTACCTCCATAATGTGGTGTCCATTGTCTTGTTTTTATATAGCCTACGATGTTTTGTTTTTGCTCAATGATGCTGACCATTGCTGAGGCTATGATTCTTAGATGGACCAGAGGGTTTTCACCTGGGACACACACACAGGTGCCATTTGATTATTAGAGGTGACTTGGGCGATGACAATAAGGAAATTGAGGTTGGTTTATTTGAGCCATATCCATTTTTAGTAAGCAAAACTATTCAATGATTGTGTGTGGCTATATATATATTCAATTTTAACGTCATTCACCATATTCACCTATTGTTTGACTCACCTTTGTATGCAAGTTTGTTATGATATAACTTTCACATATGGTTTGAACTACTTAGATTAGTAATGATATAAGACCATATAGGATTAAGACATGCCTGATCTATAATTACATAATAAGAAACCACTGTCTACATATTGTTTGTTGTATTGTGTTAGATGTTTTCTTTGCAAAGATACTGGTTGGTTCTGGTCTCTCTTCCCCCAGGACAATGGAGGGGGGTCCATTAGAGAGAGGACAGTTGATCTGGGGTTCCTGCCCTAAATGGACTCAGAGACTCATATTTGGACATTGAAATGGACTGCATACACAACATGAACAGCAGGAACATTGCTTCCGGTTAACAGCGGTTGATAAGTTTCATATTAGGAGGCAACATGGCTGACAGTCTTATCTGAATGTGATGTGTTTTTATACACTATATTTTTAATTTTCTTTTGATTCTTTTAATGATTGATTATTCACAAGCGATTGATGTTGAAAGATGTTAACACTCTATAATTATGATTTGTTGTGTATTGACAGTGATTGGATTGCAGAGAAGTGCTTCATCCTGATGGGGTGAGATCTTCTCTAGATTAGGAAACCGTCATGATACTCTTTTTTCATCTCCTAGAGGTGGTTTTCGACTGGATGATGGTAACCCGACCTGGACAGACCTCTCTTCAGCTGCTGAAAGGATAACTGGAAAGAGCTCTTCCGGTGGGGTGAGACTAGCTCATGAATTTGGCCTTATTAGAACAATTGAATAAGTTTACCTAGTCTAAAAGTAAATTAAAATAATGTGGGCATAAGATTTAAAGGTAACGCTAGAAGACTAAAATAGTTGTTCCAAAAGCTTGATAAACTAGGACCCAGAATCACTGTCATATACATATATTTTATGATATCATCAATATATAAAGGCCAATACAAGCAGGAAGAATGAATGCAACATGCTTAACTTTGTGTTAATTTTGCGTGACTTTTTCAAAGTCACGAGGGGGGAATAAGTAGTGTATTTTATTTTCAAGGAGGGAAATATTTTTGCATTTTATTTTCAAGGAGGGAAATATTTTTGCATTTTATTTTCAAGGAGGGAAATATTTTTGCATTTTATTTACAAGGGGGGAATATTTGTGCATTTAGATTTTTTTTGTTTTTTGTTTTTTTTTCGTTTTATTTGTTTAAGTGTTGAATTTGCATAAGTCAGACATATGTTCTTTAAACATTTGCAAGGACCTGGTTAAAGTAATCATTGGGAAATACTTCAACAATCTGTTGGGAAAGGATCTAATGCATAAGCTAAATAGTTTATTGACATAGAAAATTGGGAATTACTACGCCAACGCCTAATGCTGTTATGCTGTGTTTAATACCTTAACTTGTTAGCTCTTTCCACTGCTGTGTCAAAACTACAGCGCCAACACCGGGTGGTGCAGCAGTTACCCATCAAACAAGCGGTTATGTTACATTCACTGGGAATGGTGGAAAGAGTGAACGGGACATTCAAGAAACTGACATTTCCGAGAAACAGAGTGCAGAGCCAAAAGATGGACCACCAATCAGGGTGGAGAAAGGTGACCAGGTGTACCTGAGAGTGTGCAGGGGACAGTGGAGCGCCCCGACTTGATCAGGCTGTGGTACCTGATTTCCTGGAGTTCGGCACCTGTGTCTAGGAGGACATGGCACCTGTTTTACTTGAATGTTGAATTATTAAATACACAGTATGCTTCACGGTTGTCAATACA
This sequence comes from Merluccius polli, assembly GCA_030340625.1. Lineage (NCBI taxonomy): Eukaryota > Metazoa > Chordata > Actinopteri > Gadiformes > Merlucciidae > Merluccius > Merluccius polli. Next base: position 551,715 of record JAOPHQ010002277.1, read on the forward strand.
ATGCATTATAAGTTCGGAATGTGTTATGCTGTAGTCCCATGATTGCTTTAATAATGAAACGGATGAATTTTTTGATGCTGCTAATATGTTCTGACTACTGGTGATGAGTGGATCCATGGGGAAGGCACACATGGGTACGTGTTAGTAACCTTGGCATGTGGGCCTTGCCTATGGATCACAAGATGAACATTGAAATCATGAACTGTCTGACCTGAGGTTGGCTACAGATACGGGGGATAACACTGTGATGATGTTTGAGAAACCTGCGTGCATGGAAACCACCTGAGCCATTGCATGCATGTCCACAGGGCGTTTTTTAGTTCTATATAGGTTTACTATTCCTTATACCTGGAGGTATTCGATTTTGGTCATACAACATCATATAAATATTAGAAGGGATTTCTTATGATGAAAATACTATGCATTAACTACTATGCCTTTATGTCCTCAGGATACTGTGATGATGGTATGACATATTGATTGTATGATGTGATGATAATTTGTCTACTGTTTGTTGGCTGCGGCCCATGTATTCTTTGAGACACACCAAGGTGAATGCCATCCAATTTAGAGATGCGACAGGTTTTCCGCCTATCTAGAAGGGGTTTTCCCGAACTAAGTCGATTGGTGATGTTGATGTTTTTCTTTTCGCTTGAATTTATACTCACCATTTTTAGACCTTACATGATACATTGCATTATTAATTTGTAGTATGGTCATCAGTGATGACCAAGGAGGGACTGTTGCGGATTAATAATAAGCATATGTATCAGCAGCTACACATAGCCACACAAGGAGTAGAAATAAATGTATTTACCCGACCTGACCACTAGATGGCGGCAAACAATACACTGGGGGCTGGCGCTCAACACTAGCGTCATAGAGGCCACGCCTCCTGCCCAGTGACTTCCGGCGGAAGTCGCCGGCTCGAGTCAGAACACCCCAGGTAGCGCATCGGGACGGATGCAAAGCGAGGGGGGCTCTCCACGCGGCGTGACTTTTACATTACCCCTCCATTGTTACGTAGGTTAGATATAACTTAAACCTAAACAAATAAAGTGAGTTATAAGCGTTCCTGTTGTCGGCAGCCTTCTTCCCCGGGACACAACCCCACAGCTGTCTACGTTTCCCCATGTCATCCTCGTCTTATCTGACTCCCATTGTTCTTTACATGTTCAAAGACAAGCCTGCCTGTTCTTTACTATCATATGATTATCACCATGTATTCTGCACGTCACCAACAATGTACTCATTCTGATCATGTGGAGTTTCGCTCCTATGATTACACGCTTCTGCTTATCTCATGCTTCTGTCTTACTTCAGCAGAAAGGCACCGAGGTTAGTGTGACCCAATTCATTGGTCATCTGATAGATCTAACATATAACCATACCTTCAACATATAACATTACATACACATACAAACATACACATACATCCCAGTCGTCCATAACACAGTTTTATATTAGATATAGGTTAGTAAGAAATGATTTTTTAATTGTCTTTTAAAGTTGGAGATAGAGGACAACACCTTGAGACCATCATCAATCCCATTCCAGATCTGAGGCCCCCTACATACAACACTCATACTGGTGCGCACACGTTGGCGAAATTTTCCCGATATACGTGGTTTAGTTCTCGTTTGGTGTGAGTGCTGGGGGCTGGAGATGGGAACAAGACTACACAATCTAGAGTTCAGCCTATTGACTACTTCAAACATAAGGCAGGCATTATGATATTCATTTAGCTCAGCCAGTCTTAGTAACTCAAAGCGGTGGAATAGAGGGAGGGTGGGAGAGTTTATCTCTGACCAGGACAGAGCCCGTATGACTTTCTTTTGCAAGGATGCACGTTTTTTTTATGATGGCTGGTGAAGGTGTTGCACCATATCACATTACAGTAGTTAAGGTGTGGTTCAAAGAGAGTTTTGTACAAAGTGAGAAGGGCAGGCAGAGGAAGGAAATGTCTGATCTTGTAGAACAAGCCAACATACTTGTACAATTTGTTTACAAGATGGTCAATATGACATTTAAAGTTGAGAGAGTCGTCAATGAGGACCCCAGGAATTTAGTAGAATGCACTCTTTTTATCTCCTCCCCATTAATTGTAATCAGGCAGTGCTCAGTGTTTTTAAATTTTTTGTTCGATTTGAATAAAATGAAATTTGTTTTGCTGACATTTAGAGACAGTTTGTTACATTTAAACCAGGAGTCCACTTTGGTTAACTCTGAGTGTACTATGTCTTGTAGAATAAGTGGGTTCCTGTGTGAGGTGAACAAATTTGTGTCGTCAGCAAAAATAATTTTATGAAATATATTGGAGGAATTTACAAAATCATTTATATATAAAATGAATAAGAGTGGCCCCAAAATGGAACCCTGGGGGACCCCGAAGATTATGGGCTTACAAGGAGAGTTAAAATCATTAACATGGACATACTGTTCCCTCTCATGTAGATAACTTCTGATCCATTCAAGTGCTAGACCTCTGATACCATAATGAGAACATTTGTGCAACAGAATATCAAAGTCAATGGTATCAAAGGCTTTTGATAGGTCCAGAAAAATACCAACACCACATTTTCCCTCTTCAATATAGTCATTAATGTGTTCTATTAGGTCGAGAATTGCCATACTGGTTGTGCTCTTTTTTCTAAAGCCGTATTGAGAGAGAACAAGAATATCTAGTTTGTCAAGATAGCCACAGAGTCTATTATATACTACTTTCTCCATTACTTTAGAGAAAGTGGGTAGAATTGATATGGGCCGATAATTGCCCATATCATTGTGGGGGGGCGTGGTGCATCAGCCGCAAGGGGGAGCTGGACGGGGCTCGGGAGAGCCGCGCCAGGTGAGAGTGATTGGCGCACCTGTGGGGCATTAGCTAATCACTCTCTCCCTTTTTAACACAGTAGCGTGCTGGACCCGGGAGGACCGGGACCGGTACACACGGGTTCCCGCGGAGCCGGAGCTGGGCCCGCGGCGTGATTGTACTTGTGTGTGTGTGTGTGCGTATATAGTTATTGTGTGTGTACTCACCGAAAATAAAGACGTGAGTAAAACCCGCCTAACGAGTTATCCTTGGACTAAGAACCCCGGTGGCATACGACAACGCCACATTGGCGCCCAACGTGGGGCTAGAAAGGATGGACCCACAACAGCCTTTGAATACGCTGGCCCAGATACTGGCGGAGGTGGCGGCGATGAGCCGGGACCAGGCGGTCCTCGGCCGACAGCAGCTGGCGGCACTCCAGGGGCAGGCGGAGAGACAGACCCAGCTGCTGGAGGAGATGGTGAGTCGGGCAGGGACGGCGTCGCCGGCCCGCCCGTTCACCGGCCTGACTCTCCACAAGATGTCAGGCCAGGACGACCCACAGACGTTTCTGGAAATGTTCGAGGCCACGGCGGCGGCATGCGGATGGCCGGTGACGGAGTGGGCCGTGCGACTGCTGCCTCTGCTGTCAGGGGACGCGCAGACGGCGGCGCTCGGCCTGCCCGCTTCCTCCAGAGGACAGTACGGGGACATCAAGCGGGCGGTCCTCGACCGGCTGGGGCTGTCGGAAGAGGACCATCGCCGCCGGTTCCGGGGGAGCAAGTTGGGGCCCGCGGATCGGCCGTTCGTCTTCGCCCAACAAATAAAGGATGCGGCGACCCGGTGGCTGCAACCCGGGGGGTCCGCCGGCGAGGGGAGAATGCTGGAGAAGATCGTCTTGGAGCAGTTTGTGGAGGGGCTCCCAGCTGCCACATCAGACTGGGTGATCTGTCACCGGCCGGCGGACCTAGCTGGGGCCATCACCCTGGCTGAGGACCACCTGGCCGTCCTCTCCCGGGGCCGGGCACAGGAGGCTCCGCAGGTTCCCGTGTTCGACTCCATGGAGGATTTTCCACTTGAGCAGTCTCGTGACGATACTCTACGCTTTGCCTTTGACCAAGTGATACGAATTGATGGTCACATGGTGCGCCCTGACGCAGCGTTAACGTATCCACATTGTTCATTGCGTAGGGACAGACTATACAGAGTGAGTCGTGACACTCAGACAGAGGAAATAACGACACAGTTGGTGGTACCGAAGAGCCGCCGGGAAATAGTTTTCCAGGTGGCTCATTATAACCCAATGGCTGGACATATGGGGTGTGAGAAGACACTGAACCGGGTAATGGCCCGATTCTATTGGCCAGGCATTTGGGCAGACGTGCGCCGCTGGTGCGCGTCTTGTCCCGAATGCCAATTGGTTAACCAGCCGGCCATCCCGAGAGCGCCGCTGCGGCAATTACCTCTAATGGAGGTGCCGTTCGAGCGCATCGGGATGGACCTCATCGGGCCATTTTACCGGAGCGCACGCGGATATCGCTTTGTGTTAGTTCTCGTGGATTACGCAACGCGATATCCGGAGGCAGTGCCGCTGCGCACCATCTCTGCAAAGAGTGTGGCGCAGGCACTGTTTCAAGTTATCTCCCCAGTCGGGATCCCGAAAGAGATCCTGACTGACCAAGGCACACAATTTATGTCACGGACACTGGGAGAACTATACGGATTATTGGGCATCAAGTCGATTCGAACCAGTGTATACCACCCCCAAACGGACGGCCTCGTGGAGCGCCTGAATAAGACTTTGAAGTCCATGATCCGTAAGTTTGTGCACGAGGATAGTCGTAATTGGGATAGGTGGCTAGACCCTCTGTTGTTTGCAGTGCGCGAGGTACCCCAGGCCTCCACGGGATTTTCTCCCTTTGAACTACTGTTTGGCAGGACACCACGTGGGGTTTTGGACCTGGTTAAGGAAAGCTGGGAGGAGGGTCCGAGCCCGAGTAAGAACGAGGTGCAATACGTCCTGGACCTGAGAGCAAAACTCCACACACTAGGGCAGTTATCACGTGAGAACTTGCTACAGGCCCAGGAACGGCAGCAGCGGCTGTACAATAGAGGAGCTAGGCTAAGACAATTTTCACCGGGAGATAAAGTGCTTGTATTGCTCCCTTCATCTAACTCTAAATTACTCGCCAAGTGGCAAGGACCCTTTGTGGTCACACGGCGAGTGGGGGACGTTGACTATGAGATTGTGCGTTCGGACAGGGGAGGGGCGACACAAATTTATCACCTCAATCTCCTTAAAGCGTGGAGAGAGGCGGAGCCTGTTGCTCTGGTGACGGCAATTACAGAAAGAGATGAGTTGGGGCCGGAGGTACCAAAATCGACCAATCCTGCCTCGCTCCGTTGTGGGGACCAGCTCTCACCGTCCCAGAGGGCAGACATAAACAGGTTGCAGCAACGTTATGCAGATGTCTTCTCCCCCCGGCCGGGACGCACAACCCTTATTCAACACCGGGTTGAGACTCGCCCGGGCGTGACAGTGCGTTCACGGCCCTATCGGTTACCTGAGCACAAGAGAAAAGTGGTTCAGGCAGAATTAGAAGCCATGGTGGAGATGGGGGTAATAGAAGAGTCCAACAGTGCCTGGTGTAGCCCCATAGTTCTTGTGGGCAAGAAGGATGGGTCTGTTCGGTTCTGTGTGGACTATCGCAAGGTGAATGAGGTTTCACGGTTTGATGCCTATCCTATGCCCCGGGTGGACGAACTCCTGGATCGCCTGGGCACCGCTCGTTTTTTTACGACACTGGATTTAACCAAAGGCTACTGGCAGATTCCCTTATCTCCAGAGTCTAAGGAGAAAACGGCCTTCTCCACTCCGTACGGTTTGTACCAATTTGTCACACTTCCGTTCGGATTGTTCGGGGCCCCAGCCACATTTCAACGCCTCATGGACAGAGTGCTGCGGCCACATGCTGCATATGCTGCCGCCTATCTGGATGACGTGATCATCCATAGTAACACCTGGGCGGAGCATGTGCGGCAGGTGGCTGCGGTGCTCGAGTCTCTGAGGCAGGCGGGGCTCACGGCCAATCCGAAGAAGTGTGCAGTTGGACGGAGGGAGGTACGGTATCTGGGGTACCACTTGGGCGGCGGGCAGGTGCGTCCGCAGGTAGATAAGACGGCAGCAATTGCAGCCTGCCCAAGGCCCAAGACGAAAAAAGAGGTGCGGCGGTTTTTGGGGCTGGCCGGCTATTACCGGCGATTTATTCCAGACTTTGCGGAGCTGACCAGCCCCTTGACCGACCTCACCCGAAAGGGTGCCTCAGATCCGGTCCAGTGGACGGAGCAGTGCCAGGAGTCGCTTGAGAGGGTAAAGCAGGCCCTCTGTGGGGAGCCCCTCCTACACACACCTAACTTCTCTCTCCCTTTTGTTGTGCAGGCTGATGCGTCGGGCAGGGGGCTGGGGGCCGTCCTGTCCCAGCAGGTACGGGGTGTCGACCGCCCGGTGGTGTACATCAGCCGGAAGCTGTCCGACCGGGAGGCCAGGTACAGCACCGTGGAGAGGGAGTGCCTTGCCATCCGGTGGGCGGTCGATGCCCTGCGGTATTACCTGCTGGGGCGCCCCTTCACCCTCTGCTCGGACCACGCTCCCCTCCAGTGGCTCCACCGCATGAAAAACGTTAACAACCGGATCACCCGGTGGTATCTGGCACTGCAGCCATTTAACTTCCGGGTGATCCATAGGCCGGGGGCACAGATGGCTGTGGCCGACTTCCTTTCCCGTTCCCATGGAGATGGGGGGGGGAGTGGGTTAGGCCGGATGGCTCCCCGGCCTAAATCAAGCGGTGGAGGTATGTGGGGGGGCGTGGTGCATCAGCCGCAAGGGGGAGCTGGACGGGGCTCGGGAGAGCCGCGCCAGGTGAGAGTGATTGGCGCACCTGTGGGGCATTAGCTGATCACTCTCTCCCTTTTTAACACAGTAGCGTGCTGGACCCGGGAGGACCGGGACCGGTACACACGGGTTCCCGTGGAGCTGGGCCCGCGGCGTGATTGTACTTGTGTGTGTGTGTGTGCGTATATAGTTATTGTGTGTGTACTCACCGAAAATAAAGACGTGAGTAGAACCCGCCTAACGAGTTATCCTTGGACTAAGAACCCCGGTGGCATACGACAACGCCACAATCGTTTTTGTCGCCCGGTTTAAAGATTGGAATTATCTTAGCAATTTTCATCATTTTTGGTACAGAGCCAGTAAGTAAAGAAAGGTTAATGCAATGAGCCAGTGGCTCTACAATGATATTTGCTATGGCTTTCATGATCTTACTACATATTCCATCTACCCCAGCTGTGTGCGAGCTCCGCAAGTCCAAGATGATCTTGAGGAGTTCAGTACAGTCTGTTGGCATCATGAAAAATGAGTGTATATAGCTACCAGAAAGAAAATGCTTAAAGGTGACTGTGGCGTAGTAGATGCCACGGGGTTCTCAATAGGGAATAAACTCCAGCCGTTTTACGTTTGAACACGTTTATTTCAAACACACAACAATGATCACGCACACTGGCGTCGCCGCGGGCCCAGCTCTGGCTCCGTCAGCCGACCTGTATGTCTGGGTCCGGTCCTCCCGGGTCCAGCACGCTACTGCGTTTATAAAGGGAGAGAGTGATTAGTTTCAATGGAACCCAGGTGTGCCAATCACTCTCACCTGGCGCGGCTCTCCCGAGCCCCCTCCACAGCTCCCCCTTGCGGCTGATGCACCACGCCCCCCCACATACCTCCACCGCCTGATTTAGGCCGGGGAGCCATCCGGCCTAACCCACTCCCCCCCCCCCTCCCCATGGGAACGGGAAAGGAAGTCGGCCACAACCATCTGCGCCCCCGGCCTATGGATCACCTGGAAGTTAAATGGCTGCAGTGCCAGATACCACCGGGTGATCCGGTTGTTTACGTCTTTCATACGGTGGAGCCACTGGAGGGGAGCGTGGTCCGAGCAGAGGGTGAATGGGCGCCCCAGCAGGTAATACCGCAGGGCATCGACCACCCACCGGATGGCCAGGCACTCCCTCTCCATGGTGCTGTACCTGGCCTCCCTTTCGGAGAGCTTCCGGCTGATGTACAACACCGGGCGGTCGAAGCCCTGTACCTGCTGGGACAGGGCGGCCCCCAGCCCTCTGCCCGACGCATCAGCCTGCAAGACAAAAGGGAGAGAGAAGTTAGGTGTGTGGAGGAGGGGCTCCCCACAGAGGGCCTGCTTTACCCTCTCAAGTGACTCCTGGCACTGCTCCGTCCACTGGACCAGATCTGAGGCACCCTTTCAGGTGAGGTCGGTCAAGGGGCTGGTCAGCTCCATGAAGTCTGGAATAAATCGCCGGTAATAGCCGGCCAGCCCCAAAAACCGCCGCACCTCTTTTTTTGTCTTGGGCCTTGGGCAGGCTGCAATCGCTGCTGTCTTATCTACCTGCGGAAGCACCTGCCCACCGCCCAAGTGGTACCCCAGATACCGTACCTCCCTCCGTCCAACTGCACACTTCTTCGGATTGGCCGTGAGCCCCGCCTGCCTCAGTGACTCGAGCACCGCAGCCACCTGCTGCACATGCTCCGCCCAGGTGCCACTATGGATGATCACATCATCCAGATAGGCGGCAGCATATGCAGCATGTGGACGCAGCACTCCATGTCCATGAGGCGTTGAAATGTGGCTGGGGCCCCGAACAATCCGAACGGAAGTGTGACAAATTGGTACAAACCGTACGGAGTGGAGAAGGCCGTTTTCTCCTTAGACTCTGGAGATAAGGGAATCTGCCAGTAGCCTTTGGTTAAATCCAGCGTCGTAAAAAAACGAGCGGTGCCCAGGTGATCCAGGAGTTCGTCCACCCGGGGCATAGGATAGGCATCAAACCGTGAAACCTCATTCACCTTGCGATAGTCCACACAGAACCGGATAGACCCATCCTTCTTGCCCACAAGAACTATGGGGCTATACCAGGCACTGTTGGACTCTTCTATTACCCCCATCTCCACCATGGCTTTCAATTCTGCCTGAACCACTTTTCTCTTGTGCTCAGGTAACCGATAGGGCCGTGAACGCACCGTCACACCCGGGTGAGTCTCAACCCGGTGTTGAATAAGGCTTGTGCGTCCCGGCCGGGGGGAGAACACATCCGCATAACGTTGCTGCAACCTGTCTATGTCTGCTCACTGGGATGGTGAAAGCTGGTCCCCACAAAGGAGCGAGGCAGGATTGGTCGATTTTAGTACCTCCGGCCCCAACTCATCTCTTTCTGTAATTGCCGTCACCAGAGAAACAGGCTCCGCCTCTCTCCACGCTTTAAGGAGGTTGAGGTGATAAATTTGTGTCGCCCCTCCCCTGTCCGAACGCACAATCTCATAGTCAACGTCACCCACTCGCCGTGTGACCACAAAGGGTCCTTGCCACTTGGCGAGTAATTTGGAGTTAGACGAAGGGAGTAATACAAGCACTTTATCTCCCGGTGAAAATTGTCTTAGCCTAGCTCCTCTATTGTACAGCCGCTGCTGCCGTTCCTGGGCCTGTAGCAAATTCTCACGTGATAACTGTCCTAGTGTGTGGAGTTTTGCTCTCAGGTCCAGGACGTACTGCACCTCGTTCTTACTCGGGCTCGGACCCTCCTCCCAGCTTTCCTTAACCAGGTCCAAAACCCCACGTGGTGTCCTGCCAAACAGTAGTTCAAAGGGAGAAAATCCCGTGGAGGCCTGGGGTACCTCGCGCACTGCAAACAACAGAGGGTCTAGCCACCTATCCCAATTACGACTATCCTCGTGCACAAACTTACGGATCATGGACTTCAAAGTCTTATTCAGGCGCTCCACGAGGCCGTCCGTTTGGGGGTGGTATACACTGGTTCGAATTGACTTGATGCCCAATAATCCGTATAGTTCTCCCAGTGTCCGTGACATAAATTGTGTGCCTTGGTCAGTCAGGATCTCTTTCGGGATCCCGACTCGGGAGATAACTTGAAACAGTGCCTGCGCCACACTCTTTGCAGAGATGGTGCGCAGCGGCACTGCCTCCGGATATCGCGTTGCGTAATCCACGAGAACTAACACAAAGCGATATCCGCGTGCGCTCCGGTGAAATGGCCTGATGAGGTCCATCCCGATGTGCTCGAACGGCACCTCCATTAGAGGTAATGGCTGCAGCGGCGCTCTCGGGATGGCCGGCTGGTTAACCAGTTGGCATTCGGGACAAGACGCGCACCAGCGGCGCACGTCTGCCCAAATGCCTGGCCAATAGAATCGGGCCATTACCCGGTTCAGTGTCTTCTCACACCCCATATGTCCAGCCATTGGGTTATAATGAGCCGCCTGGAAAACTATTTCCCAACGGCTCTTTGGTACCACCAACTGTGTAGTTATTTCCTCTGTCTGAGTGTCACGATTCACTCTGTATAGTCTGTCCCTACGCAATGAAAAATGTGGATACGTTAACGCTGCGTCAGGGCGCACCATGTGACCATCAATTCTTATCACTTGGTCAAAGGCAAAGCGTAGAGTATCGTCACGAGACTGCTCGAGTGGAAAATCCTCCATGGAGTCGAACACGGGAACCCGCGGAGCCTCCTGTGAAGGCCCCGCCGGCTCCGCCTCCCCGTCTGCAGTGTCGGACGACCTCGCGTCACCGCTGAGCACAGTGCACGTATCCCCTGTCCCTGTCGGCCGTGAACGCACCCCCGCACACTTTTCCCACTAACCTATCAAACCCTGGCCAATCAGTACCCAGAATCAGGGGATGCGTCAGGCGGGAGCTAACCGCTGCCTTTACACTATGCTTTTTCCCCTTAAACTGAATTTCCACCAGCACTACAGGGTATGTGTGAATATCCCCATGCACACACCTAATATCCACACCTCCCGCCTCTATCAAAGCCCCGGGCCGAATCAGGTTCTGATGAACAATAGACTGCATGCAGCCTGAGTCCACCATCGCCTGATATGTACCCCCCTGAATCCTTACCGGAACGCTGTATGTCCCCCCTGGACCGGGGGAGGGTGCTGGAGGGCCGACAACCCGGATCACTTGGCCCACCTCCATGAGGGGGCACTCCCCTCGGAAGTGTCCGAGTTGTCCACACCTCCAGCACTCCTGCCCTGCCGCCTGAGGAGCCCTCTGTGGGTCAAGAGCCGCGCCTGTAGCGGCTGGACCCTGGGAAGGGAAAAAAGGAGAAGGAGGATTAGTGCGGGGGAGAGGGGAGGGCCAGATGGTCCTCAGCCAGGGTGATGGCCCCGGCTAGGTCCGCCGGGCGGTGACAAAGCACCCAGTCCGATGTGGCGGCTGGGAGCCCCTCCACGAACTGCTCCAGGACGATCTTCTCCAGCATTTCTCCCCTCGCCGGCGGACACCCCGGGTTGCAGCTAGAGTTGTTCCGATTCCGATACCAGTATCGGAAATTGCTCCGATACTGCCGAAAATGCTGGCATCGGTATCGGCGACTACTGGAGTCCAGGCACCGATCCGATACCACGTAATTTATTCAATTAGTAGTCTAATAGGGGTTATGCGCAACATACTTCTGCATTCTGCGAAACAGGTCTCATCACATCCGGTTCGGGTCCGCTGTACCGCGCTCACATTTTTTTATTTATTAATCCGCACTTCCAGATAGGGTGGCCATTCATCCGGCTTTAGGCCGGACTGTCCGGTTTCCCCCCCCCCCCCCGTCGGCCGTAGGTCCGAGGTGTGTTGCGATCGCACGCGCGCCTCCCCCTCGGCCGTAGGTCCGAGGCGCGCACCCCCCCCCCCCCCCCCCCCCCCACGGGCTGAGGTGTCCTCCTTTTCAACAACTCATAAATGGTCACCCTACTTCCAGACCATCACCGGGGTTCAGAGTAATGTGTCCGAGGAGAGTAGCCCTCTCCCGGACACACACGCTAGCTTTTAGCACAGTTTTTTTTTTTTTATCCGCACTTCCAGACCGTCACCGGGGCTTCAGAGTAATGTGTCCGAGGAGAGTAGCCCTCTCCCGGACACACACGCTAGCTTTTAGCACAGTTTTTTTTTTTTATCCGCACTTCCAGACCGTCACCGGGGCTTCAGAGTAATGTGTCCGAGGAGAGTAGCCCTCTCCCGGACACACACGCTAGCTTTTACCGCTGTTTTGTTTTTGTTTTTTAATCCGCACTTCCAGACCGTCACCGGGGCTTCAGAGTAATGTGTCTGAGGAGAGCAGCCCTCTCCCGGACTCACTCGCTAGCTTTAACCGCTGTTTTTTTTTCTTTCTTTTTTCATCCATCTTTTCTTCTCACTCACATTCAGATGTTAAAGTCAAATAAAACGCCAACACTAAAAAGGGCTAGCTAGGTTAGCTGTTAACTGTTCTATTTAAAATAAATGGCTTGAATATGCTCTATTTATTCATGTTTTACAAAGAGTTTAACCTGAGCCAGACCTTACCACTATGATAATCATATCACAGTCATGCATGTATGCTATATATATTTTTTTTTATAACATACTGGTATCGGATCGGTACTCGGTATCGGCCGATACCCACAGCACAAGTATCGGAATCGGTATCGGGAGGGAAAAAATGGTATCGGAACATACCATTGCAGCCACCTGGTCGCCGCGTCCTTCAGTTGCTGCGCGAATATAAACGGCCACTCGGCGGGCCCCAGCTTGCTCCCCTGGAACTGGCGGCGATGGTCCTCCGCCGAGAGCCCCAGTCGGTCGAGGACCGCCCTCTTGATCTCCCCGTACTGTCCTCGGGAGGGGGCGGGCAGTCCGAGCGCCGCAGTTTGTGCATCCCCCGACAGCAGGGGAAGCAGCCGCACGGCCCACTCCGCCACCGGCCAGCCGCATGCCACCGCCGTGGCCTCGAACATTTCCATAAATGATTGTGGATCGTCGTGCGCTGCCATTTTATGGATTGTCATTCCGGTGAATGAGGGGGCCGGCGCTGCTGCCCCTGCTCGACTCACCATCGCCTCCAGCAGCTGGGTCTGCCTTTCCGCCTGGCCCTGGAGGGCCGCCAGCTGCTGTCGGCTGAGGACCACCTGGTCCCGGCTCATCGCCGCCACCTCCGCCAGCATCTGGGCCAGCGTGTTCATCGGCTGTTGCGGGTCCATCCCTACGGTCCCAGTTCAGGTGCCAAATGTGGCGTAGTAGATGCCACGGGGTTCTCAATAGGGAATAAACTCCAGCCGTTTTACATTTGAACACGTTTATTTCAAACACACAACAATGATCACGCACACTGGCGTCGCCGCGGGCCCAGCTCTGGCTCCGTCAGCCGACCCGTGTGTCTGGGTCCGGTCCTCCCGGGTCCAGCACGCTACTGCGTTTATAAAGGGAGAGAGTGATTAGTTTCAATGGAACCCAGGTGTGCCAATCACTCTCACCTGGCGCGGCTCTCCCGAGCCCCCTCCACAGCTCCCCCTTGCGGCTGATGCACCACGCCCCCCCACAGTGACACCCTGGGGTTGACTTATTTTTTTAGACAGATTTTCACCTATTGAGGCGAAATAATTATTAACACTCTGTGCGAGATCAGCTTTGGCATCACCAAGGTCAGGTAAAGCAGTGGGTCTCTGTCGCCTGTTGAGGACTTCATTCAACACATTCCACGACCTCCTGCAGTCCCCCTGTGAAGCTTGTAAGAGTTCTGTGTAATGACTTCATTTGCTCTTTCTTATGATCTGCGTTAGTTTATTTTTATAGGAAGTGTATTTCTCTTTATTTAAACTAGAAGGATTTTTCATATAGGATTTGTAAAGCCTACTTTTATGTTTAATAGACCTTAAAATTCCCTTTGTGATCCAAGGGTTCTGGAGGGTAGTGCTGCATCTGACAGTCTTCTCAGGGATTGTGTCCTTGATGAAATCTTGAATGATCTTTATCAGACTATCATATGCAGCATCAGGAGTCCCACTGTCATAAACAGAGTCCCACGACTTGGCCTGTAAATTAGCAATTAGGTGCTGTAAAGTTCTCTCGTTAAGGATTTTAGATTTAATTTTAGAGAGTGGAGGAGAGAACAATTTGCCAGAGCCAAAAAATATTGCAATGGGAAAATGGTCTGTGATGTCAGACTGCACAACTCCCGTCTCCAGCTTGGTATTTTGGATATTTGTAATGATATTGTCAATAATAGTTTTGGATGTCTGTGAAATTCTAGTAAATCTATTAATGGTGGGGAAGAAAGAGGAGGAGTGCAATGTGTTCATAAAGTCATGTTTTGCCCCATCTTCCTTGGAAATATCAATGTTAAAGTCACCCAGGAGTATACAGTCTTTTTTTTAGCTTATTCAGTTTATGTAATAGATCTTCCAGTTTACAGAAAAATGTGTCAAGAGTAGAGTCTGGTGGGCGATAGAGTACACCAACAATTAATGTTCTGTCATTTTTGTTCATCTCCATGAATAAAGACTCGCAGTGGTCATCCTCTAAATAAAGTTCACAGGTTTTTACTTGGAGACTGCTCTTAACGTAGAGGCAGACCCCTCCACCGGTTCTATTGGGTCTGTTCTTAATGTGTAGATTGTAACCATCGAGGTTAAGTAAGTCAGCATATGAAAAGTCATTGAGCCAGGTTTCACTACACCCAATGACATCAAAATGACAGCTTGAGTTAGACAGTAATGAGGCTAATTCAGAATGGTGTTTGTTTAGGTTTCTGATATTTAGATGCAACAGTGAATAGTTATATAGTATATATCATTTATTGGTTTTAAATTATCAGGGTCAAAAACATTACAAGTAATATTGCTACACATATCAATGCAATGCTGAGAATCTCCAACGATGTTGAAATCATCAAAACCCATATAAACAGTACAAATTGATCATGGAGTATTCTGGAATTCTATTGAGACATTGATGTTCCAGTAGCCGCAGGCACACTCGGAACAATCAGACACACACACATACACACATCACACACGCAAAAAAGTATTCTGGTATCATTGTGTAGGTATATTGTACCACGCCGCAGTCATCGCCGTCGGCTCGCAAAAATGAAGCCTCTTGAAAAGAAAAGAAAATGTCTCTCACCTCTCCGCCCTCCCACCTGGAAAAAGGTTTGGGTCTCCCGTGAAAAAGGGAGAAGGCTATTAGAAACATTAGGCCTAGTTCATGATGGAGAGTCTGTCTCCCGTAATCAACGAAAGTAGAGAAATAGGTCACCGCTGTCAATGAAAAACGTTATCCACAGTCCAAAGAAAATACAAATATAAAAAAAGAAAAAATAAAAAAATAAAAAAATGTCATGGTCATGGATTTTTGGCAAACTATGATATTAGATGTTCCGCGGTGGCAAGGAGGCAATGAAGGCTTCAGCCTCAGCTACCGTGGGGAAGTGTTTCCTACCTCCCGACTCCAGCTTGATGTGAAGCCTGGCCGAGTACAGCAGGACCGGCTTGATCCCTCGGTTGTACAGCTCCGACATTACCGCCTTGAACTCATTCCGCTGCTCCACAACTTCAGGAGGGTAATCCTCAAAGACAAGGATGGGATGGTCCCGGAATTTCAGCTTACCCCTCATGGTCCGGGCATGGCGGATGATCTTATCCTTGGTCTGGAACCTGAGGAGACAAATGATGACCGGTCTTGGTCGCTGGTTGGGTGGAGGTTTAGGTGCCAGGGATCTGTTCACACTCAACAGGCGAATCGGGGACCCCTTTAAAGACCTCCTCGAGCATCTTGGAAAAGAACGCTGTCGGTTGGGGCCCCTCCAGGGATTCAGGTACACCGATTACCCTGATGTTGTTGCGCCGGCTCTGTGACTCGAGATCGATAACTTTAGTTGCAAGTTTCGCATGATCTGACTGGAGCTTGTTGATAGCTTCCTCGGCCGCCTTCAGGCATATCTCTCGCGCGTCAACTTTACTCTCAAGAGTTTCGAGTTTCTCAGCGTGTTCTGTCACGGTAGATATGACACCGTTCAACTTAGTCTCGAGAACTGAGAAAGTTTGTTTGACGTCCTCGGAGATGACGGCTCGATGAGACTCAAGCAGGTGGGTGAGGGACTCCATGGTGACCGCCCCGGCGTTTGGGTCGGTCTGCACCACTTTAGGTTTCGGCATGGTCACAGCCGCTCAATAATAGGTCAGCAAAATGAATGAATCTACTACTTTGAATAGGTTTCGGAGAGAGTTAAGTTACAAACGGTGAGTTTAAAGATGGGGCAACCATTTAGCAAGGACGCGAGACGCAGCGTGCTTCGCTTGTTACCACATCACGAAAAAACAATACTATACCCTTAATATTGTGCATAAAGAGTGTTTATTTACTACTACTTGTTGATCTAACACAAAATAGGGAAGTCAGTTCATACATTTCTACATAGACCTGTTATTTTTTCATGTATTATTTGTTTCAATAAATCACTTCACCTCAAAGATAAATTCAAAACTGAATTTATCAGTTATTATTATTAATTCATATTATTCAAATTAACAATCAAAATAAATGGCCCCAGCCATAAATCAATCTAACAACAACTGATCATGTCATTAACATTCAACAGAAATGGCCTGATATATAAATACATCAAGCAACAAGTGATCATGTTTACATTCAACATAAGTCCAAGCACATCTTCTCAAACACTCCATCAAAGGATCGTACATACATGCACAACTCTGCTACATCACTGTGGTCTGTTGACTTATCAACAGCCAGCGACATCAACTCTCCAAAAGGCTTTCAAATACATCTGTGGCAAGAGCCACAGATGTATTTGACTTTTCTGATCGTTGTCATGTCGGACATAGGTATTTTTCAGAGAGACGAAATGATGTTCTTCTTCACCTTATATCCACTATATCTTCAAGGACACCTACCATGCAGTCTTTCACTGTCACAATCTGTGAAGTTTTTTTGTGTTTTTGTACCAACAGTCCATGCAACATGGAGGGAGGCTGCAGTACTCCTCTCTTGTGCTGAACAGGACCAGAGGTCCGTTTCACAAAGCAGGTTTAGTGAAAACTCTAAGTTTATTAACCCTGAAATGAGGGAAACTCTGAGTTTTCCGTTTCAGAAAGGGAGGTAACTCAAACCAGAGAAAGAGGGCTAACTCTAGCCTGTTTCAGAGAGAGAGGTAACTTAAGCTCTCGGTCAGTTACCGTAGTAACAGACTCTATGAACCTAACCTGGTCGGGTCCAGGTTTTTCTCAATGAACCTAGAGTTTCTCTCTGTCTCCGCCCTCTTTCAGCCACACACACCATTTGATTTCCTCTTTCATTCATTCAGTCAGCAGGCGAGTTTTGGCGTAGCCGTCTATCAAAAATCATTTAAAAAATCAGTCAGTAGGCTATTTCAGAAGTACATTAGGCACAGTAGGAGGTGACTTTTTTCACGAACATGGCATGTCCTTTTGACAACGATCCCGTGGATGAAGGTGCAGCATTACTGCGCAGAGAATTAAATATTCGTCGGGAGAGGGTTATCAGACCATAGATGTAGCATTTCCAGACAATTATCATTTCCAGACAATTATCTTTTTGAGTGGTACTGTTTCACGTCACAGTCCATCATTTACATACACAACCTAATCCGTCCTTACATTTGCAACATTACCAACCGTAGTCATGCTCTCACATCCCAGCAGATATTGTGTGTTGCACTGCGTTTCTTTGCAAATGGAAGTTTTTTGTACAATGTCGGAGATGCAGAGCACTTGAGCAAGGCAACTGTATGCAGGGCCAGAAAAGTGTGCCTTGCCCTGAAACAGCTTTTACCCATGTTTGTCATTTTCCCTGGACATAAACTTGTCAGAGCCATCAAGGAGGTCTTGGGGGGTGCACTCAGAGGATGAGCTCCCTCCAGGGATTCCCTCAGCCACTGGCCTTCCAATACACTGGCTTAGGGCCAGCTCCTCTGCCTCCGTTAGAGGTGGCGGTGCTGGGCCACCACCCGTTTTACGGGCATCTGCCTTCTTTCTGTTGGCTGAGTAAAAGTCTGTGTTAGTTTAAATAGGCTTAATTATTTAACAGAACATGATATAGATGAGAAGACATTTATGTGTGTGAAAACAGCATTATGTTGGGGGTAAAACAACTGCACAGTCAAATAGCCACTTAATATTTACTTTACAGTGTAAAACATGATCAAAATGATCATGCCGAGGTCTTATCTGTTTGAACAATGTTTTTCATCTGAAGCTGCTGCCAAGTGCGCTTCTCCCCCATGGGATTGCACCTAAATGAAATAAATGAATAGGCTACCATTCAAGCAGTTTTCCCCTGTAATATTATTGTGATTGCAAAGGACTACATTTAAACTTACGCAGCAGTGTTGCACTTCTTTCTAAAAACGTGTTGAAACTCGCCATATGAGCGCATTAGGATTTCCAATTCGAGGTTGGTGAAAAACGTAGCCCTCCTCTTCCCCGTTGCCATGGTGACTCGTCGAATCGGGGCTCCATTGATGCTGGCTTTTTCTAGTTGTGGTGCACACGCTTAACTCTAGGTGAAACTACTCTGAGTTGATTAAACTAACTCAAATCCGCTGTTCTGAAACCGAAAACTCAGAGTTTTCTATCTCAGAGTAAATCAACTCAGAGTTTAGGATTAGACTCAGAGTTGGTTGAACCTGCTTTGTGAAACAGAACCCAGGCCATTATAGCTACCCTCTGTTGGTAATTCACAGAGAGGCTCTGCACTGTGATTCAATGTACATCTGAACCCATTGGATATGTTCCAATGAAGTTTGAGTGATACGTGATGCAGTGCCTTCTCAGATTGTATTCTCTTGATACTGTGATAGCCTCGTTGCAGATCAAACATATGGGCTTTGATCCCACATTACTAAATAGATATTTCACAGACCACTCTTCCTTGAATTGTTGATTTTCACTTTGGCCTTTTCAATGACATTTCAGCCCTCAAAACTTATTTTTTAGTGCCAGAAACTTTTTGCAACAGCAGAGACGACATTGTGCGCACAGAGAGCGTGCAGGATCATAGGCGGGTTGTGGGGGTGGGACAAAGCAGCTAAAACGGTTTCCTATTGGAGGAAATAGAACTGTCTCTCATTCTTGCTCAGAAACAGCTTTTCTTCCGGGGAAAATTGATTCTGATTGTTTATGTTCTAATAAATAATATGTGGGCCTGACCAAAATGATCCACGGGCCAGATGTGGCCCGCGGGCCGCTAGTCTAGCCTGCTGTACACAAACGCTATGGCATATAAGAGCAGAACAAAGGCAAACTAAGGCCCTAATAAGGTCCCATTTATTTGGCAATTTCAAAGAAAAAAAACAAAAAGGTACAATTCAACCCTCTTTCAGATATGTCAGTTAAGACAAGCAAAAATGAGATGCAGTCCCTATCTAACAAATGGCCATTATATTGCAAACATAACACCTGACTCATCGCATTGAGTGTTTCTCCGTGTGATGAGTCTTACCTTGAGGGTTCAACTTATCAGGACTTCTCAGAAACCTTCCACAAATGTCTGTGTACCAGATACTCTATGGTCTAGGGCAGGGGCGGACTGGGAACAAAAATCGGCCCTGTCAATTTTGTCCTGGACCGGCCTTGGAGTTGCGCGATTGTTGGCGGGGGGGGGGGGGGGGCGACGGCCGTAGACGGCCGTAGACCCACACGGCCGTTCTGGACTTCTCCAGAACTCACAGATGGCCAGTCCGCCCCTGGTCTAGGGAAATAAATAGGAGACAGATTCAGCTCTTCTAACAAATTAAGATCCACACAGTTTTTGCCGTTAATAAACAGAACACCGAGTAACTATGTTAAAAACTCAGACATCTCATTAGGCAATGTCACATGCAACATCTCACTCACAGTCCATTAAAACAAATCTAAACCACCAAAGCTATACTTGGGAAATAAATAAACAAAACCATATATATAAGCAGTCCATTTAATGCAGAGGAAAACTATGTTTCATTAATCAGGGAAAAATAAGGAAATATACAAACAACTTAAACAGCTCCTAAATCACCAGGATGAAGCCTCAAAATGGAGATTAATCCACATGTGGAATCACAAAATACTCCATTAAGGGAAACGCCCAAACATAAATCCAAGCATCTTCAAAGATCTTTCCTTATAATCTCCTTTGTTCCCTAAAACTAGGCCTTTAATCTTATTACAGTTCCTAGTGGCTTTTCTTGTTTTTCTTCCCTCTACGAGGCAGCCATCTTGGGCCTTCAAACAAAACGCAAATGTGGATGTGGCCCAATCAACATACAATTACCTCCACCTGCTTTCTATGACTCCCCTTTCCCAACACAAAACAAGCATATTAGATATGAATGAAAACAAACCAAAAAACACCTTAGGGCCAATTGCTCTGTCAGTTAGCATTGCGTTAGCTGTGCTGCGCTTTAAAACCGTACTCCTTAAAACAGAGGTTTTGGAGTTTAACACGCAGCTGCGCACAAAATTAAACCTGATTGCTGTGTAATGACCTACACAGGATCAGCTGATTCCTAGTTAAACTCGGGTTAAACCGGAAGTACTCTGATTTCTAGTTATACCGCAGCAGACGCAGTCTTAACTTAATGTTGGATGCATTTTGTGCTATAATTACCAACAAAAACTTAATGGGAATATAAAGTGAACTTTAATTTAATAAAACGCAAATAATGTTGAAATATATTATGAAATAGTCTAGGCTACTTTTTGTGGAAATCTGAGTCTGGAATCTGAATCTGCCCTCACCTACGTCAATCAATCAATTACTTGTCATTATTTTCTCTTGGTGTGCATGCAATGCACGACCAAGACCTAGGGCCCCGTGAGCCGTGAAATATCACTGCTCATTCCATATCTACTATGTCCAATATTGTTATTGTACTGAAGGCCTATCTGGCGTAATAAGTGTAAATGTATCATACATTATTATTAATACTACTACTAATAATTAATAAAAACTAATTCTGTGTGTGGCGGTTATAATGGAGCCTTGTTTCATCCTGCAAACTGGTTTAGTCTCCTCTAAAACCATGTCCGTTTCGAGATTAGACTAACACGCACAAAATACGCCCTCTAGTGTCTGATGTGAATTTCTCTGAAGACACAGCAATTGAGATCAAGGTAAAACGCAGCTGCAGGTTAAACCACAGGTACATATGACACAGCAATGGCGCTTAAGACGTCACATGACTTCTTGCGTCACCGACGAGTTTAAAACCGTGTTAAACTCTAAAAAGTGGCTAAGCTAGCGACAGAGCAATTGCCCCCTTAATATTTAACACCAGACCAAAACATAGGGTTTGATGTTATACCACCCCCATTCAATGTAATAGCCACCTTGCTTTTCAAGTATGAGTGATTAGCTGTTCAGAGTGTTGCTAATCTGTCTGGGTTTCAAAATTGTAATTTTTTCTGCGTTGTGTGGTTGTGGACTCAAGACTGACAGTTATGTTTCTGTTTCTTAGCCAGAAACAATATTATCATTTATTTTTATTTGTTGTCTTTTTTATTATTTGTACATCAATCACTCACATGGATAAACACAGCCTGGGTGTTTTCCTCTCAGCTACTCCTACACCCCACTGTGCTCACTTAAAAGTCCACGTAATAAGGTGTCCTGACCACATGGCAGCCACCACAGAGAGATGTTTGAAGCCTAGGTGGAAGAGCCTGAAGATGTTTATGGATCGCTGGGTGCTGGGTTCAAAGAGACACAGGTTATGGGGAAGTCAGTTGCAACTTATTTTTAGAGAACAAAGTGTCTTCCCATCTTCTCATGCTTTGCTTTTTCCCAACAAAACATAATTGTATGCATAATTATATTATATTAACATAATACTATGTGTGCTTTATTTGTCTGTCAAAGGCCATGCATGCTAGCTCTTCTGTATATTGTCCATTAAATAAGTGTCGTTCAATGAAAAAAAATATATATATTAACAAAAAGTTAAATTCTAGCACAGATAAGGTGAATTCTGCATTCATTTGGCATAATAGTGAGATTCCCTGTGCCACTGTGTTAGAGAACACAGCAATCTCCTTTGGGCTTCCTCAGAGAGTTAAAAAATACATTTGAATTGCTTTATGAGCAGGTGCTTAATGGAATAAGACTGCAAACAAGCCAGGAATAATTTGTTCTCATCAAGTGGTTATATATGACGATTATGTAATGTTCTCTATTGCTGTGGACAGATTTGTTATGTATTTGTTGGTGTGTGTGTGTGTGTGTGGGGGGGGGGGGGACTTTTTTTATTGGACTTTATTATAAAATAATAACATTGTAAAATGATATCCAGACAAATATTTTAGATTCCACAAATACATACTTGTCTTGTCAACTGATGTCCACACTATCTTTTAGAACAGAATTGTACATGTGAACTAGTCTTTACGCATTTGTGGATCTAGTTGGATTTTTTCCAATTGTACTGCAGCTTATTTGTAATATGTGGATGCATATTGGACTTGAATATCCGCAACCCACAGAAGACAATTCACATTGCATGTACCACGATCTACAAATATTTTGTACTTGTGCATTGTAAAATTGTATCCACACGAATATTTAAAGACCCACAAATACATTATTTGAACTTGTGTCTTGTAAACTGATATACACACACTCTTTTAGAACATCATGTGAACTAGTCTATAGGCTTTTGTGGATCTCAAGTTGTGTCCAATTGAACCACAGCTGATCTGTAAAATATGTGGATGCATACATAGCATACACCTATAGATGGCGATATGCTAATTTAAGTATTGTTTTCCTGGCTAAGAAACAAAGAGTTTAAGTAAAATTCATGCTAGCCATGGCTATTTTAAATGCGTCTATCATGGGTTTTTTTACAAATTAAGACAAGAAAATGTTTTGTCAGATGTTTATTGAGTAATTTATAAAATATTAATAATACTACTTGCCCAATGTAGTGACATATATCTGCTCTATGAAGAACTCTGTGAATCTGAAATCTGAAATGTGGTTGTTAATTAAATAAATAATGTTACTGCTGGAAACGTACAATTTAAAGCCCTTCTCTAGCTAAGAGGACGGAGCTTTTCAAAACGATGCGAGTAAAACAGAGCCATAGTGCTAGCCAAGTGCTAAACAAGTAGCTGGCTAACACACTGCCAAAAAAGACAAACGTAATCGTAATGACTAATATACAAATAAATTACAAACGAATGAGATGGTAAACAAAGCTGAACAAGCAAAGAGAGAATGATTAACTCATACGGATGAGATAAATACCACAGGTTATTTATATCCATATAAACATATAAAGGGAAGGAAGTAAACGACTGTGGCGTGAACAATCTAGACCGGATATGGTACACGACATTGAGTAAGTAGAGAATTATGTAATATTTTATAAATTATTAAATAAACATCCGACATAAAACATTGTTTTCTTGACAACAATGTGCATATCGCCATCTACAGGTGTATGCTATGTATGCATCCACATTTTACAGATCAGCTGTGGTACAAATTGAACAAAACTGACCCTGAAAGTGAGGGTGGATATCATTTTAGTACAAAATATTTATGGATTGCGGTAAACGCAATGTGAATCATCTTCTGTGGGTTACACATTCAAGTCCATTAAATACGTGCGCATCCACATTTTACAGATCCGGAGTGGGACATATTGGAGAGAAATCCACAAACAAAATTAAGCAACTCACAAGAGTCATGCAATCCACAAATGTGTGAAAGTGAGTGTGGATCTCATTTGACAAGACACAAGTCAAAAATATGCATTTGTGGATCGAGAAATATTTGTGTGAATATCATTTTACCAAGCACAAGCAAAAATATTTGTGGTTTGTGGTCTATGTAATGTGAATAGTCTTCTGTGGGTTACAAACAATAAAGTCCAAGAACAGTGCCAGCACAGTGTGTAGGTAGGGGATAGGTTCTTCCACCGCCTGCTAAAAGGTTCTGGTTTGATCCACAGATGTCTGCCGTCCTGTCATTTCTCGGCATCCTTGAGCAAGCTGACCTTGAATGACTTGTGTCTGCACGCATGGCACGCATGGATGAAATCATCTCATAAATTCGGAGAGTATTAAATGAGCAATTTAATAACATAATGTTTTGACCCATAATGTTTGATTTAAATCTGAATACCGAACATGCTTTTGAAGACACTTTAACAACACACCACTGATACACAAATTCACAATAGTGAGTCTTCAGCTGGCATTTAAACACCACAACAACATGTGCTATCTGTAGGCATCCTTGAAGAAGACATCTAAACATGAATGACCTGTAACTGCACTCATGGTGAGTCGCTTTGGGCTAAAATTGTGAGGATTGAGGAAAATAATTAAATAAGACATGTTCTTTCAACGTGCTCATGAGTCAAAGATGATAGGCGGCAAATACCTGTTCAACTCCGGCTCAGCTGTTTTGAAGATTTAGGCATAAAGCAGTTATATTACATTATTTTATATATATATATATATATATTATTTTTGTACAAGTGCTCTGGTTTTGGCCTCTTTGGAAATACTCCTTCAGCATTTGCCTCTCGTTTCATTCGTCTGTTCCCTCATCTCTCATTCTGTTTGGATTAAAAGCAGGTGATTCCGATTTTTTCTTTTGTGCTAGAACTTTCTTTTGTTACCATAGCTTAGAAAAGCCAATGAGTACAAACATTTCAGTTACAGCTCCCACCAACCACACTGATTCATAACACGGTACCTAAATGGATCTTGCATCGGAGACTGAGCATAAAGCATCCGTTCCTTGAACTTAATTTTCCATCTGCAAAAAAAAAACGTGCAGTCTCATACAGAGGGATGTTGTGCCCCAGATGCCCATGTGTCTCTGGTAAGGCTGCTAGTCTGACTGTTCTCACACGTATGCACACACACACACCATCTGCCTCATCCCCATCCCCATCAAAGCTGCCATGCTTGAAGGGGTTGTAGTGTCCTTGTTTGTGCAGATAGCTTCTCTTCAGATAACAGAATGCGGTGATTGACTACACCATGCAGTGACTGACTTGCATGTCGCAAGGTCCTTTGTGTGTGTGTGTGTATGTGTGTGTGGGAGGGATCCTTTCAACCTCAGTCCTTTCATCTCTTTCTTCATTGACTTTTAGACTACTCTGTGCTGTCTCTATGTTGCATAATGGGGAGGGATTACAAACGTATTCAAAGGAGCACAAGGGGGAAACAACAATCAAAACGTGTGCATATGCATGTGCTGTTTTAATGCACTGTTGCTGTTACCACAGGAGGATTTGTGTGGTCATGCGCTCACGCATGGGTGTGAAGACAATTGTGTCGCTTTTATTTCTTTATAGTGCAGCATGGGTAGGTGTAGCACGCACGTGCACTCGGAAATACCTGTGCGCACGTACGTCCGCGTGGTAAACGGCGAATGTGCTTTCTGGCCACTTCTTGTCAGTGCGTATCAACATCGTCCAGCAGGTCCTCAGGTGTGCTCGAAGAAGCAGATTTTCTGGAGACTTTGGAGAGGAAATCATTTCAATCCTCGATGACATGGAGTCCCTCGGAGCGTTAATCAGCCGCTGTCTCCGGCAAATAGGATGAGACGGACAGACAGCGGGTCACTGCGTATGCCTCAATCACTCCACCAGTGTCCACAAATGAGTGTGTGTGTGTGTGTAAGAGAGAGGGAGAGAGAAAGAGAGTGTGTGTGTGTGTGCATGCATGTGTGTCTCTGTGAGTGCTTTTGTATGACTGATTGTGTTTGCATATCTGTAAATGACACATACCTAGTTAAAGCATGACTCGGAGGGGGGATAAAGGGTATTAAGCTGTACAGGGACCAAAAGGAAAAGAAAAGATGACAATAAAATAATAAAAAGAGAGAACTTCCTTTGGGGTGAATTTTCACAGTTTGAACTCGAGTTTCAAGGATTTTCTTTATACATTTGCAGCCTACACACTTGTGCTGAATTCCTTTGAAGCCATATGCGCCATGTGTTAATTATGAATGTGCTTTGAATTCTCAGAAGTTTTCGTTCTCTCTTTAAACTCTGTTCATTTTTGGCACAAGGGAAGGGGGCAGCCTACCACTGTGGCCATCATCTCACTGTTCTTGTTTTGAATTCCCCTATTCCCAATGGAAGTATTTTCTTCTTCACATAATTAACAAACCATTTCTCGTGGCCGACAGAGCCCCCTGGTGTGCACTGAGAAGGGGCGAGGGAGTAAGTGGAGAGAGAGAGGTACAAAACCACAGGGACTGGGAATACCTGTTTGTCAGTCTATCTATCCTCTTTATCTATCTGTCATTTGTTGCACGTGTTGTTTCAGATTATAGAATTTTGTAAAACCCAATGTGTGTGTGTGTGTGTGCGCATGCGTGTGTGCGTGCATGCATGCGTGAGTATGTGTGTGTGTTTGCATGTCTACGGTAACTTTCCAAGTATGCATCATTTACAGGACCTCAGAGACGCTGTCCTGGAATAACAAGAGAGAGAGGACAGGAATGGACAACAAGACAGACAACTACATGTTGCACACAATGGAACCAGAATCTCACTTCAAACCACGGCAGGAAGCAAGCTTGACTAACACCCTTCGCTTCACCCCTTCCAAACAGGTATGACACAAGAGAAGGATGTCCACATTTGGAAGCATTATGTTACATAATTGCTGTTGTGGCCAGTCGACGGCACAGCCACCAGTCACTGAATAGAAATGTGTTATTTTGTTGTTAGTGTTTCTATTGCTAAGTGGTGATTGCGTAACACCTATTTGAACCATGGAGCTGTAGGGTTGTGAGTGAACTCAGACAGAGATCACTGAGAGTCACTTACACCTGTTCCCGTCTACACAGACACATTGCAGTGATCCATCCTGTTGTTCATTTAGCCACCACCGCTTTGAACTGATCAACACCTCCCCCCCCCCCCCGCCAATGGAGGCAGAATCAGCACCTGTCATGATGAGAACTGTAAGTAAATCAGTGTTTCCACTTGCCAGTCAAGACGACAAATCATTCAGGACACATGACTACAAGGTAAAACAACAATGGTGGTGAGACAGAAGGCTGTCCTTGTAATCTGTTGAAATCCTTCCCTTGCCTCTACCCCTCTCTGTCCCTCACACACATTGTGTGATTGTGTTTGTGTGTGTGTTAACTTAACACACAACTAACTCTTCAAAAGAAACAAAACAGGAAACAAGCTAATTATATAATGTGTGTGGTGTGTGTGTGTGTGTGTGTGTGTGTGAAAAAGTCTCACCCACATCAATATGGTTTCTTCTTGGTGGTAACAATAGTTTTTAATGCTATAAAGTGTCGGACATTTCCAGAGATTAAAGTACTGTGTTTTTACTGGAGAAAAAGGAAAGAAGAACACAAGACAAACCAAACACAAAACAATGCAATATAACATGGTTTGGTTGTGCTCCATTGGCCAGGTGAGAAATAGATTCCCTATTTTGGCAGTTACTTTTTATCTGTCCTCATCTCTGTCTTTGTTCGACTCTTGTTGTGCCTGTCTGTCCTTCTGCTCCCTCTGTCCGACTCGAAAGAAAGGGTTTTATCTTATATATTGCTTCCTTGTTGCTGGATGACATCATGTTGAAATAAATATGATAAACTTCACTGTTAGATTATATCTTATGGAGAGTTACACAATCAAATTAGTCTCAGACTGCATCTGCACTGATAAATCCATTGTTCTATTCTAGGGGTGGAGCCGTATTTGGAAAAGCTCAAATAGTGGGTTTTTACAAATATTTTTTTTGTACAAATATTAAAAAAAATATTTGTATGAAAAAAAACATGTTAAATAGCTGGTGATTCTCATAACTGTGAGCATGGTGGATATTTGTGCTGACTGAAAAGGAGCAGCACAGCTTGATTAAAATATAGGCAAAATGTAGTACATTACGCCACTATTTTGTTCGAGTGTGTTTTAGTGCTGACCGATAAATCGTATTTTCATCGTCATCACACAATATGAACATGCGCGATTAAACACATTGCAAAAGACTGAAACCTGAAACGCGATGAATAAGAAAAATAACATTGTTCACTTATCATTTGATAATGACACGTCGTAAGGTTCACATACATTTACCTTTATTTGTATTTCTTAGTTGGTACATTACCCA
Source organism: Merluccius polli (assembly GCA_030340625.1). Taxonomy (NCBI): domain Eukaryota; kingdom Metazoa; phylum Chordata; class Actinopteri; order Gadiformes; family Merlucciidae; genus Merluccius; species Merluccius polli. The sequence goes on from JAOPHQ010002277.1 coordinate 579,548, forward strand.
GGCATTCAATTAGACATGTTAAATGAAATCCAAACTCTGTTAGCGAACAAACAAACGTATTCCTCATGAGTGCCGGGTTGGTGCTACCATTGGGCCTTTAGTTTGAAGGGGTGTTGTCGGAGTGCTGAGCAGAATGTACCATTTTAGTGTGTGTAAATATAAGATTGTTTAGAGCTTTAAAATTGTTTATTATGGAAAAATAATTTCCATGGGGCAATTGCTCTGTCAGTTAGCATTGCGTTAGCTGTGCTGCGGTTTAAAACCGTACTCCGGAAACCGGAGGTTTTGGAGTTTAACACGCAGCTGCGCACGAAGTTAAACCTGATTGCTGTGTACTGACCGACACAGGATCAGCTGATTCCTAGTTAAACTCGTGTTAAACCGGAAGTACTCTGATTTCTCGTTATACTCCAGCAGATGCAGTCTTAACTTAATGTTGGATGCGTTTTGTGCTATAATTACCAACAAAAACTTAATGGGAATGTAAAGTGAACTTTAATATAATAAAACGCAAATAATGTTGAAATATATTATGAAATAGTCTAGCCTACTTTTTGTGGAAATCTGAGTCTGGAATCTGAATCTGCCCTCACCTACGTCAATCAATCAATTACTTGTCATTGTTTTCTCTTGGTGTGCATGCAAACGTGATTAATTAATTGAAGACGGATTAATATGCGAGTAATTAGGGTAATTCCACGCCTATACATTCTCGGAGAAGGAGAGGGTCAGTGGCGCAAAAAGTGGGTATGCGGGGGCGCCCCCGTCAACAATCGCGCAGCACCCCCCCCCCCCCCCCCCCACCCCGTCAACAACCGCGCACCACGTAGCCTAATGTTTATGGGGGGCGCCAAAATTGTTGCTGCATCCCCCCCTGACACTGGGTAGTTGCACCCCTGGAGAGGGTAGTTAGGATGAACATGTCTCGGATAGAGAACTATAACGAGGAGCAGAAGTTATATTTATTGTACTGCATTCGAGGTGTTGTGGACACGGTGGAAGAGGCGAGGAAAGACACCACCACCACGCTCCGAAGAAAGTCTGTTTGGGATGATCTCTCAAACACATTTAACAGTAGATCTTCCAGCAGGAGACCGAGCAGCCCGACACATTTAAAGAATTTATGGAAGCGCTTGAAAGTTAAAGCGCGTAATGCTATTGCTGAGCGGACGCACGACCGAGACCTGAGCCCCGTGAGCCGTGAAATATCACTGCTCACTCCAAGTCGACTATGTCCAATATTGTTATTGTACTGAAGGCCTATCTGGCGTAATAAGTGTAAATGTATCATACATTATTATTAATACTACTACTAATAATTAATAAAACTAATTCTGTGTGTGTCGGTTATAATGGAGCCTTGTTTCATCCTGCAAACTGGTTTAGTCTCCTCTAAAACCATGTCCGTTTGGAGACTAGACTAACACGCACAAAATACGCCCTCTAGTGTCTGATGTGAATTTCTCTGAAGACACAGCAATTGAGATCAAGGTAAAACGCAGCTGCAGGTTAAACCACAGGTACATACGACACAGCAATGGAGCTTAAGACGTCATGTGACTTCTTGCGTCACCGACGAGTTTAAAACCGTGTTAAACTCTAAAAAGTGGCTAACGTAGCGACAGAGCAATTGCCCCCATATGTTTAATTACAATGTCCTTAAGTCAAGTATTTAACATTTTCTGGAATTAAAAGTTATTTTATAGTAGGCCTTGCCAAATCTATCAGCAAATGTTGAGTGCCATTGTATTTATTGCTGAATTTAAGGTCATTGAAGTATTGATGAGGTGTTTTTTCTCAGTGTTCATTTCTTTAAAAAGGATTTAACTTTCCAAATTAGCATTTATTTGTATTGACACTTTTCTGTGTATCAACCTATAGTGTTTCAAATATAACAAATCGTTTGGTCATACACATCGGGGTAACTGGTAACTTGTGTTTCCTTTAGGCCTAAAGAAAATAAACCTATTAGGCGTCAAAAAATGAATTCCAGTTTGATGTCCTGCTGTCAGTTTATATTGTATCCAAATAAAAAAAGTAAATTAGAAAGTTTAGTTTAAATGATCAAACTAATCATTTTCAGGTATTGGAGTGAGGAAAAACACATTGAACTAACTAACTACTAACAGCTTTGTTTTATTTTTTTCAGTGTAAGTCTCCATCGCTCTCCATTCAGTCTTCCTATACCCCCAGTGCTCCTCTCTGTACCCCATCATATCCTAACATAATATTACATGTATTCTTTACTGTGCCTTCAAATCCTATTCTTTCTTCCTCTCTACTCTCAATTTCATCTTGAGTCACGTCTCTCTCTCTCTCTTTCTCTCTCTCTCCTCCACAAAGCAGTCTATGCCTCACTCATCTCTCTCTTTCTGATTGAAAGATGTGAAGGTGTTTGCCTCTCCTTTCCCTGACCTTCAACTTACACACACACACACACACACACACACAGCTATGCACAATAACATGCACTGAGGCCATGCACTCAGACTGCTAATGACCTATATCTTTTAACCAGGCTCTGTGGAGAGGGAATCACATGCTACACTAGACAGACAGACAGACAGACAGACAGACAGAAAGAGCCATGAAGAGTAAACTGATTTACTACTGTAGTACTGCTAAGTCATGTCATGTCCCATGGCAAGTTACATTATTTTAAGTTATATTAAGTTACAGCATGCCAAATTGGTCCGTGTACGAAGTATAATTCATGTACAGTTGTTCACATTGCATAATGAAAAAGGCCAGTTTAGTGGGTATTGCCTAATTTCATTGTCCTAGGTGTGCAATGCAATTCAGCGCGCCAAAGCGTCAGCTTGTTCCATTATCCAAGTTGTACAATGAACATTGAACAAGGAAGTCAAGAGACAGCTCGCCTTCAAAGTGTGCTGGCTGCAGCGGTCAATTTAAGGAGAGTAATAGAGTTAATAGAGTGCTGTGATTCATGTATGCATGTAATAATTAATTTATATATCAACTTATCAACTTATTTATTAGATTAAGGTTACTAATCTGTTACTTTGGGTGAACGTTAAAGGCTATATAGAGTGTTGCGATCTGTGATGAGTCTGACTGGTAGAAAGAGTTGATTTTCCTTGAACTTTTGACTTTATTGCTGGCTCTGTTGTCATGACAATAACCAACCCAGTCGCCAAAAGCATACGTTGAACGTTTTCGTGAACACTGGATTACGTCGCATTTCAACTTAACATAGGGTGTTGTACCTACAGTATCCGCGCGTGGCACTGTGGAGGCGCCTGAAGAAAGCACAACCAACAAGGACATTTCATGGTTATAAGATACATAAATTGCTGGTTATAAAATAATACATAAATTAGAATTAAGGTGACGGTGATGCAGGGTTGCCAGCTTCACGGCTTTCTCGCCAAATTGGGCTGTTTTGAAAACGGAATCGCGGATGTAAATCTCAAAGACGCGGGTCACGGTTTTCTTTTGTGCTTTCAAAACCCACCACAGAAACAGTTGGGGTGTGATATGTATTGCATAATCTTTATAAAAACTCAGTCAGAACAACACAGTTTCACTCCCAGAACGTCAAATAGCAACTGTCGGTAAGGGCACTTTAGCGTCAGTCACTGACGGAGATCGTCTCCGTCAGACGTTTGACGTTCAGTGGTGTGTGGGCATCCGTCCTATTGGTTAGTTATTACTCCTGTATCAGAGCTATAGAGTAAACAACTCTATAAACAACTCTGTGTTTACTCTATAGCTCTGGGCCCAGTTTCCCGATAACGATGTACGATCCATCTTACGATCCTTCTTACGAATCATCTTTCGAACGATCGTTATTTTTTTCCGTGCGTTTCCCGAAACTCCTCTTAACATGAACGCGCGTGCACAGATCTAACGATCGATCGTAGCCTTGTACCTGTCCACTGACACGGTGCTGAAATACATAGGTCTGGGTGAATACTCGATTCTGATTGGCTGGAGGGTGTAGGTTAAAAAGTGCACCTACGAAAGACGTTGACGCTATGAAGACGCTATGGCCACGTTGCTTGGCAACGCCTGCATGCGGGAGATATTAAATAGTCCGCTCGACTTGTAAAAATAAAAATAAAAACTCACGCTTTTAACTCTAAAACACATTCAAGTATTATTCATTGATTAAATATTTATTTATTTCGTAAGTGACCATGGTATAAGCGGGATAATGCCCGACGAGGTGTCCATTAACAGAACTGTAGAGTGGTGCCATTACCACTCTGATTATATAGACCACAGTTAGAAGTCGCCACTAGGTGGCGACTCTATGTTATGATAAATACTACCGACTACCTACTAGGGGTAGATTTGTTTAAATAAAGAACTACACAGTTGTACCCTACACCGGCTGTCTGTACCATCTTTACATGGTGTCAGAAGTGTACAAAAATGGCCCAAGGACTGCGTCGTATCGACCCCTTGGTTTTTGACGAGAACATCGCTGACAACTGGCGTAAATTTGACAAAGAATGGAGCTGGCATGAAGCTCATGATGCAGCATTCAACAAGCTGAAACAAGCTTTAACAAACCCACCGGTTCTACAGTTCTTTGACTCTTCAAAGCCAGTGGTCATTTCCGCAGACGCCTCTCAACATGGCCTAGGTGCAGTGTGCCTCCAGCAAGGGAGGCCTGTGGCGTTTGCATCACGAGCTCTGACTCCAACTGAGTCCAGGTACGCTCAGATTGAGAAAGAGATGTTGGCACTGGTATTTGCAGCTAAGAAGTTCCATGATTTCATCTATGGCCGCCCTGTCACAGCTGAAACAGATCATCAACCACTAATAACAATTTTGAGGAAACCTCTGCACACCGCGTCACCTCGTCTGCAGGGCATGATGTTGAAGCTACATCGGTACAACCTTGATGTGATCTACAAACGGGGGAAAGAATTGTATGTTGCAGATGCTCTCTCACGCGCACACTTACCCGTGACTGAACCCCCACTCACTGATGATCTCCTGGACGTGATGACTGTTCAGGTGCTCTCCTCTCGTCGCATAGATGAACTCAGGGATGCCATCAAGAAAGACCTTGTCTGCCAGTGTGGTGGAAAAAACCGCATCTAACACTTAAACTGAAGAAGAGAGGTTGAGAGAGTCGAGGTCTGAACATATAAGACTTTATTATCACTTGCAAGAAGTAACAACAGAATCTGAGTTGGTTTGCCAAAGAACTCCCGAGCTCCACACAGATCCCTTCTTTTAACCCCCTTTCTGTCGGGTTGGAATGTGCACTTGTTCATTTGTTTATTCCTAATAAGGATCCCTTAGTTACTCCTACACTATAGATAGTGCAAAGAACCCATACTGTCTGCAGTCCCTGACGTCAGTTACGATAACAAACCTTCCACCGCTAAACCAGGCCATAAGTTAAAGGGGGATGTTTGCATTAACAAACCTTCCCACGTCATACGGCTCACGGCCAACATAGCACTTATTCCTATCTGTTGGTTCTGTTTAGAATAAAGCACCATGTACTTGCTGACCCCTGTTTCACGCAACTTACTTCGTTCATATAGCATATTAGGCAAGATAATGAATGTTCTTTCTTATTTAATGGTAGAATATAAGGAATATATTTCTGTTAAATGTATAGTAAATAACTAGTAAATTTCTCCCATATATCCCCCCTTTGGGACTTACTAAGTCCCAATGTCAACTACCATTACCTTAATAACCCAAAGTTACAGATGACTACTTGCCGGACTGCTAGATAAACGAACAGTATTCACATTTGATTACCTGGAAAAAACATCTTGCTTTCATTATCATCATAGGAATTTCAACCTGTTCCAGTGTTTTCAACCTGAACCTTTCAATGAAGCAAGTTAAAAAAGATTACCAAATGTGCGATACCCTATAAGTTTTTCGATCCTCTGAGTTGGTACCCATAAGGACAACACATAAACGTATATAAAAACATGCAACACAAAAATCAAAAGTCAACATAAAACCCTTTAGCATACGTAGGCCTATATCAAAATACATATTAATTCAAAACACCTTAATAGTATGACAAAGTAATGTAGTAAATCACATAGCATAATGAATTCAGTTATAAATGTCATGTAAGCAGCAGCCTGTTATTTAAGTAGAGCCTTGCATGTGTCGTTTTCTATATAAGTCGTGAAAAACAGCTACATCATTATCTCTCCACAAACCATGACCTAGACAAACATCATATAAGTACTTCAAAGAATGCATTACACAAAATTAAACAAACTTACAGCATGCAATAAAAGTCATCCTTACAGGAAGTATGTGACACAAAATAAGAAATAAAAACTCAATTCTTTCAACATGCATGGTCGTGGATGATCAGGTGATCTTCATGTATTGGTGTGCTGTATGTATGTGGGGGGTTTTGGGCAGTATTGTAGTCGTTGCTCCAGCTGTCACCAGCCTCTTCATGTCCGGTTATGGTATGAGTTCAGTGTTCATTCTGCGTACCAAGGGCCCACATGGAGAGGTTCCTAGCACGTGCACATGCGGGCCCCCTTGAGGCCAGGTCAAACCTTGGATCTCTCCCTTTCCATATCGTCGTCATCCCTCTAAGCACTTTGGCTTTTGTTCCCAATATACTCCCATTCTACTCCTTTCTCCTCAACTATGCCTTTGGTCATAAGGAACATTTGTTTGTTTAGCCTAGATTCTATCATGGACCTTAGTACTGGAATACAACAACAAAAAATCAATCCCATCATTGTGAATACAATCAAAAGAACTAATCCTATTTGAGCCAATATTGTTCCCCATTTACCCATACGCAGTTCTAGCCATGACATCCAATCATTCCCATGTCCCGCATTGTTTTTAACCTCCTGTCTTAGCTTTTTAAGTTTACTCATGGCAAGTGTAAATGTTCCGTTCGGTGAAGTATTATTTGGGATAAAGGTATCTAATGCTTGCCTGTTTTGCCAAACCACAGCGCTTGTGGTTTTCAACTGTTCACCTAAAGCGGAAAAAGCCTCATCCGTATAGTTAATAAACCGTTGTTGATTATAATAAATGTAGTTAATCCATTCTGCGTTTTTTACTAGTCCTATTATTGGCATGATAGCTTCAAATCCTGAAGCTACTTCGTTCCTGGCCTTGTATATGCTTGGTATACCTCTGGGTTCTGCGTTCTTCCTAGTCATGTTCATAGTTTACTACGTATAATGCACTTTGACGATTTTTACTACATAAATAGCAATTTATCTGCATCTATCTGTTTTCCAGTGAACTCCACCCATTTATTCCAACTATTTTCTCCTACTTGATTATACAATTGGTCAAAGGTTTTCTTTTTAAGTTTACGTTGATTTCGCTCAGATTTATCCTTTTATTATAGCTCTTATTGTTTTGTTCTCCTGTTGTTGAGAAGTTATTATTATTTTCGATTTTCTCATTATTTTGAGTTGAATCTATTTTATCAGTAATTGGGTTTGGATCTATTTTGACTATACCACGTTGGTCCTTGGTCACACAAGAGACTTCTACATTTGGTTTTAAGTCTAGTATTATTTCTGACTCTACATGCGGAAACCTCTTTTTTAATTCTAATTTATACGCACTACTACCTGATCCCATTGATCTCTTGATTCTACTGTTATACACCACTACATTGGTTCTTGCCGAATGTCTATTGTACATTGAACTTGTCCCCAGGTTACTAAGTTATACTTTGGGTGTATGGCTACCTATCATGACAGTAAGAGTAATTTGCTCATCTGCATAATTCTCATTTTGAATATATAATTGAATATATATTTGAACATATAAGGCAACTTGATTTTCTGACCTTTTTCCTTTGCATGTTTAACTATTCCCGAAAATCTCGGGGCTGGCCTTTTCTGCAACACATTCATGCTTTCTCTAGTAATACCACTTGATTCCTGGTTGGTCCAGGTCTGCTCTATTGTTTCACTCTTCCTCTGGATCCGTCTCTGGGCCTGTAGAATTTACCAAAGCCCGCAGAGGATCAGCAGCAGGCTCGTCAGCCTCAGCATCATCATGTGGCTGTTGTTCCAGGCCGGTCTATGTCTGGTCCTGGGGTGGTTGGTCACTGCCGGGTACACCTGCACCCAGCTCCTCCTTGCGGTCCTCCCTCGTCCTTTGTTGAGCGGCTTTGGTGCTGTGGTTGAGGTGGTACCAGGTGGACCTCCCTTCCACCTCGATGGCTGTTGGCGTTGCGTTGGTGACTTTGTATGGACCTTCTCTCCTGGGCTCGTTCCACTTTCTCCGGAACACCCTTAGGTACACCTGGTCGCCTGGTCCCACCCCCTTGGTGGGTCGTTTCTCCACCTCTGGAATTCTGTTTCTCCTATTAGAATACAAGCTTGTGCATGGAAGTCAGTTGTCTGATATACTTTTTCAATTTTATTTATAATTGTTCTAATGGGGGCCCCTTGTGGGGCCCTCAAAATGTAGGTGAAAGCATGGGTCGACCTGTAAGCATTTCATGCGGGGTTAGCTGGTCATTCTGTTAGCTTGCATGCGATAACTCATTAGTGTTAGTTGTAGTGCATCTACCCAATTCAATTTTCACTTGCAGAGATGTTAATTTCTGTCCCATTCACTCTTTCCACCGTTCCTTGTGACTGGGAATGGTAAACACAACCCAATCGCTGTTTGATGTGTGACTGCTGCACCACACTTTTCACAGTTTTCCGAATGAAAGCTGATCCATTGTCTGATCTAATTTCTAATTGAATTTCAAACTTTGGCAAGACTATTCTACATAAAAACTTGATTGCAATAGTCACACTTTGATCTTTTATTGGGACCGCTTCTACCCATCTGCTGAATCTGTCAATTGACTATTAGCATGTACCTTTTACCATATGCACTTTCGATCATATCAACATAGTCCAAGACCATATGTCTAAATGGTCCCCTGGGTGTGGGAATATGTCCCAATGGAGTAGTGCTTGTTTTTCATACGTAGTTTTCCGCACATACTTCACAATCGTTGAGCTGATTATCAATCATTGTTTGCAAGTATGGTGACCAAAAACCTTGTTTTCTGATTTTAAACCTTGTTTTCTGATTTCCTTCATTACCTCCCCCCTTGCGCCATGGTGAAAACCATGCGCATCTTTAATGAGAAAATGTACCAGCCAGGTAGGTGCAACAAAATGTCCATGCGCACCATGCCATGCACCTCTGTCAATGGCTGATTATGAGTATCCAACACCTTGTTTTAAGGCCAAGTTAGCTAAATAATTACCTTCTGCCCGTATCCCTCCTAAGGTGCTATTCCCTTTAACCTTAACTACAGCCAATCTAGTAGAAAGGGAAATTGCAGCCAGTAAATCCTAAACCAAATTTTGATATGATATGGGTTTCCCATCAACCGCTTTTAAACCACGCTGTTACCAAATTTAAATCATGCACTATACCGAAAACAAACCGCAAATCCTTATATACCTTAACAATGACCTGTCCTAGTTATTGCCACATATTCGCTGTTTAAGCCGGAATCTATCCTATCCTCCACTTTCAACCCAAATGGTTTCTCCTCGGATGGTTTCATCTTCTCATCACTTCATGATCAAGTGAGTCAGCTCTCAGCGACTTGGCCAAGTACTCGTGACTGTGCCTGCCTTAGGTTGTCCCGCGGTTTCAAGGTGTGATCTTTCCCGTCATAGGCTAACCAGCCTTCCCTACTGGCCTGTTGCAGGATGCTGTGTATGGGAATAAATCCCTTCTGATTCTTATGTTCAGCCCATTGGATAGGTGGCTGTGGAGGAGTAGAGACAGATATCTATGACAGCTATCCATGCAGTCCTGTGTATGCGTAATGGAGACTCCACACAGTGTTAACGCTGTAATTTTGACGCGGTGATGGACGAAGCTAACAAATAAAGATTTTCAACATAGCATAACAGCATTAGGCGTTGGCGTTTGCAAGGTAAACCCAAGTCTTCCCAATGTCAATAAACAATCTAACTTGTGCATTAGATCCCTTCCCAGCAGATTGCTGAAGTACCTTTCAATGATCACTTTAACCAGGTCATTGCAAATGTTCAGAGAACATTTATCTGACCAAAACAATTTGACAATTAAACAAATAAAACACAAACAACTAAAACAAAGACTAAACAACCTGCAATCTATTTTGACAAAACACATGGAAAGCAAGATATGGCTCGCCATGACAACAGAGGCGGGACTTATACCACGCAGTCCACTCTCCCCCCTTGGAGACACACCTCCTGTTAGACCTAGGCAACCCAGAGCAAACTTTCTTTCAACAGTTTCAACACCAAACTATGGAGGTATTTTAAGCAACCTAATGATGGACTTATTTTATTGTTACACACCAACACTGCGTATCAGGTTTTTGTCTTGTAATAACTACCGCGCTCCCGCAGGGTCCTTTTAGGGCGGGTTCCACTTCCTCAGTTTGGTGAGGAGGAATTTCCCTGAACTCTTACAAGAGTCCCCAGCGCTGGTTGACCCCTGGACTTCTGTGGACGAGCGGTAGAGGAGATAACTTTTGATTTAAATGAATAGTACCCAACTTAAATGAGCTGTTGGTCTGCTAATTGTCCCACAAAACACTAAAACACACACAGTTGTAATACAAATTCACAGAGAAAACATGAAAACAAATAACAGACACTAATACATCATTGATCTCTACATGTGTACTTTCTATGTCCCATCAGACCTTTAACTGTTCTAATGTTCACAGCGCTTTCTTTATTATGTTTTTATTCTAACCCCTCTAAGTCCTGCGATCCCCATGGGACATACTGAGCATGTTGTCCCTTTACCACTTTGCACTGTAAGGCGACCTTGTGTGTTTTAAAAGGCACCTTCAAATAAAATGTATTTATCATTATTATTATTATTACTACTAGTAGTAGTATAGGGTAAACTCCTGCATAACTCCTGCATAACTGGCGCTCTTGTCTTCCTTTGCGTCTTCTAAGTTCCTCTTGTAAGTCGAACTCATGGGGAACTGATCTACTGCTGCTGGGCTCGGCCCCCTCCTTTTCTTTCCCTGAAGTCCCACTGAAACTCTCTCCCTCATGACTGCGCTCCGCTGTCATCTTCATCTGACTTTCTTTTAACTTTCTTCCTTTCTTACCCCCCTCGTCTCCATCTCTATTACAATCGCTATCACTACTCCACTCTTTCACTGTTCTTCTAATTCTTTTATAACAGTCCATGTATAGGGATGGGTCTCTCCCTCTCTCTTGACCATGTTTCTCTCTTTCCCTTCTTTCACTTTCTCTAACTTTTCTTACCCCTTCTCTAACTTTTCTCTCTGCCTTCTCCGTATTCCTTCTTTTTGGAACATTCCTAATGTCATCCTCTCTTTTCTTCTCACTCATAACACATCTGTAGAGAATCTTATCTCCACAGCTTCGCTTATAAGGGTCCTGATAGTTGTGGATTAAGAAACTGTCCTTGTTGTAGTTATTGGTCTCACATCCCCTGTAGGAGTTGATGTGCTAATACTATCTGTAAGTAGTAGATGCTATCTCTTCACCTTCCACTAAAAGTGTTGTTGCTATGGCGATCGGCTGCCTAATAACTGATGCCTGTGTTGTGTCATCACCTAAATCTGTTACAAGCATTATTTTATGAATCGACAACGAGATACACACGAGACGTTTGAGATGTTTCTTTGGAAAAGAGCCCCCCCGGCCGTGGAGGTCCCTTCCTTCGCCTAAGGTTCTCGTGCAAATGTAGATAAAGAAAAACAGAGATTTAATGTCTCTTTGAACAAACTTCTTCATATTACTGACAAGTTAGCACTTAAAAATAATCAATCAGCTTTTACACAAAAACACTTTTTATTGCAGTAATTACATACTTACTTACTGTTAACATAGTTATTTATGAATTTAAAAGTCCCGATAATAAAATTCATGATCAGGTAATGTTTCCTAATATGTTTTTTATCCCTACTAGCCATTTCTAATATAATTTTTCTCTTTCCCCTTTTTAATTTATTTATTTCCTTTCCTTTTTTGTTAACCCTGTAATTTCTTATAATTTTAAAAGTCTCAATAATATAACTTATGATCAAGTAATGACCATCAATAAACAGAATTATTGTACTAGGCCCCATTCTGCCTTCTCCTCCCTTGCAGTTCCAAGAGTGCAGTAGGGGCGTGACCACGCGTCTGTATAACTTGTAGCTCCTCCTAAAATCCTCACATGCGCAGTTCACTTGTTAATGTGACTTCAGAGAGAGCAGAGTCTGTCCAATGCTCTTCTGAATCGGAGGGGGAAACCTGGTGGCCCCCCGACTAGAGAATTATTTGCAACGCCCCTGCAAGTCTTTCTCTACGTCAGCCAGCAGCTTCTTAATCTAAACAGTTTCACATTTTCAAGAGATGATAAGAATTCTTCCTTCAATATTTACATGAGGAGTCGTCACTCCCGCAATTAGACCACTTGTCATTAATAATATTTAGAGCTCAATTTACAAATAAGTAACTTCATTCACGCATATTTAGCACACTCACGCAACTTATTAATATCTATAACCGCTGTTTATTCTACTTTTTCCTTTCCAGTCTCTCACATATCTCACAAACATAGACTAAAATTAGCTTTAGGCCTAATGATACACATTCATTTTCTTACGCGCCAAATAATAGACTGGCCAACGCCTTTTTTTTTTTTTCTTTGTCTCCTTGACCCCCACCTTTTCTGATTCCTAACTTCTCCTCTTGCCTCGCTCTTTTCCTTTTTTTTTTTTTTTTTCTTCTCTGAGTTGCGGCTCCCCCGGAGCTGCTCGACCCCCACCTTTTCTCACTGTTCTCCTCTCCTTCTTTCTCACCCCTGCTCTCTATACAGGCTTCTCAAACCACTCTGCTCGACCCTATTACCTGACCCCTAGGTATACAAACACTATTCTTAATACAATTTATTTGAGCTTATTCTACTTGTTAGTTTAACAACTTTTCTTTATCTCTGCCGATTGGAATGCGCTCCCCTCCCACCTTTGGCGATTCTCACTTCTGCTCTGCCTGGGGGCTTACTCCCCCCTCCCTTCCTGATCACCAAGCTCTCTTTCTCTCTTGATCTATAGTAGCGGGTTGACTTATGTACTACAAATCCAGGAAGGTTTACACATTTGCTTCAGACAAATCAATTGTTACCAATATAATTATTACTAATATTGAGGTGCTTTCATACTCTTTTCCAGGCACTTCTCTGTCTTTCCAATTTATCTGCGACAGAATAATATAACAAAACGGGCCGTACAAGTCTCAGAGTGAAAAAACACTACCACGGCTTGAATACAGAAAGAAAACGACTTATGCAACTTTTTATAGCGTGTCGAAAATGGTCGAATTTGTCGTGCAAGGTCCTGAGTGAAAAAACACTAACTCGCCTTTAATCACAAAACAACGGTTGTCTTAGCCTTTCAGCTCAGACTTTTTATTTTTATGTCATTAAAAACCAGATCCATACAGGCCGTAACTTCCCTGCTTACCAAAAATAGATCTATACAGGTCGTCTCTTCCCTGCCTACTAGAAATAACACTACACAGGTCGTCTCTACCCTGCTTACTGGAAATAAAACTACACAGGTCGTCTCTACCCTGCTTACTGGAAATAAAACTACACAGGTCGTCTCTACCCTGCTTACTGGAAATAAAACTACACAGGTCATCTGGATCGCTTCCCCACTCCGCTATAATGTATATAAATCACAGTGTGTTGTGTGTTGAGAGTTGTGTGTGCATGCATGCGTCAATTCATTCCAAGTCACTCTCTCTCTCTCTCTCCTTTTATATGCTTTTGGTTCTTTTTTTGGAGAGACACAATACCTACGTTAGAATCGGGCAGACAATGATCACACAAATTTACTAAATTAATAAGTAAGAACAATGCTTACCTTTTCAAGTTGGGTGGCCACCCGTTTTTGTGTGACCCTTGCCGGTCCTCGACCCAGCCCAGCGGCCGGCGGATCTCTGTTCTTCAATCCTGTTCGTGACGCCAAATATGTGGTGGAAAAAACCGCATCTAACACTTAAACTGAAGAAGAGAGGTTGAGAGAGTCGAGGTCTGAAGATATAAGACTTTATTATCACTTGCAAGAAGTAACAACAGAATCTGAGTTGGTTTGCCAAAGAACTCCCGAGCTCCACACAGATCCCTTCTTTTAACCCCCTTTCTGTCGGGTTGGAATGTGCACTTGTTCATTTGTTTATTCCTAATAAGGATCCCTTAGTTACTCCTACACTATAGATAGTGCAAAGAACCCATACTGTCTGCAGTCCCTGACGTCAGTTACGATAACAAACCTTCCACCGCTAAACCAGGCCATAAGTTAAAGGGGGATGTTTGCATTAACAAACCTTCCCACGTCATACGGCTCACGGCCAACATAGCACTTATTCCTATCTGTTGGTTCTGTTTAGAATAAAGCACCATGTACTTGCTGACCCCTGTTTCACGCAACTTACTTCGTTCATATAGCATATTAGGCAAGATAATGAATGTTCTTTCTTATTTAATGGTAGAATATAAGGAATATATTTCTGTTAAATGTATAGTAAATAACTAGTAAATTTCTCCCATACCAGCAGCTCTCTGATATTATCATGCACGGCTGGCCAAAGACCTGCAAAGAAGTGCCTCATGCACTGCGTCCCTTCTTTTCCATGAAGGAAGAGCTGACTATTGACAATGGACTACTACTGCGTGGACAAAGGCTCATCATACCGGCAGTGTTACAGAGGTTTTACGTCACTCAGCTACACCAGGGCCACCCTGGAGTGGAAGCTACTAAACGCAGGGCCCGAGAGACAATGTACTGGCCCTCAATGTATGCAGATATTGAGAGAGAGGTATCACGGTGCACTGCCTGCAATGCCCTAGCACCACACCAAACAAAGGAACTTTGAATGGCAAGACAAGATGCATTTGGTACTGGTGGACTCTTACTCTGGGTGGTTTGAACTAGACTACCTACCCAATTTGAAAAGCACCACAGTGATTTCAAAATTAAAGCGACACTTCGCAACACATGGTGTTCCTCACACCCTCATGACTGACAATGGAACCCAGTTCACTGGGAAGGACTTTCTAGACTTTGTGCATGCTTGGGATTTCGAACACATCCGTAGCAGCCCATATTACCCTCAATCAAACGGCCTTGCGGAGCGTGCAGTACGATCAGCAAAGCACCTTCTGGAGAAGTGCTATCGTGATGGCACAGACATCCAAGCAGCTCTCCTTCATGCTCGCAACATTCCTCGTGCTGAACTCCCCTCTCCTGCCCAGTGTCTACTGTCCAGGAGGACCAGAACATTCTTGCCAGTAACTAAAGCAATGTTGCAGCCAGCTGTCCAAGCCAATGTCACTGCCACCATCACAAAACACAGAATGAGAGGAAAAGTCTATTATGACCGCACTGCCCAGCGCCTCCCTGCATTAAACCCAGGTCAAGTAGTCAGGATGCCACCAATGCCGTCTTCAGCAGCACCTCACCCAAACACCAACCACAATGATGAACCGCCGCCCACACCGTCCCGTGTCACTCCAATGACCTCCACGGGTGATTCAGCTGGCAAGCAACCAGTAGTGACGCGCGCAGGAAGGGTCAGCCAACCCAGCCAACGATATCAGGACTATGTCACCAAATAACCCCCTGTATCCTGAACCTCCTCACCACAGTCATAGTGTGATGATGTTGTGTAATTGTTACTGCTGAACCTTACTTGTTGCTAGTGTCTCACCATGGTAGTTCTCAAGTATGCTCTTAATCATTCTTTTGTGTTATTATTTCAGGGTTTTGTTGCTACTCGTGTTTTGAACAATTGTGTGCAGTGTTATGCGTTATATTGATCTTGACGAAAGGGGATGTAGAGTGGTGCCATTACCACTCTGATTATATAGACCACAGTTAGAAGTCGCCACTAGGTGGCGACTCTATGTTATGATAAATACTACCGACTACCTACTAGGGGTAGATTTGTTTAAATAAAGAACTACACAGTTGTACCCTACACCGGCTGTCTGTACCATCTTTACAGAACCGTCCTCCGCGGTTCACGCCTCCGCGTCGTCCATTCATTTCTGTTAATATTTAATCAATTAATAATACTTTAATGTGTTTTAGAGTTAAAATCGTGAGGTTTTTTTTATTTTCGAGCGGACTATTTAATATCTCCCGTATGCAGGCGTTGCCAAGCAACGTGGCCATAGCGTCTTCATAGCGTCAACGTCTTTCCTAGGTGTACATCAATCAGAATCAAGTATTCATCCAGACCATGGTAAGTAGTATTATTAGTAGACTAATAGAATAAATAGATAAATAGAGTAGACTAATAGACTAAGCTATATAGCCTATCGTAACTTTAGCGTCACCAGCTGGACATTCAGTGGTATTGGATGTGTTAACGACGCTCGTAGTGCACTACGAGGACAGCTGGAGCCCTCGTTAGCTACGAGAGTCTTAACGACGGTCATTACGCAACGATGCTTTCGGGAAACGGTGTGAAAACTGTCTGATGGTCGTACGACGAACTTAACGAACCACTTAGGCTAACGACGCTTTCGGGAAACTGGGCCCTGATTCCCTCACCATGTTTCAATGACGTCAGGTTGCTAGGGGCTACGGCTGAAAGACGCCGTGACCATAGACATATATACTATTTATATATATTGTGGCACCGTGAGAGGTTTGTATCAGTCTTTTCGGCGGGACACAGCTTAAGAAGCGCACGGAGAGAACAGGTCTTGGTAAAAATCAGAAGTACTTTTATTAAATGTCAACTAGAACCAAAAAATAGCGCCTTAAGGTCTGCGCAAACCAAACTCGGGGAATACTTCGCCCACACACAACATAAAGAGAGTTCGTAGAAACTGGAACAAAAAAACCCGGCAAAAGGTCCAGGGGTCGGTTTTCGGAGCCCGTCTCCATGTTCCTCAGAACAAAGTCAAATGTCTTTTGTCCAGCGCCTAGCCGCGGCTGCGCTACTCCAGGATATTTCTGTCACGCCCGTAATCCGTTCTTAGGTCCTGGTTCCTCTTCCTCTGTGGCCTTGTACCTGCCACGTACGCCTCCTCTCCAACCACTCTCCCTAATGGCAGGTAGCTCCCCTTTATATAGGGCCTTTGGGTTTTCTCCAATCAGTGGGCTTATTGCACGCAGGTGTGCGATGCACCCCTGGGTGCGGCGTGGTGCGTTGGCCACCAGATGGGGCCAATACCCCTTGTGCCTGGAGCCACAGGGCTGGGACGTATCGACCCTCGAGGATGCATCCTCTCACGGCGCCACACATCCTTTTCCCCGAGACCGACGTCCCTGTCGGGGTGAAGCCGCAGAAGAGGGGGTCCCGTCTGGAGAGGGCGTCGGCATTGCCGTGGCGCTTTCCGGATCTGTGAATGACAGAAAAATTAAAGGCTTGCACACTCAAAAACCACCTGGTTACCCTACGGTTGGTTTCACGGTTCCGGGCCATCCACTGGAGTGGAGCGTGGTCCGTCACTACGGTGAACCGCCGGCCCAATAGGTAGAATCGCAGCGACTCTAGGGCCCAGGTCACCGCCAAACACTCCTTCTCTACTGTCGCGTAGTTGCGCTCCCGGGGCAGGAGCGTTCGGCTAATGTATAGGACGGGGTGCTCCTCCCCTCCCCGCAGCTGGGAGAGGACAGCCCCCAACCCCACTTCAGAGGCATCTGCCTGGACCACGAACTCCTGGGTAAAATCCGGGGCCACGAGCACTGGCCCAGTGCAGAGTGCTTGCTTTAGTTGCGCAAACGCCGCCTCGGCGGCTGGGTTCCACCCTACCATCCGGGAGTGGCGTTTTGTGGTAAGCTCGGTAAGAGGCGCTGCGATGGTGGCAAAGCCCCCTATGAACCGCCGGTAATATCCGGCCAGACCCAGGAAGGCTCGGACCTGTTTCTTGGTAACGGGCCGCGGCCACTCTCGGATGGCCCGCAGTTTGGCCTCCTGGGGTTTGACTAGTCCCCGGCCGATCGTGTAGCCGAGGTAATTAGTCTCACTGAAGGCGAGGCGGCACTTTTTCGGATTCGCGGTGAGCCCCGCCTCCCGCAGGGAATCGAGTACCGCTTGTACCCGGGACAGGTGGCTCCCCCAGTCCGGGCTTTGGATCACGACGTCATCCAGGTAAGCCGCTGCATACTGCCGGTGGGGGGCCAGAACCCGGTCCATTAACCGCTGGAAGGTGGCCGGTGCGCCGTGCAGCCCAAAGGGTAGTCGCGTGTACTGGTACAATCCCGTGGGGGTGGCGAATGCCGTCTTGGCCTTTGCTGCGGGGGAGAGGGGGACCTGCCAGTATCCTTTTGTCAGGTCCAGCGTAGTCAGGAACCGCGCGTGGCCCAACGAGTCGATGAGCTCGTCCACCCGCGGCATGGGGTAGGCATCAAATTCCGACACCTCGTTGAGTTTCCGGTAGTCATTACAGAAACGCACTGTTCCGTCGGGCTTCGGTACCAGTACAATCGGGCTTGCCCATGCACTCTGGGACTCCTCTATGACCCCTAACTCCAGCATCTTTTGTACTTCCTCCTGAATCGCCACCCGGCGAGCCTCCGGCACTCGGTACGGGCGTTGGTGGACTGTCTGCCCAGGCCGGGTGCGAATTTTGTGGCAGATCACTTCTGTCTGCCCGGGCAGTGAGGAGAAGACGTCCGTGTTCCGTTCGACTAGCTCGAGCGTCATTTGTCGCTGATGTGGGGACAGCCCCGCCCCCACCTGCACTTCATCCCGGGCCGGTATACTGGAGGCGGCCGGGGGAAGACAGGCGAACAGCACCTCTCGTGCGTGCCACTTTTTTAACAAGTTTACATGATACAGTTGTATCTTTTTACGTTTGTCGTGCTGTAGTGGTGGATTTCCTCGTTCGTTTGCGCGAACTAGTTCGCGTCGTTCAGTTCGCCATGAAGAGTCGTTCGTTCGTTCGTTCGTTCGTGTTTCCGGTAGCGCTGAATCATTCACTGACTCGTTCAGTCGTTCAGTCGTTCACTTAGCTCCTCCCTCGTTCGCGAATCATGAACGACTCGGCTCAGGGCTGTCATTCGCGAACGGCGAATGCCAGCCGAGTCGGTCAGACTCGGCTCCTCCTCGTTCACACAACATTCAAACGAATCACGAATGCAGCTGAGTCGGTCTCGGACTCCCTCGTTCTTCTCATTTACTAACTAATCATGAAATCACGATTCACAATCGTGCAATGGTGCTTGATGGCGTTAATAAATGTGTTAATAGCAAATACAACATTGTGTCTGGTTGAATATGTTAACATATGTATTTCATTTGAGTTCAACAGATTTATTTAATGTATGCATAATGACATGTCAGGATCAAAATGCCCCGTTCCCCCAATTCAACGTAACGTTAGACAAACCAAACGCAGCGGGATGTGTGTGTGTGTGTGTGTGTGTGTGTGTGGGGGGGGGGGGGGCGTAGTAGATTATTGGATGTATATCAGCAAGATAATAGACTTGATTTAGCAATGATGAGTTTAAAGTTAATGATGTACAGTTGTGTTTATTCTGGGCATATTTGATTTACTATTGTGAAGATGGCCATTGGCCACCCCCACTCAAGACCAAGATCCACCAAGGTGGGGGTCCCGGCCGGGTTGCGTGCGTGAGAAGGAAGCATGAAAGAACGAGACAGATTGACGAGACATTCAAATATTTTATTAATCTGGCATGACACAGAAAATACAAAGACAGCATGTATTTACCATTTCACTGATATGTAAATGTAAAAGGCAATATTCAAATGTGAAAGTGGTATTGTTAATGTGTCAACCATTCGAAAGCGTCCTAGACTGTCACAGACAGACAAACAACATACATTGGCTGGCTCTCGTGATGACGAGTCGTGAGTGACGTCTCAGTCCTCGAGTCAATCAGTCAGCGAACGACTCGCGAATCAGCGGCGCCGCGAATCAGCGCGTCAGAGAGACTCAGCGAACGAGACGAACGACGCGAACGACGGTGGAGAACGAGGTCAGTTCGTTCACTTTCAAGAGTCGTTCGTTCGAACTAGTTCGTTCGCGAACGACCCATCACTATCGTGCTGCCTTATTTTGTAATTTACCTCCCCCACCCGTTCTACGACTTCGTATGGCCCTTGCCAGCTGGCCAGGAATTTGCACTCCACTGTGGGCACCAGCACCAACACCCGGTCTCCGGGCTGGAACTCCCTGGGCTGGGCGGGCCGGTTGTACGTGGCTTGCTGCTGTCGTTGTGCTGTCTCCATATGTTCCCGCATCATGGGGTAGATCGCCCTCATCCGCTCTTTCATGGCCCCGACGTGCTCAATGACAGACCGCTGTTGGCACGGCTGTTCCTCCCAGGCCTCCTTTAGGATGTCGAGGAGGCCCCGGGGCCGGTAGGAGAGCAGCAGCTCAAACGGGGCGAACCCCGTGGAAGCCTGCGGCACCTCCCGTATGGCGAACAGCAGGTAGGGGAGGAGCTGGTCCCAGTTCCGGCCGTCCTGTTCAATGGCCTTGCGGAGCATGGATTTAAGTGTTTGATTAAAACGTTCCACCAACCCGTCTGTCTGGGGGTGGTAAACGGAGGTTCTGACCTGTTTTATTTTCAAAAACTTGCAGAATTCTGCCATCACCCGGGACATAAAGGGGCTCCCCTGGTCCGTTAAAATCTCCTTTGGTATGCCCAGACTGCTGGAGAGCTGAAACAGTTCATGGGCGATGTGGCGGGAGGTAGCCTTTCTCAGGGGGATGGCTTCAGGGTATCGGGTGGCGTAATCCAGGATCACCAGGATGTACTGGTGCCCCCGCGCGCTCTTGGGCAACGGCCCTACAATGTCCATTCCTATTCTTTCAAACGGGGTTCCTATAATGGGTAGCGGGATGAGGGGATTACGGTATGCGGTCTTTGGCGCCACCTTCTGGCACTCGGGGCATGTGCGGCAAAAGTTCTCGGTGTCTTTATGCACTCCTGGCCAAAAGAACCGCTGTAAGACTCTCTCCTTGGTCTTCTCCATTCCCAGGTGTGCTCCTAGGGGATGGGCGTGGGCATAGTCGAGCACCTGCGCGCGACGGGACCGGGGCACGAGGAGTTGACAGATTATTTCGCCGTCCTTCTTTACCACCTGATACGCTAGACCCCGGCTTATAGCGAAGTGGGGATAGGTAGGGCTCTCCCTGCCTCCCAGCACCGCCCCCTCCATCACCTGCACGCGTCGGAGGGCCTGGGCCAGGGTTTGGTCCTGCAATTGATCGGTCCCGTACTCGCCTTGAAGGGGGGGTCGTTCCTCGGGTCCCGGGTTCTCCCCCTCGCTGGAGGTTTCGGCGGGGGCGGGGAGCTCGCCCTCCTCCGCTGAGTCCGGGGCCGTATCTGTGTCCGAGGGGCCGGTGGCGACTCCTGCAAGAGTAAAAGGGGGGGTGAGAGGGCTGGCGGCTTGTCGGCGGCCCCGCGAGGGCACTCTATGAATGTCTCTGGCGCGTGCCTCAGTCATATTCCCCTTCGCTCTCTTACCCTTAGTGGTCTCACGGTGTCGTCGCTCCTGTGTCTCCCTCCAGAGCTGGTGGAAGGCGGGGCAGTCGCGCCCGATCAGCACCGGTACGGGAAGGGCGTCCACGACCCCCGCCAGCGTGTGGATGGTGCCTCGGGTGGTTGTGATGGGTAGGACCACCGTGGGGTAGTCCCGCGTATCGCCGTGGACACACGAGACCGGGAGCATCCGTCCGGGGGCTAGGTTCTCAATGTTCACCAGATCCCGATGTACCAGGGTGGCCCGGCTCCCTGAGTCTAGCAGGGCCTCCACGTCATGGTGGTTCACCGTCACGGGGCACGTGGGGGCTCGTTCGTGTCCGGTCTCTGTAACTCCCACCAGCGACGCAAACAGGTGGGCTCCCTGGGCGGACTCTGCGGTGGGCATGGACTCGTCCATGGTTTTCCCGCACTGCCAGGAGATGTGTCCGAGCTCGCCACACCTGTAGCACTGGCGGGTCTCTGCACCTCGTGCTGTTCCCCCGATCCCCCGGCTGTCTACCAACCGGCGCGGTGGCGGCGGCGGCGGCGGCGACTCGTGGCGGGGTGGGAGGGGGTACTCTGGTACTCTTTGGGCGCGTTCCAGTTGCTCGTAGGGTGGACGCGCGGCTGGGCTCTCTCCGGAGGGCGCGCAGCCGCTCTATGGTAGCCTGGTGTCGCTCCACGGCCTCCACGGCTTCCTCTACGGTCGTCAGGCTCTGCTGCCCGATAGCCCGCTGGGTCTCGTAGGGGAGGGACCCTAGATAGCGGTCCACTTGTAGGGTCTCGATAACGGCCGCAGTCGTGTTAACTGCCGGCTCCAGCCACTGTCGCAGCAGACGCCCGAGTTCATGCATCTGGGCCCGCGGTGGTTGGTCGGGCTGGAAATTCCAGGCATGGTATCGCTGGGCTCGCCCCGCCTTCGTCAGCCCATGCCGGCTGAGAATCTCCGCTTTGAGTACCTCGTACTCAGTCTCCTGATGCGGTCCGAGGTCGCGGACCGCGTTCAGGGATTCCCCCGTTAGGTAAGGGGCTATCAGGCCCACCCACTGGTCCCTGGGCCACGCTTCCCGGACGGCTGTGGCCTCAAAGGCATGGAGGTACGCCTCAACGTCATCCGTAGCCCCCATCTTGGCTATGAAATGACCGACCTTTATCGGGCGGTTGCCCCGCTCCGTCGCCAGCTGTTGGAGCTGCAGTTTGGCCTCCTTCAGCTGATTGGTGCGCCGCTGTTCCTCCAGGATGGCCAGGAGGGCCGCTTGCAGAGCCTCCATGCCAGGTAGAGGGTTGAGGGATAGTCTCTGAAAATGTGCAACCAGCTGCTCGTCGTCGGTCTCCGTCAAGCACTCTCTGGTTAAAGCTGTGCCCGCATCCTCCACCATATGTGGCACCGTGAGAGGTTTGTATCAGTCTTTTCGGCGGGACACAGCTTAAGAAGCACACGGAGAGAACAGGTCTTGGTAAAAATCAGAAGTACTTTTATTAAATGTCAACTAGAACCAAAAAATAGCGCCTTAAGGTCTGCGCAAACCAAACTCGGGGAATACTTCGCCCACACACAACATAAAGAGAGTTTGTAGAAACTGGAACAAAAAAACCCGGCAAAAGGTCCAGGGGTCGGTTTTCGGAGCCCGTCTCCACGTTCCTCAGAACAAAGTCAAATGTCTTTTGTCCAGCGCCTAGCCGCGGCTGCGCTACTCCAGGATATTTCTGTCACGCCCGTAATCCGTTCTTAGGTCCTGGTTCCTCTTCCTCTGTGGCCTTGTACCTGCCACGTACGCCTCCTCTCCAACCACTCTCCCTAATGGCAGGTAGCTCCCCTTTATATAGGGCCTTTGGGTTTTCTCCAATCAGTGGGCTTATTGCACGCAGGTGTGCGATGCACCCCTGGGTGCGGCGTGGTGCGTTGGCCACCAGATGGGGCCAATACCCCTTGTGCCTGGAGCCACAGGGCTGGGACGTATCGACCCTCGAGGATGCATCCTCTCACGGCGCCACAATATATATATGTTAATATATATATATATATATATATATATATATATATATATATATTAACATATATATATATATATATATATATATATATATATATAATGTCTATGGCCGTGACCACCTGTCCCATTGGGAGGACCTATCAGCCGGAAGTACTGTCCTTACTGTACTATTGTTTATGTTGTAATGTCATAATATTGTTGACAATAAAGTTTGTTAAAAAAACAACAACAACTATTATTGTCCCACACCACAATGTATGTCCCACAATGTGAACTCCAAACAATTCATGTTTATCCAATTCATGGACAAACAAAGCAGCTGGAAACACGTCTAAAAAACACTTGATATAAAATGTAGCCTATATTTATATTTTTACAACATCAATCTCCCTATAATATGAACAAAATATGTTCAGGTTATACTTTCTCTCTTGAAAACGGGCAAAACGCTAACCCTAACCCGGAAAATGAATTAAAAAAACTACAAACGTTCGGAAAATGCAATACACTGAAGTGTGCGGCGCCATGTTTTTTTCCGCCATGTTTTTTGTAGTTCTAAAATGTTTAATTAAAGTTTTCCCTATTATGTGAAAATGTGTCAAGGAACTTCGCAAGTGTATTATATGTTTTAGGGACTGGGGAGCACATTTATTTGGTCAGATTTCATTTTCATTTACTATTGTTAATTGGGTGAAATCTGGTTTTGACCCTACCCAGTAGCGCCCCCTGATGGTTTGGCAAAGGCCACAAAGGCCATGATAGAAGAAGTCAAGAGCTTTCCAAAAATGTTTTCCCCATGTTTGTATCACATTGTGTTGCTTTTCTGTAAGCCTTTAAAAGAGCCTTAGGTTCAAGGTTCAAAGGGCATTCCTGAGGAGCAGGAACCACCCAGAATGTTCACATTCTGGCATATCTGTACTCTGCAGATCAAGACCTTTCCAACGATGTATTCAATGTCATCCTACGACAAAGTTTCATTTTTATCTTGCTCACTGCCAAGGCACTTAGGCCTACTGATGTGTACTTTCTCACAGCCTATATAGAGCCAAGATGGATACATTTGGAGCAGTTTAGACCCCATTTACCCCTTAAACTACTTAATGTTTCATATAAATATTTCCATATTACTTAATAAGACCATTTATAGCCATTGTGATATTTTATCAATCTTTTATTGAGAGTTTCCTGAGCTTTTCTTTTATCTGCTGGTTTCACAGCCTCACAATAAAAGACAGAAACAGCCTGAACAGTATTGTTAAAATCTGTTCTAACATCACCGGAGTGAAACAAAGGGACTTGAATTCAAGTGAATTTTCTCTGTTGCCATCAGAGCGTCGTTATGTTTTACCTGCTTGTAAAGCTAACCGCTATTTCAAATCGTTCATCCCCTCTTCAATTTGACTACTACCTACATTCTCTGCATTGAGTAGTCAAATCATTGTTATTGTTGGTGAATGTTTTTTTATATTATGATGTTTATCAAGTTTATCAACATTATTTATTTATAGATTCAGATTTTGTTTGTATTGTATACTCACAACTTTATTTGAGAGGTGACTAGCCTTTATTTATATAGCATTTAAATTAATTCATTGTACAAGTACAGAGACAACAAAATGCAGTTTAGCATACTTGTACTCTGAGCAATGACAATAAAGTTGAATCTAATCTAATAAGTAACCGATTAGGTAGCCTTAATCAAATAAATAAGTTGAAATTTGTAAATTAATTAGTGTAAATTAATCATGACATGCCTGAATCACAGCACTCTATAATAATTCCAGTGTTTGCTACCATTTGCAATTTATTCACAATCAGTTGTGGGAAAGTGGCAGAAATATGACTGTATGAGTGACAGTTATGAATTATGTTAATTATTTAGGATATTTGTTTATTTATTTTATTTTGCTCTCCTTAAATTGACTCCTGCAGCCATTGCAACGAACACACTTCAAAACGCGCAACTTTTACCTTGCTTTACTTTGAAGGCGAGCTGTCTCTGTTTCCGGCTCTCGACTTCCTGGTTCAAATTTCATTGTACAACTTGGATAATGGAACAAGCTGACGCTTTGGCGCGCTGAATTGCATTGCACGTCTCGGACAATGAAATTAGGCAATACCCCCTAAACGGGCCTTTTTCATTATACAACGTGAACAACTGTAAATTGATTATACTTCATACACGGACCCAAATTCCACCTTTTTGCCGGTGCATTTGTGGTTTTAAGAAGCTACCATTACTACGAATCTGATATGTCCTGCCAAAGAACGTCACTACAAACTACTAGAAATATTCAATCTGGTGTAAATACAAAACAATGTTGACTCATGGACATAGTAGCTGGTATAATAATGTCCAACATCAAAACATTTAAGAATGTGTGAGGTGTACCATGGGATGACCCACTAGGGTTCATCATATGCCCTGTAAATGACTCACTTCAGGCCACATGTATTGATACATATTGTCTCAGTTTTTACGGCATATTCAGTTGATCAGCAGCACTAGAGACCCACAGAGAGCTCACACCACATCTGTCTATGAGAGAGAGAGAGAGAGAGAGAGAGTTGTGTGAGTGTGAGAGAGAGTGTGTGTGAGAGTGTGTGTGTGTGGTGCGAGTGTGAGAGAGAGTGTGTGTATCCTTGCTTTGTGGCCTCTGGAGTGTAAAAGCTGGAGTCAGCGGGGGGGCTCCTCTACTTTTCCTGCTGTTCCATTATAGAGAGACGGATCATGAAAATAAAAGAAAATCATAATGGCGTGCAAGCGTTTTGTCATTTTCCATCACTCACGCTTTGTTTGTGCATCGCGCAGGCATAGAGACCGCCGGTGTCAAGGATGTTATCAAACACATCACATTGTCCAATGACAGGCGGCACACATGCTGTACTTATCTGGCCTGTCAGCCGATCCATAATAACATCTGCTCCATGACTGGCCTTTGTCACCTCTTCCCAGAGAACTGTGTATTATTTATTCACTCTCTACGTGGGGAAGCCTGGTCCTGTCGGACGGTGGGAGGGGGGTGTTCCACTTCCAGCCAAAGGAGCATCGGGTTCCGTTTACCTGATTCTTACTGATCCGTATTCATTGCAGGTTGTTTTGAATAAAAGTTATGTTATGTAAGTGATAATCTACGACGAGGTGTGCATGTGCGAAAAATAATGCACAACGCGGGGGCTAAGAACGGTTTGCCTCCGTGAAGTGCTTATACCACGGCCACTTGCGAATCATTAAAAATATAAGGGTGTTGATTCATATTTTGGGGTAATTCCGTCTCAAAATTACAACTTTTAGCTCGCACTACTTTTTGTGTTCCTGGAAACAAACGTGAAATGGCCGGCGAAATATATGGGTCTGACTAATGCCTGGAACGCAATCAGTTAACATGAGATTCATATGGAATGCGGTCTTAGTAACAACATGGCAACTTTACCTTATTACTCCATTAAATAGAGACGATCTTAGTAACGATGTTGTGTGGGGTTCAAGGAGAGCCAGGGCCCAGATGCAGAGACGTAGAAGAACAAAGTTTATTTGACAAAGTAGCAACAGAAAATCTCCGGCAGGGAAAACGTTAACGGGAAAAAGCAAAAACTGAAAAACCGACTCTAAAGGGAAAGTAGCAAATTAAAGGAAGAAAATCAAAATCACCATCAAAGGGAAAAATGCAAAGTACAACGAAAACAACTAGGAGAAACTCAACTAGCGAGAACTATCAAAATACACAAGCGACGGACAAGGAGATACTTAAGTTTGCGAGAAGGGGAGTTGGAGAGCAACGGGAGCGTAGGAGACTGTAGCGGGAACAAAGGAATCGTCTGGCACTGAGGAGTGTTTGGAGCTGGCTTAAGTAGCCGGTCTGATTACGAACTAGCGTCAGGTGTGTGAGAGAACCCAGCTCCCTGTTGCTCAGCCCATCCTCCTCGCGCTCTGCCTACAGGCACAGGGAAAACAAAGTCAGATACAAAAGATCTGGATCATGACAAACGACCTGGCAACGTTACCTTATTACTCCAGTAAATAGAGACGATCTTAGTAACGATCTGGCAACAGGGAAGCTAAGCGTAGTCCCGTCCGAGTCCAGTCCAAGTTGACAGTAACGTTTTGTTTAGCGCATTTAGATGGTGGTAAGAATGCTTATGTTACGATCGTGTCATAGCCGTGCATGTTATGGAAAAAAAATCAACACCTCTGCAGTAATTTAGAATCAAGTATTCACCCGGGCTATGGTATAAGTAAGGGATAATCCACGACGAGGTGTGCATGTATCCAAAAATAATGCATGCTCACAAATAATGTACTTCGCCTCCGCAAAGTGCATTATTTTTTAATACATGCACAGCTCAGAGTGGATTATCCTGCTTATACCATGGCCACTTGCGAATCATTAAAATATAAGAGTGTTGATTCGTATTTTGGGGTAATTCTGTCTCAAAATTACAACTTTCAGCTTGCACTACACTTATACTTTTTGTATTCCTGGAAGCAAATGACAGGAGAAATATATGTGGCTGACTAATGCCTGGGTCTGACTAATGCCTAATGTCAGTTAACATGAGATTCATATGGAATCTGGATGTTACCTTATTACCCCAGTAAATAGAGACGATCTTAGTAACAACATGGTGTTACGTTAAAACGGAGGAACCCAAAAGCAGATCACAAACAAACAAAAAGAATATGGCTTAGACCCAGACGGAGTATCCTTCCCAGTCCACCAAATATTGAAGACCCCTACCACGGCGCCACACATCAGTGTAGGTTGAGATACATGAAATGTGGGATGTATTCTCATTGACTGGGGAAGCTTGACTGTCTTGTCTGACAGCTGAAGGGTTAATAATACTCTCAATCTGAACGGGGCCAATGTAACGAGGAGAGAGAGGGAATGTCTCGAGAGGAAGGCCAAATCTTCTGACCTGGTTTGTAGGCAGGAGCAAGATTCCGGCGACGGTTAGCGATTTGGCGGTTGTGATCTCGGAGCGAAGCAGAGCTGAGCGGGCATCTCTTCAAACCTTCTGACAGCGACGAACATGAGCCTGGACAGAAGGGACTGCAATCTCCTCCTCCTGAACCGAGCGCAGATGGGGCTGAAAGCCCAATGAATACTGAAATGGAGACCGGGGGCTGTGCTGATGAGGGAGTTGTGGGAATATTCCACCCAGGCGAGTTGTGTGCTCCATGAAGATGGATTGTTAGCAGTGATGCAACGAAGGGCAGCTTCCAGGTCCTGATTTGCTTGTTCTGTTTGTCTATTGGTCTGGGGATGAAAACCAGAGGAAAGACTCACAAGGCTCCGAGGGCTAAACAGAAGGATTTCCAAACCTGAGAGATGAATTGAGGGCCACGGTAGGAAACTATGTCCAAAGGGATCCAATGCAGGCGGAACACATGGTTCACTAGGTGGTCAGCAGTCTCACGAGCTGTGGGGAGTTTAGGAAGAGCCACAAAATGGACCGCTTTGGAGAGTCGATCCACAATAGTTAAAAATACTATGTTACCTTGTGAGGGAGGAAGGCCTGTGACAAAGCCCAGAGCTATATTAGTCCAGGGACGTCCTGGTATGGGCAATGGACGGAGCAAACCAGCTGGAGCCTGATGGGAGGCTTTTCCGCGCACACATGCAATACAAGGTAGATGTAAGCTCTGGTGTCTGTTTCCATGGTAGGCCACCAGAAATGTTGCCTAAGGAGGGACAGGGTACAGACTATGCCAGGATGGCAGGCAAACCTGGAAGTGTGCCCCCACAGAAGCACCTAAGAACGGACAGAGTCGGGAACAAAAAGTCTATTAGGTGGACCATTACCTGGGTCAGGTTGTACCTGCTGGGCCTCCCTCACCCAAGACTCCACCTCCCAAGTCACAGCAGCAACTACACAGGAGGATGGAAGAATGTTGTCTGGCCTAGAGGGAACCTCTCCTGTGGGAAACTGTTGGGAGAGAGCATCAGGTTTCGTATTCTTAGAACCAGGACAGTAAGTTAGCGTAAAGTTAAACCGACCAAAAAACAGGGCCCAGCAGGCTTGGCGAGAGTTCAGCGGCTTAGCAGTTTGGATGTAGGCCAAATTCTTATGGTCGGTCTAAACGATTAAAGGGTGATCTGCTCCCTCTAGCCAGTGTCTCTACTCCTCCAAGGCTAGTTTAACTGCCAACAATTCCCTGTTGCCAACATCATAGTTCCGCTCCGCTGGATTCAGACGATGAGAGAAAAAAGCACAGGGATGCAGCTTTTGGTCTGGAATAGAGCGCTGAGACAACACCGCCCCGACTCCAGTGTCGGAAGCATCCACCTCCAAAATGAACTGACGATTGGGGTCAGGCTGAACCAAAATAGGGGCCGAGGTGAATCTGTGCTTCATCTCTTTGAATGCAGCCTCAGCTTTAGGGGTCCAAGAGAAGGGGGAGCAAGGTGAGGTGAGCTGGGTGAGCTACGGGGTGTTGAATGCTGTTTTCCATTCATCCCCTTCCCTAATCCTAACCAAGTGGTATGCATTCCTCAGGTCCAGCTTTGAGAAGACAGTGGCACCGTGAAGGGGTTCAAAAGCTAAACTTATAAGTGGCAGAGGGTACGTGTTTTTGCCAGTTGTGTTATACAGGGCCT
Source organism: Merluccius polli (assembly GCA_030340625.1). NCBI lineage: Eukaryota > Metazoa > Chordata > Actinopteri > Gadiformes > Merlucciidae > Merluccius > Merluccius polli. Next base: position 609,595 of record JAOPHQ010002277.1, read on the forward strand.
GGTAATCAATGCATGGGCGAAGGGTCTTGTCTATCTTGGATACAAAGAAGAACCCGGCACCAACAGGAGAGGAAGAGGGACGGATGATACCTGCAGCAACAGAGTTGTTGATGTACTTATCCATTGTCTCCCTTTCAGGACGAGACAGATTGTATAACCGGCTGGTAGGTAGAAGGGGATCCAGGAAGGAGGACAATGGTGCAGTCATAGGGGCGATGTGGTGGCATGGATAGGGCCTTCTCCTTGCTGAAGACCTCCCCCAAATCATGATACTCTGGGCCCAGTATTTCAAAACTTGTAATCTGGATCAGGATAATCCGGATAATGAAATCCTGCTTTTCTCAGTCATGGATCAAGGTGATCCTGCTGACTTTATCTGAGTATTTCAAAACACTGGCAGGGTGGATCACCGTGATCCCGATCTGGGCGGATACGGATTTCCAAATCTCGTATCTCCGCCTCCGGATCGAAACATGGCGGACTACCTCATGAAAGGAGCAGCTGGAAGCACGACTTCCACGTCAAAAGTGTATGTTTACCGTCGTCTAATGTGTAGTGGTTTTAAGACTTCTTGAATCATCACCTAATTAAAATCAGGCCGTAGCGATCTCTAATTGAGCTGCGGCCGCGCTAATGGTAGCTAACTTGGCTCCATTGATTGTGTGTTAAGCAGCTAGTGGGCTAGTGAGGAAGCTGCTTGGTTGATGAATTTTAACTAAGGTCTGTGGAGCAGGTTAAACTTTGGTGGAAGAACTTAAAGCAAAAAGCCACCAAGGACCAGGCAGAGGCAAAAAAAAACAAACTGGGAACAAGTAGCCTAGAACTCTAGACACCCCCTAGCGGCAGCAAATTTATTTGGCAGCTAGGTAGGTCTAGCACGGCTCCGTCGGCTTTTTGGTGCTGGAAACACCAAGTATGTCTGACCAATCACAGCATGAGGGGCGGAGTCGGAAGCCGGGCTACCATGACGACAGAGTTGCGACGGTTCCGTGTTAGAGGTAAACATGGCTGCTGCTGCTGGCGAACGGTTGTCTTTCCACTCGGCTTTGGCCGCGACTCTTCAAGACTTGAAGTTAACATTTTATTTGAGAAAAGAACAAAGAACGGCACTGAAGTCTTTCCTCGAAAATAAATATGTATTCGGAGTTTTGATTAATTACGTAGTCAGAGCGACGGCTCTGACTACGTCACCTTCTTCGTTGCTCTGATTGGTTGTAGCGCTATCCTATTGCGTGCAGAGGGAACTTGAAAGACAACCGTTTATCCCGCCCACACTGCCAATGGAGCTGAGCCAGACCTTACATCTTTCTGATGTGGGTCTGGCTTGCCAGGCTAGGGAACAAGCCCTTCAAAGGTGAGACCTAACTGTCTGTTTTCTAGATTATGATATAATATCATATCACATATCTATAATATTATGTATTACATTGTCACCAATTTAAGCTATTAACAGCTGCACAGCCTTATGGAGTTGACTGAAATTCAGGACTTGTTAGTGCACACAACCAAAGGGCCCTGAAGTTGTGTAAACTCAATAAGGCTGTGCAGCTAGTTACCTAATTAAGTTTGTTAGTTTTCATACTTTTCCATTTTACAGTGCACTTATATCCCATATTATGTTAAATGTACTCATTTCATGTCACTTTTGTGAAGCACCATGAGCTACATGTCTTATATGAAATGTGCAATACAAATGTTTTATTTTTTAAAGGTGGTGAATTCTCAGAGGCTGTCCTCGACATCCTTGGAGGGGAGAGTTCCCACGCCCTCCATGGGATTTTGCCAGCCAGTGTTGGGGAGCCAGCTGACGAGCCACTCAACCTCTAATCTGAATGTGTGTTCCTCACACCTGTGGAGGCTCCAGAGGGTGAACCTTTAACCAGCACCAGCATTGCTCCACCCGATCCACCACAAGAGGTTCATGGGCCAGAGCCAGAGCGTCGGAGATGGAAGAGGCATGCCAGTGATGAGGATGCTTATCAAAAGCTCAAAATGGGGACAGAGAGGGCGGTCAAACAAATTGAACTGGCCAATGAACAAATAAAGCTGACGCTGCTTCAGCAAAAATAAACAGAACTGAAAATAAAGCTGTTAGAAAAACAGCTCACTTCTGACCTCTTAGCTGGGTTAGGTCCTACAATGAAATTGTCAAACACTGAACTAATTGCTGGCTGATTATCCCACACGGCGGTAGCCCAGCTTAATGCACTTCCCCTAAGAAGACCCATAACAAATGTTATCTTGGCGCTATCACTACCAAAAGCAGATGGCTGCTGCCGAAACACTAGTGAGCACTGGAGAAGGAAAGCATTACATTTACCTAAATCTCCAGAGTAGGGCTCAGGAAGTGGCAGATGAGGCTCTCTGGACTGAAGAATGGGTGGAGCAAGGGTGGCCGAAACAGGTAGGTTTGGTTGGTCTCCAGAGGGTTGCCTGGGGAAAGCCTCCCTGAGCCTAGAACAGACTTGGTCCACCTGGCCTCCGATCCGGGTTACCTGTATGATCAATAACCAAATCTCCCCCACAACATCCTGAAGATGGTGTTGTTCGATTTGAGCTCCTTGTAAGTCCAGAGTTTGGCGGACCAAGTCTGGATCTGCTGGGTCCATGTTGGCCAGATCGTTCTGTTACGTTAAACAGAGGAACCCAAGAGCAGATCACAAACTCTGTTGTTACGATTCCAATAGACAGGCTTTATTGAAAATCCGGGGAATGAAATGGTGAGGTGTAGCTCCTGCTGGCAGTGGTGAGAGAATATGGCTTAGACCCAGACGGAGTGGAACTTGAAGATAGAGTCAGCATGGCAGACAGGAAGGAACAGGCAGGTAGCTGTAGTTGAGGGTATGATCCTGAGACACGAGAAAAAACAAGGCTAATGTTTGTAGCAAAAAAACACTTTTCTTAAGTGTTCTTAAGTTTTCTCTAACTTGGCCAAGAAAGTCACTACCAGGCTTGTAGATACATCTGGCGGAAAGTGGATGGAGAACCGGGGTTTAAATACTACAGGGCTGATGAGTTGATGGCTGGCAGGTTTGAGCAGTTAGCCAGGTGAGCAGGTAATCAAGGAGAGTGGGAGGAGTCCAAACACAGACACAGGGAAACCAAGGAGGAGAAAACTACTCACTCTAACACAGCAATGGGGAAGCTTTCTGAACGTAGTCCCCTCCAAGTCCCGTCCAAGTTGACAGTTATTAACGTTTTGTTTAGCGCATTCATTTTTAGACCGGTGATGAGGCTGCTTGCGTCATGTCCGTGCATGTTATCGAACAATAATGTACACCTCTCCAGCCAATCAGAATCAAGTATTCACCCGGGCCATGGTATACATTTAATCAATCATTCATTACTCATGTGGTTTGCAAGAAGGCTAGCAAACAAGTATTCAGGGTCGCAATGGAAACAGTTCAGTAGTAGGGATTCTTATTGAAAGAATATTTACTCATTCAATGTTACTGTCACTGTCACTTAAACTACTAAACGCTACTAAAACAAATGTGTTTGCAGTGGCAACCAGCCCTGCAGGAAACATTCACTCATTGATGGCTGCAATGCTCCAATTACATGGTCAGGCAAATAGTAACCCAAGTCCTTAGAATAGATCAACTAAGAAGATACACTTACTGTACGTTCACACCAAAAGCGTCTTGCGCTGCAAAGACGCTTTGACGCTCAAAAAGATTCACTGCGAATATTTTTGTTCGCTTTTGACGCTCAAGACGCTCAATGACGTACCATTAAATTATGCAGACGCATTTAAAGGAGCCGTATGCTTTTAGACAGCCATATCAAAGAGTGAACTCCCACACACTTTGGCCATATATTGCAGAGACGGTTTTGCTTGTTTGATAAACGATAGTCGCACATCCCTCGTAACTACGCCGTGAAGGTGAACCCTCCCGGACTCCGCTATTAACATGAACCGCTCCGCAGGAGGAGCCGCACATCCACGCGCACCGGACACCACAATACAAACACACATGTTTTACATTTGATTGCTTTTAAATAAAGTTGTGTGCAGTTATACGGTAAATACGATTAAGTGTCCAATGTCTCCTTCCTGGTCCAGAACCGCTTGGTCCATGCCGTTAATGGGCGGCCCGCTTCGTGCGTGTGTTTGTAAAAATGATATTTAAGCTGACTATTACGGTATTGTCTCTGAAATAAAAAAGACTTGGATCGTACAACACCGGGCGCCCCGCCACAGCCGCGATTATCTTTTCCGTCGACATTTTACAGTAGGAACCAACAAAGTACAGTAGGAACCAAAGTGCCGGTGTTCCCCGGGACCCACCCAAACGGAGAGCGTCTACATTCAGATTGGCTGTCAGTTTTTGCCGCTGAAACGCGTCATAGTCATTTGCATAAAGTTAAACTGTCTTCAACTTTTTTTTGACGCTCTGGACGCTCAACTTTTGACGCTGGAAGCGTTGGACGCTTGTGACGCTTTGGACGCTCTTGCCCATAGAAAGTGAATGACTTCCGGCGTCTTTGCAGCGCAAGACGCTTTTGGTGTGAACGTACAGTTAGATCATTTTCAATTTGCCCCTTGAGATAGACAATACCTCTCCTCTCCTTAACTCCTCACCTATCGCCTACCTTAACAACAGTAACACCTACGTGAGAATACTGTCCATCGACAGCTCAGCATTCAACACCATCTTCCCCTCCAAACTGATCACCAAACTCAGTGACCTGGGCATCAACACCTCCCTCTGCAACTGGATACTGAACTTCCTACCCAACAGACCCCAGTTTGTTAGGTTAGACGACCCCACCTCCTCAACTCTCATCCCGAACTCCGCGTCCGACAGGGCTGTGTGCTGTGTCTGCTCCTCTACTCCCGCTTCACCTACGACTGTACACCTGTACATGGTTCTGATACCATTATCAAGTTTGCAGACGACACAATGGTAGTTGGCCTCATCAGCGAGAACAATGATTGGGCCTACAGGGAGGAGGTCCAGCACCTATTTTCATCAACAACCTGGCTGTCAACACCAAGAAGACCAAGGATCTCATTGTGGACTACAGGAAGGCCAAAGGTGGCACACACCTCCGTATCAACTGGATGGAGGTTGAGAGTGTCAGCTTTAAGTTCCTGGGTGTCCACATCTCAGAGGATCTCTCTTGGACCCTCAACATTTCAACCCTGATTAAGAAGGCTCACCAGCATCTCTTCTTCCTGAGGAGATTGAAGAAAGTCTGTCTCCAAAGATTCATCACTGGGTCCTCTGCGTGGTCATCGTCAGGGACAGCTCTCACCCCAGCCACGGACTGTTTGCCCTCCTCTCCTCTGGGAGGCACTACATGTCTCTCTGGTCCCGGACCAGCAGGTTCAGAAACAGCTTCTTTCCTGTGGGTGTCACCCTGCTGAACTCTTCACCGCTGTGATCTGGTCTCCCTCTATCCCATCTTTTCTTCTGCACAGTCAGAGAGAGAGAGAGAGAGAGAGAGAGAGAGAGAGGAAAGAAATCATTCATGAAATTATCCAACTGCTTCAATAATCTAGTTTATTGACTTAATTTGTATTATCATATATTACGTACAGTGCACTCAACAGTTCTGTAAGTGTGTAATTTTCAGCTGTGTCTGAGGTCTACGCTGAATTTACTTGCCCAGTCTCTGACGACATTAAATCGACAAATTTTAGGTCAAGTTTATTTGCGTCATCCTGTATCACAAATCAGTCCTCAAGGGCTTAACAGGATAGCAACCCTGTAACCTTAAAGGAGAACCAAACCACAGATGCACACACATACACACACACACAGACACAGACACACACACACACATAGGATACAAAGCAATCAGAAGTAGTATAGACAAACAATACATCTCTGTCCCTTTCTAAAAGTCTATGAAAAAGTTACATTTCAAACCATATGGTAGGATGCAAAAGTGGAATAGAAATAATACATCAAATTCCCAACTCTTGAAGCATGTCCGCTTTCAACAGTTGAACTTTCTTTCAACAGAGAGACAAAAAAAAAAAAAAGAACAAATAACATCCACAGAGGGAAGATGAGCTCTGTATTCAAACAATCGACTTCAGGTCAACTTTGGCAGCCATAGAAAGAAAACAGAAAGTAAGATAAGTAAGCAATAGACTGCTAGTTTGACCTAATAATATAATTATCTCAAATAATTATTTATTTGAGTAACTTTAAATCAGTAACTTAATTCCAAAACAAGATAGTGTGTGTGTGTGTGTGTGTGTGTGTGCATGTGTGTGTATGTATGTGTGTGCGCTACAGCTTGAGATCTCTGCCTGAACCCGACGCGACCCGACGGGTTCAGGACGTTTTTTTTTAATTTTATTTTTGGAGCCGTTCGCTCAAACTCAGTAGGCCTAAATAAAGTTAAGACATAAATAAATATAATCTGTGGGAGCACGAGCTTGTTCATACATCCATGGTTATGTTTCTATATCTAATTAAATGAAGTGATGAAAAGACCAACTGATCGTGAACAGCAGCACACCTGATATCAACGCAGTTACTGACTGGGGTGAAGATCGCTGTTGAGAATTGTGAACCAGATTGAATGACATTATTAAATGAATGATTAGATGCTTTGGGAAACGACATGTTTAACGTTGGTTAATTAGGGCCATTAAAAACATGGTCTAATTCTTATAGGCATATTTCTATCAATAGTGCATAGCATGCTTCCACTGTTTATATGGGCCTATCAACTACTTGCGCACATACCTATACACATACATGTACTTATGACTGTCGCAAAAGTTGCAACAGTCAAAAGATACATCTTAACTCAGCTATCTCTGTTGTATATTAGCAATTGGTTAACTTAGCGATTTGGAGTCCTTGAAACTTGTTCAAGTGACCTCCTTACTGTACCGACAACTAGGGATGAGCGAGTACAGCATTATCTGTATCTGTATGTATCTGTATCTGTTAACCATATGAATTATCTGTAACTGTACTCGGAGTGGGCGGGGCCTAACCCGGACGTGGGTGGGATTTAACCCGGAAGTGGGTCGGGTTGTCTTGAAATGAGCGAGGTTTTAACCGGTATGTTATTTTAAGCATGCAATTGATATGGGTTGATCAGAAATTGTTATTTATTGCTGATTAGAAAACTATTTACAGGACAGCATCCGCATTGGTAACCCTTCCTTTTACAGTCCGGTAATTACCAGCTAATTACCTGGTAATAAGATGTATTTACTAAGTAATAACCAGGTAATTAAATGTAATTACCTTGTAATTACCAGTTACCAGGTAATACCAAGTACTTACCAGGTAATTACCAAGTATTTACATTACATATTTACCTGGTAACTACCACTTATTTACCTGGTAGTTACCTGATATTTACCTGGTAACTACCACTTATTTACCTGGTAGTTACCTGATATTTACCTGGTAACTACCACTTATTTACCTGGTAGTTACCTGATATTTACCTGGTAAATACCAACAAGTTACCCAGTATTTACTAGATATATACTGAAAACTACCAGGTATTTATCCAGGAATTATAGATTATGTATTACCAATCAACCTCTGTGGTGACAGTGAGGGTAGTAATGACTCTGATATTTACCTGGTAATTACCCAGTATTTACTTGATAACTTGCAACTCTTTACTAAGTAATTACTTTCTAATTACCCAGTAGTTACAATTTACCCAATAACCCCCATGTATGTATGCAGATATTGACTGGTATTTACCCAGTAATTACAAATGTGTACCACGTACATTCCAAAACATTATCAGGTAAAACCCTGTGAATTACCCTGTAAGGAAGGTGGAACTGTACTGTAAAAGGAAGCGTGGTTTGTTTCAATGATATTAATATACTTTCCTGGTAACTGTAGATTATAATCATCTACCACCCATTAGGGTGTGTAGTTTTGAACATGGTATCTGGCAAAAACTCCCATATCTCCCTGATAATTATCGGGGTGATATCAGAGTTTTACAGAGTAGTTACCCTGTAAGAAAGGTGGAACTGTACTGTAAAAGGAAGCGTGGTTTGTTTCAATGATATTACTGTAGCTCCCAAGTAGTACACACGAGGCCAGAGGTCTTTGTTAGAAAACAGGGTTTATTTTCCAGGTGGAACCAACCCGTGAGAACTGGGTTTAAAGAGAAAAATAATTCAAATCAATAAATACAATTGACAATATGCAAATGTCCGTTTTTTCAGCAGCACAACAGGTGTTACATTTACACCAAAAACCACTACACACACCTCACATACAGTCCGCAACTCAATATTAACTTGTAAATTGACAAACTTAACTTACATATACATATTCACCACTTTACATCGTATGCAAATCACCATCACGCACCAACCATGCAATGGAATGCAACACAATACAATCGTTCACGTTCTTCATAGACGTAAATAAAAGATAAACATGCCTCGTCCACTGCTAACTACTTAAGGAGGGAATTTTCTAGTATGCGTCTTCCTTGTCCTTTATAGTTGTTCTACTTTAAGTGCCTTTAGCTTTTAACTTTAACTTATTGCTTATAGAACGTGCTGCTTCTTTCGCGCTGTTTGGCTAGGTGCGTTGCTAAAAGGTGTCGTGTAGGAATTAAACATATGCCGGCGGCAATTAGTTCCGCCCCAATGCCATTCTAAACAGTTGAACAAAAAAAACGGGAGGTTAATCCTGGATAAATACCTGGATAAATACCTGGTAGTTTTCAGTATATATCTAGTAAATACTGGGTAACTTGTTGGTATTTACCAGGTAACTACCAGGTAAATAAGTGGTAGTTACCAGGTAAATATCAGGTAACTACCAGGTAAATAAGTGGTAGTTACCAGGTAAATATCAGGTAACTACCAGGTAAATAAGTGGTAGTTACCAGGTAAATATCAGGTAACTACCAGGTAAATAAGTGGTAGTTACCAGGTAAATATGTAATGTAAATACTTGGTAATTACCTGGTAAGTACTTGGTAATTACATTTAATTACCTGGTTATTACTTAGTAAATACATCTTATTACCAGGTAATTAGCTGGTAATTACCGGACTGTAAAAGGAAGGGTTACCAAAAAAACTGGTTAGAGCCAGGCAGCCAGATGAAGGTTAAAAAAAGAAAACGAAAAAAAAATCTCTGACAGGCAGAGACGCAACGCGAGTCGGCACCACGTCTGAACGAACCCACATTTACCAGAACTCTACTGGTTCATAAGTAAGTACCAACCTAAGTAATAACAAACCTGAAGCTGAAGAAACCCTAAACATTAACGGAAAATGACCTGCGAACCTGAGTGACTGAGGGAGAGACAGAGAGCTGTTCTGTGTGTGAGTGATCAGAGCGACACAACAACACATCTGCATTGTGTAGGGGAGGGGCGCTGTAGCCTATCACAGAACGCTGACACAGTCAGCTACCCAATGAGGATTTTCATTCAATCCAAGCACAGATATTGACTCGTATTACCGGTACTCGTATAATACTCGTACTCGGCAAAAGTGCTTTATCCTTACCGGATACTCGTTTCAGCCGAGTTTCCGGCTCAACTCTACCGACAACGATATATTGTTGTACTTTCTTCTGACAAAAGTCGCTTTAGACAAAAGCGACATGCCCTAAATGTAAATGTAAGAAAAATGTCTGGCTGTAATCAGGCTCGACTTAAAAAGGTTATTGAAGTGCGGTTTCAGGTCGAGTTCGGACAGAATTTTGTCGGGCTTTGGCCTTGATGGGCTCAACTTTTCAGGCCTGCACGTGGGTGTGTGTGTATGTATGTGTGTGCACATGAGTGTGTGTGCGCGCTAGTATATCGATATTGGCTCTTGTGTTCTTGGCCAAACTCTGTGAAAATGGTCCAGCAGGGCACGGGCCCAACACATCCCACTCCCTCATTAGGAATCTGTTTGAATTGAGGAACCCCCTTCAGGAGTTCACTACATGGTCAAATACACCCGGAGTTGCTTCTTCTGTTCGCCACGAGCACAGAGAGAGTAGCCACTTTTTAAAAATGGCTGGCAGCTCCTTCAACTTCAAACACAAAAGTGATTGGGGGCCCAGAAAATGCAAGAAAGGGAGCCAGACAGAGCAGACAGAGTGAGCTCAGATGTGCATAACTATGTTTGATACAGTGGATGTTTGAGGAGAGAAAATATGACGATGGTAAAATAGAGTGTGTGTGTGTGTGAGAGTGTGTGTGTGTGAGAGTTGGACAAGCTCTTGAGACTATTGCCCACTCCACGTTGTATAATTCAACAAGCTGGACAATGCTCTTGGGGTTTGTGCTTGAGGGGAAACCATTTACGCTGCACAGGAACAGTCTCTTGATTTTGGATCACGGCCACACCCACTTGCTTGAATGAGAATTTATTTCCATCCAAATCCTACCAAATTCTTTACTTTAGAATTTTCACTTTGCCAGTGGTCCCTTTAACCCCATGTTTTCTTCATCCTCACCTATCATCTCCTCCATCAACACACACCAGAGCTGGGGACCTGGGACTCGGAAAATGGGGACTTAACTTGGACTCACCTGCTGTGAGACTTGACTTGGAATAGCCTGCTGTGAGACAAGAAGAAAACAAATGCTCTGGTTCTAATGGCTATGATAAAGAATCATTGAATGCATTCTTTGTTTGTTGCGCCACAGCTGGATGCATATCAGGGAAAGATTAGCCTTCATTATTATTATTATCTCAGCCAGATTTCCCTGGCTACAGTAGTTGGCCACGGACATGGAGGCAAGTGCCACCGTCAGCAACCTCTGCTCTGAAGCACGTCAGGTAGCCCGATACACATGCTGGGCCTCACCTTGTTTAGCGATGTTATTTCGGACACCCATCAGTTAACACCGCTAGACCCACTGGGACTTTCACTGCTCACATGCACATTTCGCGCCCCGCTTTAGATCGATTTATTACGGATCACAATCTATTCCAATATCATTCTAACTCAGTCAAAAAAAAACAATATCAGCCTAAGTACTTCTAACGTTATGGCCACAGACACCAAGGCTGGTCGCAACACTTTGAGCCGTCCATCCCACCAGTGCTTACCAAACCTCATAGCCTACTTTAGGAAACCCTGTTGTCATTTAAATGTCCGTGATTGGAGTTTATCTGTTCCACTAGGTCTATGGCTTTTGCCTGACTTGTTATTAAAAGAGAAAACTAAACTGAACTATACTGGACGGATTGAATTAAATGAAACACTTCGTCATTAATTTCTTATTATTTAAATAAAATGTATTTATATTTATATGTCTTATTTATGGACTAACATAATTATCCATTATCATCATATTCAAACTTGTGACATTGATTCTCAACTGGAAACGTTTTTATTTGTTATACTGTAGGCCTTTATCTCTTCAACAACAACCATGCTTGTGCTTTTCTGGTGTCTTTATTTTTGCATTAAAAAAATATAAATTATAAATAACCATGTTTTACACAACAAATTAAACAACTTATTGAATCATCTTATTAATCAACCAAAAATGTTTTGTTTTAAATCTGCAACGCTCATTGCAAATGTATCAGTGTCCGCTTTTATTTATCCATGTCCACTTTTACTATTAAGACTTGAGACTTGACTTGTCTGCCTCAGTGTCTGTAGGGTCATGTTCTACAACATATACATGCACGCACACACGCACACAACCTCACACCCTCATTTTCTCACCCATGCACACACACAATTTGACATACCACTTTTGTTGTTCATGCAATTTCTCTCTCTCTCTCTGGTGGTTTTGGTGTTCCTAATTTTCTACACGGCCGTGGCTAGTGTTAGTGATTTCCCAGTTTACTTCTTCAAGCAATTATGCAAAAAGGCAGAAAACCATTTCACAGTGAATCAACAAAAAGCAAAGGGAGAGCTGTGGAAGTGCGGGCGAGAGTGAATAGAGAGAGGGACTGAAGTTTTCTTTCTTGTTTTCACATTGTTTGTTTCTCATGGCCTCTTCTAACCAAATCCCTTTTTTTCTCATTCACTCTTTTCCCCTTTTTTATTTCTGTGCTATTCCTGTGATACCCACCCAACCAAAAGCTGCCAAATGTCCCGTGTGATGAATGTAGTACTGTTATCTAATCTATTATAGTTATTTAACAACCTATCAAGGAAGGGCTAAACTTTGTGGGGGACAGTGTGATGAAATGCAGTCCAACTGTGGTTCATGATCGCCATTGATTTGTACAAACAGCTATTATGCTGATGAACACATCTTGTACATGTGTGTATTTGGTAGGGCTGTGCAGAGAGCCCAGTATTTGTATCTGTATTTGTTGAGGCAGCAAAATTATTTGTATTTGTATTCGAATAAAAGTGGAAATAGGCGTAACAATCTAATTTTAGGATGTTAAGGTGTTAATATAAGTGTTATTCAACAAACTATTATAATAATTACGAACACTTAAATGTAATATTTGTTTATGGTTTTCATAGCAATAAACATGTATAACCATAAACATCATTGAAAAGAAAATGTGAACATTGTGGGGTGGTGCCCTTATTGGAGGATGCTGAACAGATGGAATATAAACACACTAGGGCTGCACGATATGAGGAAAACATGCCATATGCGATAATGTTGAATATTGCGATGACGATATGACTTGTGATAAATAAACAAATATTGAAGTGTGCACAGTTATTACTTTATTATTATAATATTAACGTTATTAAAAATGATTTAACTTTCCAAATTAGCAGGGGGGCTCCCCGTAATTCGCACCCTGTGGTGTTTTTCCATACACATGTGCTGTCTGGGTTTGACTTGGTTTGACTCGGCATCTCAGCCCAGCATGGCTGGGATTTGCAGGGCTACCCACTTGAAGGTGTGTCTTTGACTGATGACGCGCTCAACTAAAGTTATCTGGTCCAATGTTGCATACCCATCTGACCTCAGCGCAACCTGCTTGGAGGAGGGTCGGGCGCACTTTTGCCCAACTCCAAAGATGTTCCATCTTGGGCACGACTCGGCACAACACGGTGCGTTTAAACTGGTAATGGAAAGCAAATCAGTGCAGCATAGTTTGACTCTCACTTTGCGCGACCAAAAGTGCCAATGGAAAATCGCCACTTCAAACAACAAAGTTAACAATAATTTAGATTAATAATTAAAGCTTATATTTGCGTTAACATTAAAGCACATGCCTTTGAAAGCGTCAAAGCAGAATTGCAAATTTATGTAAATATCACAAAAGAGTGCACACAGATAAGCCTAAGCCTACAGGCAATTCCTTGCCAACAAAAAGCTGCTGGAAGCAGCCAGTAAAGGGCAGAAATATGGCAAATAGACAGCTATATTGCCAGTTATATGCTGATTACACTAGAGTAATTAGAGTTTTGTATTTATATTATTATATACATGACCTTGAGTTGACGCTAGTAGACACTTCGCTCTTCACTCTCCGCTCTTACTTTCTTACTTTTCTTTTTTTTCCCATTGTAATCCTGTCCTTTTGCTACAAAATTTATGGAAAGCGGGTCCTGGATACTTCTAAATCACTGGGAGCTTAATTTATGAAAGTATCTGAAGGCTACCACTATTATTTAAACCCTTTTTACTTCGTGAGTGTGGCCTATCAGCAGCATAAGCCTGCACTATACTGACTGGGTTTGTGGAGCTAAGCTAAGCTAATTAGCAACAAGATGCCTCCCTTTTCCACGGATGACTACTACAAACTTCTCCAGAAGATAGCAGTACTGGAGACGAAAATTCTGCGACTCGAAGTCAACGTGGAGGTAAATGGTCAATATGGGAATGAAACCACTCTACCGATGACCCAAATCAGTGGAAAGGAGCAGGCTAACAGACAAATGCTTTGTGCAAAGCCAAAGCATAATTCATGTAAAGATAAATCGCCTCCCTCAGATATGGGAAGACGGTTAACAGGCAGAACCCAGCACCTGGAGACTCATGATGATACTGAGTGGCCTGCACTGCCGTCACACAGGAGGGTCTCTTCAACCCCAGTACCAAGGAGAAAACAGCCGTGGAATGTGGCTAAAACAAAAAGTAAGAGCAAACCGACCAAAGACACAGGGATTCTACTAGAGAACAGATTTGCTCCACTTTTACAAGACCCTGACTCCCCAAAAGAAAGGTCATCTTCCAGCACCGGAGAAAGGTATGAGGCTAAATCATATACTAAAAGGCTGCAGAAAGAGCTAACCACTGGGCCTCAAACGCTGATAGTGGGTGACGGAGCTGTGAATAAGACAAAACACTTTTTCAGAAAAAACACCAAAGTACTTTGTTTTACCAATGATATGGTGTCCGATACAATCCAAAACAACAGATAAGACATCCTTCTGGAGAAAAATTGCTACCGCCTGAGATAAGGATTGACCATGAACGACAGCACACCGAGAGAGAGGCTTTAACGTCATCATCCTTACCCCAACACGAGGAGTCTCCCCCAGCCCCAACAACCCAACAGGAGGAGTCTCCCCCAGCCCCAACAGCCCAACAAGTGGAGTCTCCCCCAGCCCCACCAGGAGACTCCCAACTTTCACCCACCGGGACCCCATCCAGCCTTTCATTCTCTCCACGCAGTCTGGATTCCCCATTCCCCCATTTTCTGGATTTCACCGACAGGATGAATGACCTTTTCAATGTTGGAATCCAACTCACACCACATCCAAATCCCATTTTTTCTCCCCTAAATCCCCCTCCTCGTCCAGCCCCTCCCATTCCACCACGCTGGAAAACACCATCACCCAAACGTCACAGAGCCCCCCCCCCACCTCCTCTGACTCAGATAATCTGTGAGTTGGACTGATATGTGCCGGGTCCAGGCTGCAATACTGATACCAGTAATGTTCTCCCCCAGGAAAAGTCAGGGCCCTATGGAGTTCAGATAGCCTTCTCAATCCCTGTGATGACAGGTAACAGAAGAATGGTTAAACTGGTGAGAAATAAAAAGGGTAAATCTGCCAATTTATTAAGTATAGCATGTCAACCTCGAAATATACCAGTGTCTCCTGCTATCTCCACAAGATTAGCTCTACTCAATATCAGATCACTAGTCAACAAATCACTGTTAGTTAATGATGTCATTATGACCTATGATCTAGATCTTTTACTTCTTAGTGAAACATGGCTGACTGAATGTAGCTGTTGTGCTATTCTCAATGAGTAAGTAAGGCGGGGGAGTTGCTGCCATCTTTAAATCTGTATTTCAATGCAAGGAAATTATGTTAGGTGATTTTAGCTCTTTTGAATATCTCTGTTTTTTTACTAAAAGTTGATCCAAAAGTTATTTTTTTAATCATTTATAGACCTCCAAGATACTCAGGAAAATTCATTGATGAGTTTGCTGAACTGCTGTCAGTTATCTGCACTGATTACAACTTTTTTATCATAACAGGGGATTTTAACATTCACGTAGACAATAACATGGACAGTAATGCTAAAGAACTCTCTGCTCTACTTGACACTTTTGGCCTCTTCCAACATGTGAAAGGGCCCACACACACTCGAGGCCACACTCTGGATCTGGTTATCTCTAAAGGTGTTAACATTTCTTCTGTTGATGTTAAGGACTTGGCTCTTTCTGATCATTTCTGTGTGTTCTTTGACTTACAGATCATTCCAAATGTTCAGTTAACCTCTGTGTCTGTTAAGAGAAGGTACATAAATGAGAATACCAGTGCAAAGTTTATGGAGGCTATAGCTATGTCACCAACTGTGAGTGCAGAGTCAGTTGATGAACTCCTAGATAAATTTAACTGGAAAATCTCAAATGTCATGGATGCTGTTGCACCTATTAAAACTAAGACGACCCTGATCAGAAAGAAAACACCATGGAGGCACACTATGATGGTAAAGGCTTTAAAAACAGAATGCAGGAAAGCAGAGTGTAAGTGGAGAAAAACTAAACTTCAAATTCACCATGACCTCTACAAAATAAGTCTTTGTAATTTTAACTATGAGTTAGTCAAGGCTAGACAGCGACACTTTTCTAAAATTATTAATAAGAACATCAACAACACTCGCACTCTATTTGCTATGGTTGATAAGCTGACAAACCCCCCTAAACAGATAGCTCCAGAACTCCTTTCCACAGCAAAATGCAATGAATTTGCTTGCTTTTTCAGTGAAAAAATCCAGTCCATAAGGTTAAATATTAACACAAATCAACAAAACAATAAAATAATGCAATCCCTATGACCTCCCAGGAATAACTCAACTGCGATGTCAGAATTTAATACAGTTGACCAAAAAACCATAGAGGAAACAGTTCAGCATCTAAAACCATCAACATGCTGTCTTGACACGATGCCATCAGACTTTTTAAAAACTATTGTGTCCAAATAGATTTGCGACAAATACTAAATAGCTCACTTCAATCGGGCACGTTTCCTAAATCCCTAAAAGTAGCTGCCATTAAGCCACTCTTAAAAAAGAGAACGCTGGATGCTTCCATGTTAACCAACTACAGACCTATCTCAAATCTTCCTTTTATAGCCAAGATCGTTGAGAAAGTGGTTTTTAATCAACTCAGCAATTTCTTGAATTCCAGTGGCCTTTTTGACAAATTTCAATCAGGCTTCCGACCTCATCACAGTACAGAAACAGCTCTTATTAGAGTGTTAAATTATATTAGGTTAAACACTGACTCAGGCAAGGTGTCAGTTCTGGTCCTGTTGGATCTCAGTGCTGCATTTGACACTGTGGATCACAGTATATTGTTGAACAGGTTGGAAACTTGGGCAGGACTCAGCAGAACAGTCCTAGAATGGTTCAGGTCCTACTTGGAAGAGCGGAGTTATGTTGTGACCATTGGAAGTTATGAATCCAATCGAATGGCTATGACATATGGAGTTCCTCAGGGGTCAGTTCTTCTGTTCAGTCTATATATGCTGCCTTTGGGTCAAGTTCTGCAGAACTCTAATGTAGACTATCACAGTTATGCAGATGACACGCAGATATACATAGCACTATCCTCAGATGACTACAGTCCAATACAGTCATTGTGTCACTGTTTAGAGCAAGTAACAAATTGGATGAACCAAAATTTCCTTCAATTAAATCAGGACAAAACTGAGGTATTTGTTTTTGGCAATAAAGAGAAGAGGATTGCCGTCAGTAAACATCTCGAGTCACTCTCTCTAAAAACTAGGGACCAAGTCAGAAACCTTGGCGTGCTGATAGACTCAGATTTGACCTTCAGCAGTCATATCAAATCCATCACCAAAACAGCCTTCTATCAGCTTAAGAACATATCCAGAGTGAAGGGTTTTATGTCTCAAACAGACCAGGAGAAGTTGATTCATGCTTTCATCTCCAGTAGACTCGACTACTGTAACGGTCTTCTGACTGGACTCCCACAAAAAAGCATTAAACAGCTGCAGCTCATTCAGAATGCTGCAGCTCGAGTTTTAACCAGAACAAAGAGATCAGAGCACATTACTCCAGTTCTAAAGTCTTTACACTGGCTCCCAGTCAGCTATAGAATAGACTTTAAAGTTCTGCTACTGGTCTACAAATCACTGAATGGTTTAGGTCCAGAATACATGAATGACATCTTAGTAGAATACAAACCCAGTAGGGCTCTGAGATCTACTGACTCAGGTCAGATAGTGAAGCCCAGAGTTCAAACTAAACATGGTGAAGCAGCTTTTAGCTGTTATGCTGCACAAAACTGGAACAAACTTCCAGCCAAACTGAAATCAGCCCCAACTGTGAACATTTTTAAATCCAGGTTAAAAACACTTCTCTTCTCCTGTGCTTATGATTGAGCTTGTTCAAAGCACTTTAAATTGTAAATTTTAATTGCACTATGTCCTTTTAAATCATGATTTTATGCTGCTCTTATAGTATTTTATTTATTTCTATTCTTCTGTAGTTGTTTTTATTTATTATTATTATTATTATTATTATTTTTAAATTTTATTTTATTTTTTTTATTTCAATTCTTATTGTTTTATGTAAAGCGCATTGAGTTGCCATTGTGTATGAAATGCGCTATATAAATAAAGCTGCCTTGTTTTCGGTGTAATGCATGATTTGGTAAAATTGGTAACAGCGTGGTTTAAAAGCGATTGATGGTAAACCCATATCGTATCAACATTTGGTTTAGGATTTACTGGCTGCAATTTCCCTTTCTACTGGATTGGCTGTAGTTGAGCTTAAAGGGCATAGCACCTTAGGAGGGATACAGGCAAGGTAATAATTTAGCTAACTTAGCCTCAAGCAAGGAGTTGGACAATCATAATCAGACATTAATAGAGGTGCATGGCGTGGTGCTCATGGACATTTTGTTGCGCCTACCTGGTTGTTACATATACTCATTAAAGATGCGCATGGTTTTGACCATGGCGCAAGGGGGGAGGTAATGAAGGAAATCAGAAAACAAGGTTTGAGAATCAGAAAACAAGGTTTAAAAACAGAAAACAAGGTTTAAAAACAGAAAACAAGGTTTAAAAACAGAAAACAAGGTTTTTATCAGAAAACAAGATTTTTGGTCACCATACTTGCAAACAATGATTGATAATCAGCTCAATGATTGTGTAGTATGTGCAGAAAACAACATAAGAAAAAACAATCACTACTCCGGTGGGACACATTCCCACACCCGAGAGACCATTTAGACATCAGGTCTTGGACTATGTTGATATGATCAGTGTATATTAGGGATGCAACGGTACAGTTTTGCCACGGTTCGGTTTGTATCACGGTTTTTGGGCCACGGTAACGGTTCGGTTTCAATATATCAATATTATCTTGGCTCTAGCATACAGGAGGTTATATTTGCCTTTTCTATTTCAAATCAACAATGTGCTTCTACTTACAGAGAAAATATTAAATGCATAGCCAGACACAGATGAAGCAGAATCACAAAAATGTATTATAAGAAAAGAACACCATCATTGCCTTCTGTCATAAACAGGCAATATTATCCATAGTGAAGTGCAGCATAAAGTAATGTGTAATTATTTACATTATTCAATAAACTCACTCTTCTTCACACATTTAAAGAAAATACTTAACTGTTACACTAGGGTGACCATATTTCCTGAACCTAAAACCGGGACACTTTGCGGGGGGCGGGGGGGGCTGGCGGAACATTTCGGTTGCGCGATTGACAACAGGGGACATTTCATAGTGGTTGGTGGAAACCGGGACACTTTAGCGTCCCGACAGGCTTTTGTCGGGACTCGGGACACGCAACTCAAAATCGGGACTGTCCCGGTAAAACCGGGACGTCTGGTCACCCTATGTTATACACCCTCAAAAAAGTAGTGAACAATTCTGACACACACTTCGTACAGTTCAGGAACAATCTTACTGCTGAAATGCGTGCGGGAGGGGATATTGAAGCGATGATCGAGAACATTTATCATGTAGCGGAATCCAGTGCTTGCACACTGTGCTTTGTTTGCTGACGGTCTTTTTGCCTTGTTCGTCATACTCCACGCTGAAGCCAAAATGTTCCCATACAGCGGATTTATAAGATGACGGTGCCTCTTCAAATTTCCTTTTCTCTGTTTCGCGTCCACTCGCCATGATCATGCATGCAGCCGCCCGCCGGTAAAGTTTGTTTCTTCTCACATGGCTCCCCTTCATTTGCATTTCAACGCGCTTATTGGGTCTTGGGAAATTCAGTAAAATTCTGATTGGTTGTTGCAAGGTTGAGGAGAGGCAAGCTGAACAGTCAGAGAAAACGCATCCCCTGGGTCCTAAGCACTCCTTCTATCGCTCCCAGGCTACGCGCGCGCAATAACCTTGTATTAAATAAAAAGTTTAATGTCGCGTATTACCGAAATATTGCGGTTTAGGTGAGTCTATCGAACCGAACAGGCCAAACCGAACGGTTCAATAACATATCGAAAACCGTTGCATCCCTAGTGTATATGGTAAAAGGTACATGCTAGTAGTCATTGACAGATTCAGCAGATGGGTAGAAGCGGTCCCATCAAAAGATCAAAGTGTGACTACTGTAATCAAGTTTTTGACTAGAAAAATCATGCCAAGGTTTGGAATTCAATCAGAAATTAGCTCAGACAATGGATCAGATTTCATTCAGAAAACTGTGAAAAGTACGGTGCAGCAGTTATGCATCAAACAGCGATTAGGTTGTGTTTACCATCCCCAGTCACAAGGAATGGTGGAAAGAGTGAATGGGACATTCAAGACAAAAATTAACAACATTTCTGGAAGTGTAAATTTAATTGGGTAGACGCACTACCACTAACACTAATGAGTTATTGCATGCATGCTAACAGAATGACGCATCTAACCCCGCATGAAATACTTACAGGTCGACCCATGCCTTCACCTACACTTCGAGGGCCCCACAAGGGGCCCCCATTAGAACAATTAGAATTAGAATTGGAAAAAGTATATCAGACAACTAACTTCCATACACAAGCTCATATTCTACCAGGAGAAAGACAGAGTTCCAGATCTGGAGGATGAACCACCAAGGGGGTGGGGCCAGGTGACCAGTTATACCTGAGGTTGTTCAGGAGAAAGTGGAACGAGCCCAGGAGAGAAGGACCATTCAAAGGCACCAATGCAATATCAACAACCATCCAGGTGGAAGGGAGTTCCACCTGGTACCACCTCAACCACTGCACAAATCCGCTCAACCAAAGACAAGGGAGGACCGCAAGGAGGAGCTGGGTGCAGGTGTACCCGGCCCTGACTGACCACCCCAGGACCAGAGAAAGCCCAGCCAGGAGCAACAGCCACATGATGATGCTGAGGCTGATGAGCCTGCTCGTGATCCTCTGCAGGCTTTGGCAAATTCCACAGACCCAGGGACGAATCCAGAGGAAGAGTGAAACCACAACAACAGAGCAGACCTGGACCAACCAGGAATCAAGTGGTAATACTAGAGAAAGCATGAACGTGTTGCAGGAAAGGCCAGCCTCGAGACATTCGGGAATAGTTAGAAAATCATTAGAAAATCAAGTTGTCTTATATGTTCAAATATATATTCAATTATATTTTCAAAGTGTTAACTATGCAGACGAACAACAAATTATTCTTACTGTCATGATAGGTAGCGAGATGCTATGCTAGGTAGCCATACACCCAAAGTATAACTTAGTAACCTGGGGACAAGTTCAATGTACAATAGACATTCGGCAAGAACCAATGTACTGGTGTATAACAGTAATATAAATTAAACCACGAACTACCTAAATTCAGACAGCATATTAACTGCCCCACCAGAGACAACAACATATTGGACCACTGCTACACAGTTCTTAAGGAGGCATACCACTCTGTCCCCCGTGCAGCCCTTGGGCACTCTGATCATTGCTTGGTTCACCTCATTCCCACTTACAAACACAAATTAAAATCTGCAAAGCCTGCAATCAGAACAGTGAAGAAGTGGACAACTGAAGCGAAGGAGGAGCTGCAGGACTGTTTTGACTGTACAGACTGGAGTGTTTTTGAGGAAGCCACAGGTGACCTGGACACTTTTACTGACACTGTGACATCCTACATTAGTTTTTGTGAAGAAGTGTGTGTGCCAACAAAAACCTTCCGCACCTTCAACAACAATAAACCATGGTTCACTGCAAAACTGAGTCAACTCCGCCAGGCCAAGGAGGAGGCCTACAGGAACGGAGACAGGACTCTGTACAATGCACTCAGGAACACATTGACCAAAGAGATCAGAGCAGATAAAAGGAGCTACTCTGAGAAGTTGAAAAACCGGTTTTCAGCCAACGACTCTGCAGCACTGTGGAGAGGCCTTCAAGACATCACCAACTACAAGAGACCATCCCCCCCTGCTGAGGCCAGCAAAGGCCTTGCTGATGACCTAAATGACTTTTACTGCAGGTTTGAGAGGGAAACACTCACACCCCTCCCCCACCCCATCCCACCTCTCCCCCAGTCACACCTACTCACACCCCTCCCCCACCCCATCCCACCTCTCCCCCACTCACACCTACTAACACCCCCCCCCCCCCCCACCCCATGCCATCTGCAGCCCCCACCACTCACCTGGCTACCCCTCTCCCCCTGGATACTCAACCCACACTCACCGTAGGTGAACAGGATGTCTGCCGCCTCTTCCAGAGGCAAAACATCAGTAAAGCACCAGGCCCTGATGGTGTGTCACCCTCCTGTCTCCGGGTCTGTGCGACCCAGCTAGCACCAATCTTCACACAAATATTCAACAGATCACTGGATCTATGCAAAGTCCCCTCATGCTTCAAAAGCTCCACCATCATCCCAGTCCCCAAGAAAGCCTCCATCTCTGGACTGAATGACTACAGGCCTGTGGCCCTGACTTCAGTTGTCATGAAGTCCTTTGAGCGCCTGGTGCTGACCCACCTCAAAGAAATCACAGGTCACCAGCTGGACCCCCTGCAGTTTGCCTACAGAGCAAACAGGTCAGTAGAGGATGCAGTGAACATGGGGCTGCACTTCATCCTGCAACACCTTGACCAGCCAGGGACCTATGCTAGGATCCTGTTTGTGGACTTCAGCTCGGCGTTCAACACCATCATACCTGAAATCCTCACTGCCAAACTCTCTCAGCTCACTGTATCTCCTGCCATCTGTCAGTGGATCTCCAGCTTCCTGACGGACAGGAGTCAGCATGTGCGGCTGAGAGATGTCACACCAGGAACACGCACAACCAGCACTGGTGCACCACAGGGGTGCGTCCTTTCCCCACTGCTCTTCTCCCTCTACACCAATGACTGTACCTCCAAAGACCCAGCTGTCAAACTCTTAAAGTTTGCAGATGACACCACTGTCATTGGACTCATCCAGGACGGTGACGAGTCTGCATATCGGCAAGAGGTAGACAAGCTGGTGCTCTGGTGCAGTCAACACAACCTAGAGCTAAACACTCTAAAGACTGTGGAGATGGTGGTTGACTTTAGGAGGCCCCCCACGGTGCTGCCCCCCCTCACAATATCCAACAACCCAGTGGCAAATGTGGACTCATTCAAGTTCCTGGGCTCCATCATTTCCCAGGATCTGAAATGGGAGTCCAACATAAACGTCATCCTTAAAAAGGCTCAGCAGAGGATGTACTTCCTGCGGCAGCTGCGGAAGCATGGCCTGCCACAAGAGCTGCTGGCCATCTTCTACAAAGCCGCCATTGAATCCATCCTCTGCACATCCATCACCATTTGGTTTGGGGCCGCCACAAAACAGGACAAACGCAGACTACAACGCATAATCTACACTGCAGGAAAAATCACTGGTGCCCCCCTGCCCTCCCTCCAGGACTTGTACACTGCTAGGACCAGGAAGCGGGCAGGGAACATCCTCAAAGACCCCACACACCCTACCCACTCTTTACCCTCCTCCCCTCTGGCAGGCGCTACAGATCCCTGCGCATAAAAACTACCAGACATAAGAACAGCTTCTTTCCCTCTGCTATCACCACACTGAACTGCAGTTGAGTGGGGCCGTCCCCCCCCCCCCCCCTCCTTGGCCCATTCACCATCTCACTACATACATATCATTCCACATGCATCCCGCACTCATTACATGCATACATTGCACTAGTACTTCTGCACTTTATATACACTCCACCTCATGTGTACTGTTTATATTGTATATTGTATGTTTACACTGTATATTGTATGTTTATATTGTATATTGTATTTTATTGTGTAATATGTCTGTGCCTACATGTACATTGTTATTATTGTCTGAATGTTTTTCTATGTCTATTTATGTCTACTTGTTGAGAGTCCTAACACCAGGTCAAATTCCTTGTATATGTGAGTATACTTGGACCAATAAATCTGAAATCTGATCTGAATCAAGAGATCAATGGGATCAGGGTAGTAGTGCGTATACATTAGAATTAAAAAGAGGTTTCTGCACATAGAGTTAGAAATAATACTAGACTTAAAACCAAATGCAGAAGCCCCTTGTGTGACCAACATGATAGGTTCCTTGACTATAACGAAATAAATCCAAATCCGGTTACTGATTAAATAAATTTGACTCAAAATAATGACAAAATCGAAAATAATAATAATTTCTAAATAACAAGAAAACTTAAACAGTATGGATTTGAACGTATTGAAAAAAAAGAAATTGTGGTAAAATCAAAAGAGTGGTTGTATAAGCAAACAATATGGGTGTTATTTATTGGAAATCTGGAAAAGTGGAAAATTGTTATGTGTGCTAAAAGTCATCAAGATACATTGTATATAATAAATACTGAATATAATTGGGGAATCTGTGAACAAGAAATTTGGAATGTCACCAAAAACTGTATTGATCGATACCAAACAAGAAAACCAGCGCCTATTATAAAAGGGGATCAAGCCAGTGAATGTCTTATGTCATATATGACATTCCAGTGGCATAATTGTTCATATCAAAATTAGGACAATGACAATGAGGAAATGGAAATCGAGGGTAGTTTACTTGAAGTGTATTCATTTTAAGTTGATATATTAAGTGTGCACAGAAATCCACTTATTAACAATTATTTGCTATTGTCTGTATAAATGGGAATCTGCCTTCAAACGTTAATAGGGAACCAGTACTAATGATCACCTAAGGGGAACAAAGTAGATGATAAGGTACAAGGGGGGATCATTTGAATATTAATTAGCAATAATAACAAATTATGGGAATTGTTGTGAGAAGCAGTTTCTCTTGAAACTCTTACTCACGCGTGTTCTTTAATGAAGCGATAGAAGAAGTTGTTTAGCTTTAAGACATTATCAGTTTTATTGTTAACACCAGTATAATGTGCAGAGTTTTACAGATATCTGGGCCCAACTATGTTTCCCTGACAGAACAACAAAGTGTGTGTGTCAGTTCACAAAGTCTGCACACCCCCTATCCCTGACCCAGGAAGTTATATACACAAACAGTGTAAACTTCATAAAGGGCTCTTCTTCTCCTCCGGCTGTTGCCGTCTTCCCCTCTCGTCCTTGTGGTGTCTGGCCCCAGCGCCAGACTGTCGCCTCCGGGTATTCTCTAAAAGATTCTTTACACGTACAGCGACAATCCTGCCTGTTTTTCGCCATCATCCGACCTCACTATCTACTCCACATATGTAACCAACAACGCACTCATTCCGATCCTGAGGAGCTGCCCCCATGCTTACATGCCTCTGCTCATACCTCATGACTCTGCCCTTCGTCTGCAGACAGGCACAGAGGCCAGTGTGACCCACAAATATTGGTCATATGATAGATATAAACTATAGCCATACCTTCAATCCCTCTCTTGGTCTCATCTAAACTGAGACCACCTAAAAATATGAAAATTTGGAAAAATTGGAAAATTTTACCCCTCCTTCTCTTGGGCTTCAGCAAAACTGAGCCCCTAAAATGTTAACCTCGGAAACTTCCCCACACTTATTAGACTCATATAGCATCATGGCAAGACCATAATTATGTTTTATCATTAAATGTAAGGGTACTTTTATAAATGTCTCCCAAGTATCCCCCCTTTGGGACTTCCAAAGTCCCAAAGAACTACCAATTTAGTATACTTTACCCCCTCCCTGGAGAATCAAATGAGACTACTTGCCGGACCGCTAGATGAACCTACAGCATCACATTTGGTTATCAGAAAAACCATTTCTTAATCAGGGCTCTCAACCTGTTAAGTTTGTCAGGGCTCTCAACCTGTAGTTCGTCAGGGCTCTCAACCTGTAGGTGTGTTAGGATAAAAAGATTACCAAATGTGAAATACTTTCTAAGTGTTTGAACCCTTCAATTCATGCATATCAAATTAAAATTCACGCAGTAATAAATCAAAAAATCACACACTCTAACTCAAACACCACACACTATAAATCTAACATCACACAATATAAATCAATTTAAACCCCTTTTTTTTTTTTTCAATCCTTCCGGGCATGGATGTATTTTGAATGATTGGAATGATCTTCATGTATTGGTGGGCTGCAAGCATGTGGGGGGTTTTGGGCATTCATTGTTGTTTCTGTTCGTCGTCGCCATCTTCAGGCCCTGCACTCTTCCAAAGCCATAGATTCGGGGTCAGGCTCACATGGAGAGGTTACTAGCACGATCACATGTGAGCCTCCTCAAGACCGGGTTCGACCCAGCACTCCTCCAAAGACGTGGATCCGGGGTCCGGCTCAAATGGAGAGGTTACTAGCACGATCACATGTGAGCCTCCTCAGGACCGGGTTAGACCCAGGTGGGTCCAACCTTCCATCTGGATGGTTGTTGTCGCAGCCTCCGCTTGTCATGAGGCTGCTGCTCCTGGCTGGGCTGGGTCTGTGCCTGGGATGGTTGGTCTATGCTGGGTACACCTGCTCCCAGCTCCTTCTCTCCTGGGCTCATCCCAGTTTCTGGAACTCTGTCTTTCCCTTGCCATGTTGGTCCCCAATATATTCCCATTCTATCTGTGCTGTCTCAATTGCCCCACGGTGATACTCTTTATTATTCTTATCATTATTTATTATTCTTATCATTATTGTTCTAAGGTAAGCTCCTGCACCACTCTTTATCGCCCCCCCTTCTTCCCTCTAGGTCTCCTTATTGAACCACTCACACGTTACCCAGAAATTTCATCACCCATTTCTACTGCCAGTGTGTAACATTGGGACCGTGCCAATTCTGCTGGCTCACCAGCTAGGGCTGTCATTTGGTATGGGGGAGGATGGTCCGTCCTCTCCATGGCAGTGATAATAATGCGGCTACACAGAGATCTGACACAGGGAACACAACAACAACCCACCAGAACCATCACACAACACATAACAACCAGTGACACACACCCAGAGACCAGAGCACCCTTCCATTCACCAAACCAGCTGCTCAACCCATCCAAGAATTGATTAGAAACTCCTGAGTGATCTGCCATCACTGAGGAGAGTGTTTTCAAATTAGACAGAGCCCGTGTCACGGAACCATCAGGGGCCGTGTTATTAGCTATGAATGTACAACATTGTTCTCCAAACATATGACAGACTCCTCCTTTTTCTGCCAGCAACATGTCAAGAGCCATTCTATTCTGGATTGCCATCAGGGAAGTGGAGGCCAGTTGCTCAGAGAGGCCTGTTACAGCGTCCCTAGTGGCATTAGACAAGCGCTGCACATTATAATGAATGTAATTAATGCGATCAACATTTTTATTCGGGGTAATTGGGAACAGTGCAGAGATTACGGGGAGGTTCTCAAATCCTGAAGCTATCGGATTGGCTAATTTGTAACGGTCTGGCACCCCCCTAGGGACTCCTATAGCATCAATATAGGTTTCAGAGGAAAAATCGAATGAATCAGAAACAGTAGAACGTCGCTGTCGGGTCAGAGGGGTGATTTGTAGCAATCTGTTATTGGTGATGCTGTTTTCTGGTACCCTGAGCAATATAATAGGTAAGGCCAATCTAACCAACGCACAGGTACCCGTCCAATCGATAGGTAATCGGGGTCTTAAGGTCATCTTACCACAATACCAAAAGAGGTCTCCCCTAGCCCAAACCATGCAGGTGGCATTGGTCCAGGACGTCAGGTCGACTGTCTGTTGGCACCATAAGGGATCAATGTGGCCTATGTCCTTTCCTGAGTTGCGTGTAAAACAGGTATAATTCCCTCTCTCCGGGGTGAAGACTGGGGGTTTGGTATTATTTTTTGCCACTGGAAACACTTTGGCAAGAGTCGTACAGTTTGCAAGTTCCATTCCCATAGTTAGTGACATCATACACTGGAAACCTACCGGGTCTTTGTCAAAATGAAGCGGGGCTGGTACAGTAATTAACGTAGGTCTCCCTGCGGAACATGCAATACAATGAGTCATTCCAAAGGAGGCCGTAGTAGCCGTCAGCCATCCCAACCACATATTCTTATCCACGTACCCTGTGGCCACAGCAATTGATTCTGTTGATGATAATGGGGTCCTAATTCTAGTGTCTACGGCTCCTTGGTCATTTAGCATTACCATGGTTATATTAGGACTGTTTGTTGACACCAAACTGTCCATGGAGGTGGCTGGTAAAACATTCACTTTCACTAATGCCATTGTGTCTGCCCCAGAGTGATCCACTCCTATTATAAAATACACACTTTTTGTATCATCCCCCCAGGGGTTTCTTGAAAGACCCAATATGGATAATTGAACTGGGTTCCTCCCTCCCACAGGTGACCTCCTCCAGAATTTGACTTTTGTGGAGAGATCAATATCATTATACCAGTACCCTGTGGGTTGCCAGTTAGGTGATGATGATGCAATTACATCCCCCCAGGAGCCACACCATGGATTCACCGTGGGGTAACCCCAAGGGAACCCACATATATAAAGATCATAGCCCTGCCACAATTCTCCACTCTGCCCAGTTAATCACATTACAAAGGTCAAATTGGTACGTGGTAGTTGAACCTAGGGTATAATTTAATTCAATACCTCCATACGTCAACAAATTTGGATCCTTATGTTTACTATATTGAGTTGGCAGTGAGCGTCTGGATCGGTTCAGGTGTGAGGCGGCGGGTGAGTGACCCCTAGAGCCTGCACGCGTGTGTGTGTGGTTTACTGGACCTGTTCCCAACATGTCAGCATCCCCGGAAGCTCTGGTCGTGGCAGATCCTCTGTCATGGAAGTGTTTCCACACCACTGCAGGGGCTATAACAATCAAAGCAAAACATACAACTACACCAAGCCACCCCATCATGGTTTCTGGGGGGCACATAATTATTTGATTATAATACTACCAAGATAAAATGATTATATACGAAAAATGTAAATGTAAATACGCTAAATAGCAACTTTCTTTAGTGGGGACCTTTTCTATCCCTGTAGCAAAGCTAATAAAGTAAAAATGTATCACTCTTCTCCCTCCTGTCAGTCTAGGGCTGCTCTCTTAGTCTCCCTCTTACGTCTCCCCGGGTCCTTGCCGGTGGGTCAGATGCACGGGCGTAACTATCGTAACTACCGGTGCAATGCACCGGGGCCCAGACGCCGGGGGGGGGGCCCATGAAGGGCCTACCGTCAACAATCGCGCAGCACCCCCCCCCCCCCCCCCCCCAGTTGGAATATTGTGTGATAGATTCAGAGGTTTCCACACTAAACTAAGAATCGGAATAAGGATTGTCGGATTCGATGATTAATAATATAAGCAATTATCTTTATTCAGTTAATGATACAGAACAGAGAATACAGCCTAAGTCCCTAGTCCCTATCACAGCTGGACCTATTTCTCGATAGATGGTTCCGTAGCTGCGTCTCGCGAACGAGAGTTCACTACAGGAGTCTGGTGAGAAAAAGGATGTAGATAACGGGAAGTAAAAAGGTTTTATACTACATAAAGGTGTCTTTTCTGCCTGCGAGCCTTGGAGACAACAACCCTGGTATATGATTGGTTTGTGCCGTCTAGGCGTCCAGGTGCTTCCTGAGCCCCACAGCACAAACTCAGACATACGAGTCAAACATCCTGTTCAAACTGTCTGGCACCTGTATGAACTTTAGAAATGCGTCTATGTTCTTGGTAATGCATCTATATGTGGATCCTTCTACGTCTAAGTTCTGGGTAATGCATCTATATGCGGATCCTTCTATGTCTAAGTTCTTGGTAACACATCTAGGTGTGACCTTTTCTAAGCGAGTCCCTGCTCTAACTCTACTCTAGTGGTTTAACTGTTGGAACTAGGGGCATGTTAACTGTTAGGCTTAGAGGCATTATTAAAATTTCGATACCGTCAACAATCGCGCAGCAACCGCCCCCCCCCCCCCCCGTCAACAATCACGCAGCACCCCCCCCCCCCCCCCCCCCCGTCAACAATCGGGCAGCAACCCCCACCCCCCCCCCCCCGTCAACAATCGCGGGGCCCTAAAATATTATTTGCACCGGGGCCCATCATCACGTTGTTACGCCAGTGGTCAGATGCACCGCATAGTGACCAATGATACCAGGTTTCACCTTTGCCGTCCAGCCGGACGGCGTGTGAGGTTCTCTCTGTCACCCGGTATGGTCCTGTCCACCTTGGCTCTGACCACTTCCTCTTGATGACCTTTAGCAACACCCACTCGGTGTCTTTCGGGGCCGGTGCCTGCTCTGCACCTCCCTGGATTCCTGCCACCTGTTTGGAAAATGCTGCAACTAGTGCCGTTAGTTGATCATAGTATGGCTTGTAGGTCAGGAATGGAGTGGGTCTGTTGCTCCGGGTCCTGGGAACTGCTGACCACAGACAAGCTCATATGGTGTGAACCCTATAGCGGAGTGTACTGAACTCCTTGTTGACATTAAGGCTAGCGGAAGGGCTTCTAGCCAGCTAAGTTTACTGTGTGCACATATTTTACCAATCTTTCCCTTCAGTTCATCCGTTCGACTTTACCTTGAGACTGAGGATGGTAGACTGTACCAAAAGTATGTTTCAAGCCTAGCTTAGCTTCCACCTCTTGCAGGTTTTTGAAATGTGTGCCATTGTCAGACCTTATTCTCCTTGGGAAACCATGATTAGGGATGTAATGATTAATCAAGAATTTAGCCACAGTTTCTGCATCTTCCTTTTTTGCGGGTACAGCCTCTGGCCAGCCAGTGTATGCATCCACGGCCACCAAGAGGTATCTGTACCCCTTGACACGATGTATCATGTCTGTGTAGTCAATTATGATCTCTTGACCTGGTAAGGCCGGCAGAGGAAATTTCCCTTGGTGTGGTTTTACTGTGGGTCTTATATTGTACACATTACAAATGCTGCATTCTTTGATATGGTTCTCAATCATTGCGGGTAAAAATGGATGCCACCAGTGAATCAACTGATGTGTCATTTGTCTATTGCCACTATGTGTCGGTCCGTGTGCTTCCTGGAGCATCACTTGTGTCAGTCCTGGAGGGAGGACTGGCCTTCCCTCCGGTCCCCTCCATAGCCGCACACACAACAGAATATTAACTAATAATGATAGAAGATCATTTGGTTCATTCAGGATTTTGGACACGGCTGATCTATAATTACACTGTAATAACAACTCTTCACATACTGGTTATGTTATGTTGTGTCAGATATTTGTCTGCAAAGATACTGTTTGGTTCTGGTTTCTCTTCCTCTCTGGACAATAGAGGGAGGTCCATCAGAGAAAGGACAGTTGAACTGGGGCTCCTGCCCTAAATGGACTCAGAGACTCATATCTGGACATTGAAATGGACTGTAAACACGGGATGATCAACGGGAACATTGATTTCTGTTACCAGCTGTGGATCATAATTGATGTACTAGGAGACAACATGACTGATAGCTTTATATGAATATGATGTGTTTTTATAATTTCCTTACTGATTGATTTCTTTACAAGTGATTGATGTTGAAAGATGTTAACACTCTGTAATGATGATTTGTTGTGCATTTGACAATGATTGTGTAACCAAGGTTAAATAATCCGTGCTGTTATTTTGAAAGGGTTGTTGTTTACTTCCTGGTTATTTTTATTAGCCTTTTACATGTTGAGACATGCCAGCTTAAATGCCAGCTCGGCCGACCAATCAGGTGTCAGCTCCCGCCTAGTTAACCTCCGCGCTAGGGGTTTCCTTCTCTGAACTAGTGGTGGATTTCCTCGTTCGTTTGCGCGAACTAGTTCGCGTCGTTCAGTTCGCCATGAAGAGTCGTTCGTTCGTTCGTTCGTTCGTTCGTGTTTCCGGTAGCGCTGAATCATTCACTGACTCGTTCAGTCGTTCACTTAGCTCCTCCCTCGTTCGCGAATCACGAACGACTCGGCTCAGGGCTGTCATTCGCGAACGGCGACTGCCAGCCGAGTCGGTCAGACTCGGCTCCTCCTCGTTCACACAACATTCAAACGAATCACGAATGCAGCTGAGTCGGTCTCGGACTCCCTCGTTCTTCTCATTTACTAACTAATCATGAAATCACGATTCACAATCGTGCAATGGTGCTTGATGGCGTTAATAAATGTGTTAATAGCAAATACAACATTGTGTCTGGTTGAATATGTTAACATATGTATTTAATTTGAGTTCAACAGATTTATTTAATGTATGCATAATGACATGTCAGGATCAAAATGCCCCGTTCCCCCAATTCAACGTAACGTTAGACAAACCAAACGCAGCGCGATGTGTGTGTGTGTGTGTGTGGGGGGGGGGGGGGGGGCGTAGTAGATTATTGGATGTTTAATATATCAGCAAGATAATAGACTTGGTAAAGTTAGACACACCAAACGCAGCGCGATGTGTGTGTGTGTGTG
Source organism: Merluccius polli (assembly GCA_030340625.1). NCBI lineage: Eukaryota > Metazoa > Chordata > Actinopteri > Gadiformes > Merlucciidae > Merluccius > Merluccius polli. The sequence continues at coordinate 641,685 of JAOPHQ010002277.1, forward strand.
TGTGGGGGGGGGGGGGGGGGGGGGGGGCGTAGTAGATTATTGGATGTATATCAGCAAGATAATAGACTTGATTTAGCAATGATGAGTTTTAAAGTTAATGATGTACAGTTGTGTTTATTCTGGGCATATTTTATATTGCGGGTCCCGGCCGGGTTGCGTGCGTGAGAAGGAAGCATGAAAGAACGAGACAGATTGACGAGACATTCAAATATTTTATTAATCTGGCATGACACAGAAAATACAAAGACAGCATGTATTTACCATTTCACTGATATGTAAATGTAAAAGGCAATATTCAAATGTGAAAGTGGTATTGTTAATGTGTCAACCATTCGAAAGCGTCCTAGACTGTCACAGACAGACAAACAACATACATTGGCTGGCTCTCGTGATGACGAGTCGTGAGTGACGTCTCAGTCCTCGAGTCAATCAGTCAGCGAACGAGTCACGACTCGCGAATCAGCGGCGCCGCGAATCAGCGCGTCAGAGAGACTCAGCGAACGAGACGAACGACGCGAACGACGGTGGCGAACTAGGTCAGTTCGTTCACTTTAAAGAGTCGTTCGTTCGCGAACGACCCATCACTACTCTGAACAGCAAGGAGCGAGAATAACTATTAAGACACACAGCACGTGGAACAAAGATAGAGAAAAGAGTTTAAAACTGATGAAGAAAACTGGCTGGATAACTTCACCGCGATCCTGTGAGAGCACGGCGAGAACGGCGAGAAGGACCTGTCATTATTGGAGGAAAAACGCATTGGTGAGAGATGTTTTGACTACGCTAATCGTTAGCCGCAAATGCGCTAGCCGCTAACGCTAACAAGACGCTATGGCAGGGGTCGGGAACCTTTTTTGCCTTGAGAGCCACTTTTACAAAAAATAAATAAATAAATCTCAGAAGAGCCACATAAAGACGGTTACAAGCAAAAGTTTGGATATTTAACTTACATAGGATATCTTGCTGCAAATTGTGCATGGAGTGTCGAAGTGGCGGTTAACACTGCATCGTTTCCACTGGCGTAACAATATGATGATAGGCCGTTGACGGAGGGGGGGGGGGGGGGGGGGGGGGGTGCTGCGCGATTGTTGCCGGGGGGCTCTCCCCCTGGGCCCCGGTTGCACCGTCGATAGTTACGCCACTGATCGTTTCATGGACGCAATTTTCTCATTACATAACAGACAGATCGCACTTCCAGCTCTTTCCACGAACGCAATCTGTCCAATCGGGCTGAAAGTTGCGGACTTTCTTTTCGGGCTTTTTCCTTTTTAACATTTTGATTAGCGCCAGGGGTGGACTGGCCATCGGGGCCGACGCACATCTTTGGGCCCAGGACTGTCATAAAAATTAAAAAATAAAGTAATTTGGCCCAACCGGAGGCGGTGTGTAACGATCGCCCCCCCCCGGTCGGTCTTCGGACCGGGGTGTGTTACGCGCCCCCCCCGGTGTGTTACGCCCCCCCCCCCCCCCCCGGTCGGTCTTCGGACCGGGGTGTGTTACGCGCATCCCGCGCATTACTCAGATAGACTGTAACTGCCTATTTGCCACGAAGCCTTGTCGGGCCAGCGTGCGTGCGTGTGTGTGTGCGTGTTGGGAGAGTCGGGTTGATTAAAAAAAATACGGTTTTCTCCGAATGTAATGACGTGTTTCAATCGACAGCTCTCCCCTAGTATCGACTGTTATTTTAGCATTATATTAGGGTAGACAGTCTGATTCCTTGATTACATTTTTTTCCCCCCTCAACTAATTTCGTCCGAGAGCCCAGGTGTTATGCCGAGTTCTGCCTGCCCGCCGAGAACTGCATGCACCTCGCGGAACTGCATGCACCTCGCGGGAGCGCGTGGGATTTCAGATAGTTATGCTAAAACAATATTTTAATATTTTTTAATGTGGAAAATGAATGTTTTTCCAGGCTAGAAGAGAAGCACATGTATGAAATTCACACTGTTAAGCCAAAACAGCCCAAAATATGAGCTGGTCAAACCATGTGATTCAAACATCTCCAGCATTAAAGTTACAGGGTGGATGCATTATTCGGCAGTGCTGTATATGAGCTGCCGAGAAGTGCATCCCCCTGTTTTTCATGCAGTTCCGCGAGGTGCATGCAGTTCTCGGCGGGCAGGCAGAACTCGGCATAACACCGGCCGTCGGCAAAAGAGCCACATGTGGCTCGCGAGCCATAGGTTCCCGACCCCTGCGCTATGGTAATGTCATTCGCTTATGCTAAAGATGTTAGCTTTGTTCATTGAACAAGTGAAGTGAAATCTAAATTGGTCCAGTGTAATATGTGTGTTGTGTATGTATTTAACCCTTGCATATCTGTTATATGCTGTATGGTTATTTGTGTGATCTTCATTTGTGCTTTTTAAGAACACAAATCTGCACTTTGCTAATTGTGCACATTAGATAATTTTGGTGTTGTTTAACTACATTTACTGTGCACTTAAAGTACATTAAGCTGCACTTGCATTGCTTTGTAGATTTTACTGTAGGCTGCTGTTGCATGGCAGAGGGTGCACACAGCATGTGTTTTCCTTTTATTGTTATTATTTTATGCCAATTGAGATATGTGACAGAGGAAATATTTGTTTTATAATTCATTTTGAGTGAAAGGTTATTTCAGTAACCATAATTCTCAAATATTTTGATTGTATTATATGTGTTGATCTTTAATAATTGTGAAATCCTTTTACAATGGTTCATGAGTTATTCTCTGGTAATTTAAAGAATAAGCAGGGAAATTAGAAGTTATATTCTAGCTTTTATGTGGTGTACTGATTAGAAGCTTGAATGCTCTGACCTTATTCACAATAGGTCAGGTTTTTTGTGGATCCCGAGAGTTCCCGACCTACCTGGAGTTGGAGCTTGGATGTTTGATGGCGAGCTACGGCCCAATGGAGAAGAATTAGAGATCCCAATTGCATGCAAAAGACTGGAACCCTGAACCCCAGAAACTTTGCTTCTACACACAACGTTAACACATTCAACAGTGCGGTAGGAAAAACAGTTGCCACTTTTCCAGTGGACTGAGCAGTATTATCTGCTGCAAGGACTAAGTGTGTGAGGTTGAAAGGGTTACATTGAATTCAAAGACTATATATACAGCTGTGATTTATTTTGTTTTATTTTTTATAATTACCCGGGTAAGAATTGTACTGTATACTGTGTAACTGTATTCTATTCATCCTTCCCTGTTCTTTATTAAAAGGGGAAGAGTAGTTCTTTCTCAAAGGAGAGATATTGTGTCTGAGTTGTTCCTGGTGTGTTGTTTGGTTCATCTTTGGCTCCGTAGTCGTATCTAGAGTTTCTGATCTGCCTAGCCATAGATAAAATATTACATTTGGTCACTACAGTTCTTTCATATTTTTGTAGCTCCACCAAAAAGGGTTACAATTGGATTGAAGAGAAGTGCCTCATCCTGATTGGCATGTGGGTGAGATCTTCTCTAGATTTACATCTCTTAGAGGTGGGTCTTCAACTAGATGATGGTAACCCGACCTGGATAGACCTCTCTCCAGCTGCTGAATGGCTAACTGGGAAGAGCTCTTCCAGTTGGGCGAGACTAGCTCATGAATTTGACCTTATTAGAACAATAGAATAGTTTACCTAGTCTAAAAGTAAATAAAAATAATGTGTGCATAAGTTCTAAAGGTAATGCTAAACAACTAAATTAGTTGTTCCAAAGAGCTTGATAAATTAGGATCTAGAATCAGTACTATATATTATATTATTAAAATATAAGGGAAATTCCCAACAATCACTATTTCAGGTACTTACAGGTACGTAGTTTTGCCAAGAAACACTTCCCATTTCCCTCCTTATCACCTAAAAATGCAACCGATATCATACTGGACCTGGACCCTACGTTGAAAAGAAGGGTGTCTAAAATCTACAAAACAGTACTAGGCATTAGCCCCCCTCAGTGGGACAATGCCAGACTGGCATGGGAAGAGGACCTAGGTGTTGCACTGTCTGACGAGACATGGCAATGTAGCTTAAAACGCATACATACCACCTCTTTATGCTTAAAACACGGTCTTATTCAATTTAAAATTGTGCATCGGTTGCATTATTCACCCGAGAAACTGGCCAAAATATATCCTGGCACCAATCCTGTGTGTCCGAGGTGTGGCCACAGTCCAGCTAAATTAGGTCATATGTTTTGGTCTTGCAATTCACTTAACTTCTGGGGCAGGGTCTTTGAAGCAATCTCCTCCATTTGTGACAGAACAGTGAATCCCGATCCAACAGTTGCTATTTTCGGGGTATTCCCATCAGAAGAACAATTTGCTGTCCCCCAGGTAAATGCTGTAGCATTTATTACACTACTAGCCCGGAGACAAATTCTTTTGCACTGGAAGTCTGTAACACCCCCCTTGTTTATGGACACTGGGTCAAAGAGGTACTCTCTGTGATCCCATTAGAGAAGTTGAGATATAATCGGAGTAATTCACGGGACAGATACACTAAAACCTGGGCCCCCTTTATAGAATTTGTTGAAAATGTATCCACATGATGTCATTCTTTACATATCGATGTACTGCCAACTGGATCTACTGATGTATGGTATGATAATATGTGGTATAACGTTACAGGATATTCCCTTTTTGAGCATTGTAAAGTGTTATACAGGCAGTGGCGACTGGTCATTAGGGGCAGGCAGAGCCCCACCTTCTCTCACAAGAAAAAAAAAAAAATTAAAAAAAAAATACAATAAAAAATAAAAAAAAAATTATATATACATTTTGTTAAAAATATATATATTTCAAAAAAATCTCCCCATAATGTACTGTAAAATAATATGTTTGGCGCTTTTAGTTCATTTTTAGTCGACCCTAGCTTGCTTCTTCAGCCTGAGGGGGGCTGGTGGGGCTAGAAATGGCTTTAAGTGGAGCTAGCCCCACCTGTCTAATGGTAGTGTGTATTGGGACTTGAAAAATTGAACTGCGCATGCTCAGCATGTTCTCCGTTGAAGTGGACGGAGAAAAATATTTTTCCTATGGTAGGGCTATCCCCACCGGCACTGTATGGACATATATGGTTCGTTCCGCTACAGCGTCATTTCATTGTTCGCAGCTATTGGCTGTAGTGTGCGGCGCGGCGTGATGAGTCATGACTCGAGTGACTTCGTCCTCACGTGTGCGCCGTGTGAGAAGTTGCTAACAAGCACGTCGGAGGTACGCAAACGAAAACAGGTATGTACTCGGTCGGATCAACACTTGTATTAAACTGTGTGGGAAATGTGAGACAGCACTGCGGGGTCACGACGAGTCGGCGGTCTGAATCCGGGGATATTCCGGTGTATTTTTGAGACGATGTGTGAGGGCGATGCTCGGCTTCAGCGGCGCTATGACGCTCAGCCCGTATTCAAAGGGACATCACCACACAGGACCAACTATTAGACTGCATGTATGAAGTGGACAGGGACAGCCGAACAAGTGGACGAGACATCATGTGTTGCTGTACAGGCCGACGAGACAACGGATGTCTCCTGTAAATCACAGATGGTGGTTGTGCTGCGATACCTTCTGCCATGTAACACAGTGACAGTTAAGTGTTGTTCTTGTCAATGTTGTGTCTGTTTATGTTTGTCCCGTCTTATATGTCCCCACTCCTGGCCTGCACCTTGTCGTGGTGAGTGGGCTTTAAACCAAGACAGGCCATTCTGAATCTTTTCTTTCACAGCTATTATCTTTGCTTTCTCCTCCAGGACACTGCCTAGGCCTATGGGAGGTCTCCATGGTAACATGATATTGGGTTCTTATAGTGGCTCTTACAGCTGTTTGCACTAGTGTCATTTTAGGTTTGCGGAAGCTTAGTTTAAAGTTTAAAAACTATACTTTCATTATTGCAATGTTTTGATGTCAGCAATAAAATATTAAAAGCTGCACTAATGTACTTTATTAATTAAATATATATGATACATGGATAACAGTCACTTAGTTCAAAAACCAAAAGCCCAGCATACTGAATAGTGTTAAAGTATATTTTATTTGTAATGGTTGAGCCCCAGTACCTGCCTGCTGTCCTGGTTATCTTTCCACAGTTCCTTGTGGGTGGAGCTGAGGGCTGAATAGAGAATGGGAAGCACCAAGCCAGGGCTACAAACAGCATGGTGGGACACTGACACGTAAGTTAGACCAATGAAGAAAGCTCAATCTCTATTTTGAAATACTTTTGCTTTTTTATGAAAATTACCAATTTTATTTGTAATATATTAGGGCTGTAACGTTTTCAAAAAATGAATTTCAAACAAATTTAAAATGCCCCGTAATTTGTTTGAATAGATTCTAATACCCCCTCCACATTGGCTTGGTTTACTGATAGGTTTAGAGCCGTTTAGCGTATTACTGCCTTCCACAGGTCAGATGTTGAACTAGATTTTACATACAGTCCTGTGTTGTGCAGGATAGCCGGGAACAGGCGGAGTCAACCTCCACAAAGATTGCCACGACTGTGAAAACAAACGGGTGGCGGCACGGACACTGGTACGTCATTTAAAAAAAAAAAAAAGTGCCTAGCCCCACCGGTTTTTTACATGTAGAAACGCCACTGTATACAGGAAACGTTTGTAACTATATTTTGTGTACTTACCTCTACTTTTTGTTTTTGTTTGTTTTGTGTTTTGTTCTTTGGTTGTTTTTCTTTTCTTGAGCCTTGGTGGGTGGGATGGGGTGGGTTTGTAATACATTGTATCTTTGTCATTCTTTGTTTTGTAAATTGAAAATCTATAAATAAAGTACTTAAAAAAAAAAATATATATACGTATATAAGGGAAAGCTTTTTTGGGAGAATGCAAGCGAGAAGAATAGATGCTATATGCTTAGCTTTGTGTTAGTTTCCCGTGACTTCTTCAAAGTCACGAGGGGGGAATGAGGTGTATTTCCTGATATATATTTGCAGGTTATTCTCCTTCCTTCTTTCATTCATTGTATTTCACTCATTCTTTATCTGTAGAATACTGCTGTGTTATGAGAGCACATCCTGTGTCTCTCTGTAAACTATAGGGACAATCCTGAGTGCCTGCTGAAACAACAAGAAGATGCCCTAATGACCTCAGAAGGTTTTGAGTAGTACCCTTTTTTGAGTAGTAAATCTATACCTTCTTCCAGATGCATTGTTTCAGCTTGCCGGACTGCCGCGTATGGTCTGGCTCAGGCCTATAAGAAGTGTGTGCATTAGAGCGGATTCAGATTCGGACCCCATTGGGGGATTCGGACTCCATTCAGATGCATTGAATGTCATCCCGCTTGTGTTCTGTTAAATAAAAAGTTATTTACTCAGACATTTTTGGGAGTGGACCTCCATCATTTCATCATCCACAGACCAGCATTCTGGCAGCCGAGAAGAATATACCACATTATCTAATTAAGGTTTTTGTTAAACTTGCTGAAGACAGATGGACTAAAGACGGATGTGAAATGTTGTACTCAACCTTTCTGTAATTTTATATTCTTTAGCATTGATGCTTCAAGTGACAATAGCTCACTAGGGAGGCAGGTCAATGATGACCCAAAACCAAACACCAGGATGAGGAACATGGTGATTGATGCCATCCCCCACCTTTGCTTATTTTCAATCATGGATATAGCTAAGGGACAGGAAGTAACATATGACTATGGAGGAGTCAACCTGCCATGGCGTTAATGCAACAAGCAGACACAGAAAAAGGTATGTTGTGTAGATATTAATTGTATGATTTTAGCAGTCCAGTGCAAAGCATGTACACTCAGATGTATCACATGTATCACATCCCCAATTACTGTATACAAACTGTATGGTGCAAATATCTACATGCTTTTAAAGTCTGTGTAAACCAAAGGGAAATATGTGTTTCGAGTTTATCACATTATAGAAACGTTATTAACCACCCAGCCAAATTTGAATGATTAAACAAGTCGCCAAGTATATAAAATTAGAATTCAAAATGCTAAACCACGCCCAACTGTCAAACTTGTGATTGAGCGTGACAAGCAGTGATGGAACTGCATGCTGGTTGTTAGGGGCATGTACCCTTTAAGCCCATAAAGTCCTGAACACGAAAATGGTGAAAAATAGAAAAACAGTCTAACTCCACAATTCAACATTAAATGGTTTTACAGTTTTTTCACGTTTTCAGCAATGACTTTCTAATGTGTGTAGAATTTGCTTTACACGGTTGTTAAGCGTTTACTTTGGCTATTATTGTTTTATTAAAATAAGTCAGTTCAAAGTCTTTTTAACTGAAAGTAAAAACATACAATAAAAAAAACTGTCTTAATTCAGATAATTAAATCAGCAGAATTGTAGGCAGTTTAAACAAAGCAGAACATTCTAACTTATAAGCAGAACCGAAACTTAAATGTCTTAAGAGGTACCCGGTTCTTGGCATTTTGGATTTGGCTCTAGTTTGGAACCGGTTGTAGGTTCCCAACCCTATTGATAGCCCAATATAATGGTGTTGAGTGGATTATGAGTGGATTATGACTATGATGACTATGACTATGAGACTATGACGATGACTATCGGTTGACATTCAATTCAATTCAATTTTTTTTGTATAGCGCCAATTCATAACAGAAGTTATCTCAGGGCACTTTTCAAATGGAGCAGGTCTAGACCGAACTCCTTATAACATTTACAGAGACCCAACAGTACCACAGACATTGAAACTGATCCAGATGCCATAAGCTTTACTAGTCTGCTGGAGGCATTTGATCTCTCTCAACATGTCCGTGGACCCACCCACAATAAAGGACATACTCTTGACCTGGGGCCTCATGTACAAAGCTTGCTTACGCACAAAAAAGCTGCGTAAGCCACTTCTCACGCAAACGTTCGGATGTACAAAGACTGACTTGACGTGAAAAAGTCTCCACGCAAACTAAATGCCTTGCTTATGCACATTTCTGCTGCATTTTGTCAGTTGGCGGCACATAGAGGCAATGCAGCGCAACAACATTAGGCTACGCGATCACGAGTCATGAAGTAATATTGCAGTATGGGGCTAGTAAAAAGTGGATTTGTACGTCGGGCTGCACTTCAATCATGCGTTATTGTTGTCGAGAGGCATAATGTGACACTGTTGTAGATATTAGGCTAAACTTAAACAGACACATAAAATTAAATTGTCAATATTGGAATTAAAAGTAAATTAAAAGGAAGCCCAAGCTATATTATTTTCAGTGACGACTTGTTTATTAAACGTTACATATTTTCAGGGCCACGCATGACATCTGGCCTAATGGATCTCTCTCCACGCATTTGTCGTGAAATTCTTGACTGCTATATCATTTGATGTTGCGTGGAGTAAGCACAAGCCATTGTTACTTAAAATCAATCCATCAATGAACCAGTCGGACAACTTCTAATTATATTATTGACACCTTGGGTGTATGGGGACAACCTATCGTCAGCATGCATCCAAATTAATGAGAATATAAAAGCACGCGCAAAATGTTGCAATAATCGAGAGGTTGACAATGTCTTGGCCTTGTTAGAAGATATTGCGAATGGTCGCATTCGAAATGAACGGGTGTCACGATGATGACTGGCTTATCAGCCGATTCAGATTTCCAAAAGCTAGGCTATATCCTCTTTTTTGCAGAGATAGCCGGTTTTCCCAATGTAATCGGAGCGATCGACTGCACACACATTGCAATAAAGGCGCCATCTGAAGGGGAATATGCGTACGTGAATAGGACACTTTCATTCCTTAAACGTGCAAATAATCTGTGATGCCCAAATGCGCCTTACGAATATCGTGGCAAGGTGGCCTTGGTCAACCCATGATTCATTCGTCCTGACTAACAGCTCGGTTGGGAATAGGTTGGAGCCTGGCAGTGTGTGATGGGTGGCTAATTGGTAAGCAATTTAAAACACTTTAAAGTGAATTGACTTCAATCTATGTTGGGTAGCCTCAGTGCCGGTTCTAACCTCCATGGGGCCCTAAGCAAAATCCTGTTAAGGGGCCCTCCTATCTGAACTCTGCGGGCCAAAATATAACCATGTTTTACAGTCACCTTTACTAGTCTTGTCTTTGGGGTAAGAAAAATCCTGTCTTGGTTTGAATGGACCTCTGCGCACAAACTCAGTTCGCATAGAGTCTGTTAAGACTGGAGGCCAGTCTGCTGGGTCATTTGGTGGAGCGGTTTTAGGGTCTGGGCTGCTTGTACTGGCTGTTCAAAAGTGACTTATATTAACACTACATGAGTTAAAAGTAATTGTTTCAAATTCAAATACATTTGAAAAGCCTACAACTAATAGTTGCAATAACCACAGCACAGGCTATAACAATATGAAAAATGACAATAATAAGTTTCCATATGAACAAAAACCATAACTGTTCAGATAGCCAATGTTGTTATTTAAATGTTATTAAATGAATTACAATGAATATGTTTAATACTTCATGCTTATAATTTAGACTAGGCCTGCTATGTGTATATCTAGTGTGCAGGCAGCACAGCAAATCAAAATTCAACGAAATATTTAGGCTAGTCAAAGTTAATCCTTTTGCCTTCTTTCCATTTGATAAAGGCGTTCAGTTGTATCTAAGCCAAGCCAACTAACGTTGGACTGAAATACAGTGATGGGCAGTAGCGTCGACGCTACAAGCTGTGAGGATGTCACATGCTGTGAGGATGTCATCGCGCCTATCGCATGATTTAGACTTGACGGTTTCGGCAGACAACCCGTTCTCATCCCAACTCGTAATATAGGCTACCGACGATTTGTCACGCCCCTAGATGTCTGATACTGATGCCAAAGGTACCCTCCCGCATCTGTGTGAAACGATCTGGGTTCTCATAAACCCGATCGCGGTGGTAAGAGACGAGCAGAGTCTACAGCGTCCGCTCGCAGAGCAGAGTCTACAGCGTCCGCAGTCTACTGTGAAACAATTCACTCCAAAAAGGGTTATGGGTTATGGTTAGGGTTATGGTTAGGGTTATGGTTATGGTTATGGTTAGCGTAATCTCTTACCGTGACCGGGTTATTATTGGAGTGAATGGACGCTGTAGACTCTGCTCTGCGAGCGGACGCTGTAGTTGGGATGAGAACGGGCTGCGGTTGAGTATGTGGGGATTTTTTCGGTCGCAATTGGGTTGCACATTTTTAAAAGTGGTGGGGACAAAATTCAAATTATAAATAGTGGTGGGGACCAGGGCCGGATTAGCCAATGCGTTTTCTGGGCACGGGCCCAGGGGCCCGGCCATAGAGGGGGCCCGGCGTTCAGATCTTTTTTTTTTTTTTTCCGCGGTAATTCCGCTTCATCTTCTTATCATTGTAGGCACTAGCTGTCGCTATAGGCTACCTGTCGCAAGTTTGACTGAAGTGGAGACGGGGGGAGGGGCCTTAATTAACCTGCGGGGCCCTACGCAACTTGCGTAGTGTGCGTATAGGGAGAACCGGCTATGGGTAGCCTGCCTATATGCTGTAATTGTACCAATTCCCCCTTATGACCATGGCTGTTAACCCCCCTCGCCAACCCACTGACTGTCCGAGAGTAGAGATATAACAATATCCATGCACGCACTCGGTCAGTCGTGGAAAGAGCGATAGGGCAGCTCAAAAGCCGGTGGCGCTGCCTTGACCGGAGCGGGGGGATGCTGCTCTATCACCCTGAAAAGGTGTGCCGCATTGTGCAGGCATGTGGGGTTCTGCACAATATTGCGCACAGGCACGGCGTGCTATTACACGAGGTAATGGCCCTCAGACGATCCAGACCCCGGACCAAACAATGCGCAGCCCAATGCAGAAGCCATTCGAACTCGGCAGCAGTTAATAGCAAGAATATAAAAAAGGTAAACGGAGACAACATTCATTTTTTAACTAGTTCTTTTAATGTTTCATTAATGTCTTTTAAGGCCCCAGTTATTTGTTGCAGCAGGTTGGAATTAATATCATTAATGCCCTTGATTCTCTTCCTTTCTCCATTATCTCCTTTCTCCTAACAAGCGCACTACTGCAGGCCTATTTATACTAATTAGCATATTAAATGAGGGAGGAGACAGGGCGGAGAGTCGGGCTCGTGCATGTGCGCTCAATTTCACGTCAATTGGGATGTACAAAGAGAATCTGCGCGAAATTGTGCTTACGCAAGGATTGATACATCCAGATTTATTTGTGCGCAGCAGCTTTCCAGATTTGGGCATCCGCAAAGTTTTAGTAAGAAATCCACGCAAGTCTTAGTACATGAGGCCCCTTGTCATCTCAAAAGGACTTAACATTACAATGCCTTTTGTTGTGGATGTAGCTTTTTCTGATCACTGCTGCATTTATTTTGATGTTTCTGCCTTCCCTGTACAATGTTACAGTTCTCGATTACTCAAAAGACGCATAATTAATAACAATACTATTGAAAGCTTTCAAAAGAGTGTAAATGAGATGTCATTGTCCACGATATCTTCAACTGGGGACCTTGTGGACAACTTCAACTCAAAAATACAGAGTGTATTTGACAAAATTGCACCACTCAAAACTAAATATGTTAAAAAACAAAAGGCTCCCTGGAGAAATGGAGTGGACATCAGAAACTTAAAGAGAAAGTGTCATCAGGCAGAGCGACAGTGGAGAAAAACAAGACTTCAGGTTCACAATGTCATTTATAAGGACCGCCGCAGAGCAGTCTCGAATGGTCGAGGACCACATCCAGCGTCGGCATACCCGACATGGAGAGCCGATAGGAAAGAAAAAAGCAGCAAAGTGGGTTAGAAGGCGAAGCAAGTATGTGAAAGGATGGGTGAAGGAGGGATGGGTATCCCGTGACGGCCCATATGGCCGAGTGGAGCTAAAAGGGCTGATGCACCAGCTACAGGCTGGGGACGGCCCAGTGTCGAGTGGCCATGGATAACGCCGGGCCACTCCGCCCTGTTAGGAGAATACAGAAGCGACTTAAGCAGTTAGAGAAGTGGAAGGTTGTAGCTGAGTCATATCTCTCTACTGTACCTGAGGGAAGAGGTAAATTTGGGTATACTAAATTGGTCATTTCGGGTATACTTTGTGCGAAAAGAGACCCCAATGGAAATTGGGCCCCCATTCTGACCTCAGAAAGGGGCACTTTTGCCCCAAATTGAGAAAAAGGGCCCGCTTCTGAGATCAGAGTCGGAGCCCCGTGGTATATTTGGGGTCTTGGACTGTGCAGACATAACTTTTACATCGGGGGGCACTCTCAGCCCAACATTGACTCTTTTCTGTTTTCTCCTCAGGTAAGCCACCCAGGCTTTCAGGCCCCTTCACTTAGGGCCACGCCCCATTCACTTTGGGGCACTTTGGAGTAAATACGGGGCACTTTTAACAGAACTTCGCCGTGATTGGCCGGAGGTGTCCCGGGGCCACGCCCCATTCACTTTGGGGCACTTTGGAGTAAATACGGGGCACTTTTAACTGAACTTCGCCGGGACTGGCAGGAGGTGTCCCGGGGCCACGCCCCATTCACTTTGGGGCACTTTGGAGTAAATTCGGGGCACTTTTAACTGAACTTCGCCGGGATTGGCAGGAGGTGTCCCGGGGCCACGCCCCTTCGCTTTGGGGCACTTTGGAGTAAATACAGGGCACTTTTAACAGATTGACCCCAGGGCCACCAGATTCGAGTCTGAATCTTTAATATGTCGTTCGGGGGCTCTAGACGAGCGGACGGACGTCTGAACCGTGCCGCTCGGACCTGTACTTTTCGATGGGCGGGGCTTTGATCGCTCGCCTTTTCCTCCCTTTGAGTGCTCGCCGTTGCCGCAAAAATGGACCGAACCACGTTAAATTTGGCCTGCGGCCCTCCCATGAGGCCCTGATCAGTCTCCCAGAGTCCCAACTCTGTAGACCAACAGCAAAGCCAAGTAGCTCTGTGGTGGTCGTATCGCAACGTGGCGAAAAGATCCTAGCTGAAGGTCCTCTGGCGCACGACATAGTCAAAAATCTGGCAGAAATTAGCCTCCAAAAGCTTTCCTGACCTTGGGTGACCTTTTTGACCTCACTTCATTTTGGGGCACTTCTCTCAATTGGAAAGTGTCCCAATTTTACTATGGCTGACCTTTGACACTTGGGAAGGCCGCACGGGTCTGAAACTCTTGACCGTGGATGAGCCTTTGCTCCTGAGACGCACACCCAGTTTTCAGACTCCTGGCTTAAAGCGTTTAGGAATTATGCTGAAATAGACAGTAAAAAAGAGGCCGTGTGTCAAAGGTCATGGCTGACCTATGACACTTGGGAAGGCCGCACGGGTCTGAAACTCTAGACCGTGGATGAGCCTTTGCTCCTGAGACGCACACCCAGTTTTCAGACTCCTGGCTTAAAGCGTTTAGGAATTATGCTGAAATAGACAGTAAAAAAGAGGCAGTGTGTCAAAGGTCATGGCTGACCTGACCCAAAAAAGTGTCCCAAATTTACTCCTTCATTTTCGGACACTTTTGCCTAGAGAAAAGTGTCCCAAATTTACTCCTTCATTTTCGGACACTTTTGCGTAGAAAGAAAAGTGTCGCCATGCGGCGACCTTTGACCCCAGGGCTACCAGATTCGCAACAGAGGGTCCTCCAGAGCCACTGAACGATAATCTGTAAAAAAAAAATCCCCAAAATCCTCTGGATTTTTTTTTTGCTCTTTTCCCATAAAATCCACACAGAAGCCTGTCAGACTCAAGGCCTCTAACACCCTTTGGTCAGAGTGTTTATGTTGGAGGATTTTTTTTTCTAGAGGTCGCAGGAGTCTGAATTTTTTATATGTCGTTCGGGGGCTCTAGTCGAGCGGACGGACGTCCGAACCGTGCCGCTCGGACCTGTACTTTTCGATGGGCGGGGCTTTGATCGCTCGCCTTTTCCTCCCTTTGAGTGCTCGCCGTTGCCGCAAAAATGGACCGAACCACGTCAAATTTGGCCTGCGGCCCTCCCATGAGGCCCTGATCAGTCTCCCAGAGTCCCAACTCTGTAGACCAACAGCAAAGCCAAGTAGCTCTGTGGTGGTCGTATCGCAACGTGGCGAAAAGATCCTAGCTGAAGGTCCTCTGGCGCACGACATAGTCAAAAATCTGGCAGAAATTAGCCTCCAAAAGCTTTCCTGACCTTGGGTGACCTTTTTGACCTCACTTCATTTTGGGGCACTTCTCTCAATTGGAAAGTGTCCCAATTTTACTATGGCTGACCTTTGACACTTGGGAAGGCCGCACGGGTCTGAAACTCTTGACCGTGGATGAGCCTTTGCTCCTGAGACGCACACCCAGTTTTCAGACTCCTGGCTTAAAGCGTTTAGGAATTATGCTGAAATAGACAGTAAAAAAGAGGCCGTGTGTCAAAGGTCATGGCTGACCTATGACACTTGGGAAGGCCGCACGGGTCTGAAACTCTAGACCGTGGATGAGCCTTTGCTCCTGAGACGCACACCCAGTTTTCAGACTCCTGGCTTAAAGCGTTTAGGAATTATGCTGAAATAGACAGTAAAAAAGAGGCAGTGTGTCAAAGGTCATGGCTGACCTGACCCAAAAAAGTGTCCCAAATTTACTCCTTCATTTTCGGACACTTTTGCCTAGAGAAAAGTGTCCCAAATTTACTCCTTCATTTTCTGACACTTTTGCGTAGAAAGAAAAGTGTCGCCATGCGGCGACCTTTGACCCCAGGGCTACCAGATTCGCAACAGAGGGTCCTCCAGAGCCACTGAACGATAATCTGTAAAAAAAAAATCCCCAAAATCCTCTGGATTTTTTTTTTGCTCTTTTCCCATAAAATCCACACAGAAGCCTGTCAGACTCAAGGCCTCTAACACCCTTTGGTCAGAGTGTTTATGTTGGAGGATTTTTTTTTCTAGAGGTCGCAGGAGTCTGAATTTTTTATATGTCGTTCGGGGGCTCTAGTCGAGCGGACGGACGTCCGAACCGTGCCGCTTGGACCTGTACTTTTCGATGGGCGGGGCTTTGATCGCTCGCCTTTTCCTCCCTTTGAGTGCTCGCCGTTGCCGCAAAAATGGACCGAACCACGTCAAATTTGGCCTGCGGCCCTCCCATGAGGCCCTGATCAGTCTCCCAGAGTCCCAACTCTGTAGACCAACAGCAAAGCCAAGTAGCTCTGTGGTGGTCGTATCGCAACGTGGCGAAAAGATCCTAGCTGAAGGTCCTCTGGCGCACGACATAGTCAAAAATCTGGCAGAAATTAGCCTCCAAAAGCTTTCCTGACCTTGGGTGACCTTTTTGACCTCACTTCATTTTGGGGCACTTCTCTCAATTGGAAAGTGTCCCCATTTTACTATGGCTGACCTTTGACACTTGGGAAGGCCGCACGGGTCTGAAACTCTGCAAGGTGATAACCCTAACCCTCCTATAAACCATACTGAAGTTTCAGACCCCTAGCTTAAAGCTTTCATGAGTAATTAATTGAAGAGGAGACAGTTTTCAGGAAATCACTTTGGAGACTTTTTATTAATTTATTAATTCATTTTATAATAAATAATAAATAAAAGTTACTATAAAACCCTAAACATTTCTAAAACATTTCTAAAACAATTTAATACTTAGTGCTTGTTAGTGCGTATGATCCCGAGCGCGTTTATGCCTGGCCACGCCCCCCCGGTATTTAATAAGATGTTAAAGCGCAGAGCTCAGAAGGCAGGTAGACAGAGAACCAACACCTTTGAGGAATTAACAAGATTCAAATGTAAGTGAACAATGCATGACTTGAATTCTTTACAGTTTATGATTAGACCGTTATTACGTGTGTGCTCTCCGTAGGCCTCGGCCTGTCCTCCGCTATGGACAGAATCTCCGTTTATTATTATTGCATTATTAATTATTGAACAATAACGGCGTGTCATCTTCCTAGTTGGTGAGGTTTAATCCATTATTACAAATACACAAGTTAATCCATTTACGCGATTATGTGTTAGTGCGTTGATCCCGAGCGCGTTCATGCCTGGCCACGCGCCAGGCCTGCTTGTGCCGAGCACGTGCACAGGCCTCGGCCTGTCCTCCGCTATGGATAGAATCTCCGTTTATTATTATTGCATTATTAATTATTGAACAATAACGGCGTGTCATCTTCCTAGTTGGTGAGGATTAATTCATTATTACAAATATACAAGTTAATCCATTTACGTAATTACATGGTAGTGCGCATGGCCCCGAGCGCGTTCATGCCTGGCCACGCGCCAGGCCTGCTTGTGCCGAGCACGTGCACAGGCCTCGGCCTGTCCTCCGCTATGGATAGAATCTCCGTTTATTATTATTGCATTATTAATTATTGAACAATAACGGCGTGTCATCTTCCTAGTTGGTGAGGTTTAATCCATTATTACAAATACACAAGTTAATCCATTTACGTGATTATGTGTTAGTGCCCTCTCAGGCCTGTGTGTGATCTGATCTTTAATTCATTATAACAAATATACATTTGTTATCTAGTTTAGTTAATCAATTACGTATTTAACTAATATCTCATGACTTTTACAGATGACTAAACCCAAGACCATCGCAGAGTGCCCAATCTGTGGCAAGGTGCTCCTGCTAATAGCCAAGCATCTCAGGGAGATCCACGCCCTAAAGAACGTCCGGGAGAGGGCTATCATCAATCAACTGGCCACCGGCCGGACTGTGGTCCCCCCCGGACCTTGCCCCTTTCCCGGATGTTCTCCCCATCTCCTTCACGTGGAGAAACACTTGAGGACCCACACAGAGACATACACAAGAGCAACGGTGGATCGGGCGATCAAGGCCCTCAAGCGCACTGCAGCTATCAACCAGCTGGCGGCCTTGAGGGCCACCGCTCCCTATCCACCCATGGTCAGCCACCTTGACCAGCAGGAGGACCAGGCCCAGCAGCCTGACCCGGAGGCGGGCGTCAGCATGTGCATGAAGCGCACGTGCATCAATACCCGCCTCCGGGTCCGTGAGCTGGAGAGGGAGCTGCTGGACGTCCATACCGTGAGTGAAAGAAGAATACATAGCAATTATGCATTCTTTCCATGATCAATGTATTTAAATAAATTACAGTGTCATTAATTTGCTGTCCTGTTTTCTCTTGCTGTTTGTTTTGTCCCTCTGCAGAGGCTGGTCCAGTTGCAGGCTGTTGCGGTCCAGTTGCCTCGCCGACCTCGCCTCGACCTCTTTCCATGATCTATTCTTCATGATTTATTTCAATAAATTACAGTGTCATTAATTTGCTGTTTTCTCTTTCTTCTTATTTCTCTCTTTTCTCTTGCTGTTTGTTTTTTCTCTCTGCAGAGGCAGCCCCAGCCCCAGAGGAGGAGGAGGAGGAGGAGGCAGCCCCAGCCCCAGAGGAGGAGGAGGAGGAGGAGGAGGCAGCCCCAGCCCCAGAGGAGGAGGAGGAGGAGGAGGCAGCCCCAGCCCCAGAGGAGGAGGAGGAGGAGGAGGAGGCAGCCCCAGCCCCAGAGGAGGAGGAGGAGGAGGCAGCCCCAGCCCCGGAGGAGGAGGAGCCGCCGCCGCCCCCGGCAACGGCCCCGCCCCCGGCAACGGCCCCGCCCCCGGCAACGGCCCCGCCCCCGGCAACGGCCCCGGCCCTGGCAACGGCAACGGCCCCGGCAACGGCCCCGGCAACGGCCCCGGCAAAGGCAAAGGCAAAGCGGAAACTCACATTTGGCGATAATGGGGTGAGAAGATAATTGATTAGTTGTTATTATTATTATTATTATGTTATTGTCAGACAGAACCATCATCATCATCATAATCATCACAATCATAATTGATTAGTGTAATACATAATCATTTTGCCCAAGGCCAAAGTATGTAACTTAATCATGTCTTGTTGTTGTTTTTCTCTCTACCCAGAAAAAAAGAAAGCTGCAAGCTGCGGAGGAGGAGGAAGAAGAAGAAGAAGAAGAAGAAGAAGAAGAGGATGGAGGAGGAGGAGGCACCAGGGATGAGGTGAGTGGAATGGATTAGTTCATCAATAATTTTACAAATCTTTACCAAGTGTGGAACCAATGAGGAAATGCGGTCATGCAGAAGTGGTGTTAATTATGTTTGTTTTTCGCGCAGTCGGCCTCGATGGTGTTGTCAACCCTATTAAAGGGGAAGAGCAGGGGCTCTAAGCTCCGCAATATTAAATTTGGGACCTCCATGGGTAAGAAATAACACATTGTGTATTTGTGCAGGTGTGTGAAGTGTTTTCACGCTACATTCCTCATCATGTGTTGCATCTTTACAGACACTTACATGGAGGAATATGGGCGATACCTTTTCTGCCCTGAAGGGACCAAAAAAATGCGCGAAAACAGCGTGTCGAAGGCCAGCCGAGCCAAGCTTTTTTTAAAGTTTTTGACGCTCGGCTGGCCTTCCATCAAATACTGGACGTGGGAGTTCATATTTAATGTCCCCCTGATAAAGACGTGAGTAGTGAATTTTTGATGATGATAATGATGTAGTAGTACTCAAAACATATGACTGAGACTCATTACAGCCTGGTCTTTCTACAGCTACCCTGCTACGCTGAGAGCGGCTGGCCTGGCCCCAACCACAATTATTTTGTATGTGGGCCACGCCATCTCATTCCTTGAGTATTTTAGGGACACCCCGGCGAAATACTCCCGGGTGACCAACGGCCAGCTGGTCATGGTCACCCGGGAGTTAAGAAAGCTCATGCGGGATGTAAACAGGAACGTCCTTGGCCACCAGTCCCTTGTCAAGCAGGACAAAATGCTGAAACTGGTGGCCAAGGACGACCTGGCCAAGTGCCAGGTCTTGGCCAAAGCCAAGATCCCCTCTCTACTCGGTGAGTCTCTCTCTCTCTCTCTCTCTCTCTCTCTCTCTCTCTCAAAGCTTGAAGTCTCATTGTCCTTTTCTCTCTTTAACTCATTTCAGCGGACATGACAGCGGCACCCCCCAGGGACCCAAAGACCCGGTACCGCTTCTTTGGATACCTGGTGGCGTACCTGGCCTCCATATACGGGCACAGGTCCGGAGTGCTGACCCGGATGCGGGTCACGGAGGTCCAGGACGCCATCGGCGATGATGAAAAGGGCTACCTCATCAATGTAAGTATCCTTTTACTCACCTTGGGTCCTTTTCTACATTAAATACAGGCCCCAAGTTGAGAGGGGGTCTGTTGCACACTAACGAATTGGCTGACATCTCTGCCTCCTGTCATACTTTGTCTTCTGCAGGTCATGGAGCACAAGACGGTGCGGAAGTTTGGGGTGGCCCAGATCTACCTGGAGGCCGAGGAGTACGGGTGGTGCAGGGAGTGGCTCCGCCTGCGGCTGCGCTCCCTGCCCAGGAACGCCTACTTCTTCACCTCCTTTGGCCGGGGGGAGCCAAAAGACCTCATTAAATACTTCCGTCAAGCTTGGGGGGAGATGGGCCTCCCTGGCTCCCCAAGCTTGACGGACATCCGTTCGGCCGTGGCCACCTACGTGAGTATCAAAAACACATGATGAGGAATTGGTCAATTTGGTGCACTTTACTTCCGTTATACACATTCTTGTTTGTAAATGCCTGTCTTTTTCTTTGTTTGTAGAACTTCGAGATCAACGACACAGAGGTCCGCAGGAGCGTGAGCGAGTTTATGTGCCACGACGCGCAGACACAGGAGCGTTTTTACGCCCTACATAAAAATTTGACGCGGGCGAAGCAGATGAGGGACCTCTTCATCTGCCTGGCACAGCAAGAGCCCTCATCTGCTTCCTCCTCCTCCGCTCCTGCTGCTGGCTCCTCCTCCTCCTCGACTCCTGCTGCTGGCTCCTCCTCCGCTCCTGCTGCTGGCTCCTCCTCCTCCTCCGCTCCTGCTGCTGGCTCCTCCTCCTCCTCCGCTCCTGCTGCTCACTCCTCCTCCGCTCCTGCTGCTGGCTCCTCCTCCTCCTCCGCTCCTGCTGCTGGCTCCTCCTCCTCCTCGACTCCTGCTGCTGGCTCCTCCTCCTCCTCCGCTCCTGCTGCTGGCTCCTCCTCCTCCTCCGCTCCTGCTGCTCGCTCCTACTCCACTCGTGCTGGCTCCAGAAACAAGCCATCAGCCACCCAAGTGTTGGCACTAAAAGTGAAGCAAAAAGTGGGGATTTCCCCCAAAAAATTAAGGGCAATAATCTCCCTAAAACGCATTTAAACATTTTCAGTTCTGTTCAGTTCATATATCTATTCGTGTTGTGTGTTGTTTTATATTGTATATGTATTAAAGTTCTTTGTGTATCTATAATTAAGAAAAAACATTTGGAAACTGGTCGTTGTTTGTCAATTTTTATGGGGTCAGAACAGTCTCATTAATAATGAATGCACAGAGAAGGTTTCACAAATGTATTTTGTGATTTATATATAAATTACTCATTATTCAATGCACACACAAATGGATATCGGCATGTATAAATGTAAAATGAATCCATAAACAAAAGTAAGTTTCACCAAGTTTCAATAAGTTTCCGAAATATACCTCATTTTCGGACACCTATTTTTTAATTAGACAAAGTCTAAGTCTGCTGGAGGCATGGAGGCCGGGACTGGGGGTGTGGGACGTTGTAGGGGGAGGCCTGGTCCGTGCCTGCCCAACCCTAACCGTGGCCCAGTACGGGTCCCGGTCCTGGTCCCCTGGGGCCTGGACCTGGGGCCCCTCATGTGGGGGTGTTGCTGGGGGGTCTGCTGGAGGCATGGAGGCCGGGACTGGGGGTGTGGGACGTTGTAGGGGGAGGCCTGGTCCGTGTGTGTCTGGGTCTGGGGGCTGGCCCAGTACGGGTCCCGGTCCTGGTCCCCTGGGGCCTGGACCTGGGGTCCCTCATGTGGGGGTGGTGCTGGGGGGTCTGCTGGAGGCATGGAGGCCGGGACTGGGGGTGTGGGACGTTGTAGGGGGAGGCCTGGTCCGTGCCTGCCCAACCCTAACCGTGGCCCAGTACGGGTCCCGGTCCTGGTCCCCTGGGGCCTGGACCTGGGGCCCCTCATGTGGGGGTGTTGCTGGGGGGTCTGCTGGAGGCATGGAGGCCGGGACTGGGGGTGTGGGACGTTGTAGGGGGAGGCCTGGTCCGTGTGTGTCTGGGTCTGGGGGCTGGCCCAGTACGGGTCCCGGTCCTGGTCCCCTGGGGCCTGGACCTGGGGTCCCTCATGTGGGGGTGTTGCTGGGGGGTCTGCTGGAGGCATGGAGGCCGGGACTGGGGGTGTGGGATGTTGTAGGGGGAGGCCTGGTCCGTGTGTGTCTGAGGAAAAAAGAAAAGAAAAAAGAGGCAAAAACCACTTCAAGTCTTGTGGACCCTCCAGGGGAGGGGGAACACGTCGCGTGTGAGGCCGAAACGGCTCACCATGTCGGACTGAATAGTGCAGCGAGTAGCCCCGAGTCTGGAGGTCTTTAGGACTCTCCAGAGGAGGGGGAACACGTCGCGTGTGAGGCCGAAACGGCTCACCATGTCGGACTGAATAGTGCAGCGAGTAGCCCCGAGTCTGGAGGTCTTTAGGACCCTCCAGAGGAGGGGGAACACGTCGCGTGTGAGGCCGAAACGGCTCACCATGTCGGAATGAATAGTGCAGCGAGTAGCCCCGAGTCTGGAGGTCTTTAGGACTCTCCAGAGGAGGGGGACCACGTCGCGTGTGAGGCCGAAACGGCTCACCATGTCGGACTGAATAGTGCAGCGAGTAGCCCCGAGTCTGGAGGTCTTTAGGACTCTCCAGAGGAGGGGGACCACGTCGCGTGTGAGGCCGAAACGGCTCACCATGTCGGACTGAATAGTGCAGCGAGTAGCCCCGAGTCTGGAGGTCTTTAGGACCCTCCAGAGGAGGGGGAACACGTCGCGTGTGAGGCCGAAACGGCTCACCATGTCGGACTGAATAGTGCAGCGAGTAGCCCCGAGTCTGGAGGTCTTTAGGACTCTCCAGAGGAGGGGGACCACGTCGCGTGTGAGGCCGAAACGGCTCACCATGTCGGACTGAATAGTGCAACGAGTAGCCCCGAGTCTGGAGGTCTTTAGGACCCTCCAGAGGAGGGGGAACACGTCGCGTGTGAGGCCGAAACGGCTCACCATGTCGGACTGAATAGTGCAGCGAGTAGCCCCGAGTCTGGAGGTCTTTAGGACCCTCCAGAGGAGGGGGAACTCGTCGCGTGTGAGGCCGAAACGGCTCACCATGTCGGACTGAATAGTGCAGCGAGTAGCCCCGAGTCTGGAGGTCTTTAGGACTCTCCAGAGGAGGGGGAACACGTCGCGTGTGAGGCCGAAACGGCTCACCATGTCGGACTGAATAGTGCAGCGAGTAGCCCCGAGTCTGGAGGTCTTTAGGACCCTCCAGAGGAGGGGGAACACGTCGCGTGTGAGGCCGAAACGGCTCACCATGTCGGAATGAATAGTGCAGCGAGTAGCCCCGAGTCTGGAGGTCTTTAGGACTCTCCAGAGGAGGGGGACCACGTCGCGTGTGAGGCCGAAACGGCTCACCATGTCGGACTGAATAGTGCAGCGAGTAGCCCCGAGTCTGGAGGTCTTTAGGACTCTCCAGAGGAGGGGGACCACGTCGCGTGTGAGGCCGAAACGGCTCACCATGTCGGACTGAATAGTGCAGCGAGTAGCCCCGAGTCTGGAGGTCTTTAGGACTCTCCAGAGGAGGGGGACCACGTCGCGTGTGAGGCCGAAACGGCTCACCATGTCGGACTGAATAGTGTAGTGTAGTGGAAATAGTGTTCATTTTCGGACACTTTTGTGAAGAGAAAAGTGTCCCACATTTACTCCTTCATTTTCGGACACTTTTGCGAAGAGAAAAGTGTCCCAAATTTACTCCTTCATTTTTGGACACTTTTGCGCAGAGAAAAGTGTCCCAAATTTACTCCTTCATTTTCGGACACTTTTGTGCAGAGAAAAGTGTCCCAAATTTACTCCTTCATTTTCGGACACTTTTGTTCAGAGAAAAATGTCCCAAATTTACTCCTTCGTTTTCGGACACTTTTACGTAGAAAGAAAAGTGTCCCAAATTTACTCCTTCATTTTCGGACACTTTTGTGCAAAAAAGGTGTCCCAAATTTACTTCTTCATTTTCGGACACTTTTGCGTAGAAAGAAAAGTGTCCCAAATTTACTCCTTCATTTTCTGACACTTTTGTGCAGAGAAGTGTCCCAAATTTACTCCTTCATTTTCGGACACTTTTGCGTAGAAAGAAAAGTGTCCCTAATTTACTCCTTCATTTTCGGACACTTTTGTGCAGAGAAGTGTCCCAAATTTACTCCTTCATTTTCGGACACTTTTGCGTAGAAAGAAAAGTGTCCCAAATTTACTCCTTCATTTTCGGACACTTTTGTGCAGAGAAAAGTGTCCCAAATTTACTCCTTCATTTTCGGACACTTTTGTTCAGAGAAAAATGTCCCAAATTTACTCCTTCGTTTTCGGACACTTTTGCGTAGAAAGAAAAGTGTCCCAAATTTACTCCTTCATTTTCGGACACTTTTGTGCAAAAAAAGTGTCCCAAATTTACTTCTTCATTTTCGGACACTTTTGCGTAGAAAGAAAAGTGTCCCAAATGTACTCCTTCATTTTCGGACACTTTTGTGCAGAGAAGTGTCCCAAATTTACTCCTTCATTTTCGGACACTTTTGCGTAGAAAGAAAAGTGTCCCAAATTTACTCCTTCATTTTCGGACACTTTTGTGCAAAAAAGTGTCCCAAATTTACTTCTTCATTTTCGGACACTTTTGCGTAGAAAGAAAAGTGTCCCAAATTTACTCCTTCATTTTCGGACACTTTTGTGCAGAGAAGTGTCCCAAATTTACTCCTTCATTTTCGGACACTTTTGCGTAGAAAGAAAAGTGTCCCAAATTTACTCCTTCATTTTCGGACACTTTTGCGTAGAAAGAAAAGTGTCCCTAATTTACTCCTTCATTTTCGGACACTTTTGTGCAGAGAAGTGTCCCAAATTTACTCCTTCATTTTCGGACACTTTTGCGTAGAAAGAAAAGTGTCCCAAATTTACTCCTTCATTTTCGGACACTTTTGTGCAGAGAAAAGTGTCCCAAATTTACTCCTTCATTTTCGGACACTTTTGTTCAGAGAAAAATGTCCCAAATTTACTCCTTCGTTTTCGGACACTATTGCGTAGAAAGAAAAGTGTCCCAAATTTACTCCTTCATTTTCGGACACTTTTGTGCAAAAAAAGTGTCCCAAATTTACTTCTTCATTTTCGGACACTTTTGCGTAGAAAGAAAAGTGTCCCAAATTTACTCCTTCATTTTCGGACACTTTTGTGCAGAGAAGTGTCCCAAATTTACTCCTTCATTTTCGGACACTTTTGCGTAGAAAGAAAAGTGTCCCAAATTTACTCCTTCATTTTCGGACACTTTTGTGCAAAAAAAGTGTCCCAAATGTACTTCTTCATTTTCGGACACTTTTGCGTAGAAAGAAAAGTGTCCCAAATTTACTCCTTCATTTTCGGACACTTTTGTGCAGAGAAGTGTCCCAAATTTACTCCTTCATTTTCGGACACTTTTGCGTAGAAAGAAAAGTGTCCCAAATTTACTCCTTCATTTTCGGACACTTTTGTGCAGAGAAGTGTCCCAAATTTACTCCTTCATTTTCGGACACTTTTGCGTAGAAAGAAAAGTGTCCCAAATTTACTCCTTCATTTTCGGACACTTTTGTGCAAAAAAAGTGTCCCAAATTTACTTCTTCATTTTCGGACATTTTTGCGTAGGAAGAAAAGTGTCCCAAATTTACTCCTTCATTTTCGGACACTTTTGTGCAGAGAAGTGTCCCAAATTTACTCCTTCATTTTCGGACACTTTTGCGTAGAAAGAAAAGTGTCCCAAATTTACTCCTTCATTTTCGGACACTTTTGCGGCCGTAGTAAACACCTCCGGCCATTCCGGCGAAGTTCTGTTAAAAGTGCCCCGTATTTACTCCAAAGTGCCCCAAAGTGAAGGAGCGTGGCCCCGGGACACCTCCGGCCAATCACGGCGAAGTTCTGTTAAAAGTGCCCCGTATTTACTCCAAAGTGCCCCAAAGTGAAGGGGCGTGGCCCCGGGACACCTCCGGCCAATCACGGCGAAGTTCTGTTAAAAGTGCCCCGTATTTACTCCAAAGTGCCCCAAAGTGAAGGGGCGTGGCCCCGGGACACCTCCGGCCAATCACGGCGAAGTTCTGTTAAAAGTGCCCCGTATTTACTCCAAAGTGCCCCAAAGTGAAGGGGCGTGGCCCCGGGACACCTCCGGCCAATCACGGCGAAGTTCTGTTAAAAGTGCCCCGTATTTACTCCAAAGTGCCCCAAAGTGTGACCTCACATCGGGGCACCCGGTTGGGGCACTTGAAATGCCATCTGGTGGCGGTCTCGGGAATGGGTGCCCAGTTGTGGAGACCAAGTCCTGAATCCCTATCTATCCCGAAGGTACTGAACCCCTTCCAGACCACCCCTGTCCCTGCCCCCCTCCCAGTCCTGAAACCCCAAAGCCCAGAGAAAAAGAAACCCTGATGTTTCCTGATACAGGAACCCCACCCTTCCCCACCTCCTCTGATCTAGGTTACCCGGAGTCTGGGGAACCTAGTCCCCCTCCCTACGCACCTCCCGGGAGCGTCTGTACCCCCGGGGCGCCTCCTACATCCCAGTCCCTGTACCCCTCCCCTTCCAACCCTACATCCCAGTACCCCTCCCCTTCCAACCCTACATCCCAGTACCCCTCCCCTTCCAACCCTGAATCCCTTTACCCCTCCCCTGCCAACCCTGAATCCCTGTACCCCTCTCCCTCCAGCCATACTCCCCAGTACCCCTTTCCTTCCAACCCTACATCCCAGTACCCCTCCCCTTCCAACCCTGAATCCCTTTACCCCTCCCCTGCCAATCCTGAATCCCTGTACCCCTCCCCTTCCAAGCCTACATCCCAGTCCCTGTACCCCTCCCCTTCCAAGCCTACATCCCAGTCCCTGTACCCCTCCCCTTCCAACCCTACATCCCAGTCCCTGTACCCCTCTCCCTCCAGCCCTACTTCCCAGTATCCCTCTCCTGCCAACCCTGAATCCCTGAACCCCTTCCGTACTAACCCAGTAACCCCACACCCCTCCCTCACCAACCCCGAACCCATACCTGCCCCTGGAGGGGGCCCTGTCAGGGGACCCATGATCGATTACTGCGAAGTTTATGACTGTGGACCGAGACCAGAGGCCAGGAAGAAGCAGCCAGGGCCCTATGCTGTCCAAGTCCCTGCCACCGTGGTGGGGGATCCCAGAGCATTCGCCCCTGTAGCAGTGACCTGGGGAACCCCGGGAGGACCCACCAGGGTGGTGATAGAGGGACCCTGCCCCGGACCCCAACCGGTCCCCAGGAAGGAGACCCCCATGAATCCAGAAGAAGAGACTGAACTCATCAGTTTCGAGGAAGAGGAGCTGTTCCCGCCACCACGTGAAGACAGACGGCAGAGGGGGAGAGGAGGAAGAAGAAGCCACCAGAGCGGCCGAAAGCGACCCTACGACAGAGATGCCGGCTGCCGTGAGACGCCTCCCCCAGGTCCAAGACATTACCCAGAACCTCCCCCGGTGGTTCAGCCCGAATCTTGGACCAGGTCCCACGCCAAGGCCACTTTCTCTTCGACAAACATCCCTGACGGCCGGCCAACAATCACCACCAGAGCACTAACTCTGATGATCCACTCTGAACACTCCCGGGGACACCAAGGCCCCCCGAGTAACCATCCACCCCATAGACAGTCTCTACTATCACCCCCACATCTTGATAATCCAGAACTGCATTCCCTGCCAGCTCCATAACCCCCAGAAAGGGATACCTCGCCCCCCAGGGAAATTCCCAGTTCCCCAACTACCCTTTCAAGAGATATGCATTGACTACACAGATATGGGACGGGACCTGAGGGTGGGGGGGTATCGATACCTTTTAGTGATAGTGTGTCGATTCTCAGGATGGGTAGAGGCTTATCCTACTAAGAAAGAAGATGCCGAATCAGTAGTTAGAATACTAACACGAGATTGTGCCCCGATGGGGGTACCCAAAAGTAATCGCGTCAGACAATGGCACTCACTTTGCTAATGCCCTGGTAACCAAGGTAGAAGAAGGGTTAGGGATAGCTCACCGATATGGATCGGTGTACCACCCCCAGAGCCAGGGATTAGTAGAACGAGCAAACTTGTCACTCAAACAGACTCGCGACGAACAGTGTCAACTATGGCCAAAGACGATGTAGTAACGGCCATAGCTGAATACAAAAAGATGTCATGGTTGTCAGCACTCCCACTCGCGCTAATGGCCGTCAGAGCAGCCCCTCAGGCCAGAACGGGGCTATCCCCGTTTGAACTCATTACAGGGAGACCTATGCCAGGGCCATACACACCAGTAGAACCCTTATCAGACCAGTTAGAAGATCAACTGTTTAGGTACTGCACTGCCCTAACCCAAGCAACCCAAGATTTACACTTCCAGGTGACGACCACTCCGGAAAAGAAAGAGGCGAGCCCGGGGGTCCAACCAGGAGAGTGGGTGTGGGTCAAGGCTGCCAAACGAGCCTTCCCGGGGCCCAGGTGGAAAGGCCCCTACCAGGTCCGGCTGGCCACCCCCTTCTCAGCCGCTCTCGACACCCCACACGGCCGGAGGTGGCACCACCTGACCCGACTCCGGAAGGCCGACACCCCTGGCACCGATAGTCTACACGACACCAGCCGCCGCCTCCAGGACACCGCCAGAGAAGAACCCGGAGATCCAGACCAGGGTCACCATGGCTCCCCGGCCCCGTCCACCCCCCCTAATCTGCACTAGCAAGTGGGAAACCGTGGGAACCATCGCTGCGGGCTGTTTCCTCGTGATAGGATGGATCATGGTCCTGGTGGGATCCCTCTCCAGGGGCAGGGGAACACCCAGCTTCATTATCCCCGACAACACCACCCCCGGAGACCAGCCCCTGGCTACGACCCCACCTTTCCCGAAGACCGCCCCCTTCTGACTGAGACATCTGAGATGGCGACGACAAGTAGGCCCCGCCAAAGATCCTGGCGAAGACGCCTGCATGAAAAAGTATGGAGGAATTACCCTGGACTACATCCTGGGCAGCAGTACGGTATTCAAGTTTGACCTGGTTGATGTCATAAACTGTGTCGGAAACCCGTCTGCCTGGAAAGACTATGAGGTATATCTGTGTGATAGCTATCCTAGTTTTGTGGGAAATCCCGGCATATTCCCACGCCGCGTGGGGTGTGGTGGTTGGGATACATTGTTGTGGGGAACGGGATCACTTCGTGAGGGGGGCGGATACATTAAAGAACGACCCCGGTATGCGAGAACCCACCTATTCCAAAAAGCGGGATCAGTCGCACGTACCCATACCAGAGGAGGGGTAGATATATTCCTCACACTAGAAAAGGTCACCTCAAATCCCTACGTCAAAGAAACCGCGGCATGTGGGAAAGAAAACAATACGTTGTATCTTGCGTTCGGAGTGGTTCAAACCGGAATCGACCCTACCGGCCTAATTAAAATACGATTGTTAAATCCCCCTGTCTCTAAAAATAAAACGAGTTCTCGGGGTTCCAGGAAAAAGAACACCTCTCCCCCTCTCCAAAGTAAAGGGGCCCCTCCCAGACACGGGGTGTCCACCTTTAACCTCGACACTATGGGAACCGCAGACACGATTCTCCTGATGACCAACGGCCCCTCCAATAATCAATGGTTAAGATGGATAATAGCATCGGCTCGGGGGGTGGGTATGGAAGATTGCGTAGCTTGCGCGGCAGCTAGGCCCCTCTTAGTCAGCACCCCCATTAGCATGAATCCAGCAACCGACGCGGTAGGGAGCCGATGTGCCATAGCCCTCTTTATGAAGAAAGACCCAGCGAACTGCGCCACCCTGAGTAGTGTGTTCCCTCCTGGACTAAACAATTCTATTGCCCCCGCGTTCAAAATAGGAGGTAGCAACTATACTTGCCTTCAGCGCGATAGAGATGAGTCAGGAAATACTAAGTCTGTCGGGAAACTAGCGCAGAACCTTTGTGCCACGACCATCAACGTAACTACGTGGAAGAATGTCACCCGGCTTAACATAGGGTGGAAGGACCTGTATTGGCTGTGTGGTCCAAATACTCTACTGCTAACCTTACCCTCGACCTGGAATGGTAGATGTACTCTAGTCAGATTGGTCGTTCCTATAACCATGGTCGGACCAACAGAGATTGCCGCAATTGCCACCAAAGAAGGTAGAAAGAAGCAGAATGCCGGTAGCGAATGGGATGCCGCCGACCGAGATACATGGATCGATAGCATAGGAGTCCCTCGCGGAGTCCCCAACGAGTTCAAATTAGTAGACCAAATCGCGTCCGGATTCGAGAACCTCCCCATAATATCTGCCTTGTTCCCCGTAACCCCTAACAAAAATATCGACCGTTACAATGTTTTACATTACATTACAATGTGCAGAAGTTATCAAACCGGACCAGAGACGCCGTTACGGGTCTCTCCGAACAGTTAGTAGCTACATCCCTGATGGCGTTCCAAAACCGACTGGCACTAGACATGCTCCTAGCTGAAAAGGGTGGGGTATGTGCCATGTTTGGAGACCAATGCTGTACGTTCATTCCCAATAATACCGCTCCAGATGGTTCTGTCACTAAGGCCTTAGCAGGGTTGAGAGCCCTCTCCAACCAGATGGCTGAGGACTCTGGAGTGGAGAACCCCCTTGAGGAGTGGTTTACAGGAATTTTTGGGAAATGGAAAGCATTCATGATGTCACTGTTTATGTCTGTCGCCGTATTCTCCGCCATTTTGATTACATGCGGGTGTTGTGGCATACCTTGTATGCGTGCGCTAATTGTAAAACTAATCAATCGTGCCATCACCGCTGAAAGTGACAAAAACCTACAGATGCTTCTGTTCTCACCAGAGGACGAGGA
Organism: Merluccius polli; assembly: GCA_030340625.1. Classification (NCBI taxonomy): domain Eukaryota; kingdom Metazoa; phylum Chordata; class Actinopteri; order Gadiformes; family Merlucciidae; genus Merluccius; species Merluccius polli. The sequence continues at coordinate 672,410 of JAOPHQ010002277.1, forward strand.
GACCAATGCTTGGGGAAATGTTTATGTGGGGTGATGTGCAAAAATGTGTACCGCTGTTCCTTACTCATAGGCCTACTCCTTACTCAGCCGAGTTATAAAATCGGGTTGAAAGGAAGCCTATTTTGGTGACCGCCCATGAGGACTGAGCAAAAGGAGGCCATCCCCTGCCCCGCCAAGACATATATTCTATGCTGTTGAGTGCATAACCAAATGAGCATGATAACCTGAATGATTATATGTTGAAGAATATATGATATAATAAGCATGATAATCTGAATGATTATATGTTGAAGAATATATGATATGATAAGCATGATAACCTGAATGATTATATGTTGAAGAATATATGATATGATAAGTATGATAACCCAAGCGATTATGTATTAACAAAAACAGAGATTACCTGATAACTGGTTACAACGTCAATAATAACTACCTCAATGATGATGATGATGATGATAATGATGATTGTACATTGATGATTCTATTCCTACCACGGGTGGATGCGCTCGGAAATTCGAGTCGAGTTGGTTTTTACTCGCCCATAAGGCGGGGTTCCCCCCTCGGCGTGGAGGAGAAATATTTGAGGAAAAAGCCTATGTGTCCTATTCCCAAAGCAATTTCCCAACATGTGAAAGTGCTCCTGAAGAGCACTTGAGAGGGATTGTTGTTGAAAAATTGGCCCCTGGAACGAATTGTTGCTTCATTAGCCCGGACTGTGGATAAAAAGAGGAAGCAATGGACTATTAAAATGCACTCACATAGTGGACAAATGAACTGTCACTGATGACTAAAGAATTACACACACATGATGGACAAAGTGCATGTCTTTAATGTATAGAACAGGTGACATAAGTAGTACACGTGGCAGACAACGCACATGTCTGCAATAAACTAACTTAAATTGCACGTACATAGCGGGCAAAGTACATGGCACTGAATTTGACCCCCCTGTAAAACTAGGAACTGAAACCAGACAACAGAAAAGGCCTGCAATAAAGACTTCACCCCGATAACCTCCATCTGGAACACCAATAGGGAAGAGACACCTCATGATACAGCTGAACTGAGGGGAAGGGGGGGGTCGACACCGGCGAGTGAAACTGCTGATTATAAAAAGACAGACCTGTACTTCCTCCAGTGCGCTTTTCCGGAGACAGGCCCTGAGCAGGGTTGTCTCAGTTCTCTTGTGAGCTTTTAGTACTAATCGGTTAAGTGCCCCTCACACTCTGTGCTCAATTGACCAGGTGTTGTAATTTGTAATTGTTGAATAGATCCAGACACATAGGTGAAACCTCCTTCGTTGTACTGGCCTCTTCTCTTTTTTACCATCGTCCGTCTTATTGTTTTTTAACAACATATACCTATTGAAATCATTTAAAATGTGACGCTGTAGCCTACACCAACACTCATTAAAATACTAATTAAAAACAAACATTGAGTTCTGCTCAGCCAACAGAAAGAAGGCAGAGGCCCGAAAAAACTCTCTCTCTCTCTCTCCCCCGTCGGTCATTGGTTCGGGGGGGGGGGGGGGGGGGGGGTGCGATCGTAGCGACCGACGGGGGGTGGGGCGATCGTAACGGGGGGGGGGGTGCGTTACGACCGGATCGATTAAATTGCTAGCGACGTCCATGGTTGGAACTATATTAAAAATCCTGACTGTTGCTTTTGTACTATTAGGGAATAAAGAAGAACCAAATCACATGTGAATTTGTCTTTTATTTTATTTTTAATCAAAAGTGATTTCGGGTGATTAGGTCCCTTACAGCCCTTCCATCCAAAAAACGTAGCGCTATGCATAAAGTTTGCTCTGATGTGAGTGCTCGTCCACGGTGTGTGAGGTTGGTGATATATGGCCGGAGAATTTGATTGAGATAAATGATACTGTTGGATGAAAAGCAGTAACGTTGGAAAAGATATTCCTCTAGTCAGAATTTCTGAAAATGTGCTTATTTAAAGTGCTGGAGGCATTTTGTGATTAATTATATTGTACAACATTTCTAGGGGTATTAAGGGGTGCTGAATCCAAATCTGCTGTATATGACGCTCAAAAATGTTCCAAAATGCCTCAAAATTGAGAAATTCAAAATGGCCGCCACCGCCAGGCTGAAATCTATTTTTCAATATATCTTTTTGACTAAACAAGGTCCAAACATGAAATAAATGTGCTTTTGTAAGTTTTCCTACATGGGCAATTCAATGCCATATTCAGATTTGAGAAGTAATGTGAAGAAACTGCTTAGATATGCAAAAATAGTTGTTTTTAACTATGAACTATTATTAACTAATTAATAAATAAGTTATTATTATAAATATTATCAGGCTACTTTTACTTAGTTTGTATTATGTTTTGAGGTAAAATGTGTCAAATGTGCTATAATGCACTCCCCAACCTTTGCCCTCCCCAATATGACCCCACTCCACCCCCAAGCTTAGCCTCTCACACTTCTCAGAACGGCTGATCGGAAACATAAGACAGCTAACAGGTAAAGTCATGTCCAGTGTATATTTTCATGTGACATGTTTTCATAAACATCCCAAGGGGATCAATAAAGTTTCTATCTATATATCTATCTATCTATGTAGTTTAAATAATTGCAGTATATATTTTAGCATTTTTGATCACTAAAAGAAGACTAACTAGCTAATTTTAGCCAGCTAGTTGCTAGGATTAGCTAATGTTAGTGGCCAGCTAACATTACTGGCTCAATGAGCTAGCTAAATGAATACATATCAATGTGCAAAGGTTCCCAACCTTTTGACTGCTGAGGCCCAAATTAAATTCTGAAAATCTTCCACAGCCCACCCAAACTTTTTGGTGCATAAGTAGGTCAGTGCAATTAGCACGCTAGCGCCATTAGCACGCTAGCGCCATTAGCTAGTGTGGTGTAGTATGATGCCACTGGGGTTCTATGTAAAGGAATGACTCGCTCTGCCAATTTCACCAAGGTTTATTTATACACAATATATATCGTACACACTATAGCGTCGCCGCGGGCCTAGCTCTGGCTCCGTCGGCAACCCGTGTGTCCAGGTCCGGTTCTCCCGGGTCCAGCACGCTACTGCATTATAAAGGGAGAGAGTGATTAGCGTCAATGGAACCCAGGTGTGCCAATCACTATCACCCGAGCCCCCTCCACAGCTCCCCCTTGCGGCTGATGCACCACGCCCCCCCACATACCTCCACCGCCTGATTTAGGCCGGGGACCCATCCGGCCTAACCCACTCCCCCCCCCCCCCCCCCCCCATGGGAACGGGAAAGGAAGTCGGCCACAGCCATCTGCGCCCCCGGCCTATGGATCACCCGGAAGTTAAATGGCTGCAGTGCCAGATACCACCGGGTGATCCGGTTGTTAACATCTTTCATACGGTGGAGCCACTGGAGGGGAGCGTGGTCCGAGCAGAGGGTGAATGGGCGCCCCAGCAGGTAATACCGCAGGGCATCGACCGCCCACCGGGATGGCCAGGCACTCCCTCTCCACGGTGCTGTACCTGGCCTCCCTTTCGGAGAGCTTCCGGCTGATGTACAACACCGGGCGGTCGAAACCCTGCACCTGCTGGGACAGGACGGCCCCCAGCCCTCGGCCCGACGCATCAGCCTGCACGACAAAAGGGAGAGAGAAGTTAGGTGTGTGGAGGAGGGGCTCCCCACAGAGGGCCTGCTTTACCCTCTCAAGCGACTCCTGGCACTGCTCCGTCCACTGGACCGGATCTGAGGCACCCTTTCGGGTGAGGTCGGTCAAGGGGCTGGTCAGCTCCACGAAGTCTGGAATAAACCGCCGGTAATAGCCGGCCAGCCCCAAAAACCGCCGCACCTCTTTTTTTGTCTTGAGCCTTGGGCAGGCTGCAATCGCTGCCGTCTTATCTACATGTGGACGCACCTGCCCGCCGCCCAAGTGGTACCCCAGATACCGTACCTCCCTCCGTCCAACTGCACACTTCTTTGGATTGGCCGTGAGCCCCGCCTGCCTCAGTGACTCGAGCACCGCAGCCACCTGCTGCACATGCTCCGCCCAGGTGCCACTATGGATGATCACATCATCCAGATAGGCGGCAGCATATGCAGCATGTGGACGCAGCACTCTGTCCATGAGGCGTTGAAATGCGGCTGGGGCCCCGAACAATCCAAACGGAAGTGTGACAAATTGGTACAAACCGTACGGAGTGGAGAAGGCCGTTTTCTCCTTAGACTCTGGAGATAAGAGAATCTGCCAGTAGCCTTTGTTTAAATCCAGCGTCGTAAAAAACGAGCCGTGCCCAGGCGATCCAGGAGTTCGTCCACCCGGGGCATAGGATAGGCATCAAACCGTGAAACCTCATTCACCTTGCGATAGTCCACACAGAACCGGATAGACCCATCCTTCTTGCCCACAAGAACGATGGGGCTACACCAGGCACTGTTGGACTCTTCTATTACCCCCATCTCCACCATAGCTTTCAATTCTGCCTGAACCACTTTTCTCTTGTGCTCAGGTAACCGATAGGGCCGTGAACGCACCGTCACACCCGGGTGAGTCTCAACCCGGTGTTGAATAAGGCTTGTGCGTCCCGGCCGGGGGGAGAATACATCCGCATAACGTTGCTGCAACCTGTCTATGTCTGCTCTCTGGGACGGTGAGAGCTGGTCCCCACAAAGGAGCGAGGCAGGATTGGTCGATTTTGGTACCTCCGGCCCCAACTCATCTCTTTCTGCAATTGCCGTCACCAGAGAAACAGGCTCCGCCTCTCTCCACGCTTTAAGGAGGTTGAGGTGATAAATTTGTGTCGCCCCTCCCCTGTCCGAACGCACAATCTCATAGTCAACGTCACCCACTCGCCGTGTGACCACAAAGGGTCCTTGCCACTTGGCGAGTAATTTGGAGGTAGATGAAGGGAGCAATACAAGCACTTTATCTCCCTGTGAAAATTGTCTTAGCCTAGCTCCTCTATTGTACAGCCGCTGCTGCCGTTCCTGGGCCTGTAGCAAATTCTCACGTGATAACTGTCCTAGTGTGTGGAGTTTTGCTCTCAGGTCCAGGACGTATTGCACCTCGTTCTTACTCGGGCTCGGACCCTCCTCCCAGCTTTCCTTAACCAGGTCCAAAACCCCACGTGGTGTCCTGCCAAACAGTAGTTCAAAGGGAGAAAATCCCGTGGAGGCCTGGGGTACCTCGCGCACTGCAAACAACAGAGGGTCTAGCCACCTATCCCAATTACGACTATCCTCGTGCACAAACTTACGGATCATGGACTTCAAAGTCTTATTCAGGCGCTCCACGAGGCCGTCCGTTTGGGGGTGGTATACACTGGTTCGAATTGACTCGATGCCCAATAATCCATATAGTTCTCCCAGTGTCCGTGACATAAATTGTGTGCCTTGATCAGTCAGGATCTCTTTCGGGATCCCGACTCGGGAGATAACTTGAAACAGTGCCTGCACCACACTCTTTGCAGAGATGGTGCGCAGCGGCACTGCCTCCGGATATCGCGTTGCGTAATCCACGAGAACTAACACAAAGCGATATCCGCGTGCGCTCCGGTAAAATGGCCCGATGAGGTCCATCCCGATGCGCTCGAACGGCACCTCCATTAGAGGTAATGGCCGCAGCGGCGCTCTCGGGATGGCCGGCTGGTTAACCAATTGGCATTCGGGACAAGACGCGCACCAGCGGCGCACATCTGCCCAAATGCCTGGCCAATAGAATCGGGCCATTACCCGGTTCAGTGTCTTCTCACACCCCATATGTCCAGCCATTGGGTTATAATGAGCCGCCTGGAAAACTATTTCCCGGCGGCTCTTCGGTACCACCAACTGTGTCGTTATTTCCTCTGTCTGAGTGTCACGACTCACTCTGTATAGTCTGTCCCTACGAAATGAAAAACGTGGATACGTTAACGCTGCGTCAGGGCGCACCATGTGATCATCAATTCGTATCACTTGGTCAAAGGCAAAGCGTAGAGTATCGTCACCAGACTGCTCAAGTGGAAAATCCTCCATGGAGTCGAACACGGGAACCTGCGGAGCCTCCTGTGAAGGCCCCGCCGGCTCCCCCTCCCCGTCTGCAGTGTTGGACGACCTCGCGTCACCGCTGAGCACTGCGCACATATCCCCTGTCCCTGTCGGCCGTGAATGCACCCCCTGCACACTGTCCCACTAACCTATCAAACCCTGGCCAATCCGTATCCAAAATCAGGGGGTGCGTCACGCGGGAGATAACCGCTGCCTTTACACTATGCTTTTTTCCCTTAAACTGAATTTCCACCAGTACTACAGGGTATGTGTGAATATCCCCATGAACACACCTAATATCCACACCTCCCGCCCCTATCAAAGCCCCGGGCCGAATCAGGTTCTGATGAACGATAGACTGCATGCAGCCTGAGTCCACCATCACCCGATGTGTACCCCCCTGAATCCTTACCGGAACGCTGTACGTCCCCCCTGGACCGGGGGAGGGTGCTGGAGGGCCGACAACCCGGAACACTTGGCCCACCTCCATGAGTGGGCACTCACCTCGGAAGTGTCCGAGTTGTCCGCACCTCCAGCACTCCTGCCCTGCCGCCTGAGGAGCCCTCTGTGGGTCAAGAGCCACGCCCGTAGCGGCTGGACCCTGGGGAGAGAAGAAAGGAGAAGGAGGATTAATGCGAGGACGAGGGGAGGGCCGGTTATTAGCATATGTCGTGCGGGGTCTGAGGGATGGTCGAGCGGGTGTGTGATGCGGGGGACCCAACGCGGGTCCTCCGCGGGGTGCCGGCGTGGGACCTCCTGGAGAGGCCGGTCGGCTGTCATGTGCCCGGCCCCGGGAGAGGACGGCCAGGTGGTCCTCAGCCAGGGTGATGGCCCCGGCTAGGTCCGCCGGGCGGTGACAGAGCACCCAGTCCGAGGTGGCAGCTGGGAGCCCCTCCACAAACTGCTCCAGGACGATCTTCTCCAGCATTCTCCCCTCGCTGGCGGACCCCCCCGGTTGCAGCCACCTGGTCGCCGCGTCTTTTAGCTACTGGGCGAAGACGAATGGCCGATCGGCGGGCCCCAGCTTGCTCCCCCGGAACTGGCGGAGATGGTCCTCCGCCGATAGTCCCAGTCGGTCGAGGACTGCCCGCTTGATCTCCCCATACTGTCCTCGGGAGGGGGCGGGCAGACCGAGCGCCGCCGTTTGCGCGTCCCCCGAAAGCAGGGGAAGCAGCCGCACGGCCCACTCCGCCACCGGCCAGCCGCATGCCGCCGCCGTGGCCTCGAACATTTCTAAAAATGTTTGTGGATCGTCCTGTGTCGCCATTTTATGGAGCGTCAATCCGGTGAACGAGGGGGTCGGCGACACTGCCCCTGCCCGACTCACCATCGCCTCCATGAGCATTGTCAGCCTCTCTGCCTGGCTCTGGAGTGCCGCCAGCTGCTGCCGGCTGAGGACCGCCTGGTCCCGGCTCATCGCCGCCACCTCCGCCAGCATCTGGGCCAGCGTGTTGATTGGCTGCTGCGGGGCCATCCTTCTACAGTCCCTGTTCAGGTGCCAATGTGGCGTAGTATGATGCCACTGGGGTTCTATGTAAAGGAATGACTCGCTCTGCCAATTTCACCAAGGTTTATTTATACACAATATATATCGTACACACTATAGCGTCGCCGCGGGCCTAGCTCTGGCTCCGTCGGCAACCCGTGTGTCCAGGTCCGGTTCTCCCGGGTCCAGCACGCTACTGCATTATAAAGGGAGAGAGTGATTAGCGTCAATGGAACCCAGGTGTGCCAATCACTCTCACCTGGCGCGGCTCTCCCGAGCCCCCTCCACAGCTCCCCCTTGTGGCTGATGCACCACGCCCCCCCACAAGCTAGATAGCATCAAAGTCAGTAAACTTAACACACTTGCTTTTACACTGACTGATTGGAGGAAAGACTGTTTACATTTATTTAATTTAATTTATTTGAATGTAAATCTATTTGGGTATTGTTCTACTTGAACCATTCAATCCCCTTTAGTAATCCTTCAGGATTTCTTTTTTTTTTTTTTCTATTAAAAGGCCTCCCACGGCCCACCTGCAATACCTCGACGGCCCACAGGTTGGGAACCACTGTCTTAGATTTTGCATTCGTATTCTAAGAAAACTCACTCTTTCTTGTAGGTCTGAATTAGTCAATTGGCGACAAAAACCATGGCTGAAGAAATAGACTATACCCAAGAAAGCTTAATGTCATCTGAGCCACAGTTATGCATCATATGCCAGGAAGACAATAAGAAAAATCTCATGACAGTTAGTAAGGATGGCCTCCAGTCAGCTGACACTATTAGACAGCTCTGGATGAAATTACACCATGACAATTTCCGAGATGCAACCAATCGACTTACTGAGATACTTCAAGGAGACTTGCCTCAGCAATTCTTATGGCATAAGGACTGCCGAGCAAAATACACGAATAAACGTGAAATAGAAAGGAAATTGAAGGCAGAATTGAAAATAGATACCAAACCAAGTTCATCTGCATCCACCCCAACTCCGCAAAATGTTACTCTACGGAGCAAAATACCTACAATAGATTGGAAGCAGTGTATCTTTTTCCAACAAGATCAGAAAGAAAAACTACATCTCATACAAGAAATGAAATTCAGCAGCAGAATCCTACAAGCAGCAAAGTGTGATTCATTCTTAAGAGTGCGACTAGCTTGTGTAAATGATCTTAAAGCTGCAGAAGGAAGTTATCACATGACTTGCAAGACCAGGTTTGAACGTAGGACCAAACGCATGGAGTCACTTCCGAGCAAAGACATGCCATTAGAGTGGATCTGCGAAGAACTTGAACAATCAGCTAGGGATGTAACGATATGACATTTTTAGTACGATACGATACGATATCAAAATTAATATCACGATACAATATTAACTTTTAGCTGTCAATTAGATGTAGCACTGCTGATTAAAATAAGACATACAAAAAAGAATTTGCTCTGAAGAAAATATTTATTAACAACTTAACAACTTAAACATTTAACAACATTAACAACAATTATTCAAACAACTAATTACCAAATTACCGAATTACCCCTCCCTCCCTCTCACTATCGGAGGTGGGCAACGTCACCTAAGTGCGACCTAGTAATGATTCCATACTTGTGCGCAACATGCCGGTAGTACACAAGCTAACGTAAAGTTATGGTGAACATATTAAGGATCATTGGACATATTTATATCATCTGTCACGGATGTTCGCCAACCTTACTGTGGATTTGACGATTTTGGCATGGTCTTGTGGATGTTTCTCACGGAGATGATGTGCCATGTTGGATGTGTTTGCCGCTTTGCAAGGCACTTTTCTCTTGCAGCGCTTGCAAGTCAGCATTCAATCTTCATTTTGCCGTCTTCATCCTTTGTATAGCCGAAAAATTCCCACACTGCCGACCTGGTCCGTTTTGGTGGCCTAAATAGCAGAGATGCGTCCTCTCCTTCTGCAATTTCTTGTTTGCCTGGATTCATAATTACTGACCCGTGATGAACTAGCCTAGAACTCTAGACACCCCCTAGCGGCAGCAAATTTATTTGGCAGCTAGGTAGGTCTAGCACGGCTCCGTCGGCTTTTTGGTGCTGGAAACACAATGTATGTCAGACCAATCACAGCGTGAGGGGCGGAGTTGTAGTGTGTTCTTTGAGGAAGAAGGCCGCCGACACAGGATCGCTTTTAACTGACTTTATTTGTTTAACTTTAGGTATATTATCTATGAAGCAAATGGAGAGGAATTGTAAAATTCACGCGCGGAGCTACCCTTTAGCTGGGTATCTTAACAGATACGCTGCCTGGGGTTTTCTGTCCTTCCCCCGGATGTGTGGTTTGGTAGTACCTGGGCAGGCGTGGCCTCTATGACTGCATACTATGCTCTGATTGGCTAGTGTTTAGCACCCGCCCCCAGTGTATTATGTGTGCCACCATCTGGTGGCCAGGTGCGGTTAATACAACTTATATATTTCTTTCTGTTCCCTTGTGGCTATGTGAGGATATTACAGCCTGTTGATACATATACTATTATTTATTCTTAACAGAGTCGGAAGCCGGGATACCATGACAACAGAGTTGCGACGGTTCCGTGTTAGAGGTAAACATGGCTGCTGCTGCTGGCGAACGGCTGTCTTTCGAGTCGGCTTTGGCCGCGACTCTTCAAGACTTGAAGTTAACATTTTATTTGAGAAAAGAACAAAGAACGGCAGTATAGTCTTTCCTCGAAAATAAATATGTATTCGGAGTTTTGATTAATTACAGTCAGAGCGACGGCTCTGACTACGTCACCTTCTTCGTTGCTCTGATTGGTTGTAGCGCTATCCTATTGCGTGCAGAGGGAACTTGAAAGACAACCGTTTATCCCACCCACACTGCCAATGGAGCTGAGCCAGACCTTACATCTTTCTGATGTGGGTCTGGCTTGCCAGGCTAGTGATGAACCACTTTCTGCTCCAACAGGTAAGCTAGTTTCAATCGCTTTTTTCTCTTTTTCTCTCCTCCAACAGGTAAGCTAGTTTCAATCACTATTCTTTCTCTTTTTATCTCTGCTAGCGTTTTCTCTTCTTGGCTGCTGTGTGCATAATGTTGTTGTAACGGACAGTGCAACACTGAGCTGGTTAGTGTAAACAAACAAAGGTCCACATGAGAGGGGACTGTTGATTTTCAAGTTAGGAGTCATATTTCAGTGGTGTTGTGTCAATGCTTTATTATTTTGTGTGGTGTGGGCTGCCTGGGCATACAGTGTTAAGTTGAGTGCAACGTTTTAATGACAATGTCGCTCACCAGACTCCCCACAATGACGCATTTACCATGCAATCTCGCAGCTATACCGCGACACGGTATTACATGAAAAAATGTACAGTTGACATTCGTGGCCTTTTCATATCGCGATATACCGTTTTACGGTATATCGTTACATCCCTACAATCAGCAAATCAGGCGGATATTCTGGATCTTCCTCCAGTGGATGAAATGGGATGGATGCACAAGGAAGGTCAATTATTGCCACGGCTAATGTCTCTGCCACCTATGCCTAAAGCCTGCAGGGAGTTCACTTCATGTGGGTGTACCAAGGGATGCCTCAGCCAACACTGCAGCTGCAGGTATGTGTATAGGGAATTAGCTGATGCTGATCATTGTGTACAAGAATGTACAAATATGATAGACTGGTAGAGTATTCCAATGTACCTGTACTTGTACTGGTTGTAAACTTTCTATTCTATTCTATTTAATCTATTCTATTCAGAAAGAGTTGCATGGAATGTATAGAAGCATGCAACTGCAGGATACTTAACACGGGGTCCGCCCTTTATTACGACAGCCCGTTATTACGACAACCCTCCATTACGACATCCCGTCATTACGACATGCCTCTATTTAGACATGCCCCTAATCCGATCTTTTTTGGTACCGCTATTACGACAATTTGGTACCGCTATTACGACAATTAGGCCTACTACAATTTGGTACCGCTATTACGACAATTAGGCCTACTTTTCATAGAAAGTGCAATAGAATAATATTAATAGTTATTAATATAGAATAAATGTAGGCCTACCTCTATCATCCCGCCCGCATCCGATCTTTTTTGGTACCGCTATTACGACAATTAGGCCTACTTTTCATAGAAAGTTCAATAGAATAATAATAATAGTTATTAATATAGAATAAATGTAGGCCTACCTCTATCATCCCGCCCGCACCCGCAATGAGCTTCCATTTGCATCGCGAGTGCAGACCTCTACTCCAAACAATGTTTTTCACAATAATTGATATCGGCACACATTTCAGTCAAAAACTAGGTGATTTTGAACCGGCCATGTGAATAAATGTTAGGCCTACACATTATGTAAAAGACAGGGAGCTCTCCTCATTTTTATTCGGCTCTCAGGGGGAAAAGGTTGAAACTCCATGCATCAAACAAACTCTGTGCGTGCAGGCCAGCAGTCTACTTAAAAATATATAAGAAGAAGCACGAATAAAGCTCTAGGACCTGAAATTTGGACTTGTTCGTTAGAAATCAATTTAATTAGAATTATGGACTGCCTTTGAATGAAGTTTAATCGGACTTTAAGTTGATTGAACAAAGTTTCAAGGTGTAGGCCTACCTTTTTTGCGCTGTGGAAGCCTAATTTAAGAACGGCGAAATAATATTTTTTGAAAAGGATACTCTGATTTTGTTATGAAGATTGTTGCTTTTGGATTTGATATGGATAGGCTAGTCCTATATATTACCAACTAGGGGCAGCCTCGAAGTTGGATGATTGGCTCTTTTTAGAAATTGTTTTCCCATGTATTTGTCACACCCATGCATAAGCTGCGTGTATGCTAAGTCCAGAACATATGGGTATAATCACATTAATTAATTAATTTAAAGTACAATGATAATGACAAATATTAATGGCCTCATGTCGGAATGGCAGGACGTTTGAAAAAAAGTAAAGTGCCGCTACTCAGACAATGGGGAAAAAAAATTGTCGCAGTAGTGGGACGCTTGGAAAATAATATTAATGCCGCCACTCCGACCACTAGACGTCAATGTCTAAGTAGCGGCATGTCGGAATAGCGGCATGTAACCACTTAACACTTGCTACAACATTGAAGAGGACTGCGAATACGGTAAGCTGTTACTGTAACTTCTACTGGGATATAGTTCAATAAATATCACCATGACCCATGGATCTTCCTGCTTTTGGATCTTATTTGATTGACAACTTCTTTATCACTAATGACTACCTTTTTCTCTATACTTGTGTGATTTTCAAGCTGATTATTGACACTTGATCTAAATCAGGACAGGATGTTAAATTCGGGGTCCGCCCTTTATTACGACAGCCCGTTATTACGACAACCCTCCATTACGACATCCCGTCATTACGACATGCCTCTATTTAGACATGCCCCTAATCCGATCTTTTTTGGTACCGCTATTACGACAATTTGGTACCGCTATTACGACAATTAGGCCTACTACAATTTGGTACCGCTATTACGACAATTAGGCCTACTTTTCATAGAAAGTGCAATAGAATAATAATAATAGTTATTAATATGACAATTAGGCCTACTTTTCATAGAAAGTGCAATAGAATAATAATAATAGTTATTAATATGACAATTAGGCCTACTTTTCATAGAAAGTGCAATAGAATAATATTAATAGTTATTAATATAGAATAAATGTAGGCCTACCTCTATCATCCCGCCCGCATCCGATCTTTTTTGGTACCGCTATTACGACAATTAGGCCTACTTTTCATAGAAAGTGCAATAGAATAATAATAATAGTTATTAATATAGAATAAATGTAGGCCTACCTCTATCATCCCGCCCGCACCCGCAATGAGCTTCCATTTGCATCGCGAGTGCAGACCTCTACTCCAAACAATGTTTTTCACAATAATTGATATCGGCACACATTTCAGTCAAAAACTAGGTGATTTTGAACCGGCCATGTGAATAAATGTTAGGCCTACACATTATGTAAAAGACAGGGAGCTCTCCTCATTTTTATTCAGCTCTCAGGGGGAAAAGGTTGAAACTCCATGCATCAAACAAACTCTGTGCGTGCAGGCCAGCAGTCTACTTAAAAATATATAAGAAGAAGCACGAATAAAGCTCTAGGACCTGAAATTTGGACTTGTTCGTTAGAAATCAATTTAATTAGAATTATGGACTGCCTTTGAATGAAGTTTAATCGGACTTTAAGTTGATTGAACAAAGTTTCAAGGTGTAGGCCTACCTTTTTTGCGCTGTGGAAGCCTAATTTAAGAACGGCGAAATAATATTTTTTGAAAAGGATACTCTGATTTTGTTATGAAGATTGTTGCTTTTGGATTTGATATGGATAGGCTAGTCCTATATATTACCAACTAGGGGCAGCCTCGAAGTTGGATGATTGGCTCTTTTTAGAAATTGTTTTCCCATGTATTTGTCACACCCATGCATAAGCTGCGTGTATGCTAAGTCCAGAACATATGGGTATAATCACATTAATTAATTAATTTAAAGTACAATGATAATGACAAATATTAATGGCCTCATGTCGGAATGGCAGGACGTTTGAAAAAAAGTAAAGTGCCGCTACTCAGACAATGGGGAAAAAAAATTGTCGCAGTAGTGGGACGCTTGGAAAATAATATTAATGCCGCCACTCCGACCACTAGACGTCAATGTCTAAGTAGCGGCATGTCGGAATAGCGGCATGTAACCACTTAACACTTGCTACAACATTGAAGAGGACTGCGAATACGGTAAGCTGTTACTGTAACTTCTACTGGGATATAGTTCAATAAATATCACCATGACCCATGGATCTTCCTGCTTTTGGATCTTATTTGATTGACAACTTCTTTATCACTAATGACTACCTTTTTCTCTATACTTGTGTGATTTTCAAGCTGATTATTGACACTTGATCTAAATCAGGACAGGATGTTAAATTCGGGGTCCGCCCTTTATTACGACAGCCCGTTATTACGACAACCCTCCATTACGACATCCCGTCATTACGACATGCCTCTATTTAGACATGCCCCTAATCCGATCTTTTTTGGTACCGCTATTACGACAATTTGGTACCGCTATTACGACAATTAGGCCTACTACAATTTGGTACCGCTATTACGACAATTAGGCCTACTTTTCATAGAAAGTGCAATAGAATAATAATAATAGTTATTAATATGACAATTAGGCCTACTTTTCATAGAAAGTGCAATAGAATAATAATAATAGTTATTAATATGACAATTAGGCCTACTTTTCATAGAAAGTGCAATAGAATAATATTAATAGTTATTAATATAGAATAAATGTAGGCCTACCTCTATCATCCCGCCCGCATCCGATCTTTTTTGGTACCGCTATTACGACAATTAGGCCTACTTTTCATAGAAAGTGCAATAGAATAATAATAATAGTTATTAATATAGAATAAATGTAGGCCTACCTCTATCATCCCGCCCGCACCCGCAATGAGCTTCCATTTGCATCGCGAGTGCAGACCTCTACTCCAAACAATGTTTTTCACAATAATTGATATCGGCACACATTTCAGTCAAAAACTAGGTGATTTTGAACCGGCCATGTGAATAAATGTTAGGCCTACACATTATGTAAAAGACAGGGAGCTCTCCTCATTTTTATTCAGCTCTCAGGGGGAAAAGGTTGAAACTCCATGCATCAAACAAACTCTGTGCGTGCAGGCCAGCAGTCTACTTAAAAATATATAAGAAGAAGCACGAATAAAGCTCTAGGACCTGAAATTTGGACTTGTTCGTTAGAAATCAATTTAATTAGAATTATGGACTGCCTTTGAATGAAGTTTAATCGGACTTTAAGTTGATTGAACAAAGTTTCAAGGTGTAGGCCTACCTTTTTTGCGCTGTGGAAGCCTAATTTAAGAACGGCGAAATAATATTTTTTGAAAAGGATACTCTGATTTTGTTATGAAGATTGTTGCTTTTGGATTTGATATGGATAGGCTAGTCCATTACCAACTAGGGGCAGCCTCGAAGTTGGATGATTGGCTCTTTTTAGAAATTGTTTTCCCATGTATTTGTCACACCCATGCATAAGCTGCGTGTATGCTAAGTCCAGAACATATGGGTATAATCACATTAATTAATTAATTTAAAGTACAATGATAATGACAAATATTAATGGCCTCATGTCGGAATGGCAGGACGTTTGAAAAAAAGTAAAGTGCCGCTACTCAGACAATGGGGGAAAAAAATTGTCGCAGTAGTGGGACGCTTTGAAAATAATATTAATGCCGCCACTCCGACCACTAGACGTCAATGTCTAAGTAGCGGCATGTCGGAATAGCGGCATGTAACCTTAAATTCCCCATGTGTGAAAACCTGTGAACATTTTTGTAACTTTTTGTATTTGTTTGTACATTTGACCTCAAAACAAAATACAAACTAAGTAAAAGTAGCCTGATAATATTAATAATAATAAATTATTTATTAATTAGTTAATAATAATTCATAGTTAAAAACAACTATTTTTGCAATATCTAAGCAGTTTCTTCACATTACTTCTCAAATCTGAATTAGTGGTGGATTTTCTCGTTCGTTTGCGCGAATCGGTTCGCGTCGTTCAGTTCGCCACAGAGAGTCGTTCGTTCGTTCGTTCGTTCGTGTTTCCGGTAGCGCTGAATCATTCACTGACTCGTTCAGTCGTTCAGTCGTTCACTTAGCTCCTCCCTCGTTCGCGAATCGCGAACGACTCGGCGAACGGCGAATGCCAGCCGAGTCGGTCAGACTCGGCTCCTCCTCGTTCACGAATCAATGCAGCTGAGTCGGTCTCGGACTCCCTCGTTCTTCTCATTTACTAACTAATCACGAAATCACGATTCACAATCGTGCAATGGTGCTTGATGGTGTTAATAAATGTGTTAATAGCAAATACAACATTGTGTCTGGTTGAATATGTTAACATATGTATTTAATTTGAGTTCAACAGATTTATTTAATGTATGCATAATGACATGTCAGGATCAAAATGCCCCGTTCCCCCAATTCAAGGTAAAGTTAGACAAACCAAACGCAGCGGGATGTGTGTGTGTGTGTGTGTGTGTGTGTGTGTGGGGGGGGGGGGGGGGCGTAGTAGATTATTGGATGTATATCAGCAAGATAATAGACTTGATTTAGCAATGATGAGTTTTAAAGGTAATGATGTACAGTTGTGTTTATTCTGGGCATATTTTATTTACTATTGTGAAGATGGCCATTGGCCACCCCCACTCAAGACCAAGATCCACCAAGGTGGGGGTCCCGGCCGGGTCGCGTGCGTGAGAAGGAAGCATGAAAGAACGAGACAGATTGACGAGACATTCAAATATTTTATTAATCTGGCATGACACAGAAAATACAAAGACAGCATGTATTTACCATTTCACTGATATGTAAATGTAAAAGGCAATATTCAAATGTGAAAGTGGTATTGTTAATGTGTCAACCATTCGAAAGCGTCCTAGACTCACAGACAGACAAACAACATACATTGGCTGGCTCTCGTGATGACGAGTCGTGAGTGACGTCTCAGTCCTCGAGTCAATCAGTCAGCGAACGACTCGCGAATCAGCGGCGCCGCGAATCAGCGCGTCAGAGAGACTCAGCGAACGAGACGAACGAGCGAACGACGCGAACGAGAGTGGCGAACGAGGTCAGTTCGTTCACTTTAAAGAGTCGTTCGTTCGAACTGGTTCGTTCGCGAACGACCCATCACTAATCTGAATATGGCATTGAATTGCCCATGTAGGAAAACTTACAAAAGCACATTTATTTCATGTTTGTAACTTGTTTAGTCAAAAAGATATACTGAAAAATAGATTTCAGCCTGGCGGTGGCGGCCATTTTGAATTTCTCAATTTTGAGGCATTTTGGGAAATTTTTGAGCTTCATATACAGCAGATTTGGATTCAGCACCCCTTAATACCCCTAGAAATGTTGTACAATATAATTAATCACAAAATGCCTTCGGGGTTCTGATTTTGTGAAAATTGGCCCTGTCTACTCTGGAAATGATAACACGTCTAATCTGGGAAGGAAGATTCTCTCGCGACGTAAAACATTTCCAATCAATACGCTTCGATGTCAAGCGGATTGCGAATGAATGGGCAATCCATGTCTAACCGCTTCCTCGTGTGGGAGGAGACAGGTAGAAACTCTGGGTTTCTTAGAGTAAACCTGCCAGCAAGCAGGTTATGTTCACAGCATAAGTTACCGCAGTAACAGACCCAGAGTTTAAGTTACCTCTCTTTCTGGAACGGATAACTCAGAGTTTCCCTCATCTCAGGGTTAACAAACTCAGAGTTTTCACATAACCCGCTTTCTGGAATACCCCCGAGGACTTCAACTGACATCGGGTTTTATGATGAGAGAAGCCATTGTTTTGCTTTAAAATCCCTGTTTTTATTGGATTGGAGCTGTATTTATGCCAAATTGTGGTGCCCCCATTCGTGCCTGAGCGCCCGCATACCAGCCCTCACGCGTCCAGCGCCCCCGTTGAGAAACCATGCTCTAGTGGTACATTCCCAGTATCTTTGTATTGATTGTTCTTTTGGTTTAGCTGCTACAGATGGTGACTGAAAATAACCAGACCCTTGATGTTGTGAACAACGCGATTAAGAAGAGTCCAGTGCTTCCACTTCACAAGGTTGAAAAGGTATATTAGGTTGAAAAATGTATTGGACTTTGTGGTGAGGTTTTGACCACTTTCTAATTTTAAAGAATATTTGTATTTTCTGTAGCATAATTTAGGTAAACAGAATAATGGGGGTCCTTTTTGGCTAGTTGACTGGCTATCTTGTAGCAAACATATAGGTGTCTGCCACAAGAAGACTGAAAACAGAAGGTACACACTGACCTGCTTTCTGAGTATTTTCTCTGGTTACAAGCGGTTGGTGCATTGACATTACCATATATGTATGGGATAAGCCATATTTTTTTTTAAATACGCACCACAATGGCAACTTATTCCATCTCAGGTCTTCTAACATTCCACAACTGGACATATATAGGCCATTTATATTTAAGATGTTTCAATCATGTTTTGATCCTTTTGTATTTTTGTCATCTTGACCTGGTGCACCACAAAGCTTAGATATGCATGTGGTTTGTGTGTTAATTTTTTTTATACAATTCATGATTGCAACATTTTGCCAAATACCATAGGCGTACATACACAAGTACAGCATAGTATGTTTAATCCTGTCTTCTGTTTTTAGGACTTTTCTTTTTAGTCAAATGACAACATTCATTCTTGGAAAGCTGACTTGCCACATTTGAAACTTTCTGGTTTAAACATCTGAAACAAAACCAACAAATAGACGCATAACACTCTGATAATTTTGAACCCGTTTGCTCTTAATAATCTATTATAAATTACTACTGAGAATACCCAGAATCAGTTCAACCATCCAAGTGAAATGGATCCAGGTGTCTACAGTGAAAAATTCAATCGAATCTCATGTTGATATTGGATTTTATGGATTTCCTCTTCAGACTTAGTAGATACAAACATGTCAATGTGAAATATCTAGCTGCTCAATCTCTGGCACAAATCTAACCATACAATTTTGCCAACAGTGTCAAAAATGTTACGAATAAATAACAGCACATATAACAACAGGCTGTAATATCCTCACATAGCCACAAGGGAACAGGAACAAATACATAAGCTGTAATATCTACACATAGCCACTAGGGAACAGAAACAAATATATAAGCTGTAGTACCATCGAGCGCACACAAGCAGGGGAGATCAGAAACTCTAGAGGCAGCGTATCGATTAGATATTCAGCTAAGAGTCGCTCCACGCATGAATGATACAATTCCTCTCCATTTGCTTCATAGATAATAGACCTAAAGCTAAACAAATAAAGTGAGTTAAAAGCGATCCTGTGTCGGCGGCCTTCTTCCTCAAAGAACATCACAACAACTTGGTGACCCCGACGTGATTCAGAGAGGAGAGGCAACGGACCGGGGGAAGCGGGGCCAAGCAGCAGCGCACGTCTCACCATCTCTGTCACAGGCCGGCCATCAAAACAGGTAAGCAGAACCTATGGTCTAAATGACTGAATCTGCATAGGACTTAGATATAGAGACATTAGGTGACAGAGGTGGCTAGCGTGTGTTGTTGTAAAGCCCTGTTATTCCGGTCCATAGTCGTTACAGTTAAGCCGACGTGAAGATGAACAGTCGCTGATAACTCTGATTGGGAATTAGATAAACGATATTTTGTCGTCATTGTATGACTATATAGAAGAAGCAAATGGCCAGTATTGTATTATAGACCGGGTTCAAGTCCCTAAAATTGTTTTATAGATCGGTTCAAGTCCCTAGAAGTGTTTAAAATATTGGTTCAAGTCCCTAGAATGGTTTAAAATATTGGTTCAAGTCCCTAAAATTAATTATAAATCGGGCTAGGGTCCCTAAAATTGTTTCATGATAAATTGGTTAAGGGTTTGCGGCCCAGTATGATACTGTGTTGAATTCGGATGTGTAGAAACCTGGGAAAACAGTGGAGTAGTATCAGAGGCGATAGGAGGCCGATTGGGAACATATTGCTGGCAATATTTCCATCCTCAAAGAGCTAAGCTAACTTGCATGAATCATAATACCTTTTGTGTGACTAACCCTGCATGTGCTAAAGCTTGCTTGCTTTGCTACGGTGCATCTTCGTTTTTTCTGCAATGTATGGTTGTCCATGTGACTGAAGGAATCCCACCACGTGGGAGCTGTTTTATGAGGCTTTGTTCTTCACTAAGAGAAGCGGGGGAAGGGCACATTCCTTGGCTATCAGTTTTATGGCCCCACGTGTGGCTAATGTTTAGGCTAAGAGAAGGGAGAGAAAGAGAGTAAACTTATCTTTCACTCTAACTCATAAACAGTGCCAGTAGATTCGAACACATGCACACATAGACACACACACATAGATGGTCATATACACAGTATTAACTAGGGAAGATATAAAGTGTGCTCAGTTAGATAAGAGCAGTCCTATGGTATAGCAATATCACACACCGGGAGCATAGACAAGATCTCCTGGGAGCCTATAGGACCTGATAAAGTTACAAATCCCTGTAAGCCATATTTGGAGTTCAGGCAATACACCATAGGTTTTAATCCTCAGACTCCATGTTTAGAGTTCTTAGTAGTATCTGTAGTTAAAATCCACCTAAATAACCCCCCTTCCCAAATCCCTCCTAAGAAACCCTTCCCCCCACTGGCCAAGACCAGGAATTACCATAAATTCCTGACACCCCCCCCCCCCCCCCCCACTGGCCAAGACTCCCCGACCACTCCTACCCCTACCCCCACCCCGACTAACCTTGGGCCCGCCCCGACTAAAACACAACCTTTCCCCTACCCCTCCCCCGACGACTGCCTCTCCCCTACCGCACCACCTCCCCTGTACAGTCCTGAAGAATTCCCTCGTGGGACAAAGGAAAAATGGCGTTGGCCAGTCCATTATTTGGCGCGCAAGAAAATTAATGTGGTTCATTAGGCCTAAGGTTAATTTTAGTCCGTCTGTTCTTTGCAAGTGCCTAGCGACGGACATGTGAGGGACTGTAACAAAGTAATATGACGCGGTTATAGACGCCATTAAGTTGCGTGAGTGTGCTAAATAAGCGTGAATGAAGTTACTTGCACTCCTGGAGCTGCAAGGGGGGATAAGGCAGAATGAAGCCCAGTACAATAATTCGGTTTATTGGTGGTCATTACGTAATTATGAATTTTATTATCTAGACTTTTAAATTCATAAATAACTATGTTAACAGATGTCATTACTGCGATAATGTTAAGGAACGGGACGAGTGGACCCAAAACGCTGAACACAGGGAGGCGGAGACGGGATAAAAGACAGGGAATTTATTAAATAACGGGCAATGGCAAACGGCCAGGCTAGGCCGGTGGTAATCAGGCAGGCGGGGTTTCGGCAACAGGCAGGTAGTCCGACAGGTGATGGGTTGGCAACAGGCGGGTAGTCAGGCAGGCGATGGGTCGGCAACAGGCGGGTAGTCAGGCAGGCGATGGGTCGGCAACAGGCGGGTAGTCCGGCAGGCAGGGGTCGCCAACAGGCGGGTAGTCCGGCAGGCGATGGGTCGGCAACAGGCGGGTAGTCCGGCAGGCGATGGGTCGGCAACAGGCGGGTAGTCACTGGAACAAGGTGAGGTAAACCAAAGCACAAACTGGCATCGGCTGGTTGGAGATCCCCGGCTTAAATAGGGCATGGTGATTGCCGATTACCTACAGGTGTGTTGGGGGAATGATGATTAGTGGCGACAATCGGCCACTAGATGGGGGTGTTGGACCGTGTAGCAGGACGTGGTGTAACAGATAAAAAGTGTTTTTGTGTAAAAGCTGATTGATTATTCTTAAGCGTCAACTTGTCAGTAATATGAAGCAAGGTGTTCAAATTTACATTAACTCTGTTTTATTCTTTTCCTTTATTTACATTTGCACGAGAACCTTAAGCGAAGGAGGGGACCTCCACGGCCGGGGGGCTCCTTCCAAAGAAATATCTCGAACGTCTCGCGTGGTGGCTATTAATGATAAGAAATTACAAGGTTAACAAAGAAGGAAAGGAAAGTTGGACATGGCAAAATGGGATGGTGACAGTAAGTGGTGATTCTTAAAACAGAAGGATTTATTTAGAAAGACAGAGGGAAGTAAATAGAAGGATAGAAGAAAAGATAAAGGGTAAGAAAAGTTAGAGAAAGTGTAAGAAAAGTTAGAGAAAGTGAAAGAAGGGAAAGAGAGAAATGTGGTCAAGAGAGAGAGGGACAGAGAGCAGAGAGAAAGGAAGGAGGTCTGGCCCACAGAAGAGGACAATAAAGCAGGGCAGCACTAGAGCTGCAAGAAGTACTTTAGATAAGGAGATCTAAGAAAGGAGGGAGGCAATAAAGAGTTATGCAGGGGTTTACCCTATAATAGTAGTGGTGATAATAATAATAATAATAATAATAATAATAATAATCATAATCATAATAATAATAATAAACATAATAAACATAATGAAACATAATAAAGAAAGCGCTGCGAACATTAGAACGTTTAAAGATCTGTTGGGACATAGAAAGTACATATGTAGAGGTCAACTATGTATTTATGTCTGTTATTTGTTTTTTGTTGATTTGTTTTCTTTGTGTATTTGTTTTATAAATGTGGGTAAAAGTGTTTTAGTGTTTTGTGGGACAATTAGCAGACCAACAGCTCAGTTATGTTGGGTACTATTCATCTAAATCAGAAGTTATCTCCTCTACCGCTCGTCCACAGAAGTCCAGGGGTCAACCAGCGCTGGGGAGTTCAGGGAAATTCCCCCCTCACCAAAATGAGGTAGTGGGACCCGCCCTAAAAGGACCCTGTGGGAGCGCGGTAGTTATTACAATGTAAAAACCTGATACGCAGTGTTGGGGTGTAACAATTAAACAAGTCCATTTGTAGGTTGCTCAGTTTACCTCCATAATGTGGTGTCAATTGTCTTGTCTTTATGTACGATGTTTTGTTTTTGCTCAATACTGCTGACCGTTGCTAAGGCTATGATTCTTAGATGGGCCGGAGTGTTTTTACCTGGGGGACAAACACAGGTGCCATTGATAATTAGAGATGACTTGGACGATGACAATGAGGAAATTGAGGTTGGCTTATTTGAGGTGTACCCATTGTAAGTACTCAAAATTACTCATGACTATTCAATGACTATGTGTGACCATATATATATATACTGTATATATATATATATATATATATATACAGTATATATATATATATATATATATATATATATATTTTTTTTTGTTTTAGACCGGACCTGGTGAGACTCAGAGGTACATAGGATTAGAGGAGGTGGAACAGGTGTGAAGCAACAGGTGGTTTTCAATATATCCCTCTCAAGTCATCGCAAGATGACTTTCCATTAGAAAACACCTGTTGCCTGCAGGCACATAATCATAGACACCACACACAAGCATGCACAGGTAAATGTATATACTGGAACAGCATCATCACAGATGGCCTACCCGTCGGTACCAACTGGTGCTTTCACCTAGAGGTCAGACACAGGCAGTACCATCACATCTAACACATTTTTCTAGCAAAATATAAAAGTATAAATGTAATAACGGGATCATAATGCATAAACAGCGGGGGTTGGGATAAGGATATATGCTAAGCTCTTTCCCCAGTCGCCTCTTGCGGGACATAACTCCATGGGTCATGTATCACCCCTGTTTATTCAACGGTCGACCGGGGTGGAGCTATAGGGGATATATATATGAGGATAAAATGATTATATATGTAAAAATATAAATGTAAAAAATGCTAAATAGCAACTTTCTTTAGCGGAGTCCTTATCTACCCATGTAGCAGGGTGGTAACACCCCCAACGTAAGACTTGAATGCCAACATACCTTTTGACTCTACACTCATCAAGTGGGACATGCATATATAGGGGGTGAGGTGAGGCTAAGCAAAAGGGAATGTAGGGAAGGAGGTGTTAGGTGGAACAGCTTATAAGCAATACCGCGAAGTTGCCCCTCATGCCTTAGGGGAGCGGGACAACTTCGTAAGTTTTTAGTAGACGGTCAGGGTCATCTCGCAATTGGATCCTCCGTCGTCGTCTGGAAGGGGTTCGACCAGGAGTGAGACCATCTGGTGTTCAGTCTCTGGGGGCATTTTCTTTGGACAGGGCCGTGGCAATGAGTCTGACACAGAGGGTGCGGGCACAGGGGATGCAGCAACATCCACAGGTGATGAGAATGGCCAGAAAACAGGCCAGGGATGTGAGGACGGCCATGACAAGGGCCTTCCACCTGCCAAACAGGCCTTGCATCCAGGCCTCGAGTGGGTTGTCCAACCCAGAGGCTTCTTTCAGCTCCGTGGACAGGGCTCGGAGACCATTGAGTGCTTTGTTAACAGACCCAGCTGTGTTGTTGGGGATGAACGTGCAGCACTGGTCACCGAACATAGCGCAGACACCTCCTTTCTCGGCAAGGAGCATGTCCAGGGCTACGCGGTTCTGGAACGCCATTAGGGAGGCGGCAGCAAGTTGGGTAGAGATGCCCTCCACGGCATCCCGGGTGAGGTTGGCTAGGCGTTGCACATTGTAGTGTATATAGTTAATACAATCCACGTTTTTGTTTGGTGTGATAGGGAAGAGAGCTGATAGGAGCGGTATGTTCTCGAATCCGGCCCCGATCTGGGGCCTCATGTACTAAGACTTGCGTGGATTTCTTACTAAAACTTTGCGGACGCCAAAATCTGGAAAGCTGCTGCGCACAAATAAATCCGGATGTATCAATCCTTGCGTAAGCACAATTTCGCGCAGATTCTCTTTGTACATCCCAATTGACGTGAAATTGAGCGCACATGCACGAGCCCGACTCTCCGCCCTGTCTCCTCCCTCATTTAATATGCTAATTAGTATAAATAGGCCTGCAGTAGTGCGCTTGTTAGGAGGAGAAAGGAGATAATGGAGAAAGGAAGAGAATCAAGGGCATTAATGATATTAATTCCAACCTGCAACAAATAACTGGGGCCTTAAAAGACATTAATGAAACATTAAAAGAACTAGTTAAAAAATGAATGTTGTCTCCGTTTGCCTTTTTTATATTCTTGCTATTAACTGCTGCCGAGTTCGAATGGCTTCTGCATTGGGCTGCGCATTGTTTGGTCCGGGGTCTGGATCGTCTGGGAGGGCCATTACCTCGCGTAATGGCACGCCGTGCCTGTGCGCAATATTGTGCAGAACCCCACATGCCTGCACAATGCGGCACACCTTTTCAGGGTGATAGAGCAGCATCCCCCCGCTCCGGTCAAGGCAGCGCCACCGGCTTTTGAGCTGCCCTATCGCTCTTTCCACGACTGACCGAGTGCGTGCATGGATATTGTTATATCTCTACTCTCGGACAGTCAGTGGGTTGGCGAGGGGGGTTAACAGTCATGGTCGTAAGGGGGAATTGGTACAATTACAGCATAGGCTACCCAACATAGATTTAAGTCAATTCGCTTTAAAGTGTTTTACCAATTAGCCACCCATCACACACTGCCAGGCTCCAACCTATTCCCAACCGAGCTGTTAGTCAGGACGAATGAATCATGGGTTGACCCAGGCCACCTTGCCACGATATTCGTAAGGCGCATTTGGGCATCACAGATTATTTGCACGTTTAAGGAATGAAGTGTTTCCTATTCACGTACGCATATTCCCCTTCAGATGGCGCCTTTATTGCAATGTGTGTGCAGTCGATCGCTCCGATTACATTGGGAAAATCTCTGCAAATTGCGCTTTGATGTGTGCTTGGTTTACTGCATCATATGGAAACCGTATATACCTGGCTGAGATGCGGATGATCCCGTTTAAAACAATGGCGCGGCTCAGAGCCCTGACTCATTCCTGACCGGTCAGCCAATTCCCTCTGGAATGATCCTGTTGCTAGAAAACCAAGCGTAGTCAGGACTTGTATTGGAAGTGGCAATGCGTGACTCCTCGCCGTCTGCCTCTCCAAACCCGGGCCCAACTCAGTACAGATTTCCAAGAGGATATAGCTTTTGGAAATCTGAATCGGCTGATAAGCCAGTCATCATCGTGACACCCGTTCATTTCGAATGCGACCATTTGCAATATCTTCTAACAAGGCCAAGACTGCCATTGTCAACCTCTCGATTATTGCAACATTTTGCGCGTGCTTTAATATTCTCATTAATTTGGATGCATGCTGACGATAGGTTGTCCCCATACACCCAAGGTGTCAATAATATGTACATAATTAGAAATTGTCCGACTGGTTCATTGATGGATTTATTTTAAGTAACAATGGCTTGTGCTTACTCCACGCAACATCAAATAATGATATTGCAGTCAAGAATTTCACGACAAATGCGTGGAGAGAGATCCATTAGGCCAGATGTCATGCGTGGCCCTGAAAATATGTAACGTTTAATAAACAAGTCGTCACTGAAAATAATATAGCTTGGGCTTCCTTTTAATTTACTTTTAATTCCAATATTGACAATTTAATTTTATGTGTCTGTTTAAGTTTAGCCTAATATCTACAACAGTGTCACATTATGCCTCTCGACAACAATAACGCATGATTTAAGTGCAGCCCGACGTACAAATCCACTTTTTACTAGCCCCATACTGCAATATTACTTCATGACTCGTGATCGCGTAGCCTAATGTTGTTGCGCTGCATTGCCTCTATGTGCCGCCAACTGACAAAATGCAGCAGAAATGTGCGTAAGCAAGGCATTTAGTTTGCGTGGAGAACCGCACTTTTTCACGTCAAGTCAGTCTTTGTACATCCGAACGTTTGCGTGAGAAGTGGCTTACGCAGCTTTTTTGTGCGTAAGCAAGCTTTGTACATGAGGCCCCTGGTCTGCTAATTTGTACTCGTTTGGAACGCCCCGTGGAATGCGTTTGGTGCAGTTGATGTGGGTGAGTTGGACGCCATCAAACTGGCGGAGGCAGGGGTCGGAGTCGTTTCTTCGTGGGGCATGGGGTTGTCGTAGGGGAGGATGGTTCTGCGTCTGCGGGCAGGGGGGTTGTAGGCAATTGGGGGTTATGGACAGTACCTTGGGTGGCGTTGGTGCGGGTGGCGTTGGTGTGGGTGGCGTCGATGCGGGCGGCGTTGGTGCGGTTGGTGTTGATGCGGTTGGTACCGCCGTTGTTGGGGGTGTTCAATTCCCAACACTTCCTCTTGTGGACCTTGACGTATAGGTAGTCACCAGGTAGGGTCAGGGGAGCCAGGTGGGAAACATGAGATGGCGGGGCGGTAACCTGAGTGAACAAAGCTCGAGAGACAAGGGTTAGGGCCTGGACGTATTCTAACAGGACTTCATCTAGGTGATCTGTCATGGGTCCTATAGGCGGAGTGTGAGGACCTGACATCGGTGATCAAGTCCTAGGGCGCGTTCTACCTCATCTAGCAGTCTGTTCGCGAAATGGCTACCGTTGTCTGAGGTGGAAGCCCCTGGAAGCCCCATCTAGGAATAATGTCATTTAGCAGGTGTTTTACTACCGTTTGGGCGTCTTTGTGTTTGGCGGGGAAAGCTTCTACCCACCTAGAGAATCGGTCTATTATGACTAACAGATAGCGATACCCTCTCACTTTGTTGTCTTTGCCCATGTCGGTATAGTTTTATGCACAGTTCTTGGAACGGGAGTGGGGGAACGGGGAAGTGGCCTCGTGGTGGCTTTTGGCTCGGTCGGGGGTTGTGGGCTTGGCAGGTCTGGCAGTTGTGGACGTGTTGTCGTGCTATGGCTTCCATCTCCGGATGGACCCAGTCAGGTGAAATGGCTTCAATCGTCGTCCTAGACCTTGTAACTATCATTCAAAGGTAACTAGTCACATAAATAGGAGTAATTACATAAAAATGGTGCAATATGGTGATTGTTCTTAAAGGTCTCATTCCGCGAGAAACAGTTTAATACTTGTTTTTGTTGAAATACTATAGGTCTCACCGAGTTGCATGTGCGTGCTGCGCGTGAAAACGTTCTTCTACCCCCATTGCCTGTATTTGGCAATGAAAGAACAGAGAAAAAAACACTGAGAAAAATCAGCGGATGAGAAAAGCCCCACGGATTGACGTCAGTCCGTGAATTAGTATTCATGGCCTCGCCTCCGCTACCGCCCACCGAAAGTCAGGAAGTAGCAGGACTGTGCAACAGCACAGTCGCGATTCTCGACTCGTCTCGCACTAGTTGAATATGGAGCGGAAAAATCCTCACTGCGCACTGGAGGTAGCGTCACAGTGCTGTTAGCCAACCAGAGGCGAGTTCATTAGCATGTCATGCATATTCATGATGAGAGGCGAAATCGTGTCGTTCGCCCCCCCCCACCTCCCCCACCAAACTAAAACAGCATGGCAGAGCATTTTTTTTTAACCAAAACCGGTACTGAGGGTATTTATTAACACTAGAGACCACCGCAAAATTAATGAAAAAACGATGAGATGAGACCTTTAAACTCCATTGTGTTAGCAGTAGCTCAGTACCTCAAGCTGTAAATTTATTTGCAAGTTGGCCACTGGGGGTAACAACTATCAAACCCACACACACACGGGAAGCATGTGTGCAGAAACTTCCTGGACTACAACATGCAGTGCAGGTTTCTAACAGTAGGGGAGCTGTTGTCTTCACCTGCTTTAACTTGATTCATATCACAGACACTTTTGTTGGCATGTCCAGACAACATTTGTCTGACCAAAGCAATTTGGCAATTTAACAAATAAAACACAAAAACTAGAACAAAAAACAAAAAAACAAAAACAAAATGAAATCACTTTCTATGTCCCAACAAATCCTTAAACGTTCTAATGATCACAGTGCTTTCTTTATTCATGTTTTATTCTAACCCCTCTAAGACTGTTATCCCCATGGGACATACTGAGCTGGTTGTCCCTTTACCACTTTGCACTGTAAGGCGACCCTGTGTCTCGAAAGGCACCTTCAAACAAATGTATTATCATTATTATTATCATCATACGAGACGTTCGAGATGTCCCTTGGGAGAGGAGCCCCCTGGCCACGGAGGTCCCCTCCTTCGCTTAGGATTCTCGTACAAATGTAGATAAAGGAAAACAAAAACAAAAACAAAACAGAGAATTCAATGTCTATTCAAGCAAATTTGCTTCACATTAATGACAGGACAAAATTTAAATGTAATCATTCAGTTGTAACATAAGAACATCTTTAATCGCTGTAATCTGTCAACATAGGGTTAGTTATGAATTTAAAAGTCTTGATTATAAAATTCATGATCAAATAATGACTACCAATAAACAGAATTATTGTGCTAGGCCTCATTCTGCCTTCTCCCCCCCCTTGTAGCTCCAAGAGTGCAATAGGGGCGTGGCCACGCGTCTGTAACCTGTAGCTCCTCCTAAAATCCTCACATGCGCAGTTCACTTGTTAAAGTGAGATCAGAGAGAGCGGAGCCGGGCCAATGCCCTTATGGATCAGAGGGGGAAACCTAGTGGTCCCCTGGATAGAGAATCATTTGCATCGCCTCTGCAAGTCTTTCTATAGGCTTCCATCAGCAGTTGTTTAATCTAAATAGTTTCACAACTTTAAGAAATAATAAAACTGCTTTTTACAATATTTACATAAGGAGTCGTCACTGTTGTGAGTAAGGTGAGGGAGGAGAGTGGGAGGGTAGGAGGGAGGGGAGGAGGGAGGGAGGGAGGAGAGCTGGGGGGTAGGAGGGAGGGGAGGAGGGAGGGAGGAGAGCTGGGGGGTAGGAGGGAGTGGAGGGAGACCAGGGGAGGGGTGCAGACGAGGGAGGTAGGGGAGGAGGGTGGGGGCCATGGGTGACGTCGCCGAGGGGGGCCTTAGTCGGGATTGGTCCAGAGTCAGCGTAAGTGGTCGGGGTAGGGGTGGGAGTGGTCAGGGGGTTTGGGTCAGGGTCGCGGCCCGTTATTACAGGCTGAGCTGGAGCAGGGGGCGGGGGCCAGGTGCTTCGATACGCGGCGACGAGGAACCCGGGAACGCCTTGACTGGCCGAGGTGTCAGTGGACATGGCACTTTTAAAGCACTAATGGTGCTTTGTATTCAAACTTACCTTCAGAGGGAGGGGGCAGGCTCACTCACTGTGGAGGACAATAATGGTACTACTACTTCTGCTAAACACATAAAAAAGAAAAAAACATGAACATTTTTATCAACAGAAACACAACCAGAAGTGAGATGACTCAGAGGTGAAGTTACCTACCAATATATCCAATGTCATGGAGCTGCTCTGTGATTGTAGAGCCCGATGCAGTCTCCACAGGCTCGCTAGTCACACACTCCGACGGCATGTCTGCGGTGTCACTGCTATCAGATTCGCTCCCACCGTCATTGGCCTCAGCATCACTTAAAACCATTTCATCTGGGTAAAATAATTAGAGAAACTCACTTGAATACTTTGACATTAAAAAAACAAGAACTTCATATTGGCTATAAATAGTATTTTTTTTCTTAATATATATAGGAGCTTTATTTAAGTGGTATAGCTAGTGGAATGAATATCAGGACATCAGGGGCTCTGTTGTTTTTGATTAGTTTGCTCGGACATATTCATTTTATTACACAATATAATATTATCACAATGAATTTCTACTGAAACTTGATTACCCACAATGCTACCCAGTACTACTTAGGGCTTTTGATTATTGTATTTCTGAACAGTAGACAGTAGACAGTAGACACAAATGAAATCTATAGGAAGTCTAGATGCCTTTGACATAATAAAAATAAACTCTACACGTCCCAAATTCTACATGTCCTAATTTCTGTACAAACCTTCAATTTCAATCTCATCCAGGGATTTCCCCTGCATGCCGGAAAGATGTCCTTTCTCCATTGACAGAAGCAGTTTGGTAATCATGGCCAGTTGTGTTGTGGGAACTGGTAATCTGTAGAAATCGCGGTGAACACAGATGTCGTGACCCAAGAAATCTGCAACCTGATCAAGTTCATTGTTTTTTAAGTTGAGGACTTGGGCCAGTGTGGCGACATGTTTCCTGAGTTGTGTTGACCTGAGGTGCTCAGGGTGCTTTGCTCCACAATGGTTTGCATGAACACGCAATCAGTCCTGTCCTCTGTAGTGGCTCATTGCTTTGGGTCTTGCAAAAAGGAAGACGTTTGTTGCACAAACACCAGATTCAGTTCTGTTACTTGCAAGTAGTGATAGAGCATCCACCATGCTCTGTGTGAGCAGAACTGCATCCTTTCTGCCCCTTTTTCCCATGATTTCGACACGGCAGAAGTAGTTGCAGAGCCTCTGTTCAATCTTTGACAACCCCATGGCAGCATCTTCATGAAGCTTTGTGTGTCCCTTTCAAGAAAACTTTTGAGGCGCATTGAAACCTCCCCAGCACGTCTCCGATTAAACACAATGATTTGTGCAAGTGTAACTTTTGCAAGTTGAGCATAGTTCTGGGAGGTGGCCACCTCTTTCGAGTTGCAAAAGGCTTCTTCTGCAGATTTGTCAAGGTACCGATGAAGGATCTGGACATCTTCGGTGAAGGGTAATGTTGATGGCTTGTTGTACTTGGCATCACTCAGTGTGTTCAGGGCACCGTGTGAAACCAACTCCGACCACTTGGAAGTGTACAACTTCTTGAAAATGTCAGTGGACCTGATCCGATCTTCATCTTCTGCCATGAGTGCTCTACAATGAATAATGTCACTGATTTTATGTAGTGAATGTCCCAGTTTCAGCGCAAGGCTTGGTGTTAGGAATGAGTGTTTCTCTTCATCAAAACCAGACACTTTCTTTACTGCTTGCACAACTCTCTGGAAGTTCGCAGGTTTAACAGCCTCCTCCATGTTATGTATGGAGAATTCTGTGCGCAGACACAACAACAAACGCCCCACTTCACGGAGCTTCTGACGAATGTAGTCATACTTTGTAGGGTCTTGTCCATGTTTGTTGTAGAGTGACTGGGCAAACTGAATAATCAAGAGGTCATTCCGCACAATTAAGGCAACCTCATCCTGCTTCATGACACCAAGGAGCTTCCACACTCCACTTGAGATCTGCTGACACGATGCAGACCCTTGTGCTGCAGCCAGACCAAGTACTTTGGTTCTACCAGGTTCTTCATCCAAATCTTCTGGTTTACAGGGGCATCTGCGGACATGTCTCCAAAGCTCCTTGCAAATGAACATACCTTGACAGTACATGCAGTGAATAAACTTTCCTGCCATTATGTTAGCCTTCGGTTGTCGTTTCACTTTCAGTGGTCCTTCTCCAGCCTGTAAAACTGCCGTATTATGTTTAAAATTTCCCTTGTTCCTAATTTTTTCTAATAGGATCTTGCGCTCGTTAGATTTTTCAGGGAGGGAAAACATATGAACTAGTTCAGCATGTGTCCTGTGCGTTTTCAAGTGACGGGAGATTTTACTCTGTGGCTTACCACAAACGTAACAGTAATTTTTTATAGGGTTATTCTGAAATGTTACTTCTTGTTCGTGTTGTTCAGCTTCAGCTTCAGGCTTTTTCTCTGATGGGTTTGAATCTCCTGACTCAGATGCAACAGCAGCACTGGGAACCATGGGTACATCTTGGACACTGGTGTCTGATCTAGATGCTCCAACATCAGGCATTACTGGTTTAACTTTCGACTGAGGCATGAAGTCTAAGCTTGCATCTGGATCTTCACCATCATCCTCATCTGACTCTGAGTCAGGTATGTATTCCTCATCAGATATTTGGTTAATTTCAGATTCTGGATCGCTGTCCTGGTCTACAACCAACAAACTCGTCAATTAAAACAAGAAACAAGGAAATCAGAAAGGAAATGGCGTGCTTCCAATTTATTAGAAAATCGCTTAATATGGCAAAATAATCTTAAAAATTATAGAAAGGCCCTCCGTAATGCCAGAGGAGCCTTCTACTCGGCACTAATAGAAGAAAATAAAAACAACCCCAGGTTCCTCTTCAGCACTGTAGCCAGGCTGACAGAGAGTCACAGCTCTATTGAGCCATGTATCCCTATCAACTTAAGTAGCAATGACTTCATGAACTTCTTTTATAATAAAATTATTACTATTAGAGAGAAAATTAGTCACCAAATGCCCTCAATAGGTATCGCAGGCTCTCCAACATCAGACACTTTGACTGGTGCAAACTTAGATGTGTATTTGGAGTGTTTCTCTGCTGTCAGTCTTCATCAGTTAACTTCTATAATTTCTTCATCGAAGTCATCAACCTGTCTGTTAGACCCCATCCCAACTAGGCTGCTTAAAGAAATTGTACCCTTAATTGGCACTTCTTTACTGGAAATGATTAATCTTTCTTTATTATCAGGATATGTACCACAGTCCTTTAAAGTAGCTGTAATTAAACCCCTTCTTAAAAAGCCCACTCTTGACCCTGGGGTTTTAGCCAACTATAGACCGATTTCTAATCTCCCCTTTCTGTCTAAAATTCTGGAGAAAGTAGTCGCCAAACAATTGTGTGACTTTCTACACAACAATAGTTTATTCGAGGATTTCCAGTCAGGATTTAGAGTTCATCATAGCACAGAGACAGCTCTGGTTAAAGTTAATAATGACCT
The DNA here is from genome assembly GCA_030340625.1 of Merluccius polli. Lineage (NCBI taxonomy): Eukaryota > Metazoa > Chordata > Actinopteri > Gadiformes > Merlucciidae > Merluccius > Merluccius polli. The sequence goes on from JAOPHQ010002277.1 coordinate 705,929, forward strand.
TTTGATTGCTTCTGACAATGGACTTGTCTCTGTACTTGTATTATTAGATCTTAGTGCTGCCTTTGACACCATTGATCATAGTATTCTTTTACAGAGACTCGAGCATGAAATTGGCATCAAAGGAACCGCACTAAGCTGGTTTATGTCATATCTATCAGATCGTTCACAGTTTGTACACGTGAATGATGAATCTTCAATAAATACTACAGTTAGTCATGGAGTTCCACAAGGTTCTGTACTTGGACCAATACTATTTACTTTATATATGCTCCCTTTAGGCGATATTATTAGAAAGCACTCCATTAACTTTCATTGTTATGCAGATGATACGCAGTTATATCTATCGATCAAACCCGATGAAATTAATCAATTATCTAAATTACAAACATGTCTTAAAGACATAAAATCCTGGATGAGCTGCAATTTTCTGATGTTAAACTCAGAGAAAACCGAAATTCTTGTACTTGGCCCCAAAAACCTTAGAGACTTAATGTCTACAGATATAGCTACTCTAGATGGCATTACATTGGCCTCTAGCACCACTGTCAGGAATCTTGGAGTTATCTTTGATCAGGATCTGTCATTTAATTCCCACATAAAGCAGACCTCTAGGACTGCCTTTTTTCATTTACGTAATATTACAAAAATCAGACGCATCCTATCAAAGACAGACGCAGAAAAACTAATCCATGCATTTGTTACCTCAAGGCTGGATTACTGCAACTCCTTATTATCAGGTTGTCCAAATAAATCCATTAAGATGCTTCAATTAATTCAAAACGCTGCAGCGCGAGTACTGACAGGAACTAGGAAAAGAGATCACATCTCTCCTGTACTAGCTTCTCTGCATTGGCTCCCTGTAAAATTTAGAATAGAATTTAAAATCCTCCTCCTCACCTATAAAGCTCTTCATGGGCAGGCCCCTTCATATCTCAAAGAGCTCATAGTACCCTACTACCCCACTAGAACACTGCGTTCTCTGAATGCAGGGCTACTGGTGGTTCCAATAGTTTCTAAAAGTAGAACCGGAGCCAGAGCCTTCAGTTACCAAGCTCCTCTTCAGTGGAACCAGCTTCCAGTTGTGGTTCGGGAGGCAGACACCCTCTCCACATTTAAGAGTAGGCTTAAGACGTTCCTCTTTGATAAAGCTTATAGTTAGGGCTGGATCAGGTGAGTCCTGAACCATCCCTTAGTTATGCTGCTATAGGCCTAGACTATCGGGGGATTTCCCATGGTGCACTGAGCTTCTCTCTCTCTCTCTGTGTGCACACATTCATGTCCCATTAATGCATGTTACTAACACTTCTTCCCCGGAGTTCTTGTGTTTTCTCGTCTCGCAGGTTCTCATGGATCCTGGCGGAGCCTCCATGGTCCTGCTTGACTGACATTGCTAATATCAGTTACCAGTTATATACAGTTACTGTTGTTGCTGCTCGCTGTCCCCCATCATTGGTGCTAGTGCATTGATGTAGTTGCTCTCTCGCTCTCTCTCTCTCTCTCTCTCTCTCTCTCTCTCTCTCTCTCTCTCTCTCTCTCTCTCTCTCTCTCACCCCAACTGGTCAAGGCAGATGACCACCCACCTAGAGCCGAAGGGTCTGTCCAAGGTTTCTGCCTTTTAACAGGCAGTTTTTCCTTGCCCCCGTGCCAAGTGCTTGCTCATGGTGGTACTGTTGGGTCTCTGTAAATGTTATTAGGAGTTTGGTCTAGACCTGCTCCATTTGAAAAGTGCCCTGAGATAACTTCTGTTATGAATTGGCGCTATACAAATAAAATTGAATTGAATTGAATTGAAAGCAGTTCATCTCCAGAAACCTGCTCCTGAAATGGGGAGAAAGCAAATTATATTATGCGCTGGACACTTGGAGACAGTTTAAGAGTTCAACAAACCTTAAATGGATACTCACCTGGGGTGGGTCTTTTGTATTTTGTCTGAGGCAGGATTTATGCCAGACCCTTAAACAAACTTTAAGGACACACAATTAGAAACATACATTTTACATTGCAGGTCTATTTAAGTAGTTCTCCATTCATAGCACTGAAGTGATCTAGGATACACAAAAGGCTTCATCCTTTTAACTATTTAAAAGATACTTGATTAATGTTAATTCACATCAAAGTGGAATACAAAGATTGATTCAGATAATCCTCAACCTCATGAGACCAACACAGATGTCCGTGTCAATGAGGCAAAATAAAATATCTTTAAGTAATCTGAATGATATGCCATACTCGGCAATCAATCTCCCACCAATAAAGTGAGGCATCAGTGTCCAATTAATCATCATGCCACATTTTTGCTCAATGTAAAAAGGTGAAAATAGTTGGTATAATAACCAATGCTGTGTATAGAGCTACATTTTTCATGCTTTCTTTATAAAGTTATTAATCAAACATTAGAACACAGTGCCTACTATATCCACCTACTGCCACTACTTTGAAACACACTGTACCAATTTACTAAATATCTCACCTGTGCATTGATAACCAATCCACTTGAAGGAGGTAACGGGTCCCACACACTGAACACAATTGTCCAAGGATGACAAGGTAGTGCACACCAGGCGATGTTTTTGTAGTGATGTTCTTTGAGGACGAAGGCCGCCGACACAGGATCGCTTTTAACTCACTTTATTTGTTTAGGTTTAGGTCTATTATCTATGAAGCAAAGTAGGGGTATTGTATTGTTCACGCGTGGAGCGACTCTTAGCTGGATATCTAACAGATACGCTGCCTATAGAGTTTCTGACCTCCCCTGCTTGTGTGCGCTCAATGGTACCTGGGCAGGCGTGGTCTCTATGACGCATAATATGCTCTGATTGGCTAGTGTTGAGCGCCCGCCTCCTAGTGTATTATGTGTGCTGCCATCTGGTGGCCAGGTGCGGTTACTACAGCGTATATATTTGTTTCTGTTCCCTAGTGGCTATGTGTAGATATTACAGCTTATGTATTTGCTCCTGTTCCCTTGTGGCTATGTGAGGATATTACAGCCTGTTGTTATATGTGCTGTTATTTATTCGTAACAGTCCCCCCTTGGTCATCACTGATGACCATACTACGAACTACTAGTGCAATGTATCATATAAGGTATAAAAGTGGCGAGTATAAATTCAAGCGAAAAGAAAAAACCCCGGATTGGTTACCGTGGATCAACATCAACATCACCAACCGACTTAGTTCGGGAAAACCCCCCACTAAACAGGAGGAAAACCTGTCGCATCCCTAAAGTGGACGGCATTCACCTTGGTGTGTCTCAAAGAATACATGGGCCGTAGCCAACAAACAGACAAATTATCAACACATCATACAATCAATCTGTCATACCGTCACCTTATCATGAGGACACAAAGGCACAGTAATAAATGCACAGTAATTTCATCATAAGAAATCCCTTCAAATACTTATATGCATGAATAACCAAAATCGAATACTTCCAGGTATAAGGAACAGTAAACCTATAAAGAACTAAAGAACACCCTGCAGGCATGCATGGTTTCCAATGGCCCAGGTGGTCTCCATACATGCAGGGTTCTCAAACATCATCACAGTGTTATCACCCATTTCCGTAGCCGACCTCAGGTCGGACAGTTCACGAATTCAATGTTCATCTTGCTGGCCATGGCTCACACGACAAGGTTACTAGCACGAACCCATGTGTGCCTTGCCCGTGGACCCATCAACTCGACCGTACCAGTAATCAGAACATATTCCAGTAGCATCAAAGAAATTCAGCACTCATTATTAAAGCAATCATGGGAAAACAGCATATCACATCCGAATTTAAACAATGCCTTGTAATGACAAACATGACCCACACTGTGCGTTTAATAATTCATCACTCAAGTAAATCAGATGCAATGTCCTCCTAGACACAGGTGCCGAACTCCAGGAAATCAGGTACTACTCTATGTAACCCAGCCTGATCAGGGGCGCTCCACTGTCCCCTGAACACTCTCAGGTACACCTGGTCACCTGGCTCCACCCTCCTTGGTGGTTCGTCCTTCGGCTCTGGAACTCTGTTTCTCAGAAATGTTGTTAATTTCTTGAATGTCCCATTCACTCTTTCCACCATTCCTTGTGACTGAGAATGAAACCTAACCGCTGTTTGATGCGTAACTGCTGCGCCACACAGCGTTGAGCTGTATTTTTGACGCGGCGGTGGACGAAGCTAACAAGTAAATATATTAAACACATCATAACAGCATTAGGCGTTGGCGTTTGCAAGGTAATCCCAATTCTTCCTAGTGTCAATAAACTATCTAGCTTGTGCATTAGATCCTTTCCCAACAGATTGCTTTAGTATTTTCCAATGATTACTTTAACCAGGTCATTGCAAATGTTCAAAGAACATTTGTCTGACTTAAGCAAATCAACAAATAAAAACAAAAACTAAAGCAAAAACAAAAAAATCAAAATCAAAATGCAATCTATTTCAACAAAACACATGGAATGCAAGATATGGCTGTTTCCGAAGGCCGAACTCTACGCCCAGCGAGCAGATAACGTTTAGGTTTTACGACCAAGATAACCTCAAGTTCCCAGGACATGGGAGAGAGCTCCTAACATAAACAATTAGCACTTAGAGATGTCTGTTTGTCTCCTTTAATTTGCACCTTTAGCCTTTAGGTTTATCTATATGTCTCTAAGTTGTAAGAGGACACCTCTGTGTTCCTCTCCTAGAGCAGACGCATTGTTTATGTTAAGGATGAGTGAATATGATGAACAAAACAATATTCCCCCCTTGAAAATACACTACATATTCCCCCCTCGTGACATTGAAGAAGTCACGCAAAACTAACACAAAGTTAAGCATGTTGCATTCATTCTTCCCGCTTGTATTGTCCTTTATATATTGATGATAATAACATAAAATATGTATTACAGTGATTCTAGGTCCTAGTTTATCAAGCTTTTTGGAACAACTAATTTAGTCTTCTAGCGTTACCTTTGAATCCTATGCCCACATTATTTTTATTTACTTTTAGACTAGGGAAACTTATTCAATTGTTCTAATAAGGCCAAATTCATGAGCTAGTCTCACCCCACCGGAAGAGCTCTTCCCCGTTACCCTTTCAGCAGCTGAAGAGAGGTCTAGGTCGGGTTACCATCATCCAGTCGAAAACCACCTCTAGGAGATGAAAAAAGAGTATCATGACGGTTTCCTAATCTAGAGAAGATCTCACCCACAAGTCAATCAGGATGAGGCACTTATCTGCAATCCAATCACTGTCAATGCACAACAAATCATCATTACAGAGTGTTAACATCTTTCAACATCAATCACTTGTAAATAATCAATCATTAAAGGAATCAAAAAGAAAATAGAAAATATAGAGCGTAAAAACACATCACATTCAGATAAGACTGTCAGCCATGTTGCCTCCTAGTATGAAAATTATGATCAACAGCTGGTAACAGGAAGCAATGTTCCTGCTGTTCATTTCGTGTTTGCAGTCCATTTCAATGTCCAGATATGAGTCTCTGAGTCCATTTAGGGCAGGAGCCCCAGATCAACTGTCCTCTCCCTAATGGACCTCCCTCCATTGTCCTGAGGGGAAGAGAGACCAGAACCAACCAGTATCTTTGCAGAAAAACATCTGACACAATATAACATAAACAATATGTAGACAGTTGTTTCTATTATGTAATTATAGATCAGGCGTGTCCAAATCCTAAATGACCTTATATCGTTACTAATCTAAGTAGTTCAAACAATATGTGAAAGTTATATCAAAACAAACGTGCATACAAAGGTGAGTCAAACAATAGGTGAATATGGTGAATGAAGTGAAAAATGAATATATATATACAGTATACTGTATATTGAAACCATATATGGAAACCTTTTATTGACCAAATATATTGAAATATTTCTTGACAAATATATATTGAAACGTGTATTGAACATGGTATATTGTATGCATATATTGAAAATATTGAAATATTCAGAATGCTGAAAGGCCCAAACGGTTACTTAAAGCCAGAATAACAGGGTCACAGTGGACATTGTTTATGAATACTTCACCCCTCCCCCACATGTGAGCCAGTCCGAAACCAGACACGGTGGACATTGTTTACAAGTGCTCCCCCTCCCCTCAGAGAATCCCTTGCGCACCCAGATGCAACGAAATGCCCAGGGGCCTCATGTACAAAGCTTGCTTACGCACAAAAAAGCTGCGTAAGCCACTTCTCACGCAAACGTTCGGATGTACAAAGACTGACTTGACGTGAAAAAGTGCGGTTCTCCATGCAAACTAAATGCCTTGCTTACGCACATTTCTGCTGCATTTTGTCAGTTGGCGGCACAGAGGCAATGCAGCGCAACAACATTAGGCTACGCGATCACGAGTCATGAAGTAATATTGCAGTATGTATGGGGCTAGTAAAAAGTGGATTTGTACGTCGGGCTGCACTTCAATCATGCGTTATTGTTGTCGAGAGGCATAATGTGACACTGTTGTAGATATTAGGCTAAACTTAAACAGACACATAAAATTAAATTGTCAATATTGGAATTAAAAGTAAATTAAAAGGAAGCCCAAGCTATATTATTTTCAGTGACGACTTGTTTATTAAACGTTACATATTTTCAGGGCCACGCCTAATGGGCCTGGCCTAATGGATCTCTCTCCACGCATTTGTCGTGAGATTCTTGACTGCAATATCATTATGTGATGTTGCGTGGAGTAAGTACAAGCCATTGTTACTTAAAATCAATCCATCAATGAACCAGTCGGACAATTTCTAATTATGTACATTATTGACACCTTGGGTGTATGGGGACAACCTATCGTCAGCATGCATCCAAATTAATGAGAATATAAAAGCATGCGCAAAATGTTGCAATAATCGAGAGGTTGACAATGGCAGTCTTGGCCTTGTTGGAAGATATTGCGAATGGTCGCATTCGAAATGAACGGGTGTCACGATGATGACTGGCTTATCAGCCGATTCAGATTTCCAAAAGCTATATCCTCTTGGAAATCTGTAGGCCTACTGAGTTGGGCCCGGGTTTGGAGAGGCAGACGGCGAGGAGTCACGCATTGCCAGTTCCAATACAAGTCCTGACTACGCTTGGTTTTCTAGCAACAGGATCATTCCAGAGGGAATTGGCTGACCGGTCAGGAATGAGTCAGGGCTCTGAGCCGCGCCATTCCGGCTGTTTTAAACGGGATCATCCGCATCTCAGCCAGGTATATACGGTTTCCATATGATGCAGTAAACCAAGCACACATCAAAGCGCAATTTGCAGAGATCGCCGGTTTTCCCAATGTAACCGGAGCGATCGACTGCACTGCACACACATTGCAATAAAGGCGCCATCTGAAGTAAATAAGAATCTGTGATGCCGCCTTACGAATATCGTGGCAAGGTGGCCTGGGTCAACCCATGATTCATTCGTCTTGACTAACAGCTCGGTTGGGAATAGGTTGGAGCCTGGCAGTGTGTGATGGGTGGCTAATTGGTAAAACACTTTAAAGCGAATTGACTTAAATCTATGTTGGGTAGCCTATGCTGTAATTGTACCAATTCCCCCTTATGACCATGGCTGTTAACCCCCCTCGCCAACCCACTGACTGTCCGAGAGTAGAGATATAACAATATCCATGCACGCAGTCGGTCAGTCGTGGAAAGAGCGATAGGGCAGCTCAAAAGCCGGTGGCGCTGCCTTGACCGGAGCGGGGGGATGCTGCTCTATCACCCTGAAAAGGTGTGCCGCATTGTGCAGGCATGTGGGGTTCTGCACAATATTGCGCACAGGCACGGCGTGCCATTACACGAGGTAATGGCCCTCCCAGACGATCCAGACCCCGGACCAAACAATGCGCAGCCCAATGCAGAAGCCATTCGAACTCGGCAGCAGTTAATAGCAAGAATATAAAAAAGGTAAACGGAGACAACATTCATTTTTAACTAGTTATTTTAATGTTTCATTAATGTCTTTTAAGGCCCCAGTTATTTGTTGCAGGTTGGAATTAATATCATTAATGCCCTTGATTCTCTTCCTTTCTCCATTATCTCCTTTCTCCTCCTAACAAGCGCACTACTGCAGGCCTATTTATACTAATTAGCATATTAAATGAGGGAGGAGACAGGGCGGAGAGTCGGGCTCGTGCATGTGCGCTCAATTTCACGTCAAGTGGGATGTACAAAGAGAATCTGCGCGAAATTGTGCTTACGCAAGGATTGATACATCCGGATTTATTTGTGCGCAGCAGCTTTCCAGATTTTGGCGTCCGCAAAGTTTTAGTAAGAAATCCACGCAAGTCTTAGTACATGAGGCCCCAGGGGAGTAGCAGGTGATAAGCGCTACTGCCTGAGACTGGGTGCCATGTTAATCAGAGCGCTTGGTGATGTCACGCGGCCCAAACCTCGCACATCTTAGGCGGGGGAGGCCCGGGCAAATGGGCACTGCGACTCCCCACGAAAGACGGGGGAAGCCAATTAAAGATGCCCTGCTATCTAACTTCAAACTAGAACTTGCCCTTTTTTTTGACGAAAGAGTATCCATGTACCCGCTCGTGATGTCATCCCCCCCTTTACTGAACCTGTCCTTTAGTCTATAAGATATCCACGGACCTGAGACTCAGGGCTCACAATCAGCAGAACTTCTGAGGAGGCGAAGCTCTTTGTGACACCAGCGCTGTATTTGTTATTATATGCCTTTACTCGTTGACTTTTGATTAAGTTTGATTAAGTTTAATTCAGTTTATATCTCTTTATTACGCCTTATTTTTGATCTGATACCTTAAAGGGTCCGCTCCGTTGTTAGCTTAGAATAGGCCAAAGATTTTTCTCCCTTCAGGACCCCTGTTTTAAACTTGCAAGTGTGTCCACAATATTTACTGTAGAAACACTGTAGGAACACCAAATCGTTCAGGAAGTCCTTACAGTGATGATGGTCTGGTTTCTTTTCTGATACGTGCTACCGTTTTGTCAGAATAAGCCCAAATGTGAGACCAAGCGCTATTTTTCTCAACATTTCTTTCAGCCTCAGCCTGGGGGCTATCGCGCGCAGGTGTGCGCGCGTGATCTAATTACGGTTGGTTAGTCAGTTTAACTGGCGCGAGGCTGTTGTCAGGCAAACCCTACAGATATCGCTCGTCTGATTGGACGGCGGATACAAGAGGACTCCTATTGGTCACCGCCGATCTGCTCTTCCGCGTTGATCACGGTACACAGGAAAACATTGCTTTATGATGGCGGCGGTACACGGGAAAGAGATGGCGGCGGTACACGGGAACTGCTTCTGGTAAGATACGCCGTTTTGAATCTCAACTACAGGTCCACGGTGGTGTGTTAAAACCCACGCGCACACACACACGCGTTATTTTTTTTCTTTTCCAATAGCCCCGCTGTATAGCGACCCGGCTGAAACACGGGAGGACACGCTATATTTATCAAAGCTTGGTCGCCGTGCTTAGGCTATAGCCACACTACTAGGTTTTGTATCTCAAATGGACGATTGGTTTATACACTGTTACACCAGTCAGCAAATATGCTACAGGTCCACAGTGGTGTGTTAAAACCCGCCGCACACACGTGTTTTTTTCCAATAGCCCCGCAGTATATGGACTCAACCGAAACACGGGAGGACGCGCTGTATTTATGAAAGCTTGGTCGCCGTGCTTAGGGTACATTCACACTACGTTTTGAATGTCAAATGGACCATTGGTTTATACACTTTTACACCAGTCAGCAAATATGCTACAGGTCCACAGTTGTGTGTTAAAACCTGCCGCACACACGCACACACACGCGGCTTTTTTTTCTTTTTCCAATAGCCCCGCTGTATGTCGGCCCGGCTGAAACACAGGAGGACACGCTGTATTTATCAAATTGATTGGGTCTTATTAGTCATATATACCAGTCAGTAAATATGCTACAGGTCCACAGTGGTGTGTTAAAACCCGCCGCACACACACACTTTTTTTTTTTTTTTCCAATAGCCCCGCTGTATGTCGACCCGGCTGAAACAACATCAAACAACCTCTTACCTTCCTTTTCCCTCAACACGAATTGAGACTAGTGATGGCTCGTTCGCGAACGAATCAGTTCGAACGAACGACTCTTTAAAGTGAACGAACTGACCTCGTTCGCCGCTCTCGTTCGACTCGTTCGTCGTCGTTCGTCTCGTTCGCTGAGTCTCTGACGCGCTGCTGATTCGCGGCGCTGATTCGCGAGTCGCGAGTCATTCCCTGACTGTGATTGACTCAAGGACTGAGACGTCACGACTCACGAGAGCCAGCCAATCGTATTTAAATATCAGTGAAATGGTAAATGCATGCTGTCTTTGTATTTTCTGTGTCATGCCAGATTAATAATATATTTGAATGTCTCGTCAATCTGTCTCGTTCTTTCATGCTTCCTTCTCACGCACGCAACCCGGCCGGGACCCCCACCTTGGTGGATCTTGGTCTTGAGTGGGGGTGGCCAATGGCCATCTTCACAATAGTAAATAAAATATGCCCAGAATAAACACAACTGTACATCATTAACTTTAAAACTCATCATTGCTAAATCAAGTCTATTATCTTGCTGATATATTAAACATCCAATAATCTACTACGCCCCCCCCGCATCCCGCTGCGTTTGGTTTTGTGGGGTTTGTGTTCCGAGGAAGAAGGCCGCCGACACAGGATCGCTTTAACTCACTTTATTTGTTTAGCTTTAAGTTATTTAACTATGAAACAGAAGGAGGAGTATTGTATGTATTTCACGCCGCGTGGAGAGCCCCAAGCTTTGCATCCTTGCGGATGGGCTACCTGGGAGTTCTGATTCTAACCGGATGTTTCCGCCGGATGCCTCTGGGCAGGAGGCGTGGCCTCCATGACGCACAATGGCTAGCGTTGAGCGCCGCCCCCAGTATATTGTTTGCCGCCATCTGGTGGTCAGGTCGGGTAAATACATTTATTTCTACTCCTTGTGTGGCTATGTGTAGCTGCTGATACATATGCTTATTATTTATCCGCAACAGTTTGTCTAACTTTACCTTGAATTTGGGGAATGGGGCATTTTGATCCTGACATGTCATTATGCATACATTAAATAAATCTGTTGAACTCAAATTAAATGCATATGTTAACATATTCAACCAGACACAATGTTGTATTTGCTATTATTCACACATTTATTAACACCATCAATCCCCCCTCCCCCAGTTGGTTTGTCGGAGTTGAACTGTAACTTGATCTCTGAATGGTAACTTAAAGGGGCACTTGGCAACTTTTTCAACTTAATAAACCCGTCTGGAAATCATTTGGATGGTTAAATGGTCTGTTCCGGTGTTAATGGTGACTATCCCCGCTCCCCCCGGCGCCCCCCGGTGGAAAACCAGCCTTGCAACTTTGGGACTACCGTCCCGGTAAAATGGAAATCGGAAGTATCGCGAGAAGCGAGAACGAGCGAGAAACACGAACTGCTTTACGGCAATTCAACGTAAACACACACGCCCCCCTCAATAACGGTTAATCACGCCGGCTATACATGTCAGTGTTCTATGATACAGTGTATAATGTATTACCCACCTTGGTAGACATCGCGCCACACAAAAAAACCCCGGCAACAAATGCACATGAGCAGCGGTAGAAAGGGGGAGGAGGGTGCCGCAAGTGAGTTTTGTTTACGACAGTGTTGTGTAATATACGTCCCAGACCTGTAGGGGGAGCTCGTTGAGAAAACATGCGACCACAAAAGTGAAAACCAGCGAAGAAATGGCCAGAGTTGCCAAGTGCCCCTTTAACTGCATTCGTGATTCGTTTGAATGTTGTGAACGAGGGAGGATTCGCGAACGGCGAATGCATTCGCCGTTCACGAATGAGAACGAGGGGCGGAGGGAGGAGCTGAGTCTGAACGACTGAACGACTGAACGAGTGAATGATTCACCGCTACCGGAAACACGACTGAACGAACGAACGAACGACTCTTTATGGCGAACTGAACGACGCGAACTGATTCGCGCAAACGAATCATGAAATCCATCACTAATTGAGACTCCCCTTAAGTAAGCTCCCTAATTGGTCTCAGGTGGACCAATCAAGGCCAGTTAGGCCATACCAATTACCAAGGGGGGACATTCAATGGCCAAGGCTGCATGCGGCACCTCTACCGCCCCCTACTGCCACGGAAGTACACATAATCCTCTGGCTGCAAGTGAGAAGGGTTTCACTTTCTCACAAGCATCCATACGCGGCACAGAAGTCCGGCATCTTTTCAATCTTCTGTCAGAAGATTGTCTGCTGATAAGATTAAGTAGAATTTGTATTTGGGTAGTAAAATCATACATTTTTAAAATATCCAAGCACCCTGTATCATAGCTACATGTGTGACGTTTTTAACAAATCAATATGTTTGGAAATTGGTCCAAGATTTGGCGAATAATTCTATCTAAGATTCAGGAGAACCTCTTTACCCATGCACCGCTGCCTCTGCTAGCCCTGTACCAAGATGGTGGCGCTTTAGGCACGCCCCTCCACAGTCAATGCAGCGTCTATGTGCTAGACCAGGGGTTCTCAACCTTTTTCAGGCTGGGCCCCCCCAAAACTGGTTCTTTGCAGTCGACCTACGACCGACGAGGGGGGGGGGGGGGGGGGGGTGCGCTCAATAGTAACACACCGCGGACCTACGGCCGACGGGGGGGGGGGGGGTGCGCGCAATAGTAACACACCGCGGACCTACGGCCAACGGGGGGGGGGGGGGTGCGCGCAATAGTAACACACCGCGGACCTACGGCCAACGGGGGGGGGGGGGGGGTGCGCTCAATAGTAACACACCGCGGACCTACGGCCGACGGGGGGGGGGGGGGTGCGCGCAATAGTAACACACCGCGGACCTACGGCCAACGGGGGGGGGGGGTGCGCGCAATAGTAACACACCGCGGACCTACGGCCAACGGGGGGGGGGGGGGGGGTGCGCACAATAGTAACACACCGCGGACCTACGGCCGACGGGGGGGCGCGCGCGATTGTAACACTCCGGCCGACGGTGGGGGTGGTGGTGCGCGCAATAGTAACACACCGCGGACCTACGACCGGCGCGGGGGGCGGTGTGTTACTATTCTCTGCTCTCAAAAAGGAGGACAAATACGCGCCCAGCTTGATGCTGCGCCGGACGCCGGACAGGGCTGAAAAACCGGACAGTCCGGCCGAAAGCCGGGCGCGTATTTGTCCTCCTTTTTGAACCCGCGCCCCCCCGGGAGAGTGTCCGCACCCCCCCAGGGGGGCGCGCCCCACCGGTTGAGAACCACTGTGCTAGACGATCGCGATCGCGGGTCATTTGTGTAAACAAGCTGTAGACTAGGCAATTGTGTTCAGTTAAAAACGATACAATTACAGTATATTGTATTACATTCTGCGAATACAGAATATTGTGGCAATATTGACTTCTGACTATTTTATTCATTTCAGATGAATAAAACGGGGCCGACTAGTCAAGTATAGAACATTATTAAAAGCAGCAGCAAGAGTAATGGGTTCGGATCCCAGGTTGAAACGAAGTTAATGTTTCATATCTGGAAGGCATTAAGGAATGCAAGATTAAATTATGTTAAATTATGTTATTGTGAGACTCAGTGTTCATCAGTGGCTCATGAACTGTAAAACATTACCTGGAGTAGCCCATGAAGCTCATTCATTTCTCAACAAGCATGTCTATTTTCTTTTTTGTGTCATCTTGATCTGGTTAGTCTTTAAACCTTTCTTTTAACCATAGGTACATATTCTCTTTTTAGGAAGAGCTTGATGAAATCAAGGCAGTCTGGAACAGCCACCGCATCCGGTCAACAAGGAATCACAATGTACCCAGTGAGATTTGTGACGTGATGTACACTGTGCCACAGCTCTGGGGTTCTGAGGACTTCATTGTTCCACATAATGATCTTGATGTCTGCAAAGAGGCATGCAAATTCTTCTCAGTTGTGCCATGTGACGAAGATATATTTGACCTGTGTAATATGATCATCATATGTCAGAGTTGGACCTTACGTTTCCCGAGAACATATTGCAAGCTCAAGAGTTTTACTTTATAATTCGGGAGGCTCTTCGCTCCCTCATCTTTAACTGAACAGCCTAGCAAACTGCATAAGTGACAATTGAAACGATTAAAAATACCATCCAGATACGTTTTAAGACTTCAAATACTCTGCTTTTAATAATAATTTGTCTGGCAAGGATTTCCTCCAAAAAATTGTGGTCTGATTCTAATGTTTTTGTAATGCTTTGGATTACAATGACACAAAGCAGGATAGGTAAGCTGTGAAAGGATCAACAGTAGACAGCAAGTCTATAGTTCACCTTGTTTAAAAGTCTTGAAATTGCATGAATAAGCATACACTTTCATGCTTATAACCCTAACCCAATTAGTGTAAAGGCAATATGTTTCTTATTAATCAATGGTACAATGCCCATCTTGGCATATATTGGCATGTTTATGCTGTGTACAGCACAGAAAATAGTGAACACGTGTATTTAATTGTATATCAAGACTTACGGATAACATCATGAAAAAGCTTCTTTCTATAGAAAAGTTAGGGACATAGTCTTTAAGTTCATATTTTAAAGGTAATTTATTTACCTGTGGTTCTGTTATGGTACAGGACGAGTGGACCCAAACGCTGAACACAGGGAGGCGGAGACGGGATGAAAAGACAGTGGGATTTATTGAGACAAGGGGAATAACAACCAGCCAGGCTAGGCAAGCGGTAGTCGGGCAGGCGGGGGTACGGCAACAGGCAGGTAGTCGGACAGGCGAGAGGTCGGCAACAGGCGGGCAGTCGGACAGGTGAAGGGTCGGCAACAGGCGGGCAGTTGGACAGGCCATGGGTCGGCAACAGGCGGGCAGTCGGACAGGCCATGGGTCGGCAACAGGCGGGCAGTCGGACAAGCGATGGGTCGGCAACAGGCGGGCAGTCGGACAGGCGATGGGTCGGCAACAGGCGGGCAGTCGGACAGGCGATCGGTCGGCAACGGGGTTCGGCAACAGGCGGGGTAGTCAGGCAGGCAGGGGTCGGCAACAGGGTTCGGCAACAGGCGGGTAGTCAGGCAGGCAGGGTTCGGCAACAGGGTTCAGCAACAGGCGGGTAGTCAGGCAGGCGGGGGGGGGGGGGGGCAACAGACGGGTAACTGGATCACTGGAACGAGGTTGGGTAAACGAGCACGAACTGGCGCCGCCTGGCTGGAGATCCCCGGCTTAAATAGGGAAAGGTGATTACCAATTGGCAACAGGTGTGTTGGGGGAATGATGGGCAGTGGCGACAAGCGACCACTAGATGGGGGTGTTGGACCGTGTAGCAGGATGTGGTGTAACAGGTTCTGAATCTAAATGTAATTGTCAGTGTCACAGACATTGAATGAGTGTAAAATAAAACATATTGTTTTTCCAACTCTTGATTGCTCTCATGTTTGTTTGCTGGGATTTGAGCTACCTCTAATGATGTGAGCAAAACTCTGTTTAAAGTAGTGTTATAGTGTTAGTGTGAAATGAATGGTATAAACAAAATACTTTTTAGTGGTTTTTATTTCAACAGATATCTGGACAAAGACAGATAGTTCTGGACCAGTAAAATATTAACTAAAGTTGATCATTGTAATACTGGTATGAAAATACATGTCATTAAGTAGGTCAGAACTGACCCAAACGTCCTACATATTGAAATTAGTTTTGAGAAAGTGAACTTGGTGTGGTTCTCTCCAAAATGGCAGATCATAATTCACTTAATGCAGAGGTCGGGAACCTTTTTTGCTTTGAGAGCCACTTTTACAAAAAATAAAAAAATAAAAATCTCAGAAGAGCCACATAAAGACGGTTACAATCAAAAGTTTGGATATTTAACTTACATAGGATATGTTGCTGCAAATTGTGCATGGTGAGTGTCGAAGTGGCGTTTAACATTGCATCGTTTCATGGACGCAATTTTCTCATTACATAACAGACAGATCGCACTCCCAGCTCTTTCCACGAACGCAATCTGTCCAATCGGGCTGAAAGTTGCGGACTTTCTCTTCGGGCTTTTTCCTTTTTAACATTTTGATTAGCGCCAGGGGTGGACTGGCCATCGGGGGCCGACGCACATCTTTGGGCCGGCCCAGGACTGTCATAAAAATAAAAAATACAGTAATTTGGCCCAACCGGAGGCGGTGTGTTACGATTGCGCCCCCCCCCCCCGGTCGGTCGTCGGACCGGGGTGTGTTACGCGCACACATCAACGTTAGCCTAACAATGAAAGTTTTCTCATTGACTGAAATGGAGGGAAATCTGTGATTTAGTTTGATATTGACATGGCAACGAGCCGCAAATGTAACAATATTACTCAGATGGACTGTAACTGCCTATTTGCCACGAAGCCTTGTCATTATAGGGCCAGCGTGCGTGTGTGTGTGTGCGTGTTGGGAGAGTCGGGTTGATTAAAACAAATACGGTTTTCTCCGAATGTAATGACGTGTGTCAATCGACAGCTCTCCCCTAGTATTGACTGTTATTTTAGCATTATATTAGGGTAGACCTAGTCTGATTCCTTGATTACATTTTTTTTTTCCTTAACTAATTTCGTCCGAGAGCCCCGGCCGTTGGCAAAAGAGCCATTGGGGGCTCGCGAGCCCCACGTTCCCGACCCATGACTTAATGCAACACATCTTCTGAATACTGGATAACAGGTAAAATCTTAATAGCAATTGTGTGTGCACAATTAAATCTTCACAATTATGTCTTCAGAGGCAGCAGGGTTGTGGGAGGAAGGGAACTGTTTACAACAGATACAGATGCACAATTAAATCTACCTTAGCTGCTTCTAGAGCTTCTTGGCACAAGAAACCAGTAAACCAGTGAACCTTGACAAATTGTAATACCAGTATGAACATACAGTACTTGTTATTAAGCAGGTCGGAACTGACCTAAACTGCCTTCCAAATTAGTTTTTGAACTAGGAATTAAAGTGAACTTTGTGCTTTAAACAATGTAGTTAAACATTAACTAACAAATATATGTCAGCATTTTCCACATTGACAATTTCAAACATTTTAAGGGCACTTGTCTTTTCTGTGGTTTCCTCCAAAATAGCAGATCACAATTTACACAATGCAACACAATTTCTGATACTGGATAACAGGAAAAATGATAATAATAATTATTGCACAATTAAATCTGCCTTAGTTTGCCTCAAGAATTTAGATTATGTCCATAACCCAAATAGAGCTTCTTAGCACAAGATCAAAGTCATTACGAAGATCTGGGTAGCTTTGGTAGTTGATTGGTAACATCAAATAGCACCCACATGTATGTGCCTGAGGTCGACACTGGAATGCAGACGTCTTTATGAACTGAACACTGATGGGGTGTCCAAACAGCATATCCACCCCTGTGCAGAAGCGAAGGAATGACTTGAAGTGTGTGTGAATGAATTAGTGTTGTCTGATTCCCCTATGTACCTTTTCAGATGTCTTGCCACAGTGTTCTGAAGTGCAGTCATCTGTTCTGGGAATTTCAGAAGTTCCTTAACACGTTTTGGTGTTGGTACACGTTCCTCCATTATCTCAACAAGCCTCTGTGGATACAAAGTATCTGCCAAAGTTTTCAAGATGTGCTTCCAGCATTCAATAACAAACATTGGAGTCTGGATTAGGGATTTGTGTCCTAACTTTGTCATTAATCCAGCCATTGTGTCTTCAGAGGCAGGACAGTCATGTGGCATGACTGCCTTGCCTGGCAGTCATGTGCATCCAGCACATCCATCAGGTCATCTTTGTCAACAGACTCAAATGATTCCAGTGCAAGCTCAAGAATTTTCCTCTTCTTTTGAGACATACTGCAGGAATCTGTCACACTGCTGTATCTTGTACCATAGAAAGCTTCTTCCAAAAAAGGAAGAGGGAGAAGCAGTGGAAAATACCTGACAGTTGTCCAACCCATCACAAGAATCCTTGCAATTGCCTGCCATTCCTGGACTTGATATTCACACCTAAGGTAAGGTGTCTTCGCTTCAGTACCTAATGTGCATTTGCTGTAGAATTCTCCCCAGAATTCTGAGAGGCAATCACATAAAACACCAGAGCCTTCCCCCTCTTCCAGTTTAAGTTTTCTTTTGATGTGCACATCTTTGTTCATGATATCTGGGTCAATAAAGGCTGCCAAGAGGTCAGCAAGGCAGTTACCCCTTCACACAACAATGATGACCTTTGGTTTTGATCCCTCCCAAGGCAAAGTATCGTCCAGTTCAGAAGGATCCTCGGGTGATGCACCAACTGTCACTTCACTATCATTGGAATTGTGTGGCGTTGTATGGTGCCACTGGGGGGGTTCTCTGTCAAGGAGAGAGAAGTTAGGTGTGTGGAGGAGAGGCTCCCCACAGAGGGCCTGCTTTACCCTCTCAAGCGACTCCTGGCACTGCTCCGTCCACTGGACCGGATCTGAGGCACCCTTTCGGGTGAGGTCGGTCAAGGGGCTGGTCAGCTCCGCGAAGTTTGGAATAAATTGCCGGTAATAGCCGGCCAGCCCCAAAACCCGCCTGTTACGAATAAATAACAGCATGTATCAACAGGCTGTAATATCCTCACATAGCCACTAGGGAACAAGAACAAATATATAAGCTGTATTAACCGCACCTGGCCACCAGATGGCAGCATACATAATACACTGGGCGGGCACTCAACACTAGCCAATCAGAGCATATTACACGTCATAGAGGCCACGCCTGCCCAGGTACCACCAAACGCACAAGCAGGGGGGAGGGCAGAAACTCTAGAGGCCGCGTATCTGTTAGATATCCAGCTAAGAGTCGCTCCACGCGTGAATGATACAATTCCCCTCCATTTGCTTCATAGATAATAGACCTAAAGCTAAACAAATAAAGTGAGTTAAAAGCGATCCTGTGTCGGCGGCCTTCTTCCTCAAAGAACATCACTACACGCCGCACCTCTTTTTTTGTCTTGGGCCTTGGGCAGGCTGCAATCGCTGCTGTCTTATCTACCTGCGGACGCACCTGCCCGCCGCCCAAGTGGTACCCCAGATACCGTACCTCCCTCCGTCCAACTGCACACTTCTTCGGATTGGCCGTGAGCACCGCCTGCCTCAGTGACTCGAGCACCGCAGCCACCTGCCGCACATGCTCCGCCCAGGTGTCACTATGGATGATCACATCATCCAGATAGGCGGTAGCATATGCAGCATGTGGACACAGCACTCGGTCCATGAGGCGTTGAAATGTGGCTGGGGCCCCGAACAACCCGAACGGAAGTGTGACAAATTGGTACAAACCGTACGGAGTGGAGAAGGCCGTTTTCTCAGACTCTGGAGATAAGGGAATCTGCCAGTAGCTTTTGGTTAAATCCAGCGTCGTAAAAAAACGAGCCGTGCCCAGACGATCCAGGAGTTCGTCCACCTGGGGCATAGGATAGGCATCAAACCGTGAAACCTCATTCACCTTGCGATAGTCCACACAGAACCGGATAGACCCATCCTTCTTGACCACAAGAACGATGGGGCTACACCAGGCACTGTTGGACTCTTCTATTACCCCCATCTCCACCATGGCTTTCAATTCTGCCTGAACCACTTTTCTCTTGTGCTCAGGTAACCGATAGGGTCCCCACAAAGGAGCGAGGCAGGATTGGTAGATTTTGGTACCTCAGGCCCCAACTCATCTCTGTCTGCAATTGCCGTCACCAGAGAAACAGGCTCCGCCTCTCTCCACGCTTGAGGTGATAAATTTGTGTCGCCCCTCCCCTGTCCGAACGCACAATCTCATAGTCAACGTCACCCACTCGCCGGGTGACCACAAAGGGTCCTTGCCACTTGGCGAGTAATTTGGAGTTAGACGAAGGGAGCAATATAAGCACTTTATCTCCCGGTGAAAATTGTCTTAACCTAGCTCCTCTATTGTACAGCTGCTGCTGCCGTTCCTGGGCCTGGAGCAAATTCTCACGTGATAACTGTCCTAGTGTGTGGAGTTTTGCTCTCAGGTCCAGGATGTACTGAACCTCCTCGGACCCTCCTCCCAGCTTTCCTTAACCTGGTGTCCTGCCAAACAGTAGTTCAAAGGGAGAAAATCCCGTGGAGGCCTGGGGTACCTCGCGCACTGCAAACAACAGAGTCTCTAGCCACCTATCCCAATTGCGACTATCCTCGTGCACAAACTTACGGATCATGGACTTCAAAGTCTTATTCAGGCACTCCACAAGGCCGTCCGTTTGGGGGTGGTATACACTGGTTCGAATTGACAGTGTTTGTAGCACAAATTGTGTGCCTTGGTCAGTCAGGATCTCTTTCGGGATCCCGCACACTGTCCCACTAACCTATCAAACCCTGGCCAATCAGTACCCAGAATCAGGGGGTGCGTCAGGCGGGAGCTAACCGCTGCCTTTACACTATGCTTTTTTCCCTTAAACTGAATTTCCACTAGTACTACAGGGTATGTGTGAATATCCCCATGCACACACCTAATATCCACACCTCCCGCCTCTATCAAAGCCCCGGGCCGAATCAGGTTCTGATGAACGATAGACTGCATGCAGCCTGAGTCCACCATTGCCTGATGTGTACCCCCTTGAATCCTTACCTGGAACGCTGTACGTCCCCCCTGGACTGGGGGAGGGTGCTGGAGGGCCGACAACCCGGATCACTTGGCCCACCTCCATGAGTGGGCACTCACCTCGGAAGTGTCCGAGTTGTCCACACCTCCTGCCCTGCCGCCTGAGGAGCCCTCTGTGGGTCGAGAGCCGCGCCCGTAGCGGCTGGACCCTGGGGAGGGAAGAAAGGAGAAGGAGGATTAGTGCGGGGAAGAGGGGAGGGCCGATTATTAAAGTAGGTAGTGCGGGGGCGAGGGGAGGGTCGAGCGGGAGTTTGGTGCGGGGGACCCGACGCGGGTCCTCTGCGGGGTGCCGGCGTGGGACCTCCTGGAGAGGCCGGCCGGCCCTCATGTGCCCGGCCCCGGGAGAGGACGGCCAGGTGGTCCTCCGTCAGGGTGATGGCTCCGGCTAGGTCCGCTGGGCGGTGGCAGAGCACCCAGTCCGAGGTGGCAGCTGGGAGCCCCTCCACGAACTGCTCCAGGACGATCTTTTCTAGTATTCTCCCCTCGCCGGCGGACCCCCCCGGGTTGCAGCCACCTGGTCGCCGCGTCCTTCAAGTGCTGCGCGAACACAAATGGCCGATCGGCGGGCCCCAGCTTGTTCCCCCGGAACCTGCGGCGATGGTCCTCCGCCGAGAGCCCCAGTCGGTCGAGGACCGCCTGCTTGATCTCCCCGTATTGTCCTTGGGAGGGGGCGGGCAGGCTGAGCGCCGAGCGCCGCAGTTTGCGCGTCCCCTGATAGCAGGGGAAGCAGCCGCACAGCCCACTCCGCCCCCGGCCAGCCGCATGCCGCCGCTGTAGCCTCAAACATCTCTAGAAAAGTCTGAGGATCGTCATGCACTGACATTTTATGGAGTGTCAGTCCGGTGAACGAGGGGGCTGGCGACGCTGCCCCTGCCCGACTCACCATCACCTCCATGAGCTGAGTCTGCCTCTCAGCCTGGCCCTGGAGTGCCGCCAGCTGCTGCCGGCTGAGGACCGCCTGGTCCCGGCTCATCGCCGCCACCTCCGCCAGCATCTGGGCCAGCGTGTTAATAGGCTGCTGCGGGTCCATCCCTTCTGCAGTCCCGTCTGGGGTGCCAATGTGGTGTTGTATGGTGCCACTGGGGGGGTTCTCTGTCAAGGATGACTCACGCTGCCGGTTTACCAGGTTTATTTCCAGACACACAATATAAAGTACACACTATAACGTTGCCGCGGGCCTAGCTCTGGCCCCGTCGGCAACCCGTGCGTCCAGGTCTGGTCCTCTCGGGTCCAGCATGCTACTGCATTAAGAAGGGAGAGAGTGATTAGCTCAACAGGACACAGGTGTGCCAATCACTCTCACCTGGCGCTGCTCTCCCGAGCCCCCTCCACAGCTCCCTCCTGCGGCTGATGCACCACGCCCCCCCACAAATTGTTAAGCAGCATCTCTCCAGCTTGGGTCTCAGGAATAACATCTGTTACATATGCACCTTGTTCTTCTTGTCCTATACTGTTAGACTCTGTTGTCATTTCTGGGGTTCCTTGGTCTGGTCGTATTTCTTCAGCATGCAATCCTCTTGTTCCTCTACTTCATCTCTGATATGGTCATGAAACATCTGCATATTTGATATTTCTTCATCCAATAGTATGACATCAGATTCATGTAGTAAAGATAAGTCAAGAGTTATGACCTCTGGTTCTGATGCCTGAACGTGGATAAAATCCGGCGCAACATTTCCTATGACCTCTGAGGTTGCTGGGGGAGTATCTGTCAAGTTGTCCTCGTCTTGAGCATGTTTCTTGGTGTATTTGGTGTAGAGGTACAATCTCTGTATTTTTACTTTGTTTTTCTTGTACAGGTCTCCACTGTGCAGTCTTGGTCAATCTCGTTTTGTGAAAAGTCACAAATGTAACAAACGTGATCCTCTAGCTTCAGCAACTTGAAGGCCCATTTGGGGAAAAACTGATTCTGCCATTTCTTGGACCTCTCTAACCTGGACTGTATCTGTCAACACTGACATGCCTGGTTCCACCTCCCTTCACAGTTCGTACCTGCTTGTTATTTCCGTTTTCGCTAAAGTTCATCCATCCAATTTCTAGCCTCCTTGCCTGTCTTTTTGCATTTTTATTCCCTTTTAAAGGCCATGGTGCAGGTTTAATTTTCTAACGAATTTGCGCATTTGCTTGTTGGTAATAAACATTTAAACTGTTATTCATTGTATTTGATGTTGTTGGGTATCACAAAACGTAATATAATACAAAAAAGTTGGTTTTTAGCCGTCTATATTTTAGCAGTTCGCGATTGATTCTCATTTCCCCCACAATGCATTGCATGACGTCACATGAGTGAGACGACAGACCAAAGCCCGCCGTGAGACCATTGAGAGAGACGAGTAAGAGATTGTTCAGCAGATTATACAGATAAATACATATAGCCTAGATAGAGAGATAGATAGATAGACAGATAGACGGCATAGAACGATAGATAAATAGATACATAGAGAGAGATAGCCAGATAGCATAGCATAGACAGATAGCGTAGATAGCTAGATAGATACACCCTCGAACCGGTATAATGCTGGGCTACTGTGCTTGTGCCGGTTGGACACAGCTCCATGGCTTCCCGAAGGACAAGGCAACCCTTCGACAGTGGGTTCACTTTGTCCGAGTTAGGCGGGCACATTTTTCAATGACCTCCGTCACCACCAATACCAAGATTTGCAGCACGCATTTCAAGGAGGAGGACTACGACGAAGGGGATGCCAGAATGGTATCACTCGGGTTGAAGACCAAGAGGCTGGCAAAGCTGATTCCGACCACCGTGCCGTCTGTGCACACGCACCTCTCTGCCTGCCCGGCTACAACACCGAGAGGCGGTAAGCCTCATGCTAATGCATGTAATGTTTATCTGCGCGTTAGCTAACCCTGTGCATACTACATACTGTGTTCCCTCTGACACCGCCTCCACTACAGTCATGATCAGTCTGAGATTAGAAAAGCACATTTCGTGATTCATGAATATGAGCCAACACTAAATTGTCCTGAAGTAAATGTCCAAAAGCTTGTCAAATCTAACTAGAAAGCACCATGACTAGTGTTTGTTTGGATCACTGGTGATCGTCAAGCGGCTTTCACAACAGCGCGTGTGTGTTTGACTATTACGGTTCCTTCATATGTATTAAACGTGACTGTGTCGCTGACCCTTTTGAATTTGTTTGCGCAAGATGTTGATCGATGCTGCACAGCAGGAGACCGCGGACAGTGTCGATGTGAATGACCCCTTGCCCTCCACTTGTGACACTGGGACACAGTGCAATGTGAAGCCCCGTGGAAGGTCTCACAGTAAATGTTGGGTATTTTGGGTGGTCGATATGCTGTCTAAAACATACGTTTCCAAAATCTATGCATACAGGACATTTCCATACACATTGATGAAATTAATACATAGCCTACGTCAAAACATAACCACGTAGATTTGCCATGATTGTCATGTTTGGGTATGTTTACTACCTCTGCCACAGCTGTGCAGGTGAACCTGAAGCCCAAGATGGTCAGTGTGGGGACACAGACCCAAACTTCCACCCCCCTCACTAGTCCTGAACAGACCGATGATGAAGATGATCCGTCTGTCATCAGCGATTCATCGTGGGTACCTGGAGGACATATGTCTGAGGATGAGGAGGAATTGTGTGAGGAGGAGCCATCTCACACCTGTGACCCCCACCAAAAGTGAGATAATTTAAAACCAACATAGACCAACTTTCCTTTTTGTGTATCTGGTAGAATTGAATTCCCCCCCCCCTCTCTCTTTTTTGTTGTAGTGGCATTGACAAATTCATTGTTTGCTAAGAGGTGCTCATGAGCCTGTTTGCCCTCTGTCCGGCCTGTTGTGAGAAGTCGGATAGTAGGTTTTGTATACACAGCAGGCCATATCTGATTAGAAAATCAGAATATCTAATTAAAATTTGATAGCCCTGACTGTCTGCCCACATTCAAATTTGTCTTGCCAGTTAATTTACAATGTATGTACCAGGCTTTAGGCTGTGGGTTTATGATGCCATCATATTTGAGTGTTATACACTACTGGTCATGTGTGTTTCATTGAAAACATTTGACCAGTAATGTACCGTACTTACTCTATATTGAAACCTGATATACTGTTGATTACTCTTTTTTTTTTCTTTTTCTTTTTTACATATCTAGGTCTGTGCATCATGTGGCTACCAACGTTTCTGGCAAAACCAGCCAATGCTCCACAGGAACATGGTGTCTCGTATTTCGGATCCCACAATGTGCTCCAATGCTCACATATCCCAACCAATACCTTTAAACATTTATCATTCATAGAGTTACATTTATGCAAAATACCAATTAATTATGGGTGTGATAAATGCCCACAAAGTTGAAAGTTTAACTAGATACAAGACAGATTGTACTTGACAGTATGGATATGATCTACATCCAAGTCCAAAGCTGTTATATAAACTGAATTTAGAATTCAAGTTTAGGCATTGTACAGATTCAAACAGACATTAATTGTTATTGCGATACATAGTCTCCCTAGAAATATTTTACAGCATAAAACTGGCTAATGCAGAACCAGCAGTTAGCTAGCAACGGCTTGGTGGTGGTTTTCTGCATGCTGCATGTTATGTTTTCTCTTTGTGTGCTGTTTATTGCTTTGTTTTTTTTACTTAGTTGTTGGTGGTGGGACCTTGCTGCTCTTGTGCCTGACTTGTGTCACTGTACCCCATGTGGTTTTGCAAGGGGTTCTGCATGCTGCGTGTCTGCCTGCTGCTCATTGTGTGTGCTGTGGTTTTATTTCTTTTGTTTGCATGAAATGTCTTTTATATAATTCAACATAGCTTACCAATCATTGTACCTGGTAGTGCCTTGTCTACGGGTCCTTTTCGGATTCTGATTTTCGCACACAAGATTACAATCAAGGAAATGTTGCAAAATGCTCCCTTTACATCTCCATTTGACACTTTCCCCCATAATTCCTTGTAGTATTAGTAGGAAAGGGAGTAAGGAATGATAACCCGAAAAGGACCTCTGTGTGTGCTTTTGTCATCACTGCATGTATGTATGCATGCATATTAGTGTGTGTGTGAGAGAGAGAGCTGACCCTCAGGTAAGACCACACTATTACATGTTGACCACACTTATACATGTTGATTTTTTTGTGCCTAACCATTTTTTGAGATTTGTTTACTTTATCAGGAACTTTCCAACCTGTCTCTTTGTTCAGTAATATACTTGGGATAAACTAATAAACTGTTTTCATTGGAATGTACGTGTTCTGTGTATTTTATCACAGGGCCGTTGAGCGATCACAACAGAACAAGCATGACATAATTCTTGAACTGAAAAATACTTGATTTTATTCATGTTGTGCCAATATGGTTTTTATTCATTGTCATCCAAACGAGGCCATTGAAAGCCATGATAGGTCTCACCACTCTGAAATTGTAGCCTGATGGTTGAAACCAGACAGGAGGGTAGAGGCTTCCTTCTATGAACACCGAGAACACCATAAGGCCAGCGTATAGCCTGCCTGTACGCTGTGTACCGGTATTGCCTAGGGATAAGTAGGTTGGAAACTTAATTGTATACCTGTTTGTCATGCATGTTTATGCAACACATCTCTAGTCTAGTAATGGTAAAGTAAACATAAACAATGAACATACTCGTGCCTGCTGGCTTGAAGGGGACCATGATCCTGCCTGAAATGTGAGTAGGCTATCTTTAGCACAAACGGATTCAGGCAGCATGCGTCAAATCCTGGATGCTGAGTTAGGCACGTTACATCTGCTGGCCGCGGGGTGAGCTCCTCGACCAGCGACCAAAACGCACTGACTTCCCTACAACACAAGCTCTCCACCACAGTTTCCATGGGACGACACCGCCCACACAGACACGCTTACTACTCTCTCCCTCTCCCGGTAAGCAGTACCCTGATGGGGAAAAAAGTGTTATTGTATGCACTGCTGTTCATAGACCGCTCCAGCGCTCGTTGCTGCGATCTGAATGGTAGCTAGCGACTGACCAGCACACTTCGCCAACTCTCCACTCATTCTCCTCTGACCATGCATTTCATTGTCTTTGACGGCCATCGGCTCTCATTCGCCCTCTCACTTCTGACCGGTTCGAAATTAAATGGCTGTGGGCCATCATAAATGTTATTTGTGGGTCTTGCCACCTCTTCCTCATCCCAGTTAGACGCCATAGTTCTAGTACAAGGCTGAGGCTACTTCCACCACGTCTCACTCATGTGACGTCATCGCCGAATTGCGCTAAAAATAACCGTTACGACCAAAAACTACACTTTAACACAATTTTGGAGACATTTCTAACTTTATATACATGTACATATCTTGAGTGTTTTATGTACCCATTAATCGAAAGTGGTGTTTAACCTGCACCATGGCCTTTACTTTCCCTGAAAACTCTTTGCCCTTATTATTTCAAGCAGCTGACCTCTCCTGGATGTTTCTGGATCTGAACGATGAGTGTTGCGACAGAAGGCAACAGCTGCCAATCTGTCTCCATAAAGTGTGATGTACTTTGACAGATCCTGTTCGGACATCAGTGGAATTACCTGAAGAATCAATCTGCAAAAGAGACATCAACATTTTTGTTTTCCATTAAAGATAACTTGGGAGCCAAATTACTTAGCAAATTTAACCATCACAGAAAAACATGTGAAGGTTGTTCTATGCCTCCTAAAATTCAATTAAAGACTCAGAAATTATTTTGCACCAGCACCAACAAATTCTACACAAATAATGAGACTATCCGTGTGTCCACAGGCTT
Source organism: Merluccius polli (assembly GCA_030340625.1). Lineage (NCBI taxonomy): Eukaryota > Metazoa > Chordata > Actinopteri > Gadiformes > Merlucciidae > Merluccius > Merluccius polli. The sequence goes on from JAOPHQ010002277.1 coordinate 733,260, forward strand.
AGTTCAGACTGATTTTTTATTTTAGTACAAAACGTTAGCAACACCAGCAAACCTTTCCTCTTGGCTATACCACTGTGTTAGGGCAGTCTTTTAATTCTATGGCAGTCATATATATTTTAATTAAAGAGCTCAATAAGCTTCATGTGACAATCATTATTTTTCTACAGATTCTTGTTGTGGGATATTACCTTCTCTTTTTTTTTTAAACTATTTGAAGTTTTATAGCAGGAACTAGCTTAAAGGAATAGTTCACTTTGGGTGAAAGTCCAAGTCTTAGGAAGCCCCGCGATGCCAAGCTGACTTGAAAAGACCTCATTCACACCATGTTTATAGCCAAAATCTTAAAGTCAGAAGCTGAACATGAAAGTAAAGAGTGCAAGCTATCTGACAGCTACAGTGAAGATTTTGGCTAAAAACATGGTATACATGAGGCCTTTTCAAGTCAACTTGGTTTCTTGAGACTTGAAATATCACCCAAAGTGAACTATTCCTTTGACACATCTAATTCATTAAACAGTCAAAATGTTCCTTACTGGACTGAGACATGGTGCACTAATATTGCAACAAAGCATATTGGGATTCATTAATCCACAGAATCAATGCAAACATTTATAGGTTTATTGAGTCACAGGTTTGTTTAGTGTGAAATGTTTATGACATTGTTTATGACATTGTTAACCAATAATTGCAATTTACAAATACAATAGCCTACACGACTAATATAGACTGGAACTTGTTACTGTGTTAGAGCTTCTACTTCCTGTGAACATTGTTGATAAGGTATAAGGTGAACAATTACCATTAACAAGAAAAATGTTCAGCAAAACATACAGAAAATCCTAGTAATATTCATAACAACTCGAAATTAGGCTATTTTGGGTTAAAATAGGATCTCGTCACCTTAAGGCGGACTCTGGGTGTGCCCATGTGAAGCTGAATAAAAACTGAATAAAAAGACATTCTTAATTGTATAGTTTCAACATCCCAACTAGAGCATTGCGCTCCCAAAATGCAGGGTTACTTGTAGTTCCTAAAGTCTCCAAAAGCAGAACAGGAGCCAGAGCCTTCAGTTATAAAGCTCCTCTCCTGTGAAATCATCTCCCTGTTTGGGTCCGGGACACGGACACCCTCTCTTCTTTTAAGAGCAGACTTAAGACCTTCATTTTTGATAAAGCTTATAGTTAAGGCTGGCTCAGGCTTGTCTTGGACCAGCTCTTAGTTGTGCTGCCATAGGTCTAGACTGCCGGGGTACAAACGATACACTGAGCTTCTTTTCCTCCTCTTCCTCTCCAACTGTATCATTCATGCCTTATTGCTGCAGTTTACTGGCCCAGTTTACTGTCAAACTCGCCCATCAATGTCAGTGGGTGGGGCTAACGCTAATCTAGTCTGATCCATTGCTTTGGTCTGAAGTAGAGTGCCTGAATAGAGAAAATGGAGGATCTTCATGAACTTTCTAGGGAGTTGGTGAGAGACGATTTAGACTTAGCAGAGGATGTGGAAGCAGGACCAGAAAGTTTTGTTTAATAGAGTATCTAAACCAACGTAGAGGGGAATAGCGCCACCCAGTGTATTGGAATGTGTTCACTAGCTCTGCATCAATCCATTATCTGGAATTGATTTGTCTTGACCTGATGCGCAGGGTAACCAATCAGGCATTAGGATCCGCCTACCAACTTTGATGGGCGAGTTTGACAATTTGACAATTCATGAAGCACTGCAACACAGGATCATGCAATGTAAATGTAAATCATGAAATGTAAATTAATTAAGTAGTGAAATGATTATATATGTTTGGTTTTTTTATGAATCAGTATTTTAATTTAATTCCAATTTTAATTAATTAATGACACATTTAAGTAATTATTTAATGGTGTATTTATTTATTTAATGTTGGCACTTTTAGTCCTCCATACAGTTTTTTACTCATGGGTAAATGTCTCTTACTTTCCTTCTGCTGACTTTCTGTCTTGATATTTGGTCCTCGTCTTCCAAGATCTGTTATCTGTCATCCTCCCTAAAATATTTAACACATTGTTCAGTAACAGTTATCAGAGTGTTGAAGCATTTATTCACAGAAAAACAGACACAACCTACATTAACCATTGTCATGAAATCAATGACAATGCAGGGGTAAATGTCTCTTACTTGTCTGTTGGGTTGCTGTCTTTAGCTGTGGTCCTCTGGAGGTCTTCTTCCTGGATCTGTGGTCATCCTCCCTAAAATATTTAAGATAGTGTTCAGTAACGGTACACATTTATTCATACAGGTGCAGACACACCTACTTTGACCATTGACAGGAAATCAACGACAACCGCCAACACTGATCACTGCATGAGCAGCTTCAAAGTATAAATACAAACGCAGCTCAAGCCGATCTGCTGCCTAAGGCTACATCCACACTACTACGTTTTCAGTTTTATAGGTTCTTTTAAAACGAAAATGATCTCCGTCCACACTAGCATTTTAGCACCATATCAGAAAGAATCTCCGTCCATACTACCACGCCTGAAAACGCATGGTCATGTGATATGCGCCTTTTCAGAGGCGGCGACGCTGTGAAATAGGACACTGGCGTGAAGTCTAGAAGGGCGGTGCGTCGATAAGCAAATACGGCGACATATTGGAGCGGTACCGAGAGCATTATCCATCGCCGGAGCAAGCCATGGTAATCGGAAAAGGAGTACCCACGCAACAAGGATGAAATGACAAAAGGTATGTATGACTGATAAGACCCAATCAGGAAGCGAATATGGGTGTCTGCTTCATCGGCTCCGTATCCGCACGTCCGCACTAGTCCAGACTGAAACGCAACCCTGGAGTTTTCAAACTAAAACTGGGTCAGCAGTGTTTTCAATAACCTCTGTTTTAGGGGTTGTAAAACGCCGGAGTAGTGTGTACGCTAGGCGTAAACGTTGCAAAAGTTATGCGGTTTAAAACAAAAACGTAGTAGTGTGGATGCCTAAGCACGGCGACCAAGCTTTGATAAATACAGTGTGTCCTCCCGTGTTTCAGCCGGGTCGATATACTGCGGGGCTATTGGGATGAAAAAAAAATGCGTGTGCGTGTGTGTCATGGACGTCGCTAGCAATTGAAATGATCCGGGGCTGTAGGCCAGAACAGGGTCGGACTGGGAACAAAATTCGGCCCTGGCAATTTTCTCCTGGACTGGCCCACCCCTGGACCGACGACAGCCCCCCCCGGGCCGACGACCGACGGGGGGTGGGGTGCGTGATCGTAACACACCCCGGACCGACGACCGATGGAGGGGGGAGGCCGCGATCGTAACACACCCCGGACCGACGACCGACGGGGGTGGCCACGATCGTAACAAACCCCGGACCAACGACCGACGGGGGGGGGGGCGCGATCGTAACACACCCTGGGCCGACGACCGACGAGGGGGGTGTCCCATGTACCGCCGCCATCTTAAATCACTGTTTTCTTAAATGGAGTCTGGCCGTGTATATGTTTCAGATGATTATAGCCAAAACACGACAGAGTAACAAAGTCAAACTTAATCTCACTATTGTGTACAACTGATGTGTTGTAAAGACGAAGCATATTTCTTACCTCTGATGCGATCAACGGGGAAGAGCAGATCGGCGGTGACCAATAGCAGTCCTCTTGTATCAACTGTCAATAGATGACGTCATCAATCGTCATTAGATGACGCGCACGCACACACACACGCGCGCGATGGCGATAGGCCCCCCCCAAGGCTGAGGCAGACAGAAACGTTGAGAAAAAGAGCGATTTTCTGCCTCTGCGCTGGTCTCACATTTGGGCTTATTCTGACAAAACGGTAGCTCCTATCAGAAAAAAAACCAGACCATCATCGCTGTAAGGACTTCCTGCACGATCTGGTGTTACAGTGTTTCTACAGTAAATATTTTGGAGACACTTGCAAGTTTAAAACGGGTCCGTTCTCAGGATTTGAAATCAGGATTTATTTTGGGCTCTCTCCCACTCTGACCGATGATTTCATGCACTCTGACACGAACATTCCTCGTAATACACACCCATTATCTCATAATTTCTCCAAAAATGATCATGGTCACTGATCAGTGATTGATCAAAAACTATATGACCTATCAAAACGTGGAATAACACACCAATACACATAAGACTTGTGTCTACTATTTAAAGTTTAAATGGAGTCTCTAGGTGAAAGTATGCCGGAGCAGCAGACAACAGTAGGCAGTACGAAAAGTCTTAGTTTTTTTACCTCCTCCCATTCATTCTCTATGGGAAATTTTTTGCAGTTTCAGTTTGCAAATTAGTATTATTTTAAGAAAATCAATAGCACACCGATCCCGATGAAGATGCACGTTTTGATATATAATTTGGACTAGTAGCAAATCGAAATTCGCCCGGAAGAGGAATAATACGAAAAAAATCCACAGTATAACAGTAGTGCTGGCTTCGCCCCGAGCACTGGTCCCTTCAGCTTTAGCTGTAGGGGCAGGGCCGGACTAACGCACAGGCTAGATATGGCTGCAGCCTAGGGGCCCCACGTGTGCCAGTCTGCCGGTAGCCCCCCGATCCGCTAGCGCCGCGATCCGCTAGCGCCTCGATTTCCCCCCCCCCCCCCCCCCCCCCCCGGTCAAGAAAAATTTTTGGAGTCCGGTCCTTCAAGGTGGGGGGGGGGGGGGGGGCCTACATCGTCCAGCAGCCTAGGGGCCCCTGGCCTTCTTAATTCGGCCCTGTGTAGGGGCCAGTGCTTGGTGCGATTACCCCGTGGCCCTAATAATAAGAAAAAATCCACAGTATAACAGTAGTGCTCGGTGCGCTTGCCCCGTGGCCCTAATAACAGTGCATCTGAAGACAGTGATGTCCAGGGTAAACATGTCATCATTATTACCATCCAAGTCTGATTGGCAACCAGCTACCCAGCACTATAGGGTCCTTTGGCAGCATTTTACTGTTATTTTACAGCATATCTACTGTAATATATGTTAACAGTATATGACTGTATATTGGATCACAGTATATGACATTAAAATAACTGGGTTTTACGATAATTTTACAGTATATGCCAGCATGTTTACTGTCTGCTATACTTTTAATTCCTATAAATCCCCACAAATTACAAAAACTAGAGAATACACATTCAATAAATTGTTGTAGTTTATTACAAGTCCTCAATCATTTGTACAGCTGACTTTTTAAGACTAATAATATTTGGACCATTTGTATTACAAAACTGACAAGGTGCTGCATTACCATATTTGGAAGGAACTGTAATAAAATCCTTAATGACAGGCTTTACTGGGCTCATGAGCATAACCTTAGATGCTGAATTAAAATAGCATCAACAACTAGAAAATTCCCTCTGGGGAAATTTTGAAAGGGCCACGGGAGTGTGTACATTATGATGAGATTCTTCAGAGATTTCAAACAATATTAGTAACATTATGATATTATATACAAGGAGCACACCTACAGTAGTAGAGTTAAGCGAGAGGGCAGTGATGATCTTCCATGTTGTCTGCAAATACACACACAAAAAAACATCTATAAGACACCAACATGAATCAAGTCAAGTTAAAGTAATCAAGATTGAAGGTATGGTTATATTTTATATCTATCATATGACCAATAATTAGGGTACAGAATCATGAGATATAAGCAGAGGCATATAATTATAAAAGCAACTCCTCATGATCAGAATGAGTACGTTGTTGGTGACATGTGCAGAGTACATAGTGTGAGATCAGTTTGTTGCAAAGAGCAGGAAGTGTTAATCATATGATAGCAAAGAACAGGCAGGCTTGTCTCTGTAAAGAACGCTGGAGTCAGATAACACGAGGACGAGGAGGGAAGACGTCAACAGCCAGCCCTTGTTATGACGTTTTCACTGTTTGTGTATATAACTTCCTGGGTCAGGGATAGTTGGTGCTCAGACTTCGTAAACTGACACACACTTTGTTGTTCGGTCAGGGAAACGTAGTGGGACCCAGATATCTGTAAAACTCTGCACATTATACTGGTGTTAAGAATAAAACTGATTATTGAGTAAACTTAAACTTCTTCTATCGCTTCATTAAAGAACACGCGTGAGTAAGAGTTTCAAGAGAAACTGCTTTTCACAACAAGATACAGTACAGTTTTATGGAGGACTAAAAGTGGCAAAATTAAATAAATAAATACACCATTAAATAATTACTTAAATGTGTCATTACATCATTACAATTGGAATTAAATACATAAATGTGTCATTAATTCATTAAAATACCGATTAATTTTATGTAAAAACAACAACATATATAATCATTTCAGTATTTAATTATTTGATTTGCCTTGACTTGATGCGCAGGGTAACCAATCAGGCATTAGGATCCGCCTACCAACTTAACAGTTTAACAGAACTGCATTACTGTCTAGCATGGAAACAAACCTTTTGCACATGTAAATGTAAGCTGCATGGCAGTGAAAGTTAAAGGGAGAAAGAAGAGAGGGATGAAGAGCGAACAGTGAGAGAGGACTTCACTGCATCGTTTGGCTGGTATCCTCAATCGCCGATGACGAGTGCCTGTAAAACAAACAAAAAAATGGAGAAACACAATGTCACTCGTAAAATATAAAAATATGAAACAGACTAAGGGCGTGTTCACACCTAGCGTTTTTTGTGATAGGGAAAAGTTGAGCCGACCGTTTTTCAACAACAAAAAAAAGCTGGCAGCGTTTTTTATCCTAAAAGCGCCTAGCAACGAACCCATTCTAGACCCAACGTTACTCGCCTACTACGTATTTACAAAATGGCAAGAAACAGGCGATTGGCACTTGCATTGGCTTCATGTACCATGTACCATCATGTACCTGCACATTTGTGGGTGTACGATATCACTCGGGGAAGGCAGCCGCAAGATGCCTACCATAATTTAGTCCAGGAGTTTCATTTCGATGATGCGCGATTTGCGGCGTACTTTAGACTGAACAAATGTCAGTTCGAACAGCTGTTCGCGGATCGTTGCGCCATCCATCGCGAAGCTGGACACCAAGTTCAGACAGGCCATTAGTCCAGAAGAATGGCTCTGCATTTGTCTACGGTGAGTTGTACTTGCTAACTTCCCTCTTTGATCTAGCCTACCATGTCATGATTATAGTGAAGTCAGTATCATTTTACAAGCTGCCCAAAACTTTACAGTAGCCTATAGGCCTAAAGTCAAATCTGAAATGCACAGCCTAGATTTACAAGGGCATTTAAATGTAAGTTAACTTAATATTTGGATACATTGTCGTGCATTTAATCTTTAAAATGTAAGTGAAATCATTATATGAATACATGATCAAGTACATACAATTAAACAGAATTGCTTTTACTGTACAGGTACTTGGCAACAGGAGATTCCTTCAGGTCTGTTGCCTTTGGCTTCAGGGTGGGTGCCAGCACTGTGGCTGGAATAGTGAACGAGGTGTGTGCGGCGATATGGAACTCACTCCTGGCTGATTACATGCCCAGGCCAGATGCAGCAGAGTGGAGGAAGATAGCTGCTGAGTTCAGCCACCTTGCCTTTCCCAACTGCCTTGGTGCAATGGATGGGAAACACGTCGTCATTGCCTCCATCCAGTGGTTCTTTGTACTACAACTACAAAGGAACATTTTCCATCGTGCTCCTTGCAGTAGTTGATGCAAAGTACCGATTCAGGGTGGTGGATATTGGTGCCTATGGCAGGAACAGCGATGGGGGCACACTGTCGGCCTCAGCCTTTGGTACTGCCCTGCGTCAGAACACCCTGGGGATTCCTGCAGACTCCCCTCTCCCAGGCGCAGAACATCTTGGGCCAATGCCACATGTGTTCCTGGCAGATGAGGCATTTCCATTGTGCCGAAACCTCATGCGCCCTTACCCAGGCCACAACACTGGGGAGAAGAAAGTTTTAATTTTTGTCTTTCCCACGTGCGTAGGATGGTGGAGTGTGCCTTTGGCTAGCATCACAGTGGAGGCTGTATCGGAGGGTGCTGGGTGTGTCTCCTGAGGTAGCGGAGAACATCATGAAGGCCACCTGGTCCTGCATGCTACACAATTTCTTGCGGTGGGATGGCAACACAGGCCTTCCTGGTGGAGCATCAACCGAACCATCTTTAGGCCTTCAGAGTGCATCCCGGTTTGGTACCAACAATGCCACCAGAGATGCAGTGGCTGTGAGAGAGAAATTTGCTGCATATTTCATGTCTCCAGCTGGGCGAGTACACTGGCAGGATCGCTGAGGCACACCAACAGCTTCTGCAAACCAACAGCTCTTTTAAGAGCTACCCAAAACCACTAAAGCTATTCCATTCCATCAGCATCTAACACTAACACAAACATTTCACAATGTATTATTTTCTGTAATGCAGCTTGACATCATGGTACAAAAATCTGAATATACCTCATGTTTCCTCTTGTTGTTTGTCTCTGCAGGTTACAGAGGTTGTGACTGCACTGGAAGATCACCTGAAGACTACAAGCCCACCCTCTGATTCCTTGCCGCAGCCCCTACACCCCATCATGCTTACAATTGAGTTATTGACACAATAAAACAGTGTTGGCAATCTCAAAATGTTTGAAATAGTGTGATTCATATGGATACCATAATAGGTAGTTAAACATCTATAAAATATCGTTGGTACAAAATGAAGCAAATACATGTAGTGTTTTGATTTATTGCGATCACATGAATCAAATAATGTACAATATTAACTTCATTGGAAAAATGTGGATGTTATTAATGTAATTCATTTATTTACAGCTATTTCATTCATTATCTAACTATTGATGGTAAAAAAAAATATTATCGTATTATTATATTATTATATTATATTATCCTATTATTCGCCGAATTCAATGTCAAAAAATAGGGTTTGCATCCTCACCCTTGCCATTGCCTGTCTGCGAGGCTCAAGCATTCGCAGTGCAGGGGCAAAACTTAATAAAAATAGCTCATGCTTGTCCTGCTCCCTGTTTATAGCCTCCAGCAACCGTTGCTGGTATGGCGTCACAGTGCTCTCCTGCGACCTCCTCCTCCCTGGGACTCGTGTAGCTCCTCGTAGTGGTGGTGGTGATGGTGTAGGTTGGCGCCTAGGACTTGCATTGCTGTGCACAGAGTCATCCATTGCAGCCTGTCAGGGACCAGAAAACACAATTAAATAAATTAACCTTCATGGCTCATACCATTACCATACCAGGTGAGACTTGTTAACTTGTTAACAGATATAATCCTTCAGTGTCATTGCATCACAGCAGGCTACTGTCTTAAATCACCTACTGCAATATCCTACAGCTTGAGCTACATTTGACATAATGACTCTTGATTTAACCTACTTATCATTACCTCACTCTCTTCTGCTGTTCCTTCTCCTCCACTCTCATATATGGCATTTAATATACTCTCTGCTGTCTCTGTAGTTTCTTCCTGAGGGCTAGAGTAATTACTAGCTGTTTCTCTGTCCTGGACGTGGGGTTCCAAGAAAGACAGGATCCCCATATACTTCCAAGGACGTTTGGTGCCCCCTCTGATTCACTTTTTTTTTTTGTGCTCTTTTCTCTGCCTCCGGTACATGTCCCTTAAATACTTCCATTTAGCCTGACAGGCCTCCCCTATGTAGATAGGTAAACAACAGTTAGCTACGTCTGGGTCTAGGTCTGCTTGTTTTTACTGCTTTATTTACGTTTTTTACATTATCTTTTTGGTTGGAAATAGGTTGAGAGATAACTGGCACAGAGGACACCAGATTAGACATGCAAAAACATTAATTTTCCCATTCTTTTCCCCACTGACACCTCCCATAGTGCTCGGGGTGGAGCCGGGTGGAGCGCAGGTAACATACCAGCACTGTCCATGGTGCTGAATCCTCGAATGACACTTAATGACGACTGTCATAAGCATTCATAAAGTGTCATGACAGGTGTCATGTCATGATTATGACAGCATCATGTCAGTCTTATGCACCCGCATTCAAGTAAAGTGTTACCGAACACTCACACATCAACCGTCTCCAACGACATAACCTACCACTCTAAACGGCTGTGTAAGCTAATAACCGGAATAGTTGAAAATACTTTTTATACTTACATGGACATTCAAGGATCAACCCGATCTGCTTCCATATAGACTCTTTGTGGTGGGTGTTGTGGTAGAGCCTATTAGACATGTCGTAGATCTCGACATGTTCTGTAATTAAAACTATTAATCGCTCCACCGGCATTTTCCCCGAGTGATTTGTCCGCCATTGTTTCTTGTTTTGACAGTTTCCTTCGTGACGAAGTGTCAATGTTCCACTTGTGATTGGTCAGTTGTCAAAAAAGTGCCTGATGTCAGGCGCTTTTTTTTCCTGAAAGTTGAACTTTTTTCAACTTTTTTTTACGCTCGGTGCGGGAGAAAAAAATGCAGAGAGAGGCCTTTAAAAAAACGCCGGGGACTTTTTCCAAAACTGCTCTGCTACATAGGAATACAATGTAAAAAGAGCGCTGGCAGAAAAAAAAACTGCTAGGTGTGAACACACCCTAAATGAGGGAGAGGCCAGAGCTATAAACTTGTTCAAGGGAGAGACAGCAAATGGTTACAGACAGGACAAACAGTACAAAAAGGAGAAACGGTAATAGACAGAAAGGAGAGAGGGTGGTTAGTTGGTTGTTACAGTTTAGGGAGGGAGGTTACCCCATAAGTGCGCCACGTCAGTAGGTCGGTAGCATGAGGGGTATGTTGGAAATTTAAGTAGGGCTAGTGGGAGGAACGGAGCCAATTAGAGACTAGAAAAGGCTAGATTTTCAGAAGACAATTTGTGTGCTTGCTTCAGCTTGAAATAGGAGATAGTATTTTAAGCAGTACTTGATAGTTGAAGCAGTAGTTGAACTAGCTGAAGAAGTACTTTATGTATTTTAAGAAGTTAAGGAGCAGGCCAAACAATGCTCTCATTAATTATGGTGAAATCAGACCTTTCCTCTGATCAATGTTGAAAATCGTATGAAATTATCTGCACCCATTCCCAAAGTTGTTATAGGATCATTTCAGGCACGCCAGTAATAGTTTCAAAAAGGTTTTGTGCTCAAACAACTCGGAAGGAGGTGCTACCTTAATGAAAAAATATGTAATGAAAAAACATTTGAAGTTCAAAGGCAGGACACTCTCTCCATTAAATAGCCAATTTCCAGAAGGACCTTCATCAAACAAGAGAAACAGTTGAAAATGACACCAGTAATATAACAAGCTCAGCGCTACTGTGTGTTACACAGGTGGTGATGTTTAAGATAATTTAGAGGCCTATTGGATGTCTGGAGGACGAGGAGTTCCCACTCCATATTGGCCAATATCAAGGCAACGATCACAACACCTCAAAGTGCCAAATGGAAAAAACTCACAAAAAAATCTATTTACATGACAGACAAAATCACACTCAAAACAGAGCATGCAAGGAGACTTAGAGAGAGACTTAGACTTCACTTTATTGATCCCTTTGGGATGACTCCCTCAAGGAAATTGAATTTCCAGCAGCTTACAAAACACTTGTATAAAAAAATAGAAGAGGTATAGAAAGATACAATATAAGATAAACAATAAACTCTTAAAAAAACAGTAAAGAAAAAACTCTTAGCTAAATAGAAAGTAGAGTAGAGAGTAGAGATAAGAATAAAAGTAAAACAAAATTCAAGTAAAAATATAGCTGCAAGCAGCAATGAGGGGCCCATGCCAATCGGGCGATCAATGGAATAATAGATGCATCAAACTGTTCCCAAGATATAAGCTCAAATCGAAATTGGCGCCTTCGCCGCTGAATTCGATTGGCTGTAGCGGACGCACAAAGTCGTAATTGAAAACGCCACTAAGTAACTATTATGCAGATCGGTCTGAAGATGGTCTGTGCCGATTTTTCGTGAGGATCAGACAAAATTTGCTACCTCTGAAAATGTCGTTATGCTTTCGCTAAAATCCAATATGGCGTCCGAATTCTTACGATGACGTGAAACGTTTTGCAAGATCCTGAAAGGGGACATTCCACAGTGTCGGCAGACATGAAAATGTAGTGTCAAATCCAAAACAC